>CAXKVW010000159.1:0-1200000 GCA_964058825.1 Carex arenaria
AATACTCGAGCAATATTACTATAGTTGAATGTAAAATACTCGAGCAATATCTGATTTGAAGCTTGAATTTATAACAAGGTAATATTGGGGTCTTAGCAGTTTTGGCTGGTACAACCTTTGACTGGTACAGCTTTTGACTAGTACAAAAACAATCGAGTATGGCCTCATTAACAAGGTACAAGGGCAAATAAGTAATAAAAAGTGTCCAGTAGCCATAAAACTTCTTAAGGTCTCTTGGACCAACAAAATCATTTTTTTAGAAGACCAACACTGTTAAGATCAACCGTAAAAGGTTTACAGATGAAAGACAAGTACACAGAAAATGCACAATTGCTCAAAAGGAAAAACAAGTTTTCTATTAAATGAAACATAGAATACCATAGTACTGAATATACAAACAAAATTTGACTCTATATAACAATAACTTTAAACTCCAAATTATTAAATGTGACACATTAGTATATTCCAACTACAAAGTGTAAAATTTTCAAGTAAATTGAGATCTGACTGACCCCTCTGTGATATGCTATTATCTTGAACAAAATTGCTTGCAATAAAAATCATGACTTGAAATTCAATTCATAGTAATTCATAGTAACAACTTTATTTCTTTTTGTGTATACAAATCAAGACTTGAAACACAACTGGTGTACTGATAACATGAAACTTTCAATCATGGCATTCAATTCATCAGGCCTTAACTTGTTGGTAACACTGGTAATTAAGCAATCGTTCAACAAATCAATAATTACATAAGAACTAATTAAGAACGATTACCAGTGGCCTAATTAAGCACGATTACCAGTGGCCGGGAAAGCACAGCAATGAGGGGGCTCAATCCTCAAACAAGAAATCAAGCAATTCTCATCAACAACAGATACAAGCATGAGCAAGAATAAAATCAGAAGTTCAAATGAACCTCAAAGGAGGACTCACAACAACACAACAAGTCAAGGATCAAACCGAGCTTCAATTTCTCAATCACAATGGCAACCGGGCAAAAATAAGAGTATAGCCCGAGCAACAAGATCACAGTTAAGCAAGGGAGGAGCTCAGCTCCTATGCCATTACAAGGCATTACAAGAATCAAAGCAAGAACTGAGAAGGAGACTTGTTAATTACCTGAAACGGCTCAATCGGTGGAAGCCGGCCGGTATCGAGGTCGCGACGATTGCCCCACAACCTCACCTCCTGACTGTTCTCCTAATCCACAAGCACATGCAATACAAAGGCGCAAAAGCAAAGAAAATGGAAAATCGAGTTGAGGGTTGAGCAAACAACAGAGGAGAAAGATAATGATTGAGAGAGAGTTCTCAGAAAAGAGAGGTAGACGCAAAGAACGAAGAGGAGAGCGCGACGCACGCGCCGTAGGAAAAAAATTATTCACTCGGACTTCATTTTTGTTTTCCCATCTTTTTACACTGCGTGGGGAACGTTTTGGGAAGAAACCGCGAGAATAGATGGGCAGAAAATTGGGCCTCCGAACGCTGCTCAGGAATATTATCCGGATCCCATCAATTCCCATTAAATTTTTGTCATCCGAACACGTTCATTCAGACCCCAGGGCAGCAGTACAATTTAAAATACAATTGGATTTTATCATGATTGATGAGTGGTCACATATCTTACATAAAATTAGTTTCATCTCCTTTATCCACCAGTCTGATAAAATTTCTTGGAAACGGGAGCTATCTGGATAATTTTTGGTCAAATTTCTGTATAAATTTCTTAATTTTGATGGCATCCTACTTCCTAGGCCTATGCTATGGGGGCAATTGCCTCTCCCACACAAGATAAAAAAATTTCATGTGGTTGCTTAGTGATAAAAGAATTCTAACTGGAGATAACCTTAGCAAATAATGATGGATCGGATGTCGAACATGTCAATTCTGCAAGGAGGATGAAACGATTAATCACTTATTTTTAACTTACAGATTAGCCCAACACATTTGGTTTCGGATGGGATATGTTGAATTTCCATTCACCTTAGATAGAAAAAATCATATTGCTTTTCTTATAGTCTTTAGTGATCTCTGTTGGTCTATTTGGAAATTGCGTAATGAGGCCTGTTTCCAGCATGCCAACAGGAAAACATTTCGAACTATAGTTTTTCTGATAGTTGCTTTGATTAATTATTGGGCAGATAATATCAACAAACAGTAGTGGGAGATGGTACTGCGCTGGATGCCGGATAGCATTGATGAGATTCCTCTGCAAATCTGGGAGCCAGAAGACACACAACTGGTCGGAATCACCCCGCCAGAAGAAGATAGTGAAGATATCTCTAGCAGCACTAGCTAAAAGGATGATAGCTTAGTTTATTTAGCCTTAGTGTTTAAGAACAAATATATTGCGTTTTGCTTTTCAAGATTATATCTGGGTGTTATTTTGGTTGTTGGTTATATATTGATAATGTTGGATATTTTGGATGTTTGGTTGTAATGGTTTCTGGTTTCTTGAATGAAACGAGCTACGTGCCTTTTATCAAAGAAAAAAAAATTGCACCTATGCAGCAATTAAGCTAAACCCCGCCAAAGCACACATGGCTTGGAGTTAGTGTATTGAAACCGCCCCTGGGGGCGTGACCCGGACCGGACCGCCCGTGGTCCGTTCCCGACCTAACCGTGCCCATGGCCGGATTTAGCACGGGTCCACGGGTAGGACGGGCGGGCGAAAATACGGGCCGGACAAGAGATTTAGGAAAAAAAACCCGTGTGATCCGGACCGCTCGAACCGTCCCATGAACACAGGCAACTCTATCCGAACCCGCCTGGATCGGACCGTCCGCCCGAAGCGCCCGTCCTATCTGCCCGGACCACCCGCCCTACCGCCCGGACCGGACCGCCCTACCCACCCGGACCGCCCGCCCCGCATTCCAAAATTCAATTTTTTGGAATTTTAAGGGTATATTCATATGGATGAGAATTGATGGGATTTTAGACTCAATGGGAAAATTAGTTTATGGGGTATTCAGAAGTCATTTTTTGTAGCTGGTGCTATATATATATCTTCATAGACTAAATCTCCCGTCATTTTTATCCATGCCCGAACAATCATAAAATTCGCCAACTCTGCTCATAAATCGAAAATTCTGTCAAAAATGTCCAAACCGGCTACTAAATAGCTGGTTCCTAATTTTTATTAGAACCGGCGGCTTAATAGCCGGTTTTAATAAAAATTAGAAACCGGCTATTAAATAGTCGGTTTCTTTTTTTTTTTTTTTTTTTGAAAAAAGTTATAATTTTTTTTATTAAAGTTTTATTAAAGTTTTAAAAATATATAATTTAGTTTATTAGAAGGACTGAAACAAATAATCCGGATCAATATTTTTCAGATCAGGTTTTTCGCGGCTGTAAGAAAAAGTAAAATATTTCATTGTGTGTTATTAGAAAAAATAAAACAGCCATAACTTAAAAAAAAAATGAAATGGATCAAGAGTCGGAAACATCGTTTTTTTTTTTTTAACTTTAAACAGCCATAACTTTTGCTAGGAAAGTCGGATTTACGCGTATGACCCCAATTCGGAAAGGGGAGGAGGAGACGGTGGTGACCGTCACCCGGGGAAAACCCCGGGTATCCGGAAAAATCAGAATCGCCAAAAAACATCGTTTAGTGCCTCAAAAATTAAGTTTAAGATTTTTAGTGTCTTAATTAAATTTTTTTATGTTAAAAAATACTTTTTAGTACTGAGAAATGCACCAGTGGCAAGTGCAATTGCCACAGGAGAAGTCTCATACAAGCATTTTGTCTTCTGGTTCGATTTCAAGGACTGAAAGGTATATGCTCTAGTAAACTGAAAGGTATATGCTCGAGTCTCATATAAGCATTTTGTTTTAGTCCTTCTAATAAACCGAATTATATATTTTTCTATCCAATTTCAAAGAAAAAAAGATACTCAAACCGGTTATAACTTATAACTTTTCTAATATATTTTTCTAAATTATTTCAAATATAGGGACCGACCGGCTATATTTTTCTAAATATATTTCAAATATATTTTTATAAATTATATATTTTCTATTCAATTAAAAAAATTATAACTTTTTCCAAAAAAAAAAAAAAAAAAAAAAAAAGATAGGGACCGGCTATCTAATAGCCGGTTTGGGTAGTTTTGACAGAATTTCGTTTTAATGGGCAGAGTTGGCGAAATGTAAGTTTCGATGGGCATGAATAGAAATGACGGCTAAATCTCTGTAATAGTATATTTACTTGTTTGTTATTTATTCAATCTACATTATATAAGTTATATTATTTCGTTTGATAACCATCTATTATTTGTGTTTTTTTACAGTTAGTACCTTAGCAATTAAGACCAATACAGAGCGAATTAAAATATGATACAGATAAAAAAATATTGTAATACATGACATAAGAGGTGACAAAAACAGAGAGGAGCATAACATATTTTGTGAAAAATACATTGACTAATTCCGCGCATATATGTACTATAAACCATAAATAAATAAATAGTCACTATCCATGCATAAAAACAAGCTGTGTTATGAATCCATCTTTACAAGCTGTGGTACGAATTTACACGCTTCTGGGATTATTATATTTTATCTTCTCCCTTAAAATATTTTTGCTTTTATGATCTTAAACCATTGCTGCACGTCAGGTGTCCATATTTTTATCAGAAAATCAACCACAAAATATACTATGATTGATTTGAGTATAACACGTATCTGAAAAATTAAAAACCTACACAAGAAGTCAAATAAAATAACCTTCCTGCGTGAAAATAATACCAAATAATAATAAAAAAAAAATGTCAGTGTGGTGTCACTTGGAATAATTGATGAAGATTGCGTAGTGGCATTTTCATACTTCTAGAATTTGCGTTTAGAATTCGTATGCAAAATAATTACATGATATTACCATGAATCCATGATTTTTTTTTTCAAAGTTTTTTTAGTAGAAGCAAGAGTTTATGTTGTTCTTTGTTTGATTGATTTAATTTGCCATCTTTATTTGTTAGAAGCAAGAGTTTATTCGATCAAGTATTTGAGCAAGAAAAGAAACAGAAGGACCTTACTCGAGAAAAAGTAAGCAATTGAGCATCCTGATGAGGCAACAACGGATACACACAATTGAAAACACCTTGTGTAGGGGAATATTGCACGTTGTTAGCAACTTTATTTACTAAATAGAGGAAGTTGGTGTAATATATCACTCTTGTGAATAATTTTCTCTTATCAATATATCTGTTAATGGTAATTACTATCGACCTTTAAAAAAAGAAGTATTTGAGCAATATATTAATTGGCTGAGGCAAGTATAACATCAACACAAACAATTGAGTCCCAACGGACCTACCTTGGTTCGATGGTGAAATGACCATCAGATATGCATCAAGATTCGTGTGAACTCATTAAAATCCATGCAGGTATTTCCAGTTTCTGTGTGCACAAATCTCGATGATAATCGCACGGTGTTAGAGCTAATTGAACATAAAAATAGGTTCGATGCCCATCGGACCTACTCCTATCTCACAAACAATTTAAAAAATAGATAGTTCAGAAAAAGATCGGATCGATGAAGTTCAGATTGCATCAATATTATTTATAGTCTTCAAATGATTCAAATCAATCTGTCCCAATTCCCAAATCAATGGAAGTATACACTCCCGCGCTGCTGCTTCTCCTCTCTATCCCTCTGCTCTCCATCTTTCTCTTATCTCAAAATAAGAGAAGAAAGAAAGCTCTCTATCCTCTTCCACCAGGTCCCAAACCATATCCCCTGGTAGGGAACCTCCTACAACTAGGTTCCTTAAGCCAGCCTCACGTGACTTTTACCTCTCTCTCCAAAACCTATGGACCCATATTCTCTCTCCAACTAGGCCAAGTCACAACCATCATCGTCTCCTCTCATGAATATGCAAAGAAGCTCTTTCAAAATCACGACCTCGCATTAGCTGACCGGCACAAGCCTGATGCCATACGGGCACAAGCCCACCATGAGCGGTCTGTAGCATGGCTTCCACCAGGACCACAGTGGCGGTCCCTGCGCCGGCTTTGTACAACTGAGTTATTCACTACTCAACGGCTTGATTCTCAATTGTCACTTAGAAGGCAAAAGGTGCAAGAGTTATTGGATTTTGTCTCTAAATCAGCTGAAGAGGTACTTGAATCCTACCTTAATCTCCAATTCAGAATTTGAATTTTTGCAACTGTTTTACTTCTAGTGAAAAAAAAATCTATCGAGAGTTGACCTTCTTTTTCTTCTTATGAGTGATACTGATATCAATCGGACTCATTTATATTTGATCAACTATTCCAGGAAGCATCAATATTCTGTTATTTAAAAAAAAATATGGGTGAAACTCATCTCTGTCATAGGAAGTTTGGAACAGAAAGGTCTTGCATCTGTACCAAACAACTGGTTGGTATCAAATATCAAGATAGCACTAAAGATAATTCTCCTGCATCTGATTTTTTTTTGTGAGGATTTAATGTAAGATCTTAATCTAATTTTTACTTATTTCTAAAGGGGGCTCCAGTAGAGATCGGGTGGGTGGCGTTTACCACCACCCTAAGCTTACTATCAAGCACAATATTCTCAACTGATCTTGCCGGTTTTGACTCGGACTCATCACATAAGTTCCAGAAGACAGTTGAAAGCATCATGGAGTTTGTAGGATGCCCAAATGTGTCTGATTTCTTCCCAATGCTTACCCCACTAGATCTGCAGGGTGTACGGCGAAAAATGGAACCTCCTACCAAATTTTTATATAAAATTTTTGATGAGCAGATCGACCGTCGGATTAAGAACAGGGAAGAGGGCTCTATCGGCTACAATGATTTCTTGGATGTATTGCTTGATAGTCAACTAGGGGAAGGGGGACCAGATTTTCGACTGCTGCTCAAATCCTTATTTGAAGTAATAATTCTTCCACTTGTTCATATTTTAAGGATGATGTTAAATGGAAATAATCATCTGTTTTTCTTAATTATTCTTGTCAGCTAAAAATTATGTATTTAGGTAAGCATGTCATATTACTGACTCTGTTTTACTTTGTGTTAAACGATGCATTCAAAATTTTAATTGATTATATATTCTGGCATCAGGACTTATTTGCGGCTGGAACAGATACAAGCTCGAGTACTGTCGAGTGGGCAATGGCCGAGTTGTTGCAAAATCCTGTAATACTGGCAAAGGTACGCAATGAACTCGTATCGGTCATCGGCCCAGAGAGAGAAATGGAAGAGTCCGATATTGGCAGACTCCCCTATCTCCAAGCGGTCGTTAAAGAAACTCTTCGACTGCACCCTCCAGTGCCATTTCTTCTTCCACGACGCGCTCAAGAAACCGTCGAATTAGGCGGTTATTTGATCCCTGAGGGCGCTAAGGTAGATGACTACAGATTATTGGTTATAAAGATAATAAAGTTTGATTGTTGACAACAGGATTTTTTTTTGGGTCAAAATATACATTCGTTTTGTTTTATTAGACATATTTAGCACTTGCATTAATATACTCAACAAAGAATTGTTACTTGTATTTTAACAAATGACTCCAGCAAATTATTCTTCCAAGTCCACATTGATACATGTTAGGTCTCCCCAGCAGTTGGGATCGTGTAAATGAGAAAAAAAAAATGAAAATTCTTCTTATTTCTTTCAAATCCTACAAATAATTGAATTGATATATATAGAACTATGGTATTCAATGTTTACATTTAATAGAAGACGTGTTTTTCCTTCTGACACCTCTTTATCACATGCAGCTGCTGGTCAACATATGGGCAATTGGCCGGGACGAAACGACATGGCCAGATCCACTCAAATTCTTGCCAGAGAGGTTCTTGGAGAAGGAGATCGATTTCAAGGGTCGTGATTTCGAGTTAATACCGTTTGGTGCTGGCCGGCGAATTTGCCCCGGTTTGCCACTAGCGTACCGAATGGTACACCTGATGTTGGGGTCCTTGTTGCATCAGTTTGATTGGAAGCTGCCAGAAGAGGTGGTGAATTGTGGGGTCAACATGTCAGAAAGGTTTGGGGTAACATTAGCCATGGCCCAGCATCTGAAGGCCATTGCCGTACCAGTCCTGGGTAGGGGTGAGTAATACTCATAACTCGTGACTCATTTATAACTCACTCGCTAAAAGCTCATTAAGAACTCGTTTATTATTGCTCGTTAACTTAATGAGCTGAACATGAGCATACCCCAACTCGCTTATAACTCGCTTATTAAGAAAACTGAGTTACATGAATCTTGCCACATCCAATCTCTTTAATCAAAATTAAAATTTGATAAATTTATAGTTTTGCTTTCTGGTTGGTTGGCATGGTTTAATAGTGCTAAAATTTATTTGTTTTGTTAATTCAAGACTGACTAAATTTTTTCCAATTTATTTATTTTGTTTAATAAATTTCTATTATTGTTGAAGATACATTTTTATTATTGTTTTGATAATGCAAATTTGTAGATATGTGACAAGGAAATAGCTACGAGTATATGATATGTGGGGCTGTGAGTACCAATAAGAAGATAGTTGTTTGATTTTGTTAAATTTACTTTTTGACATTTTTTTGTTAAATTATGTACTATTTAATTAGATTGGGTTATGACAATTTATTAAATTTTATAAATGAAAATTAGTTTTTGAATGATGTACCTTAAACAAAATTTAAATAAGCTTGATTTCTTAGTTTGCTCATAACTTGTGACTTGTTCATAACCCGCTCATTAACAAACCACTCGTTATCAACTCGTTCATTATTGCTCATTAACTTAATGAGCTGAGCATGAGCATACCCCAACTCGCTCATGCTTGCCCATTAATCAGCTCTAATCCTGGGTAATATTTCACATGAAAGACTGGTACAGAAGTGAGAAAATTTTCAAAGCTATAGTTCAGCAATGAGAAAAATTTTAAGGGTTTTCTTATTACTAATTATTAATGTTAATGTTATAAGTTATCATTTTTATTTTATTTTATATAATCTGTTTTAATTTCTAGAAAGTTGGTAAGTAAATTTTGTTTAGTTATTTATTCCGATTGGCAAAAACTGTTTTGTGTTTTGACTAGAAAAAAATTATATTGGTGTTTTTTTCAATTGAAAAACAAATATAAAATAAGTATTTAACAACAGTTAATTAAACTACAAAAGAATAAACAGAGATATTCTTGGCCAAATTTGATGCCTTTTTTGTTCTCTTTTAAGTCGGGCAGTGAACTTTACACGAGACATGAGCACATGACTGGCTAATTTCGTACGTCCAATTTGTTTTTGTTTTTTAATGAAAGACCAAGGCCCGTTTCATTGATATGAAACTTAAAAATAACATAATTAATAAAAGAGTTAATTGCACCTATGCAGCAACTAAGCTAAACCCCTCCAAAGCACAAATGGCTTGGAGTACCTACCCGGTATCACTGTCAACAACACAGCATGCCAAAACTAAGTCAGTGTGAACTAGAGAAGGAAATACGTGACACGCCGTGACGTGACGTGACAAACACGCCGTGATTTGGTCACGTGACGTGACGTGACGTGATCAACTTTTTTTTTCACGTGACGTGACGTGACGTGACCAAAATGGTGGCGGATGATCACGTCACGCGAATGGTCACGTCACGCGTAGTCACACCGTGACCATACGTGACGTGATCACACGTGACATGACGTGTCGTGACGTAAATTAGTCATGTCAATTTTTTTTATATTTTAACTTAAATTGTTAAAAATTTATAAAAAAGTTATAAAAAATTCTAAAATAAGTAAATAATGTTGTAAAGATTATCATTTTTAGGAAATGTTGCATCTGATATTACTTTAAAAATTCAAATTACAAACATTCATTAGACTAAACTAAAGAAAATAAAAATCAGTACTACATGAGTACAATATCACTGAACTTACACTAAAATAAAAATCTGAATACTCTATATATATATATAAAAAGTTAGATACTCTATGTTTCATACCGTGACGTGACGTGACGTGATCACGTGACGTGCCTGGTTCACGTGACGTGACGTGACGTGACGTATATTTTCACTAGAATGTAGTCACGTCACGCGAATGATCACGTCACGCGTCACGCGAGTCACGTCACGTAATCGACACACGTGACGTGACGTGACGTTAACGTGACGTGACGTTCCGTGACGTGACTAGTCACGCCGTGACAAATTTCCTTCTCTAGTGTGAACACAGGCACCAAAAGCAACCAAATTCAGCCAGCCCAACAAAAGAAAAGAAATTGGCTGAGGCAAGTATAACATCAAGACAAAACATAAACAAGACATTAAACATGCACAATCACTCTTGGTCATCAGTGACCCATTCCACTATATGCAAATTTACAGGGCTTGCTACTTGGAGAGTTATGGCATCAAGCTCCTCAGGCAGCCATTCCTTGGTGTTCTCCTTGATTTCATCTTTTAGCGGCTCTTCCAGTAGGCAATTAAGGAAACACCAGTAAGAACAATATTTCTAGATGAACGAATAACATAATTATTAATTAAGAGGATGGATCCACTTACACTATTTTTTTTGTGACACCGGATTGCACCCTACATTTTTAAAGTCTTCAAAGTTCAAACAGTCGATCCAAACCGTTCAATATGATCTCCATATTAAAATGTGCTTAGAGACCAAATTTTACATTTTTCTGAATTTTTTTACTATTTATTAAGTATTTTACAAAATCGTTGTTTTCAGACCATTGAATTTTTGTAACTATCTTAATAAATAGTAAAAAAAAATGTAAAATTTGATATACAAGCACCATTTTAATATATTCATCTTGTTGAACGGTTTGGACTTTGAAAATATAGAGTTTAATCTGGTGTCATCAAAAAATGATGTAAGTGAATCCCTCCTAATCATTTTTGTGTTTCCTAAAATATACCATACCGGCACTAATTAGTAATCATTTTTGTAGATCCGACTAATTGTATCCAAGAATTTGTACCAACTTTTTACCCAAACCAACTATTATTTGATTAGCGGAAATACTATAACAATAAAATCTCATACTGTAACAAACAATATCGAATCATGTAAAAGATGCGATATATTTTTAAAAAATTAACAGCTTGCAACTTCCAACATCTTTGTACTTAGTGTACTTTCAAACATGTTGTACTTTGACAGTTAATGACAGTTAACTGTACTTATTGTACTTAAAAAACTGCCAACTTGTGTACTTTTTTCCTTCTAAAAGTTTTTAATTTTTTTCAAAGTTTTTTCTATCGTTCTAGAAGTTTTGAATATTAATTTTTTTCGTATTTTTTTTAATTTTCTTTTTATAATATGTACAAAATTACATGTTTAAACTAATAAAATTGAATACGGTAAAAAATAGCAACGTAAATTGCAAAAATAACCACAAAATCTATATAAAATGAATATTGTAACAATTACGATCACAACTATAAGACAACAAAACTATTACAAATATTATAAACAAACATAACTTTGTCCAAACCACAGCCATATTCACAGTGATAAACTAACTACAAAAATAATATTTTGTCCAAGAAATATTATTCAGCAAACAACATTACAAACTTTGTCCAAAATAACAAACTTTATCCGGCAAACAACAAACACAAATCCTTAGACTATAGATATTTGATGTTCATTGTTGGGATGCGTAAGAAGTTCCATTGTGTGAATCAGATGCTCCTTTTGATATATATCTTCCTGCAAAAAAAAATACCACAAATCTTACAATTAAAACTATAAATATTACAAAGAAAATAATACTGCAAAAATCAATACTGTAACAAATGCAAACAAATACTGTAACAAATGAAAACTAATACTGTAACAAAACTATAAACTAAGACTGAACATCAATCAATATCCAATACTTTAACAACTGTAACAAATATAAACAAATATTGTAACATAATGATATAATACTGTAATACAATGATCAAGTACTTAGAAATAAAAAAATATGTGAGTAAAGTTAAGAGAAAGGTCAGTGATTATATTGTACACAATGCGCAACACGAAGACACCACAGTCCATTGATAAAAATGCAAACCAAAACCAATACTGTAACCAAGATAAAACAAAACTGTAACAAATGCAAACCAATACTGTAACAAATGTAAATCAATACTATAACAAATCTAAATCCAATACTATAACAAATGAAAACCAATACTGTAACAAATATAAAATAAAACTGTAACAAATGCAAACTAATATTGTAACAAATGTAAATCAATACTACAACAAATATAAACCCAAAACTGTAACATATGGAAACTAATACCCTAACAAAAGTAAAACAAAACTGTAACAAATGCAAACCAATACTGTAACAAATCTAAAACCCAATACTACAATAATACTAAACCCAATACTAGAACAAATGAAAACCAATACTACAACAAAGGTAAAACAAAACTGTAACAAATGCAAAATAATACTGTAACAAATCTAAACCCAATACTATATCCTACAAAATTAAATCAGTAAATAACTCACAGAATTTAGATCTCAGTGCTGATACTTCAATCCGAATCGAAAGTATCACCATATCAGAGTAGGATCCGCCAGAAAACAACAAATTAGTAGCGATATAGAACGAAAACCTTGCGAATTATCACTTAGACAATTCATAGAACACCTTGTGAGCACTAGATAAAATTCATCAAACACCTTGTTACCATCTAAAATGAAGTGTCACATCATATCTGATCAGACTCAAAGTATTACCATATCAGATTAGGATCCACCAGAAGCACCGAAACTATAGCAATATAACTTGTTGAATACTACCTACAGGTTTTAAATAAAAAAAAACTTGTTGAATACATATAGCAGATTAATGAAGTTTTGGTTATTGCTAGCAACAGATTCGGAAAATTAAATTGTAATGGCACAAAAGAATAAAAAAAAAAGAATAACACCGAATTATTGATAATTGATAAAAGCACAAGTATTAATTAAAACATATCTACAAAATATTAATTAAAATATTTATCACAAGAATGATGAAAACAAAATTCACATCTCCGGATAGCATCCTTTAATTATTTATTCACAAAGGCTTCCCTATTCGTGTAGTGGAAAATGGTACTAGATGACTGCTTTGCTAGAAATTTCTGTAGCTACAAGATTTTTCTAAAGAATGAACTCCTATTGTTAAAATTATCTAACCCCTGCCCCAAAAGGAAAAAAAAGTATAAGTTTCGCTGGAAAGCAAGGACTGGGAGCAATTCACGGATTGTGTCCTTCAAAAAGATTTTCATTATCATACAAAGCATTCGAAGTTACCTAATGCAGCGATGGTCTGATCAGCACCGTCAGAGCACCCTTTACGATTTCTCTTTCGACTGTCGATATCTTGATGAGAAAGTTCATCGTGGAAGAACATCTTGTATGGAATCGGTGGGAGGAAGGCTCAACAAAACATTATTTTTGCCAATCGTAGATGAAAATCGCAAAAGAGAAGAGATCGCCAAATCTGAAGATTGAGGAGAGAGGGATTGAAAACAACGATAATACTGGAAAGAATGAAGGGAGGAGAGAGGTCGATACTGGAAAATTTGTTTATATAAGGAAGTATTAGAGTGGGGACGGTTAAACATGTTGAAACAAATTACTAAAGACAGCATGG
The DNA here is from genome assembly GCA_964058825.1 of Carex arenaria. NCBI lineage: Eukaryota > Viridiplantae > Streptophyta > Magnoliopsida > Poales > Cyperaceae > Carex > Carex arenaria. The sequence goes on from CAXKVW010000159.1 coordinate 13,591, forward strand.
GTAAAAAATGGGTACAAAGTGCTGAGTACAAAAACATTTTCTCTTTGTGTTTCCTAAGATATACCATACAATAGCACTAATCAATATTAGAAAGGCAATCCTTTAAGTTTAGGTAGGTAGCAGGCAAATTGGATAACATCATTAATGTCAGTATAGGTGTCAAACAACTTCTGACACTCAACTCATCCAAAACCAAATGTGTTTTGCAAAATAATATCCAAAGAAGCGATGATTAGAATCCTAATCTTCCCTACAAAATTAGCAAGTGACATCATCCAGCCTCTACGCTGAAGGTTAATTTTGGTTAAGATTTTATTCTTACCAACTAGCTACATGAATGTTCTAATTTTAGAGGGTCCATGTAGTTTCATACGTCCAATTGATTTATTAGTTGATTTAAACAACAATAATAGTGGGATGAGATAGCAGCTAACAATATTTCAGAAAAAATAATAATAAATAAACCGTGGAATGAGATACATCTGAGTTGTCTAAATTGAAATGAATGAAACATCTACGTTTTACCATAATTCTCATGCAACAACTCGACTGAGAGTCTGAGATACTTGAAAGCAATCTTAGTTTAGCATATTGAAATAGAACAAATAAACACTGTTGTAACTCGAGAACTAATTTTTGATCTAGTGACTAAGGCACATGGTCTCTATATGAGAGGTCATAGGTTCAAAATCCAGATAGGAAAAATCTTTTGTTATAATAACAAAGGTATTAAATAATTGGGTGGCTTGACCTCCAACTTTACTCAAAAAAACACTGTTGTGACTCTTTACATCCCAAATATGACTCACATTAAGTAGAAACCAGACCTGATCAGAATCTTGATAACCTGACGTAACCCCAAAACGACACAGTCCAAAAATCAAGTAAATTGGGAAAAGCACAAAGAAATTATTGATACTATCAAAACATTAAGATTTATGTTTTTTGTTTTTACTTTATATTAACTTGTTTAATTACTTATTTTTTGTGGGTGGAGGCCAACTTGAGCAAGGAAAATTGAATTAATTGCAGAGGTTAAGTCTCAGCCAAGTGGCCTCAGACTCAGAGCAATAAGTTATTTCAGACCAAGCCATGCTCCTATTTTCAATAAATAAATAAAAAAGATTAAGCTCGGCCTAGATCCAACCCAAAGGTTCATGGACTTTTGAATTCAGGGTTCACGATTCGACCCACTATGGTAACTATCACCCTTGTAAACGTATATGACCGGAACCGCATTCTCTGCTGCACTTTTATTTCACAGCATCCTGCTGCACTTTTGGACGGCCCAGATTTAATCTCAGCCGGTGAGTCCTCAGATGATGGAGGGGGCAGTATTAATTTTTCTTTAAAATTCGTGCCAAAATCTTAGTTCGTCCATTCGATCAAAAACGAACGGACCAGATTAAAAGTGCAACAGGATGCTGTGAAATAAAAGTGCAGCAGAGGATGCAGTTCATATATGACCGTTATACTAAAACAAAGCATGGTGTAATGGTCATCAAATGATCCGTGCAAAATACTAATTCCCGTAAAGTGTGGATCTCATTCTCTAACCAGTTTTTTTTTTTATTAGGTTTTTTTTATTAGAATGATGTAACACGACAGTGAGTAGTACTAAATGATTTGGGCAAAATACTGATTCTGGTAAAGTGTGGGTCTCATCTCCTAATCAGTCCTTTTCGATTAGGATGCTCTAATACGACAGCGAGCAGTACTAAATTAGGATTAGCAGCTCTCAGATATGCACAAGATAAAGTATTGTAATCGCACACGGTTCAGATCAAACCGCATGTAATTCTAACTGGAACTTAGAAACTATTGGTTCGGTCACTATAATGCATGCGGTTCTGTGACAAATCGCATACACTTGATGTGTACTAGAAACTAGATTAGATGAATAAGAATGATAGAAATTCTAATTCCTTAGATTCTTTTTTCCATAGATAATCTTTACTTTAATACTAATTGATCACTTATTAGGGTGTGTTCGGATAATCCAAGAATAGAGTTAGGGTTATTTTTGGATTAGCTCTACTATTCTTAAAACTTGGTGATCCAAATACAAATTAGCAAATTGAGTTAACTCAAGAATAGCTCTATTCTACTAACTCATGAAAATGGTGGGTTGGCAAGAATAAAGCTAGTGAGGTTACTGATATTAATAAAATATTTGATTCCTCTCAATTAGAATTAGTTTAAATATTAAATTAGTATTACATAAAATATTTGATTAGTATTAAATAAAAATGATATTAGATTAGATTAGTATTAATTAAATATAATATCAAATTATATTAATATTAAATAAAATGTTAGATTAAATATCATATTAGAAATAAAATGTAAGAATTTTTTTTTTATGAGGATTTAATGTTGGATCTTGATCTAATTTTGACTTATTTCTAAAGGGGACTCCAGTGGAGATCAGGTGGGTGGCGTTTACAACCACTCTAAGCTTACTATGGAGCACAATATTCTCGACTGATATTTCCGGTTTTGACTCGGATTCATCACAAGAGTTCAAGAAGACAGTTGAAAGCATCATGGAGTTTGCAGCATTCTCAAATGTGTCTGATTTCTTCCCAGTTCTTACCCCGCTAGATCTGCAGGATGTACGGCCAAAAACGGACCCTCTTACCAAATTTTTATATAAAATTTTTGATGAGCAGATCGACCGTCAAATTAAGAACAGGGAAGAGAGCTCTATCGGCCATGGTGATTTCTTGGACATACTGCTTGATAGTCAACTAGGGGAAGGGGGTCCAGATTTTCGACCGCTGCTCAAATCCTTATTTGGAGTAACAATTCTTCCACTTGTTCATATTTTAAGGACTATATATTATATGAAAAAAATCATCATCTTTTTTTGTTAAATATATTTGTCGGCTAATAATTTTGTAATTAGGAAAGCATGTCAACACTGACTCTATTTTACTTGTGTTAGACGATGCATTCAAAATTTTAATTGATTACTCTGGCATCAGGACATATTTACGGCTGAAACTCCTTGATTATGTGAATGCCACAAAATTAAAACTACATAAAGTAGTCATAACAACAACTGCTCCAAAGAGCAACTTCCACAAATTGAGAGAAGTGCTATTGAGGTCATATTTGGCTAGGACTAAAAGTTTGATTCAGGACCATCTGAAAACAGTGATTTTGTAGTAAAAAAAATTCAAAAAATATAAAATTTATTATCCAAACACATTTATCTTCAAATAGAACTGCTGGTTATATCTTCAAAAAAATTCTCCTTTAATTTTTATTACAAAAGTTCTTATTGTTATTGCAGTTATCAGTAAGATTACACTAACTCAAACATGACAAGTTCACAACACAAGGCAAATCAAGATAAATACGAGGACAAAGGTGCTGAAACAACAGGCCTGCTAATGAACAAAAGCCCTGTTCATGACCGACCCGAATCGAAATTGACAGGAACAGGCCCTGTTCATGATTGGCCCGAAACGAAGTATAATTATTACAAATAATAATGATCTGATTTAATAGCAAGCAAATGTCAAAAAACTTGTGGTCATCGACATTAACAAATATCTAATTACCTATTTATTTTAGGGGAAGTTAGGAACATCAGCAAATGTGGTTTTTAAAAAAAAACTTTTGTTACTCATTTATTAGGCCAGCCCAACAATCTAACGTACAATATATTAATAATTAATAGTAATAAAAACCCTTGAAATATCTGTCATCGCTGAACTAAAGAAGAAAAAAAATCCTCAGTTCTGTACCAGTCTTTCATGTGAAATGTTACCTAGAACTGGTACGGCAATGGCCTTCAGATGCTGGGCCATGGCTAATGTTACTCCAAACTTTTCTGACATGTTGACCCCACAGTTCCCCACCTCTTCTGGTAGCTTCCACTCAAACCGATGCAACAAGGATCCCAAAATCAGGTGTACCATTCGGTACGCGAGTGGCAAACCAGGGCAAATTCGCCGGCCTGCACCAAACGGTATGAACTCAAAATCACGACCCCTGAAATCGATCTCCTTCTCCAAGAACCTCTCTGGCAAGAATTTGAGTGGATCTGGCCATGTCATTTCGTCCCGACCAATCGCCCATATGTTGACTAGCAGCTGCATGTGATGAAGAAGTGTCACAGTCAAAAGCAACTTTTATATCAATGTGGACCTGATTAAATGAAACATTGAATATCACAGTACTATATCAACTTAAGTGGCCAACTGGCCCAACTTTGTCTAATTTGCATCCCAATCCCAACTGCTAGGTAGACGTAACATGTTATTTTAATTTGCAATTTAAAATTAAGTAAAGAGCGTCGATATTGACTTGGAAGAATAATTTGCAGAAGTAACTCCTTAATATATATGTAACAATGCTTTTCAGAGTTAATTAATGTAAATGCTAAATTAATCTAATAATAGAAAACCAATGATTTATTGACCAACAATAATAAAAATCCTGTGTCAACAATGAAATTTCATTGTCTGTTTAACCAATCATCTCTACCTTAGCGCCCTCAGGGATCAAATAACCGTCTAATTCGACAGTTTCTTGAGCACGTCGTGGAAGAAGAAATGGCACTGGAGGGTGCAGTCGTAGAGTTTCTTTAACGACTGCTTGGAGATAGGGGAGTTGGCCAATATCGGACTCCTCCATTTCTCTCTCTGGGCTGATGACCGATGCCAGTTCATTGCGTACCTTTGCCAGTGTTACCGGATTTTGCAACAACTCAGCCATGGCCCACTCCACAGTACTCGAGCTTGTATCAGTTCCAGCCGCAAATAAGTCCTGGTGCCAGAATAATCAATTAAAAATTTTTAATTAATACAAGTAAAAACAGTGTCTCTGTTTGCTGAAAAAAATATTTAAGAAAAATTGATGATTTTTTCCATCTAATATAGTCCTTAAAATAAAAATAAAATATGAACAAGTAAACGAATTGTTACTGAAAAAATGGATTTGTAATGCTCTAGATAATCTGGGCCCCCTTCCCCGACTTGACTATCAAACAATACATCCAAGAAATCATTGTGATGGATAGAGCCCTCTTCCCTGTTCTTAATCCGACAGTCGATCTGTTTATCAAAAATTTTATGTAAAAAAATGACAAGACTGTCCATTTTTCGCCGTACACCCTGCAGATCTAGCGGGGCAAGCACCGGGAAGAAATCAGACACATTTGGGCGTGCTGCGAACTCCATAATAATTTCAATTCCCTTCTTGAACTCTTGTGATGAATCCGAGTCAAAACCGGCAATATCAGTCGAGAATATTGTGCCTGATAGTAAGTTTAGGGTGGTAGTAAATGCTGCCTGCCCGATCTCCACTGGAGTCCCCTATAGAAACAAGTCAAAATTAGATTAAGATCCAATATTAAATCCTCTCACAAAAACAAATTCTGATGTAGGTAAGTGATCTTAATTTAGTGCTATCTAGATACTTGGTACCGGCTAGCGGTTTGGCACCGATGTAAGCAGGGGCTGACCAACATGGTCCCAGTGGGGGGCAGACGCTCCTCTGAACTTTGGATTTTGAGTTTTAGTGGAGATCTATCGGTCCCAATCGACTTTGCACCTCCCCCCACTGAAAATATTTTTGCCCCCTTCTGGATGTTTGATTTGTAATTCGGAATAAATTTAGGATTAAAATTAAAATAAAGTTTTTGAATTATGATTGGTAATTAGAATTATAAGTTAGAGTATCAGAAATTACAAGTTAGAGAATTGGAAGGTATAAGTCAAAGTATTATTTTTTATCGAGTATTCAATTAGTTAATGGGTTTAAACCCAATTAGCTATTTAAATTCCGAATTCGCCCCTGGATGTAAGAACTTCTGTTCCTATGACACAGATTGGTTGTAGCCATTTTTTTTTTAAATAACAGATTATTGATGCTTCCTGGAATAGTGGATCAAAAGAATGAGGACCAATGAGGGTTCAACTCTCGGTATCACTCACAAAAAATAAAAAAAGGTCACTCTCGACAAATTTTTCTTCACTTAAACAGTTGGGAAAATTCAAATCCTGAATTTAAAAAGGTTGGATTCAATTATTCATGTACCTCATGAGCGCATTTAGAGACAAAATCCAACAACTCATGCACCTTTTGCCTCCTAAGTAACAAATGAGAATCAAGCCGTTGAGTAGTGAATAACTCAGTTGTACAAAGCCGGCGCAGGGACCGCCATCGTGGACCCGGCGGAAGCCATGCTATGGACCGCTCTTGGTGGCCTTGTACCCGTAAAACATCAGGCTCGTGCCGGCCAGCTAATGCGAGGTCGTGATTCTGAAAAACCTTCTTTGCATATTCATGAGAGGAGACGACAATGGTTGTGACTTGGCCTAGTTGGAGGGAGAATATGGGTCCATAGGTTTTGGAGAGAGTGGTGAAGGTTATGTGAGGCTGGCTTGTGGGACCCAGTTGTAGGAGGTTCCCTACCAGGGGATAAGGTTTTGGACCTGGGGGAAGAGGATAGAGAGCTTTCTTTCTTCTCTTATTTTGAGATAAGAGAAAGATGGAGAGCAGAGAGAGAGAGAGTAGAAGCAGCAGCGAGAGAGCGTTGACTTCCATTTGATTGGGGATTGGGGAATTTGGGAGAGAGATTAATTTGAAGACTATAAAGGAAATAAAATTGGCGCAATCATGAACTTTCTGGATTATCTTTTCTTGAAATGGTTATTGACTTATTGCACATCAAGCGTATACGAACAATATGGCCTTTTCTGACTTCTGAGTTTTTTTTTTTTTTTTTTTTTTGAAAAAAAAAAAAAGGTAAATTAAGTTCCTGACTAATTAGGATTGTCTATGCACAAGTCCATGTCCTCTTTCTTGTAACAATAGGCGGGAAGTGCAAATTGTTTACATAACTAATGTGTAATTAGGATTGTCAATGGTTCGTTTATCTATTGATAATATGATAGTTTAATTGATTTGAGTTGTGTATAAAACGAATTTACATGGGGATCAAGAAATATTTTTAATAATTTATTAGTTCTGCATATGAATTTTGAAAAATATTTGACCTTAGCTATTAGATTCACATATGAGCCTTGTACGATATGAATATATATTCTATTAAGTATCGATAAATAATATTATTTAATATTAAGTATGTTTATAGTTGTTTCAAATATATAGATCATCGTTTTTTTAAAAAAATTAAATGAAAATCAATCATATAAATTAGTTTAATTAGAGTCATTATTTTTAATTGGGGTGATCACTTGATATTAGTATTTTTCACAATCTTGACAATGATTTTTTTTTAGATTAATTCAATCAATTTTTTATACAATTTAAGTGATGTTTGATGGTGTACCAAGAATCATTAATTTTCGATCACAGAAACTTCAAATCTTTTATAGACATGATATGTGATCATATAGATCATGCTAATAATGTTGCATTTTCAATTTGAACTTTATTTTTAATGATTGTTCATATTCACAAACACAATTACATGATTGATTGTCAAGTGATCACATGTTCTTTATTAGTACCTTTGTAATATAAAATAATATAAAGAATTAGACTTGGTAATATGCATAATATGGATCGATACGGGCTATGGATCCATATCTCTGTTTTTAAAGTTCAAAGAGTCATTCTGAATCGTTAAATATAATATTCTTCATGTGAAAATGTCCATAGAGATCAATTTTTACAATTTTTACATTTATTTTACTATTTGACTATTTATTTAGATAGGTAGAAAATTATTATTTTCGGATGGTCCAAAGTTTTTAGATCAAGTGATTTTCTACCTATCTAAAAAAATGTAAAATTTGATCGGCAAGTATAGTTTTATATGCATATCGTGTTAAGCATTTTAGATCAATTGTTCTAACTTCATAAACAAATATATAAATTTCATTGTTCATGCTGCTTTTTAATATGCATATTACCATATATAGCCTCACTCATAGTATGATATATAGAATAGTGTTATTTATGTATTTTAATATTATTCTTATTCTTATTCTTATATTATTTTTAAAATTATTTACTCTAATTGCTAGAAAAGTGGCAAGTAAATTTTGTAAAATTATTTATTCCGATTGGCAATTTTTTTGCTTTTAAAAATGTTTTTCTATTGGCTACAAAAAGTTTATATTTTGGTACTTTTTTCAAGTGAAAAACAAATTTAAAATAAACTTTTACCAAGAATTAACAAGATGACAAAATGCAGAGAGATATTGTGGGCAAAATTTGAAGGATTTTTATTTTGAAAGAGAAGCATTATTCATTGCTAACATCTTAAATTGGGTAGCCATGGTTACACATGACATGCCATTTTACACATTTGAAAAAGAAGCATTATTCATTATTGATTTTTTAAACTATAAGCACACATTTAGTATTATTTTTAAGAATACTGAACTATATAAAAAAAATTTAAAATCAATTAAATTTCAACATACATTACTAAAAAAAATTAAATGGTGGGAATGGCTTAACACTCTCTCTGGTTTGGCCGTAGATCCGCCGCTTTCCATTTGCTAGTAAAAAATTAAGACAAAATGTAGAAACAAAATCAAGATTGTTGTTGAGATAGTTTTTGCGACTACAATATCCCAAAATCCAGTATCCAAATCAGTGTCACACCAACAGTGTTAGCACCTGCACCTGTGTAGTATGTCGGCATATACTATTTCAAAACCCGACTAAATATATGGGCATGTTTGAATGTGTCAAGAATAGAGATTATTCGAAATAGCAATTGTATTCAAACAACATTTTTAATCATGGTGCTTTAACTACGGTAGCAATAGGTCTCGTTTACTAATTTCAAATTTCACAATTCTAGCTATTCTAGCTCCCATCCAAATATATAGGTCATGGTGCTTTAACTAAGGTATTTGATACGATAATTCTTCTCAAAAAGAACAAGTAAAATTATTTATTCTTATTAAATTTTGGTTAAATTCTGGTTGGGTAATTATATCTTTCATGTTCTAGGTCCAATCGTGTCCGCAATTCTTTCTGATTTTTTTTTTCAGAAACCTTCTGATTGGATCCCACAAAGTGACAAAGGACCTGAGCCCCTTCACTTCACATGGTTTTTTCTAGGCTCAGAATCAGATGCCGGTTTTCTCACAAGATTTAAATGGACAACTCAGATCTCATTCTACACGGTCTGGTATTGCACTGGATCTGAATTCTTTTCTTGTCAGGGGCATTCGCATATTAATTTTCTTTTAAAACAAAAATTTAGATAATCTCGATGTTTATTTTTCGCATAATTTCAATCCGACCATACTTAGAGTCACCGCGATCGGATTTTTTTTTATTTACCACTCAGAAAAATCGAAATTAATTAAAAACCATCCGGTTTGACTTTCTTACACAAATACCACCCCCGCACAACCCTTGTGCGCACCCAATAAAACTGATCCGCAAACCGCTGTGCGCACCTGATCCCGACAAAAGTGGATCCGCACAACCTTTGTGCGCACCCAATCCGAATCCGCGCAGTGCTTGTGCGCACCCACGGGTCCGCACAGCTATTTGGCGCACCCAAAAAAAAAATAAAAAAAGGGGTTTCTGGAAACTATGTTCATTCCACAACACTACGAAGGAGCAGAGAGGCATAAGCGACAACAGAGGTAAACTAGTTCTTTATTTATTTTTATTTTTATTTTACATTATTTTTAAAATTAACATTAAATTTATTAATTGATAGGTTTGTTCAATTATGATTGGAATTGCTTGTTATTTTGGTGGTGAAGTTTTAAATGGGCCAAATGGTGCTTATTACAGTACTCAACCTTCAAAAATGTTCAATATCATGCCAGATTTAGATTTTAGAGGTATAACTAGAGAAGTGTACCAGCAAGTCGGTATTGATCCGAATTATTATGAACTGGTAATTTCCACAAGAATCAATATTGGTCAAGGCAACCAAACATGGTTCCAACAGCTACCGGTACAAGATTATAATAGCTGGAGGTTATATACCCAAATGACAATGAATTTGACCACTCCTTTCAAGTTTCTAGAATTATATGTTGTAGCTAACCCTAGACAGAACCCAGATGTAACCCAAACCAAAACACCAGAACTATACCGCAAATGACCAAGGGTCGGGTTCGTGAGCAATCTGTGACGGGTCCTGTTCGGGCTCTAACTTTAGGGAGTGCTAGTCGGTCCTCATCTGTAGGGGCTGGACCTAGTCGTTCCCAACCTGACCGGGGACATCTTCGGGTTCCATCTACTAGTTCTAGCCGGGCTGAAACTGATGGGAATCGATCTCCAACCCCGGAACCGCTTTATTATGCTTAAAATACAGATGAAGATCCTAAAGAGCAGGAGGCAGAGGAAAATTAGGATGCCAGTGACGGCAGTGGGGCAACTGATTTTAGTGATGTGGATACAAATTTTTCTATACTTGGTAGACGACAGTGGTAGGTGTCGGGTGGTGCATCAGGACATCCGTTCGAGCAATTTCATGACACATCGGGTTTGAAGAAGCTGATAGCTCTTTTTTTGCAACTTCTGAGGTGTGTTTCATTTTTAATTAATTAAAAAAACATTTATTTATATTTTTTAATTTTTTAAATAGGGTGAAAAAACAACATGAATTGTCTGAGAGGATGACAAATGCCAGCAAAGAGCAAATGCAAGAAAAAATTTACTGTTGGCATATAAAGAAAAATATCGAGATGAATCAAACACACAGTGACACAAAAAGGTTGAGGTATAAGTGCAAGAGCGACCGTTGTCAGTGGGGGATGGCTGCGAGAGCTACAGGTTTGGTGATGACTGGACGGTCACGACATATAAGGGACCTCACACATGCCACGCTGATGCAACAAGGTCAGATCATGCACAGTTGACGTCCGCAATGGTCGTCAACTGCATAAAGTTGTCATTACGAAAAAATGCTGATATTAGTATCAGCACCATCAGCGATCTGGTTGCTGAAAGGTACGAGGGTATCGTCCCTAAGTACAACAAATTGTGGCGTGGTGAGGAGTTAGCCATTGCTCGGTCATTTGGTAGTTGGGAGGGGTCTTACAGGCTTCTTATCCCTTTGTTGGATGCAATCAAAAGGGCAAATTCGGAAACCCAATATAAATTTGTTTCAAAATGAACCAAAAGATATGGGTACCGGTATTTCATGAGATTAGCATGGGCTTGGGGGCCATGTATTGAAGCAGCGAGTCACCTCAGACTAGTCATCAGCATCGATGCTTGTTTCCTATCAGGTAGATACAATGGTAAATTGTTGATTGTAACCGAATATGATACAGATAACCAGTTAATCCCGCTAGCATTTGGGCTGGTAGAAAGTGAGCATTTTGATAATTGGGGGTGTTTTATGAAGTGGGTGAGGCAGGTTGTAATTGATCCAAATAAATTCATGTGTGTCATATCTGACCGGGCCATGGGCATAAAAAAGTGTTCATACAGGATGATCTGGGTTGGTCTGAGGAGAACGGAGAGTGTGTTCACCGGTACTGCTCTCAACATGTGTTTGAGAATTTTGGTAAACACTCCAAGGATAAAGTTGCTGCCAATTTTTTCAAAATATTGGTGAAAAAGAAGAAACCAAGAAAAATGGTAGAAGGCTTCGATGCAATCGGAAGGAGAAATCCCGAATGGCTGAAATACTTGGATGCATGTGGAAAGTACAATCCTGATTACGAGGCAGAACTGTCTAAGCCATGGAAGGTGTATCAAGCTATGGATAACGGGGCTCGTTGGGAAATCATGACTAGCAACTGTTTTGAATCGCTCAACAATGTCTTCAAAACTTTCTGAAGGTTTGTGTTTTATAATCAATGAAAATTTTATTATTTATTGACAGTTTTATGTTTCTTAATTTAATAGTATGTTGTAATTTTCGCAGGTTACCAGTTGCCGCAATTGTTGAGGAGACGTTTGCCAAGTGTGTGGACTGGTTTGTTGAAAGAAGAGAGCGTGCGGTGGAATTACAATTGCAGGATCAACTTTTTTCCACTCGTGTCCATGAAAAGATGGATAAGCACATTCGCAAGACCCAAAAAATGAGCGCGGTCACATTTGGCCGTAACGAGTGGCAGGTGACCTCCCATGGTGGGAAAATTACCTGAAACGCTCCCGCAAGGCGACTTTACAGATGTCGTTCTTAGAGTCAATCATGCCATTCTTTGTCCTCCTCCGCTTCATCAATCCCTCACCCAGCATATTAGTCACGAGATGCGCAAAGTCTCCATACTCGACACCGGTCACAACATCTCCAGTAATGGGTAGGCCCCAAAGACAACTCACGTCCTGAAGAGAGACCGTAATCTCTCCAATGGGCAGGCCACCTCTTGACCAGTGCAGATGTAAGCGAGGCATCTGCGATAACAGGGACGAGCTGTGACACATGCCACAACCCCATCCTCTGTAACACCGGTGCATAGCGCACGTCATATGGTAGAGTCATATGATTATTCCTCACCTCCGTCATGTCATGATTCTAAAATAAATTCCAAATGCAAATAAAATAAATAATAGAGATATTTTTCCAAAATAAAATTTAAATTTAAATTATTTCTCAAATGTAAACTTACATATGCTAGCTTCATCTTGTGGCCCTCGCGCGGGAACCAACAGACGGGGCTAATGCTCTCATCCGTAAAGTGCGGAAATATTGTAGAGATCAACTCCTGATCCCAATTATGCTCATCCAATGGTGTTGTGCCACTCGTTGACGCCATACTAAAATGAAGTATACATTTTAGGTCAAATCTTAAAACAATCGATAAAGTAATCTACAAACTAAATTAATGGGTCATCGTCCAATTAAATTCGCAAGAACTACAATTATTTTATAACTAAATTACATCTCTAAACTAATCTACAAACTAAATAAATTAAATTATCTAAACTATCTAAATTAAATTAAACTACAATTATTTTACAACTAAATTACATATCTAAACTAATCTACAAACTAAATAAATTAAATTAGCTAAACTATCTAAATTAAATTAAACTACAATTATTTTACAACTACATTATCTAAACTTAATCTACAAACTAAATAAATTAAATTATCTAAACTATCTAAATTAAAATAAACTACAATTATTTTATAACTACATTATCTAAATTCTACAAACTAAATTATCTAAATTATCTAAACTATCTAAATACTAAACTACAAATTTAAAATAAAAAATAAAAAATTTACCTTTACTGTGGGGATGAGGCGCGGACCCGGATGAGGTAAAATCGGGTGCGCAAGGGGCTTTATAGCGCCAGGGGGGGTGCACACAACCCTTGTGCGGATCCAATCGGTGCGCCAAATTGTTGCACGGACCCGGTGCGTGAACTCTTCCGTGGACCCGCACTGCAGGTGCACCAAACCCTTGTGCGTGCTCCTTTTTTGGGTGCGCACAAGAGTTGTGCGGGGGTGGTATTTGTGTAAGAAATTCAAACCGGATGGTTTTTAATTAATTTTGATTTTTCTGAGTGGTAAAAAAAAAAAATCCGCACCGTGATAAGTTTCAACAGCTGTTTCCCTAAATCCAGATGCCTATTTTAAATCTGTTTGGGCCCACTGAACAAATGAAAGTGCAGCATGATCCTAATTTATAAACTACAAGGCTAAATTCTTATATCTGCTAAATTTTGCAATACTCTAAGCCCATAAAAGCCCATTATTTTCCTTTATTTCGACGGACCCTATAAATAAAGTCATCAAAGCAGCGCGTACAAACCCTAACGAAACCCTAAGCCGCCGCGCGCCATTTCAAGTCCTCCGCTGAGAGATCAAAGAGAGACAGAAGTCGAGAGATCGAGACAAAATTAACAATGGCGGCAGCTGCAGTGGGATACGGAGCGATGAAACCGACTAAGCTCGGCGTTGAGGAGTCTCGTGATCAGCTCAACCGGATCCGCATCACCCTCTCCTCTCGTGATGTCAAAAACCTCGAGAAAGGTGCTTCATCTACCAAATCATAATGCTAATTTCTTATATTTCCTGTCTGATTTGTTGCGATCATATATATTCCGTGCAGTGTGTGCTGATCTCGTAAAGGGAGCTAAGGATAAGCAGCTACGCATTAAGGGACCTGTGCGCATCCCAACCAAGGTGCTGCACATAACAACCCGCAAGTCTCCTTGCGGCGAAGGTATTCTTTATTTCATCTTTCTGATACTTTGGATTGGGGATAGTGGAATTTGTTAGCTTAGTCGAGAATAGAAATCCAATCTGTAGTTCTTCTAATCCATGTATTCTGGTAGAATGCCATAAGTTGTAGTACCAAAAGAGTGATTCCCTGCTTCCATTAAAAACTCAGCATCTGATTCATCTATGCCAAAAAGTCTTAAAAGAGCATGCCCCTTGTAAGAATTGACTGTTTTATGTCTGAAACTGTATAATTTATCTCGTACAAATATACCTATGTGTAATTTCTGGGATGATGGATTTTCTTGCACTTGCATGCACGTTTTAAATTATTTAGAAATTCAACTAGGTACTTGTATGCTATATAATTCTGGACCTTGATAATCAGTAAATTTTGTTCTTAGTCCATGTATATTAGGAACTGTTGCTAAAGCTGGCTGTAATATATATTTTTTTATCTAGGTGTCGGTCCCTTTTGAACAATCTTGTATAGCTAGGAAATGTTAACTTGATTTGGGATTTTAAATGTCACTACCTGACATAACATCAAAAGAGTTAGCTATATCATTTTTACTTTAAGCAACTATTAACAGAGGTGATTACAAGTTATAAACTATCAGATATGCTTTGTAAGAATTTCCTTGCATAGCCACATTGACATCAAGCCCATATAATAAAAACAAAAGATGTGATCACAACTATTGAGAACATCTCGGTGCCCCAACCTCTTGAAAAACCAGTATTCTCATAGAAAGGAATAGTATAAAACTTGGCTTATGCAAGGAAATTCTTACAAACCATATCTGATAGTTTATAACTTGTAATCACCTCTGTTAATAGTTGCTGAAAGTAAAATTGATATTTTGTACAACTAAAGCATCCATCATTCATTTCAATAAACCAAACATATTATGTATATCCCAATAGTAAAATTGTTTTCCCTTCAGATTCTATATGGGTGGGGATTGTGCCTTTGGAAATTAACTCTAAATTCTTTGTTTATGCATTCAAATCTTTGGAAGAAATTTTTGTCACTGATTTTGAACTTCTACAAAACAAATTTTTAGGTACAAACACCTGGGATCGGTTTGAGTTCCGCATCCACAAGAGGGTGATTGATCTGATCAGCTCTCCTGATGTGGTAAAGCAAATCACCTCCATTAACATCGAACCAGGTGTTGAAGTGGAGGTCACCATTGCTGATGTTTAAGGACTTGAAATGTTTTTTTTACTTGAAAAATGGGATGTTTGATTTTTGTTTAGACTTGTTCTAGTTTTTTCTTTGAGGTTACTGTACTGTGAGAGTTTCCTTGTGGAATTAGATCATGTGATATGATGCACTGTTTGTAGTTGGTAATTTATCTGGTGCTTTTAAGCTGAAATTTTGGGATAAATTTAGTGTCCGTATAATTCTCTACATATCTCCTTATTTCTCGATTATTAGCAAGCAATTTGTGTAATGCCCTATTTGCTTTAAATCTTGGTACAACGATAAATTAGTACTAGTAGTTTGGATTTGGGGTGAAACTTGTTTTCCTGAAATAAGCAAACAATTTGATGTCCTGCAATATGGTAGGCTAACAGAATAAAGATGATTATTTTGAAGCTGTTAATGAAAATGATTGATCGTGAGTGGCTGTAGTTTTACTACCAGAAGCTTGTTCTGTCTATTATGCTTGATCCTGTATACGCTGATTTTTTTTTTCCTTTTCGTTACTATCAATTAACATCGTTACTAATTTCATTTCCATTTTTTCGCGCATCCCTTAATTCAACGGCTACAGTCCTGTCTCTCGCTGAACGTGTTCACTGAACAATTTGTCCTATCCTAGTAAAATCAGTTGTTCATTGGAGAAACTTCATCCATTTCTAACTATTGTTTATTATAACGCCAACAGTTGGCGCACGAGGTAGGAGTAGGTCCGATGGACATCGGACCTACTTTTAGGTTCAATTAGCTCTAACACTGTGATTATCATTGAAATTTGTGCACACAGAAACTGAAAAATACTTGCACGAATTTTAATGAGTTCGTATGAATCTAGATGCAAATTTGATAGTCATTTCACCCATCGAAAAAGGTAGTCCGATGGGCTCTGAATTCGTTGGCGCACACCCATTTTATATGAAATTTAATAAACGTGTCATTATGAACCTGATTTTCCCTTTCTTTTACTACAAAACAGATTGATCACCTCGGATGCTGCTAATTTGCAATTAGCTAACATAATCAAGTGAATTTTGGTTTTTATGCTTTGTTTTTTTCCTTGTTTGTAGAATAATCTGCTGGCATTTTGCTCAATTTTTTTTTCTTCACCTGACAGAATCTTCGAATTTCAACTTTTTGTGGGGACACGGAAACGTGCCTCGGTACCATTGCTGAATGTGTTCCAGTAACACTTTTTATTTCGAAGTGGCAATTATTAGCTTCCCCCAGACCAGTAATATGCGGTGAAGTAGATCAAGGCATATTGGGATTCTTTTTTTTTTTTTTATCAATACTTTGCAATACACGTAACAAGAGTCGACAAGGCATTCTTTGATAAAGCAGACACGGAAGCAAATTGTAATCTGATCTCCTTCAACAAAATTAGTGTTTTCTTTGATAAATTTATTCTTCAAGATAATGACAAGAGAAACAACTAAATTTAAATAAAGTCCAAAGGGACAGCAGACTGTATTGTATTGTGATATCGTAATCAGTGTACATTTTTTTAGGGTTAATTGAACATTCATAATTACTTATCCTACAGTAACATATACCAGTGAACTACAGAAAATCTCAGCAATGGAGTATAGATTGGGGCACCAGATCTGAAAGCCACTACTCAGATATATAGTCACTTGTTAATTTGTCAAATAAGTTTCAGCCAAAAGTTTACAAGATAAATTCCTGTATGAAACACTGATGCCTTAGACCACGATGCAACCAGTATGATCCAAGGTTTAAGATTTTAGTATTTGGTATTCAGAAAATTATACCGCAAGAATAATCTGGTACTGACTACTGACTACAGATTGTATACCAGTGTAGAAGTTGGTACTAAAAATACTAGTATGGTTTCTGTTTATCCTCTTTCTTTGTTCTTATCTATTCTCACTTGTGCTGGAGCATCAACATCTACATTTAAGAACCTAGATAACAAACATTTACCTCAATACCAGTGTAGAAGTTGGTATTTACACCTATTTAAATTCTTATGTACAATGTATGTCAAACAGAAAAACACATAAGAGCAACTAAATTAAAATATAGAACATTCTCAGAAAATAACTGAAAGAATATTAAAACTGATTCTTGCTCAGTCGCAGTAAAATCTACAAACTGTTGGATATAATTATCACATAACAAGCACACACTTTTAGCATACAAAACCAAAATTTCAACTAGCCTTGTATTCATCTGTGACAACTACAAATCTAAAATAAAGAAGGAAGCAAGATATAACAATGGTCATGATTCTGTTATTGATCAAAGGTCCAACAAAATTAGCACTAATTCTCTCCAGGCTAATACATTGAACAACCAAATTCCTAGAAGTACTGAAAAAATAACAAAATGTAGAATCAAGGAAGCAATTTTCCCTTTCGTAGTTCAAACAACTCTCCAATCTCCTACCAACCAATCATAAACTACAGTACCAGCTGATGAAAGCTAACGAGATAATAGAAAGAAAAAGAAAATGAAGAACAATTTCATTACTTGCATGTTAGAAATGCAAATTATAGAAGAATTGAAAGAAAATCTAACTCATCCTGATATTTTCACTCAGTTGCAAGACCGCCATGTGCCTTAACCACCCCCTTCTTACCAGGTGAATAAAAATCCAAATACCACTTAACAAACCGTTTCAACCCAGTCTGAAGATCCGTTACGGGCTTATACCCTAATTCTCTCTCTGCAAGGCTAATATTTGCATGAGTGTAAGGGACATCTCCATTTCTTGGCATCTTCACCAACTTCCTTATCGCCTTAACCTTCAAGAGCTTCTCTAGAATGTTAACAAGCTCTGACACAGGTACAGGTGTGGTATTACCAAGGTTGTAAACTCTCAATGGTGCGGGTCCCCGCTTCTTACCACCAGACCCCGTACTCTTGCCAGCTGTATCAAGAGCCGCAACACAACCTCTCACCACATCATCTATGTAAGTGAAGTCACGTGCAACAGTATGTGCACCATGCCCTTCAAATACTGTAATTGGTTTTCCTTTCAATATATCCTTTGTGAAGAAGTAGTACGCCATATCGGGTCGGCCCCATGGCCCATAGACAGTGAAAAACCGCAAGCCTGTGATGGAAAGGCCGTAGATGTGATTGTAGACATGTGCTATTTCCTCACCGGCTTTTTTTGTAGCCGCATAGAGAGATGCTGGTCTGTCAGTGCGGTCAGATTCTGAAAATGGGACCCGTGAGTTGAGACCATACACAGAGGAAGAGGATGCCCAGACAATAGCAGGTTGCGGGTTTGCGGATTTTGCGGCTTCAAGAATTGATACCAGACCGGCTACATTGGACCTAACATATGAACCTGGGTTTTGCAAAGCATACCTCACACCAGCTTGTGCTGCCATGTGGGCCACGTGTGTAAATGGGACCACATCAAACAGCTTCTTCAACAATGCCGCATCATTTATGTCTCCTTCTACAACAAAAACTCCAGCTTTCTCTAGGAATGCCTGCCGGGCCCGCTTCAGAGATGGGTCATAGTAGTCATTGAACGAATCAAGGCCCAGAACGCCGTCGCCACGTCTCCGCAATGTAGCCGAGAGATGGCTGCCGACAAAACCCGCAGCACCTGTGACCAGAACAGTTAACCCATTAGGCGATCTCCGGACCCGGCAAGAGGAGCGAACCTTCTTCTCCCATGCGGGCCCGCCCCAGTTAGTATTGCGGAGAGAGCGGCGCAGAGATGGGTTTTGGGTCAAGTCTCGGGTCGAGAGAGAGTTGGGAGAAGGCGAATTGGGGCTGAGGAGGAAGAATGCGAGGAAGAGAGAGAGAGCGCAGAAAGACCAGAACACGAGCTTGGAGAAGGGGGAGTAGGGACTTGGGTGGTGGGGCCACCTTGTCAGGAGGCGCGAGTGGTGGTGATGAAGCGGCTTTTCAGGCTTCATCTGCGACATTTTGGGTAACTCCGTTCCTATTTCACACTATCCCAACTGGAGATTCGAAGAAAACAAAAACGGCGACAATGGAGCTTCGATTAGTTGCTTCTCCTTCTTCTTTCTTCGTCGATTTCAGTTTGTGGAGTGATCGAATGTGTTACCCCTATCCCAAGAACGGATCTTGGGTACTTGATAGCTTGATTTCTTTGGTCTCTTTTTAAAAAAAATTGGGACTTATTTTTTTATAAGAGGTAGCTTCGTGTGAGAGGCAAGCTAGAGCTATTTGGTTCTAGAATAGAGAGAGAGGGAGAGAATGAATGGGAATGTGATTCTTTCTTGGTCGCATTTCAGAGGGTTTCTTTGAAAATTAGAGGGAGGAAGAGAGAGAGACAGATAGCGAGCAGGGTCAATTGATTCGGGTCATGAGGTGAGAATTAATTTATAGTTTATACATTTCAATTGACAAAACACTAAGGGTATGTTTGGATGCACAAGAATAGCTACTATTCTTGGAATAGCATCGCTATTCGGAACAAGGTGCATCCAAACGATTTTTAGAGCTATTCGGAATAGCTACTGTTTTTAGAATAGCATTGCTATTTGCTATTCTTACAAAAACATGGAATAGCATTGGTTGATTTCAATATTAATACTAATCCAATATTTAAACTAATATTATATTACATTTAATATTTAAATTAATATTATATTGTATTATATTTAATCTAATATTTATTTAATACTATCATAATATTTAAAATAAAATTTAATACTAATCTAATATTTAAAATAAAATTATATTACATTTAATATTTAAACTAATATTATATTATATTTAATCTAATATTTTATTTAATACTAATTTAATTTTTAAATTAATATTATATTACATTAATATTTAAACTAATATTATATTATATTTAATATTTAAAATAATGTTATATTACATTTAATATTTAAACTAATTTTATATTATATTTAATATAATATTATATTATATTTAATCTAATATTTTAGTAATACTAATCTAATATTTAAAATAATATTATATTACATTCAATATTTAAACTAATATTATATTACATTAATATAATATTTTATTTAATACTAATTTAATATTTAAAATAATATTATATTACATTTAATATAATATTTTATTTAATACTAATCTAATTTTTAAAATAATATTATATTAATTTAATATTTAAACTAATATTATATTATATTTAATACTAATCTAATATTGAAAATATTATTATATTACATTTAATATTTGAATTAATATTATATTGTATTATATTTAATCTTACACATAAATTATTAAACAGTAGCTATTCCCTCCAAACTCTATTCCAAATATGCAATCCAAACAACTTTTTCACTGTTCTGAATAGCACTGTTTTTAAACAGTAGCTATTCTTATTTACTATTCTAAACAGTAGCTATTCTAGCTATTCTAGAGTGCATCCAAACGTACTCTAAAAGGATAGAGATCACCTGTCTTCCGGGGGCAGGATTTTCCTGCTCCAGTGAGACTGACAAGTGAGTCCAGACGGATTTATAAATTTAAATATTGATTTTTAGTTTTGGTGTGGCCCGCGTTTCAGTGACTCAGGAGCAGAAAAATTCTGCCCCCTGAGGGACAGAGAATTCAATCCCACACTAAAAACGGTGAAATTCGAGAGGTTTGTTTTGTTAATTTTAGGGGTAAACATTTTAATAAATCAGTTTTAACTTCGTGCAGCGCACAAACCTTATAAAGTTCTGTTTTGATTCTATAATCCATGCCCTGCATGAAGCTAAAAGTGCTCTGTTAAATATCTACCCAACTTTAGGGGGGGATTAAGAATTAACAAGTAATTATGATCGCGAAGTTTGTTCATGATATGATAGGATTCGGGGATAAAGGTTTCCTTGCACGTGGTTGTGCATTAAATGCATGCTCCGGTCTAGGCTGGTATCCCACGTATAGGCATGCTGGATTGGCTTGATAAACTAAGCACAATTAAGAGCGTAATATATTTTTAGCATGTACTTCACTTGTATCGTATATTCTTTCTAATTGAAGTTCTAAATTGACTCCTTATTAATTTAATGTCTGAGTCTCTATGGCTGAAGATACTCTATAAATTTAGAGTGAAAACTAAATTGGTCGAATATAATATTAAATTTTAGCATATTCTATACAAACACAAAGCTAAAGATCTCTATATTAAGAGAACCTAAGAATGATAAAAGATACATTATATAAATAGGATTTTGCTATGATGTTTTCTTTTTAGCATATAAAGAAATTTCTAGTCAGCAGTAAATGCAATGTTTATCATTGTTAATTTTTAAAGAATAAATTAGTTATTTTTATGATTTTATAAATTAAGCAATAACGTTCAGTGATAAAAGAAGAGGCGTAGGCAGGATTTTCATCAGAGGTAGGGACAAAAATTTAATGGTACAATTAGCGGGTTATGGATTGCCGTGAATTAATCAATTTTGACTGGAGATTGTTCGGGAGGATGCAAAATTTGCTCCAGAAATAGACAACAGTCCGATTATACATAGACGTATATTCAGTTATCTATTTCTAATTCAATGTGGCTGGCTCCGCCACTGAATAGAAGCAACTTGAAGAACATTTGATCTTTGTATTAAATACCATTGTAGTTGGACTATTTTGTTATTTATTAAATTAACAGTTCAGATTTTAGATATGAAAAATCAACAACTATGACAGTTTGTTAAAACAGTGCTGCTGCTATAAACTATAGCAGCAAGGGGTATCAATGGATATCACGTGGAATCCACAAATGAATTTACACGTGATCACAAAATTGCATTCATAAAATTATTAAATTCATGTGGATTTAAAAAAATTATTTATTGAATTCAGATTCAATTTTGTGAAATCGTAATTTAGCATCTGTTAAAGATACAATTGATAAAATGCATTATGGTAGATAAATTGTAAGCCTATTTAGCTAAATATGATGTATTTTGAAACTAAATAAATTAAAATTTGTTTTTTTATGTTAGTTTAATTAAGATTGTTTTTTAACTTGTACTTTTGAAATCCCATCCTCGCTCGCTTTATTCAAGGATGTTTATTCGAAATTTAATGTCAAAAACAAGATAATGAATACATATGGATCTTATTTAGATCCTTAAAATATTGTTAAATGTAAATTCACCTGTAAATGCTAGATAAAGTGTACCGGTAAGCATAGGTACGTAATCTGAGCACGTACCAGTTTTTTATGTATGCATGTTGTTATAAATACAACAGCTATCTAGTAATATAAACTTTAAATTTAGTAATAACCTACAAACATATTTATCAAAATAAAAAACAAATTTGATTCATTAACAGGCCTATTGCAAATTAGGGACCGCAAAATGAAAATAATCCAACAGAAAAAAAAAAATAACAATACAAAAATGCAATTATTTTTTTAAACATCACATGCAACAAATTGAAAAGATCCTTCTCTTTTGAAATTTCGGCAAAAAAAACAGAGAGAGATAGTTGGCTAATAAGGACTTGCCAGTCATGTTTGAATACAGGAAAATGACATCAACTAGAAAACAATGCTATTAATATAATGTAATTCAAATGAATTTCTTTTTCTCAGATAGTAGATATTGGATTGTATTTTCTTTGTAAAGATAAATAAATTAGTATTTGTTATTTCAAATTATGCAATATAAATAATATTTATACTAAAAACATCACAAGAATTAACATTTTTTCACATTATTCAAATTAGTACTCATCCGCACTATTATCGTATACTAACTCAGATAACACTGTATTTTTTTAAGTAAATGTTGAAGATGAAGTTATCCAACTATTTAATATTCACAGGAGATTTTTTCATTTGAATTTTGAACATGCGGTCTTCTACACAAGAGAACATTATTTTTACAACCAAAAATTGATTCTTAAATAACACTATCTTTTGACAACTCAAACACACCAAATTGGTATGTTTGAATTCCCAGGAATAATCTACGGAGGTAAAAAGTGACTATTCCGAAGGGTTTACTGACAAAAAGATATTTTTTTATTAGCGACGAGAGTATCCGCGAGAATATACTAACTGTATCTCTCATGAATATTGTCCCATTGAAGCTTGTTCTTTGATAGCTCTGTTTTTCCAGATGTGATGTGATTCAAACGGAAATTGACAGACTCAAAAAACGACATTTTGTTGGCATTATATGCTAACATGCTTATCGAATAAAAGATTGTAAATAGCATGATTGGCATTCTCCCTTCAACTTCTGTTATAACTATACAATCCAAGCAACATATATGCACAATTTGAATGAATACACCTGCTACATGATTTAGATTACTATTTTAACACCTGAACAACACACTAATCTGAATAACACTATTTTTACACGTTATATTTACTTGATACTTGTTCGGTAAAAATATAAAATAGAATTTTTCTTATTTAGAATAGACTTCTAAATTACAATAATTTGATCAAATTCGGCTAAAGATGAAACTAATTAAATAGTAGAAGATCGGAAAGAAAAGAAAAACATAATGAAGAATCTGGCCAATTTTTATATCGAAAAAAACGCTAATTTCATATTTCATCTATTAAAATTTGACTACAAAAAGTCCAATCCGATTCCTCTTTTTCACCTTCTAGAATTCTACCAATTTCATTCTAATTCAGCTACTATTTCATCACAATTTCTATTTCAAACTTGCATGCCTATCGGATGTCAGGAGAACATATTCCGGACCGGAGTTGTTTTTAGTCGGTGGTTTCTTGGGTTCTATTAAAGGAGACAAAAATGACATCTTTTTGTTCAATTGAAATAAAGACACTGTCAAAGCTGCTTAGAGGAGACTTGGCTCAAACTCAAAGTAACACCATGGCTCTAAAATTGCTAGCTTTATAATTTCAATTATCAGTATAATTTGCAAATATATTGCTTTCACATTTATTACCTTTACTTCCATTTTATTTTAATATTTTTATTCGCTGATAACCACCAACTAACCAAAATTAAAAATTATAATATAATTTTATAAGAAGGCAAACTATACATATCCAAAGACATCTATCAAATGAACGGAAGTACTGTTGTGGTGTTCATCATTACAAGTCTCCATTCTTATATTAAGCACGTAGATATTCTGATTTGTCAATGGCTTTGATTAAAATATGAAATTTCGAATTCGATATCAACCCTCTGATCAAATATTCTGATTCTATGCTTCTTTTTTATATTTTTTTTAGAAGTCTAAATTTATTTAGACACATACTCACCACATGTATTCTTGACAAGTAAATTGTATCATCTTTTTAATTGATGATGATTTTTTTCTATTTTTAAATGTCAATTAAAGAATTTTTGAATCGATTGATAATTAATTGGCATGTCTTCATTTTTCTCTATTTTTTCATATCATTAAAGAAATGTTATTTATCATTTAATATATCATTTGTTTAGATTATTTTTTATAAAAAATATTTAATACGTCATTTAAAGAATGTTATTTACGTGTAGTAATTTAATATGTGATTTAATTTAACAAACAATATTTGTTATTTACTTTAAACATTTTATGAAAATTATATCATTTTATATAAAATTAATTTTGTTTTTTTATAATATATCTTCATTGCAATGTACACAGTACTAGTTAAATATTGAAAGCGCAAATACATAAAAGAAAAAAAGGAATTGCATACTTGGGTTGCCATAAAAAAAACAAAGAAAAGTAGAAAAAAAACGTGGATTGGGAAACACGCTTTGACTATCAATAAACATATTATGCTCATGTTACGTCTCTTTTGATTTAAAACTTTCAATCTGTTAATTTAAGTTACTTAATATGTTTACCATGCTATTAAAATTATAGCTAGTCAACTCTCAACTTTTAAATATATTTTTTTGAATAGATAATTATATCAAATTTGACAATTGTAGACGATCATTCAATAACACCTCTCTCTTTTTTAACTCCAAAAATGGTAAAAAAAAATGTAAAAGATAAAAATGTAAAAGTTAATTGGATTGAGTTGAATTTTGAAGATTACGTGGAATTGATAGTTCAAATATAAAAAAATAAAAATTTAAAGCCATAGTACGGCCTCAACAAAATATCTATGTTGATCTTGGCCTCAACAAAATATCTATGTTTATCTAACAAAAAAGCATCAATGCAGTGATTGCCGTATTTTTGGAAGAAAAAAAAAGTATGAAATACGTATCTTTTGCACGTCATTCTAATTAAAGAAAAAAGTGGCTCATTATGATTTTAAAAATTATTAGTACTTCATTAATAATATGACAACAAAATATTCAACCTACATACATCGACGTCCAAAGACCTATATTAAATTAGAGGAGAGTTCAAATGTCTCCATTTTTTGTGCCACCACCATGCCTCTATTTTTAAAAATTTTAATAACTCAAATTTTAAATCTTAAAAGTCAAAATAAAACCGTTAGATATGATCTATGTTATTTTCTCTGTATGTTCGTAAAAAATTATCACATTTCGGTTTTGTTTTTATGTGAATCAATAAGTTGGAAAATCAATGTCTAGAAATTATCCACATTAGTACGTTTTTTACAAGCTCTTGATGACAACCAAAACAAAATTGAAATGTCATAATTTTTAACATGTGCTTAGATAAAATGATGTAGAAAATATCCAACGATTTTATTTTGACATTTAAGTTTAAAATTTTGAGTTATTAATGTTTTTAAAAATGGAGACATGGTGGAGGCACAAGAAATGAAGGCATTTGAACCCTTCTCATTAAATTATCCATTTATTCGAGTTTTGCATATGTATTATCTGTATATATGATTTAGAGGCTTAAAATTTATATTTTTAGAGTATGTTTGGATGAAGTGAGAATAGCTAGAATAGGAGGTTATTCGAGAATAGAGATTATTCGGAATAGCAATGTGCATTCAAATAACATTTTTGCTATTCGGAAGAGTTAGAATAGCTGCTATTATGTATTCTTTGTGGATATGTTTGGATGACACAAGAATAGAGCCTATTCTAGAATATAATATATTTAGAATAGCAATGTGCATCTAAACAATATTTTTACTATTAAGTTTAGCTAGAATAGTTGTTATTCTCTATTCTTTTAAAATGTTAGAATAACTACTATTCGGAAATGTGAAGAGAGAGAAAAAAATGCTTCATTTTCGGATTTCCGCCAACACAGTCCCGAGATTACAAATTTGACACCACTTCCACTATTTCCACATCGTGACAATTCGTTTGAGATCTCATGTGTCTATCTTTCTTCTTAATTAATTAGCACCTTGTTAATATTATTTTTATTAGTTACTGCTATTCACTAATCTATATGTATAATCCAAATAATATTTTTATTAATCCGAATAGCATCATTTCACACTAATATGAAAATCCCTATTTTTTCTCTATTTTCATTTACTATTCTCAAATTTTACTATTCCAGCTATTATTCATACTAGTTTCCATCCAAACTACCCCTTTTTAGTAAAATATTTATAAAAAAAACACTGACCAAAGAAGGCAAAGTGAGAGGGAATAAACAATCACTATTACCCTTTTTCCTAGATACCAGTGAATTCATCATATGTGCTACGTGTTTCCAGGATTAGAAAAGCTACAGCCAGCTGGCTATATCAGATCCACACATGACAGCTTGATGCCTTGATTTGTGATCACAATTTCAGACTTACATGCAAAAAAGTTAAAGGTATTTTTGTCTAGAGATGCGCAAGGGATAAAATGACGGAGATAGTTATCTGCTTCCTTCGTTAGAAAGCCTATATATATCTCTATCTATATATTATTCAATCACACCATGTGATATTCGGTTGAAAGAGCAAAATTTTAGTTAAAATTCTCTAGCCCAAAACCTAGAATTAATGTTATATTGCTTCAAATTTGTGATTGTGCATGGCACCACGTGGGTGAACAAATTTAATGACGCCAGTCAATAGGTCTCAAGTCTCTTAACAGGTTGTAAGTTATTAAAATATAACATGATGGGGGTGTTAGGCACACATAAATATGAATCATAATTGGAGATGCAATATGGCAAATTCTGGCACAAGACGTCATGTGCAAGTGCTTACTTTACCTATAATTTTGCTTTCTATTAGGAATTAGATGCTACGTACTACAGGCTACAGCTGTGTGAAGTATGAATGAGTATAGCTTAAGAATGAGTATAGCTTAAGAAAATAAAATAAATTACACTTGGTAGCTTCTATATATTAAGCTTATGTAAAAAAATAATAACTTAAAATTTGAGTTTGTTTGATATAATACAAGAATGAGATAATATTTGCGAGAGTATCGTCGCGAATTCTGTCAGTATTATTGATAGGTTCAGAAAAAAAATATTTTTCTATCTGTCTACACTTGCGGATAGTCACTTTTTACCGTCACAGATATTGTTCCATTCTTGTAGTATATATATCGAATCAACCAACTCAATTCAGACAAATTTAAAGTTTTACGATACGAGTGAGGCTATGATATCATGCATAGCATGGATTAGTGTATACTATGAATCAATATTTCTATTTTTAAAGTTTGAAAATAGTTGATCTAAACCGTTCAACATGATCTCCATATAAAAATGTACTTGTTGATCAAATTTTATATGGTTTTTTATAATTTTTAGATAGATAGAAAACCACTTGATGTAAAAATTGTAGACCATTTAAAATTAGTGATTTTTTATCTATCTAAAAAATAATTAAAAATTCTAAAAAAAATGAAAAATTTAGTCTTCAAGTACTTTTTTCATATTGAACGGTTCTTGACTATTTAAATTTTAAAAATAAAAATATTGATCCATGTATAAACCAATATGCACTATGCATAATATATACCACGCACCTCACTCTTACGATACATTAATAAAAGGATGAATAGTTATATAAAAAAAACTGAACTTTTACAAATACATTTTTTTTGTAGGAACTTTTTTCAGCTTCAAGGCACGTTTTATTTAACGAAAATAAATATTTATCTATTCAATTTTTAATATAAATAAAAAAGAAATCTGGGAAATATCTGAATCACGTGAATTTGGAATCGGAAATTAACCCCTCCTGAATTCACGATGCCCGCCGACATCACTTTGGAATTTTATTTGATTTTTTCCAAAAAAAATCATTCGAATTTTCTATGACGCAAATTAAATAATCATATATGTAATGAATCAAGATGAGGACAATTACTTGTAAAAAACAATGACACATTTTGCATATATATATTTAGGAAAATTTGACAAATTGTCCAACTTTTCAAAATTTTCAAACAAAATATCCCTCCTCTAAAATAATTAACAAAATATCCTTGTGGGATTCTCATTTACCCCTCTCTACCCCTCTTTATCCCTACCTCATATTTACTATCATCAAATTTTGACATGTTTATATCTTGAATTAGACTTTAATGTGTGCATAAATTTTTTTAAAGAACATGTATTCAAATAACAAATATTTTGTTAACATGCAACAAATTTTTCAGTTCAATAATATTTATCAAATGCATGTTTTATTTTAAGTTTTTATACTAATTTGCATCATGATGAAATTATTTACACGATTATAGTGTATGTTATTAGAAAGATAAACCCTTAAATTTATATTTTACTTATTTGACAGTGTTTTATTTAAACTTTCTCATTCAAAAAAAAAAAAATAAGAGTGAAAACATTACATTAAAAATATAAATACTTTTGAGTTGTAAATAAAAAGTACAAAATAAGAGATACAAAAATAATTTATTTCCATATTTTAACAAACACAAAAATTATTTATTGCCAAGATATTTTCTTCTCCGTTTAGTTACAATATAAGACATTACTTATATGAAATGATATTTTTTTCAAGTACAGATGGTGTCCAATTAGTAGATGGAAATGATAATATATATTTATAAAACTCTGACCAAATTGGTTTCTATTTATAATTTTTTTATTTTCTTATTTTATCAATATGAGTTGGCCAGAGATACTAATGGTAACAAGTATAATCATGTAAATAATTTGATCATGGTGCAGATTAGTATAAATACTAAAAAAAATATGTATGTCATATATACATTATCTAACTGAAAAATTTATTGCATGTGAATAAAAAAATTGTTGTTTGAATTATATATTATTTAATTGAAAAATTAAAGTCAATGAAAGATAAGAAGATGTCAAACTTGATGAGAGTAAATAGGAGATAAGGATAAAGAGGGAGAGAGATGGATAAATGAGTGCCCACAAGAACATTTAGTTAATTATTTTGGAGGAAGGATATTTTGTTTGAAAATTTTGAAAGATAGAATAATTTGTAAAATTTCCCATGTATTTAACGTATGAATCACCTGTAGAAAATTCAAGTAAAAATACAAAATCAGGCAATGATAGTAGTGATCATCTCCCGCACTATAATATGTAAGCGTAATTCCGACCGTCAGATCTCCTTTTGGTTCATGATGCGCGCATTTAAAAGAGATCGGACAGTTACAATCGCACTTCTACACATGATGCAGCTAATTCAGAATTTGTTCCGAATTGGAAGCGGTCCGATGAACATCGAATCAAATTTGATCTAATTTCAGATCAGAGCCATTCAACCTTCATCAAGTTTAAGTGGATAGCTTCATAATTCAAGCAGATCAAGTATGCACGAATCTTAAAGCAAAAACGAATTTAGCTTAATCTGGATTGTTCTGTACGGTAGTTCCGTTTTAAATTAGCAGTGTGTAAAGTTGCCAATAGCACATGATTCTAATTCTGAAAACTAAGATCTTCTGTGGCACTATCAAGGTCTACTAAAATTAAATTTTATTCTACAACTGGCGCATATTAATATTATCATTTGTACGAAAAAAAATGAACGATATTTTCATGCTATCTTATAAAGTTTAGTGTTGATTGAATTTAAATCGGGCCCCAATTTTGATTAGAAACGTTATCTTTTGGTTTGCTTTAACTATAAATGCATAGCATTAGCATCCACATATTCATAAAGATGTTGCTTTTGAGAGAATCATATTCACTGAAATCTTACACGTGTTTCACTTTCAAATTTGTTAACGTCGAAGGAGAAAATAACGAAAACTCTCCCTGTCGCCGAAAGATTGAAAAGAACCTCTCCTCCATGTCGATCTCTTACTCTCATCTCATGTCACAATACAAATTTGTACACGTCCCGTGCACTAAAAGAACAGAGCACCGTAGACCATGACGTGGTGAATTATGAAAAATATCAAACAGAATCTAGAATGGTTACAACTTTGTGATCTTTCGTGTTGTTTTCTCGAACTTGTAATTGTTGGGGAGTAAATAACAAGGTTCTAACATACAAATGTTTTTTTAAAAAAAAATGTGCATATATCTAATCACAGAGAAATAAGAAAGTCACATAAAAAATCAAGACAACAAACAAGCACGCACAAGAAATAAGAGAAGAAATGCAAGATTTACGTTGAAACTATTTCGGAAGAAAACCACAGAAGCACACAACACAAATTCGCTAGATCAAATAAAGCCTTACAAGTACAAAAAATTATCAAGCACAATAACACTCTCTTACACACTCTCTTACAATTTTAAGAAGAATAGAACAAAACCTAGAAAGACTTGGAGAAGAAGCAACGTTCTTACTGAGAGAGTTGCTCAAGAGACTCACGAAAAAGGCTCACCCTAAAAAGATCACTTTATAACATTTTATAACCCAACAGCTTTCAGTAACGGTTCTTTACATAAAACAGCCACTGACAGCTTTAGTGCCGGTTCTTTAGATAAAAGACAACCACTAAAGCTGCTAACTCAAACTTCTCTTTGTCTTCAATCATAGTAATTCGTATGTATTTTTATTTTTCGGATACGGATACAGATCGGATCAGATCAGATATTTATTTATAAAATATACAAATATTATTACAAAAATACCAATGTTCATAATATTTTTCTAATTATGATGTGATGTGGAATGAGATACATTTTTTTATAATATATATTAAACTATATATGTTAGTTAATTGGATATGGATAATTAAAATTTAAAACTATATCCACATCCGGACATATATTTAGATATTAGTAACTAATTTTTTGAATACGGATTGAATATGAATCGAATACGAATCAGATATTAACCGCTCCGATTTTACCCCTACTTGAAATACTGATGTACCTAATTTGGCAGAATAGATATTATGTCATAATTAATATTTAGCATGTCAACACTATTTTCTCATGAATTAGTAGTATTTCATTAGAACTAAATTCAATTAAATTGGTTTTCTAATTTCCTATTAATAGATACATCATCTAGTGTTACTGTTTTTACTAAAATGAGGTGAATCGACACACTATTATTCCACTCCAAAAACCTTCTTACATTGGAAAATCACCCATTTTCGTATAATTAGTTCGATAATTTTGGATGTGAATTAGACCAGGAGACAATAAAAAGCACACAAGCATAGTTACAAGTTTGTGATGCGGAAATAATCTAGCAATATCATTCGAGAATAGTAAGAATATAGTTTGAAACTAGGTCGTTCTTTTATAATATATATTATACTAATATTATAATGAAACGTTGTGAGGTTTTATGATTTTAACAAAAGATCATTTTCAGCTCCTGCAGGGGGGGGGGGGGGGGGGGGGGGGGGGGGGGGGCACGTCAAAGCTCTCTGAATAGTTCTGATTGTTCTGTAAATATATCTAAATTTGTTTAGACTGAGGTCAGTGTAGGCATGGTTCTATCAAGGAAAAATTTAATCTAATGCACATAGTGTGTCTCTGTTTGTAAGCATGCATGATTAAACAAAGATTTCATTTCTGTAGCTATCAATAAGTTAATTCTAGTTTTAAGCAAAGCTGTTAAAAGTATCAACGACACCCTCCAATCTCCAAAATATAACACATGCTAATATGCTATTAATTAAAGGGAATATTATAAGTTTTCATTGTTCGATAGAAGAACATTTCCTTTTAAATTAATATGCTATTAATTAATTAAAGTTGCTGCACAGATCAAATGGATTGTATTAAACAAAATTCATTTTTTGTCAAGTTTAGTACCATAGTCCAAAATATAAACTACGAGAAAAAAAAACACTTGTTGAACCTATTACAAGAACTAATTACAAAATTCTCCTTAAAAATCCAAGATATACATTAACATTCTATATGAAAAGTTTGTGGGAAAAATGATATATATATTTTTTTAATTAAACTCCAACCGTTAATTATACTATTAATTAGCATGAGTAATTAACATGATTAACAACTGATTTAGGGTGCTGATATTCAGGCACAGATCCATCATATTGTAAGGAAGGGCAGCTGCCCTATCCTAGAATTTCATAAATAGTTTCCAAGAACCCGAATTTGGGCTCTTGTCCCACCCTGAAAAAATGAATGACCTATCCTGAGTCCTAATTTTAGAATTTTAGATTGCATTTAGGTCTTCAAACCCTAATTGATTATTAGATTTAATTTGTGATTTGTAGATTGAATTTTTATATCTTAGAATCCTAATGGACTTGAACCTGATTAGCTATTTAAATCTGATTCGATAATTTCTTGCATAAAAATCCTACATCCGCCGCTGCTGAAATTGGTTTAAAAATTATGTTAGATTGATTTAGTTTGAAGGGTGTGCACGAACTTTATTATTTTGTAGGATGAATTGATATAATATCCCATGGAGCCAGGGGCAGACCCAAGTGTATCCAGGAGGGGGGCAGCTGTCCCTCTGGATTTTGTATTTTAGTAGAAGTCGAAACGTTTCGATCGGCTCTGCTCCTCCCTGGAAATTTTTTTTGCCCCTAGCTGGATGTTTAATTTGTAGTTCGGATTAAATTTAGGGTTAAAATTAAAGTAAATTTCTTCAATTATGATTAATAATTAGAATTATAGATTAAAATATAAGAAATTACAAATCAGAGCATTGAAAAGTATAAATTAAAGCATTATTTTTTATTAAGTACTTAATTAGTTAATGTATTTGAACCCGATTAGTTATTTAAACCCGATTCGATATTTTTTTGCCCTCCCGACAAAAATCTTAAGTCCGCCCCTGCATGGAGCTCAAAGGTACACCCATAGTAGTTATATAGAAACACTAATTTCTCTTCTTCTTTTTTAAAGCGAAACACTAATTTCTCATAATAATGCCGAAACTTTATTGTGGTGAATTGTGAGACAAAGAACAAATGTGACTTGACCAAATCATTTGCCGAATGATGCTATCATATGCTCTAATCATATATATACTATATATCTGGATAAATTTGATGTGCACTCTTTAAGCAAAACAACTTTTTAAACCAAATAATTTCAGAGATTTGAATGATGTTTTTATTAGCTTTACGGGAGCATATGATGCCATATACTTTTATATATAGGTTTTTATTTTTATAGCAATATCTATAACATTAATTTCATATGCTGTATGGAGTTATACGTGTTGTGTTTTAAGCACCACGCTTTGCGACCCAACTGATAATAGTGAGGCTGGAAATGAAACACCTGTGAAACAATACAGGATCAAATGGATTCCCAAATTGGAAGCATCTGCTTATTCAATCACATGATTACATACATCACCTGCGTTTCTCATGTGTAACATGGCAGGATATTTGTACTTTGTTTAGATAAATCCAAATGTAACTAGCTTGATCTTGGTTGTTTGGTACCAACATAAGTTACATAACAACAATTCTGCCAGATTTGCTGTTCAACATAAAATCCCAAATAATTTATGTCAGCGCCATGATTGAAGAGGAGATGTTTGTTTGATTCTCTTTTTATGGATTATAATGTAGTAGTAATACTATATATTAATATAAGAATGGTCTAGTGTAATGTAGGGTACTACCAATACCCTGATTATGACTATGTACCCAAAACCTATTATTAATGAAATATATCTTTTGGTTTCTTTCTTTTGTGCTGGCTTGGGTGCTTGGGTGCTTTGGTGCAATAATAACAAGTTCAAATGATAACTATAGCAATTGGCAATTGGGAATTGAACTGTGCTATTAGGAACAAAAGTGTTTATCAGGTTAGCATTGAACAGCAAGTTTCTGATGGTGGATAATCTAAACAAAAGAGCATAACATAACAACTTGTTAACATTCATCATTTCTGTAGAGCAAGTGGTGAGTTGGTACAGCATTTGTTTAATCAATGCACATACTTTAACGGAGTTTATATAAATGCCCATTTTTCAGAAAAGCAAAATGCACATACTTTACTGACACACTCCATTTTGTTCGCTTCAACCTGCACCCGGACATGAATCAACTTGTAAGTTGTAGCATCTCAAAATTTTCAACAACTCTGACGAACTCTAATATTTTAAGATATCTCAAAGAAATCTTGATGATAACAGGCCATATATTTTGTGTAACAATTTTTGAAGAAATGTTCTAGTCAGATTATGCATGAAATCTATGACCGGGGAATATAGAACTTGTTTTCTATTTACTATATGCTGCAGTTCTTTTATTTTAATTTATTTTAAAAATTACAGCTTTGGCGCTCAAAATTCAAAAGTCTTCAGCTTTAGCTTCTTCTGTTTTGTTTATTTTGTTCCGTAAGAACATTTTATTAGTTAATTTAATAAAAGGTATAAGCTAGATATCTACTTCTCCGAAATTTTTATTTATAACATATTATAAAAAAAATAAAAATAAAAACTATGTTTTCTGGAGAATTCGAAAAACATCAGGGCCTCCAAACCAATCTGCGGCTCCATTCTTTGAGGCTGAAAATTGGCTTGGTGGCCCTTCAAAAATCCATAAATACACTTCTCACATATATATATTTATATATGAGGAGGGATCCAATTACACCATTTTTTTTGACACATCATGACATTATTTTTTTTATAGTTTAATTTTGCGATTTCAAAATCCAAATAGTCGATCCAAACCGTTCAACATGATTGATATACTAAAATATGCTTGGAGATCAAATTTTATATTTTTTTTGAATTTTTTTACTATTTATTAAGATAGTTACAAAATTGTTGTTTTTCAATGGTCTGAAAACAACGATTTTATAACCATCTTAATAAATAGTAAAAAAATTCAAAAAAATATAAAATTTGATCTCCAAGCACATTTTAGTATATTAATCATGTTGAACGGTTTGGATCGACTATTTGGACTTTGAAAATGGTAGGTGTCAAAATGTGTAAAAAAAAAAAGGTGTAACTTGATCCCTCCTCTTTATATATATATATATATATATGGAGGAATCAAGTAACAACAAATTTGAGATACAACTAAGTTACAACAACGGTTTTTTTCTTGAAAATCCAAATCGTCGATCAAAACCGTTCAACATGATTATCTAATTAAAATGTGCTTCCAGATCAAATTTTATATTTTTTTGAATTTTTTACTATTTATTAAGTATTTTACAAAAACTAGTCAAATTCAGACCATTGAATTTTGTACCCATCTTAATAAATAGTAAAATAAAAATAAAAAAATATAAAATTTGATCTGAAAGCACATTTTATTTAGATAATCATGTTGAACGGTTTAGATCGACGATTTGGACTTTGAAAATAAATTAAAAAAATCGTTGTTGTAACTTGATCCCTCCTCTCTCTATCTGTGTGTGTGTGTGAGAGAGAGAGTTCCTCCATTTTGGCCGCAAATTGGTTTGAAGGTTCTGGTATTTTTCAAATTCCTCATAATTTGAGATGTTTTGTTTTTTTAAATGGTATAAATAAAAAATTCGGTCTGCTTCTTACTAAAAAAAACCCATCAGTAGTTGATCGACACATAAGAACTGTAGGAATCTAGATTTTGACTCAGACAAACCCAGAAAATAACATTTTTCTTCTTGTTTGCAAAAAAAAAAAATCACAAAATTATGTATACTGGGAGATTTCAACATTCTGCAAAATTTACTGAAACACCCCCCCGCCCCCGCCCCCCCCCCCCCCCCCCCGCCACCCCCCCCAACCCTCCCAGCCCCCACATGCTTGGATCTTTAATTTCTATATTTTCCTTAAGCAAAATCAAATTGCAACACAGATAATGCCGATTTTTTTTTATTAATATCCATCATAAAATAAAAAATTATAAAAATATTCATGGTTTTTGGATATTTTTAAAACTACCCAAACTGTTAGAAGTCTTGGCGGTTCAATTCCTTTTTGCCTGATAGGACTCTGAGCAGTCCAGGTTTTTTTTTTTTTTTACAAACAGACTGTATAAAACTGTTTTCTCTCTCCTCTCACTCACAATTCTCTCAAATCCAACATAAGATAAAAGATGATTACGGAGGTGATTTCTGAACTGAAAATTTGAACAGTAACAACCGAGGTAGATCATCTAATCGTGGCATAGCGAGAGGAGAGTCAACAAGGCGTCGAAGGGGTCGAGGTAGAAATTCCAATCATGAGATAATCTTGCAGGAAGAATTTAGGAATGAAGAGAATTCTTAAGATTCTTCACAACTTACCATGAACTAAATGCGAGATCGAGGCCTGGACCTAAAATTTCAAATGATACTTTTGTGACCACAGCAAGTGCCAAGGACACAAGTTGGTCCACAACCGCTAACATCGGATGATGATTTTTGTTCCTTATCCTCCTCCTAAGAAGTAGGATTATTGGCAAATAATTTAAGATTTTAAGATTTTAGTTGGATGAATTAGGATTTTGGTGTTTAGTTAGGGTTTATGTTGTACGTTCGGTGTAATTTCATCAATTTAGGGTTTGTGAGTTTTTGTTTGTTGTAAACTTTTAATTGAATTTTAATAGATTAAAAAAAAAATTCACAGAAATCATCTCTTTTTATCCGGTTTGAGAGAATTGTGAGCGAGAAGTGAGAGAAAACAGTCATATAGTTTGTTTGCCCAAAAAAATAAAATCCCTGGGCCGCCAGAGTCCCGATGGTTCAATTCCATTTTGAGC
The DNA here is from genome assembly GCA_964058825.1 of Carex arenaria. Taxonomy (NCBI): domain Eukaryota; kingdom Viridiplantae; phylum Streptophyta; class Magnoliopsida; order Poales; family Cyperaceae; genus Carex; species Carex arenaria. Next base: position 50,735 of record CAXKVW010000159.1, read on the forward strand.
TGCCCATGAGTCCTAGCGGTCGGAAAGGAATCCTAACTGTTTGGGTAGTTTTAAAATATCCAAAACTCATGTATATTTTTGTAATTTTTATTTTCTGGTGGATATAAATAAAAATTCAGCAGATAATGCATGGACGACCAAACATAAATTCGAAAATTTTGGAAGCACGATGATAGTGATAATAGTGTTAAAGTTACATGTATGTAAAAGACAGCAATTCAATCAACACAAAAGTGTCATATCCGAGTTCTCTATAGCAAAGCTCTGTTTACAAAGCTGCAACATATAGCAAGTCACTAAACAAAAAGCCACATTCTAACAAAACCTAAAATGTTTAAATGCCTATTTGTTAACCTTTGGTTTTTGTGGTAGAAGTCATAATTGTACACTAAGTTTAAATTCAAAGATAGAAGTCAACATGAAATAAATACATTCTTGACCAGCAGCAAGACCTTTTCCAAGAAAACCACCACACCGAATTTTCTTCCCCCCCAGTACAGAAGTACCAACCACCATTCTCCTACTTGGAAACAAGTAAACAACAGACTACTCAATTTACAGTTGCAACCCCACATAGTGCAAGTGGCATTTAGAGTCACATGTAAGTTGAGTCGCACACTAAGCTTAGTGGCCATTGCTGCCATGGGTCCTATGCTCCTCCATTTCCTCTGCATCCTCAAAGCGCTCATCGGTTATGTGGAGCTGAAAGAGAGCATTTTCCATATCAACTTCCAATTTCGAACTTTAATCCGTTCAATTGTAAAATAAAATAAAAATTCATACTTCCTCCTAAATTCAAAATCCTCCGTAAGCACAAGTCAGTCAACTTTTTGTTCTGTAATAATTTTGACATCAGATCTAGACACAAGAATTGCACTTCCTCATAAAAGAGACTAACTGACAAATTTCAAAAGTCATTAAGTGAAGAACATTCTCAAGAAAACACTATAAAAAAGTAAAATAAACACAGCAGATTTTGGACATGTAATCAATAATAAGTGATACCTCAAGAATATTACTAGCAAGGTCATGATCACCATTGGAGTGACCAATTGGATTGGCCAGGGCCTGCCAATTCATTCCTAATTAAGTAGTAAAGGAAAGTTAGCCAACAGTTGTGATAGTTTAGAAGTTAATTGTTGAAAAGACAATATATAGAATTCAAATAATAAACTTATCTACCATCCATCATCTCATCACTGTAAACCCAGCTGTTCTCTTCCTCTTCTTCTTCTCCAATCTCTGCAGAAAGCAAAGAACAGTGCACACATTTAAAGATTAAATTTACTTTCACATCCAAAAGACTGATAAATTGCATAATAGAACGATTTCAATAGAAAAACAAAAAAATTAAATGCCAGTCATCAGGAAGAATTTGAAGCATAGCCCTATGGATAACAATAAACATTATGCATAAACCCTGCAACATGCTAAATATCTCATGTGGCCCGCTAAGATGTGATAACTTCACACGTATCTATCATCTCTCCTTCTGAAGGACCAAAAGTGCTCCTGCTTTTTTTTCCCTTTGTGTAGAGATCAAAGATTGATAGTTTTGGCACCATTCATCAAAGGGTCGAAAGGATTTAAGAGTATCGCTTCGTATATTGTAAAAGCACGTGATATTTTGTGTGTTTCATGAGGATACACATAATATGATATTTTCTCTGCCCCTACCCCTCCACCCCAAAACAAAGAAAACACATAACATAACATATTTGGGATTAAAAATAGAAATATTATCCAAAATATAGAGTGCTTACCAGCATTCGGGTCAGGATTTAATTCAGCACAATGACAGAATACCGCAAAGAGTGAATCCACTGAAAAGAGGAGTTGCAGTTAATGAACAGTACAGAAGGTTAAAAGAAAGAGATCTTATGCATATTACAGCAGGATCATAGTAGAATAATACCAAAATTTCTTCATTATTGCAGTTACCACCCAATTAATTTGCAATAAGAGTCATCTGTCAGAAGGTTTGTTCTATAAAAATAAAAAATTGAACGAACCACTTCATAACAAGTTCATACAAACTCCAAAATCAAAACATCTCTGTTTGGTTTCAGCTTAGTTCAAGAACTAAGACAAGAAATAAACATATAAAAAAAGAGGACCAAAATAAGTTAAGGGCAAATGGAATTTATCTTTTTCATCATATGAACCTAAGGCTGCATGCTAATTGCAAACATATTTAAAAATGTTCAGTGTTAATTGCAAACATATTTAAAAATGTTCAGTGTTGCATCCGCACAAAATGTTGGGTCTTTTGTGCAAATACTGTAATACAGTGGGTGTTGTTTGCAAAAAAAGCCTATAATTAACTCATACAAAAGAATTGGTTATTTGAAGGAATACATTGGCTCGCGTCAGATGGCAGAAAGCGCATCTCTGTAATTTTAGATATTTCTGTATCTTCACCAGAGTCTGATCCTGAGCCGTCTGATTCCTCCCCTTCCTCTTCTATATCAATCTACACCGCAAGTTCACCCACACAGAGTACAGGGAAATGTTAATTCAAAAATTGCCTGAAGTTCAAAATATTTGCATGTAAGAAGGCTGAATTGAACCTTAAAAAATAGCAATTTCAGCTACACCCTTGTAAAACAAGAAATGTCATGCAAATTTATTAAAAAATATGTTAAGAACATCAACCCTCGCTGTTTTCTCCATGCAAGCACAATGAGGTAATTAGGGCTAATCCGGGTGGTTGAGAAATTACGGGAGGGCAGGTAAATGAGCTACTTTAGATGTGATAGCATAAATTAGACATTTGATGTTTTGAGCAAACTGTTATATTTGATTTTATTAAAAGACAAGCAACTAAATAGTTCTTATAGATCAAACTTCACCAAAAAGTTCATTGGAAAGGGAAAATGCAGAACAAGCAAACCATAACCTGAGCCCTAATGAAGAAAAGAGTACCTGAGTGTATATACAAGGCTGTGGGTACGCTTCCGGGTCCCGGGAGACAGCATGAAGAGAGATCGACACAAAACCCACACTATAACCCTTTTCCTTTTCTGTATCACTCAGCCAAATCACCCTCCTTCAAATTTTATAACCACAAAATTCATCAAACAAAATGCTATAGGATAAGATTCTCTTTATAGATAAACATACCTATGATTATCATTTCCAACTTTGAAGACAAAATAGCAAGGTGGGTATTTGGATCATTGGGTCTTTGTGCATAGTTTAACTATCTGTTGAAAATGTATCTTTTAAATAGACATCACATTAGTAGTTGGTTTTTTGTAAAATGCTGTTTTGTTATAAATGAAGTCTACAAGTAAGAATTTCGACCTTGAAAAAATCTGAAAAAAAAAAATTGGGAAAAAAAACGCATTTATAACCCAAAATTCAGAATATTGGGCATGATATGTGCTAACAGCATCCATCTCGCATTTTTAAATTTCACTAAAACTTCACTAAAAAGTTATGCCACTATGCTTCCACTATCACATTTGCACTTTTTAGCAAATGCATGTGAGACCAGTACTCACTGAACAAGGGCACGGCTTCTCTAATATTTTTATTTACTAAGACTACAGGCTAAGGTTTCAATAAGCCCTTATATAGGATTTGGAGGTATTAGAAGTCGTACTTGTTAGTGACGTAGAGAGTTCCGGGCGATTCCGGCTGGCGACGACCGAGAGCGACGGCGGCGCCACGCTCGACGTGCATCACCTCCTCCTCGGCTCCGGCGTCGAGGCGGGGCCCACCGTCGTCTGTACAGTCCGCGAACGGCTGTATTCCTAGCACCATTTTTCGAGAAAACTCTGGGTTTTGTCCGAAGGGTTTTGGTTCTAGGGTTTCTCTTGTTTTCCTTGTTTCATGGAAGGGTTTTTAATCTTCGTAGTTGATGCCTTTTCTCTCCCCTTTCTTAAAAGTGCAAAAGTGATTTTTCTTTTTTCTTTTTTCAATTTTTCTCGTTTTGAGGGAAAGTGCGGCAAATGATATGCCGATACGGTGCGGTGGCGGATCGACATTAAAAATTTAACGGGCTTACGGGTCCGGGCCTTAAAATGATTCTCGGCCCATTAAAATTTTGGAAATCCAACAACACCCACACGATCGAAAACACGTATAAAGGATTTTCTATTGTTCTAATCATGAACTGTTTATCGTCATTACAAATGTGTCGTAATACAAGTAGAAAGCCGACTGAAATCTAACTAATGAAAGAGATTTGAGGCTAAATAACATGCACCTGAATTCATGAAGCATCAATGATAAGTCGTACACTCGTACTCCATAGCAATACCATTATCATACAAAGAAATAATACAAACTACAAAATTAAAAATTACAGACCAATCATGGAGCAAAAATCAATATTTAAAACTGAAAAACATCTACGCACACAAACAGTCTCCAACCATAATTTACAGCACCGCTCTCCACTCTAAAAACCCCAAGAAAAAATTACCAAAAAATTCCACATCACCTAAAAAAAAAAACCCAAAAGAAGAAGAGGAAACAAGGAAGTGCAAATGAGCTTTTATGCAACTAGACATGCTTTAGATCTACTCATGTATAAGCAAAAGGCAACACAAAATTGCTGCAAGAGCAAGTGTGCGTGCAATTCCTCAAGGATTGCAAATTTAACAACAGTACAAAGTGCAAGGCTGTCATACATAGTGCTTGTTGGTACAGGTTCGTCCGAATCAAGCGACTCAGACCCGAAATCCTGCAAGTCATCCCCACCATTCTGACCTCCACGAGGATCATCTTTATTATTGTCAAAGTGGGATCCGTTGTTGTTACCACCACTGTTCGAACTGCCAGCCCCGCCATCATATCTTGGAATGCCCTGTAATAGGTCTGGCCTTGCTTCTACACCAACTCTTCTTAGATGAAGCTGAAAATATTCCAATGATTTACCATGATAAATAAGTATGCAAAAACCCGGCATAACTAGCATTCCCAGAGCAACACTACCCAGTCGATATGTTCCAGAACAGTAGGTAAAGAATAAGAGATTGTAATGGACCTGAATGTAGAGACTAGAGACCCACAGTGTATTGGTGCCAGACCTCACTATTTGCTCATAAAGTTTACCATTAACCAACTGGACCAGAAGGTACACAGATTGGCTGCTAGGTACCGACACCAAATCAGCACAGTACCTTCCTGCCTACTGGGAATTGGCTTCACTTGGAGATACTGGCAAAAGATGAAATGGCACCTGACGATAGGTAGGAAAAATTAAAGGCATCTTATTCCTTAAGTTACAAAACAAAATACCTGAAGGTACAAGTTAACCTCGTCAGATCGGGAAAGAAAAGGAAAATCACCACCAGTTTTAAGTACAGCCTTTCTCGCACCAGGATACCTCTCATTCAGTTGATCCTTCAACTCCTGAGGAACTGCACAATAGTCGTTTGTCTGGGAAACAAAGAAACAAAGAAATGAGAAATGATATACTGATACACAAAAGAAAGAAATCATCCCAATTAATACGGATGAGTTTGAGGTTTCAACTTTCAAATATAAAAGTTCATACATACATCCATGATAGTAATGAGAGTATCAGGTAGTGAGATGGGGCCCACAGATGCAACATTTACATTCAACAATAATCTTGAAGATAGATCATCCCTTGATAATGTCTCCACCTAAGAATATAAATTTATACTTGTTAATTTCATGATGCAAACTGAGGAGAAGATATTTCAATTTTAGTAACATAACATTAACCTGGCCAACAACAAAATCGACAGAGTCAGCTATGAATGGCTCTTGCGGCCCATCATGGATTCCTGTCAAGATATGCCGCTTTAGCATAAACGATGGTGCCCAATTAACACTGCAACACATATTAAGAAGATATTACATGAAAATGGAGAGGGGTGGTTTCAGGATATATTGCAAATAGGAGGGACAATTTAGTATATCTTCACTCCATGTGTTGGTTTCCATGTTATTTCTTCAAAATTTGGAATGCATGTGACTGACCAAACCTTTACAATTTAAAAAAACAGTACATACTGACATGTTCTGGATAATAGATTAGTTCAGTTTTTTTGTTTTATTATATTCTACTTTCTGTCCTTATTGCAGTAATGATAGAAATTCAAAAGTGCAAAAGAAGCTAGTTTGACTAAAGAAAAAGAGAAGACATACACAGGAGCCCAAGGCATTGCAGCAGCAAATTTATGTGTATCCAGAAAGGAATTTGAAAGAAATAACGACTTGACACGTCTCGGCCGGTGCTGTGCAAATATTTGTGCCAGGAATCCGCCAAGAGATGTGCCATATATATGTACCTAATTGTTGAAACCAAACAAGTCATTTGAAGTTCAATGCTTGACAGATGGAAAATACAGTTATAATGGAATTCCTTTAGGAAAATTTATGGAAGAAAGACAGAGGTACTTCTTACATGGTGAACATTCAGGAAATCCAAGAACTTCTCAAATGCATGAATCCACTCAAGGTGATTCCACACACGAGGTATATCTATTGATATCACTCGGTAACCCTAAGCAATCAAAATTTTAAAGCAAAGATCAGTACAATTTTATTCAGGGGCGGAATTTAAGAAGAGAGAATGGGGGGGTCAATTGACCCCCATTTTTTTAAAAAAAAAAATATTGTATTTATGTATGATTTTCTATATAATTTATAGTAAAATGTCATGGTACTATAAAATTGACTCCCATTATCCGTAGGAAAATTTTATATGAATGATCCCCAATATGTATTTGACCCTCATAGTTCAAAAGTCCGGCTTCGCCCCTGATTTTATTCATTCTCATTTTCAGCAATACAGCATAATCAACCCTTTTTTATTATTGTCATATCACTAAATTTAGTACCTTCGTGGAGAGAGCCATTATCTGCTTGTAATACACATCAGCTGTACCAGCAATGCCCGGTATGCAAATTAATGGTGGGACTGCCTTTGGGCCAAAATCATAATACCTCCACTGTTTGAGCCCAATCTACAAAAATACCACACAATTTCATTTCAACTGTTAAGGAACAATCAGGTTAACTAAGAAAATCCGAAAATAAGTATCTAATATCCTTACTGTGAGGATTTTCATCCGTTAAATTAATGAAACAAAAATGATCTTTCTAATTGTTGTTATCTGGCGAGTGAGGTAATAAATTGCCAGTTTTTCTTCACTTACCTCAGCTGCATTGAATGCAATGGGAATATCTAAATTTATACTGCAAAGAGCTATAATTTAGTAGATCAATCACATATACAGAAGATAGGAAATCGACAGTGGACAATTTTGCTGGATTGGTAGTTGGCTAAGCTAAAATAATCTAGAATCAAACCAAATGGCTCAAAATTTTAGATATGGGAACTTAATCGTTCTGACACCGCAAATTGCTCGAATTGAAGGAACAAGAAGGTGGCAAAATTCGGCCGATTAGTAGTTGACTAAGCTAAAAACAATGCACCATTCGGATCAAGAGTGAATAATTGACTGACTAAAATGCTTATATGCGACTTAACAAGTATCTCGTGTCTAGACTTACAGAGATCTTGTGCAAAGGGACCAGCGATTTGAAGTTCACATAATCACCAGGCAACGGCAACACCGCTTTCATCTCTCTCTAGAGAAGAACTTCTGGAAATAAAGTTCCGAGGGATCAAGAGTAGGAGATAGCAAGCGAAGCAGACATGGGATGTCGAGAAGAGAAAAGGGAGAACAATGAAACGATTGCTTGAGAAATTGTAGAGCTTGGCTTGGGGGTGGAAGGAACGTCGCGATTTGTCGAAGGAACTGCTTGGCGCCTATCGTGTCGTGTACCCAGCAAGCCATCTACGCTGATCGGGTCCAATCCATATAACAAAATATTTCTATTTGGATCACAGTCGTCCGATCGGAATCCGGTCCAAGGTGGAACGCACGATACGAATTCGGGGTCTCCATACGGTAACAGATCATTGTGTCAAACTTTGGGATTCTGAACAGCTACAAATCATTACCAGTCATCTGTGCGGCACAGGTGCAAATGCGAATATTAAATCAAAGACGATATTAGATTGAATCAGTAGGGGTGAAAACGGTACAAATAATATCCGATCTGTATTTCAAGCCGTATTCGAAACTTTAGATTTGAATATCTGTGTGGATAAGAATACCAATATGATTTTACGTTTCAATTATATGTACCGAATAGTAGATATATACCATATATTTTAATTTATATTATAAAAAATTTATGTTATTCACCATTATAATTAGATAAATATTATGAATTCTAATATTTTTTATATTATTTTAATAAGTATTTGATCTGATTCGGATATGTCTGATATTGGCTTCGTATCCGTATTTGAAAAATAAAAAAGAGATATAAATATAATTTTACCACTATCCGCTCCGTATCCTCTCTGTTTTCAGCCTAATTAGAGAATGAACAAACTTTTTATATTCACGTATTAGTTATAGTAGCACCTTTTATTTAGTGTAACGGATAATGGTACAGATTGAAACAATTCTTAATTTATTGAACAGAAATACATAAAATAATTTGTTCACACACATTATCCTATAAACAAATGAATAAACATAATTTGTATATTATAATTTTTTTATCCATACATATAACTATAAAAATATTAATTTATACAACACTGTAGAATACCATTTTTTTTTAAAAAAAATATGTATAATATTTGATGTACATGTGTGATTTAGCACAAACAAATTCTTGAACATATAAAGCACAGTCGCTAGAGGCCATGTGTGAATATTGGTGATTTTATAATTGTAAATGCAGCTCAAAATGATTAAAAAAAAAATCAAGCTAGGCACACACAAGCGCACTGTAAATGCATTTTTTTCTTGGTACGAATAAATTCATTGATATGTAGTTGTCATTTTTTAGAGGTTATATGTGAGTATTGATATTTTTACGATTGTAAATGCAGCTTAAATTATTTTTTAAAAAAATCAAGATTCACACACAAACACACTGTAAATGCATTTTTGAACAATTCATTGATTGATATTTGATGTATATGTTTGGTTTAGCAATAATAATTTAATTGAACATGAATAGGACATTAGTTTTAAGAGGTGATATGTGAATTTTGGTAATTTTATCATTATAAATGCAACTCACATTAATTAAAAATCATAAGATGGTAGAGAAACCATGTCTGAAAGACTGAAACCCGCAACATGAACAAGGAAGTGTCAAATCATAAGATGGGCCATATAGGGCCATGGCCCATGGCCATGTTATTAGAATATGTATTACGACAAAAGCTTATGGCTAGAAAAGCAAGATGAGATGCATGCAATTCAGGCCCCATCCCCCAGCTGCCTGTCATTGTCTTTGATTTTTAAGTAGGACGAACAGTGAGTGAGGTGTTTTTGTTCATGGCTTCATGCAATTGTAATTACGGGAACTGCTAAGTGCTAACCAACATGGGAGCATGTGGCGGGACCAACTATCGACCATGCTTTCTGCACAATCATTTTTTTTTTCTTTAAAAAAAATTGAATTTTTTTATATTTGAATTACTACATTTACTTCAATTAAAAAAAATTAATATTTTTCTGTGCAATTAAAATTCTTCAAATATTATACATAGTTCAATCAAACTATTGAATTTTTTTTATTGATTCAACTACTCCGTTATTTTTTTGGAATTGCTTTAAATTGATACTTTAATTTGTTCAATATTTATTAAAATTCTATGAATATTAATTTATTAGAATAATTTATAGCGCAAATCAAATGCCCCTTAAGAACAACTTGGACCTCTAATTATGTACCGATGACTGAGTGTTGCTAGTTGTGTGTTGTTACTATACCGGTACATCGGTCTAGCAATTATGGTGTTTGGGGGCGAACCAAACGTCTTATTTAGCTTTTTTAGCCATTTAATCCTACCAAACACTGATTCCTTAGCACACATTAAGAAAACCTCAATGCACTCAGTCATCGGTACACAACTAGCATCCAAATAATTATTACACTGGCAACCAATTCTCACAAATCCTATTTAGTTCAATCAGCTCTATGGATTTCAATATTGGCTTGATTGAGTCCCTTCCATTAGATCGATTTAATTATAATTGTCTTTGGGATTATTCACTATAACTCCTGTAAACTGACTTAACTGTTGCAAAAAAGAAAATAAATTTAGAATAACACTTGTATTTTGTTTTTGTTTTTTTTTGGATTTGGGACTGTTTTCGTATTTCGTCTCGAAATAAAATCTCAATTATAGAAAGAATTTATTTTTTAAATCGAGACAGATAATATCAAATAGAATCCAATATCAAGAAATATATAGAAATAAAAATTGATGATAAAAAATGAAGTAATTAATTTCAATAGATTGAATTAATCCCACCTCACACACATGAATATTTATTAGTTAAATAATTGTCAGCCATACGAATAATTTGAAAATAATTAATAATTAACTTAATGATTAAAATTTATTGATGACTTTGAGATCCTTAAATGCCGGAAGCTCAAATATCAATTTTCCTATTGAATTCTAGATATCTTTCTTCTATTGCTCCTAATATTGCCTCTAGAGAGCACAAATGTACCAATGCCTAAAGTCCAATTGCCAAGGTGGGTTTGAAAAAAATATAAAATTGAATATCCAAAGCCTAATATTCCTTGTCCATTCTACCTTCTATTCTCAAATGCAAACCAAAAATTGTTGGACTCAAATATATATTTTTCCAACTGTTTGGAGTTAAACTCTAGCTTTTAGTGACCTTTTATATAATTGCCATTGAGCTCTCCAACAAGAAACCATCCTTTAACAGAGTTCATTTTATAAGATTATAGAAAAGCAACTAACCCAGATACACTTCACTGTGAGTCTCAACTCTGATGTTACAGGAAACAAAGAAAATGAACAAATAGAATTTAAGAACTATGCCTCTACTAATTATTGTACATAGAAAACACGCTAGTATTATTAAAAAAAATGAACATGTTTTCAAAATTACAAATGTCATCGGACCTTAAATTATTAGTTTTTCCATCACAGCTGCCCAACAAATAATTAAATCAGTGGAAAAGGTGGAGAAACACAAATTATTGCGCTCTTAACTCTATTTGATGACTATAATTCCTATTTGTTCCAGCTGACCAGCACATTTCCCTTTAGCAATGAAATCATTTCCTAGAGCAATTGCATTTGAGGGGGGAATGTAATTAGCCCATTAGATATCAGACAAAGCAAAGGCATATGAATTATCATCACAGCCCACTGCCTTATTTACCTCCATTCCTTTCTTTTCACGGAACCTTTGTCCTTTTCTAGAAAATTGCAAAGAGTACAGTTCCATGACCAAGTTCAAATTAATCAAATAAATTCAGATAAGTTTCTGACTACTACCTCATAAAGATTAATCCCAATTGCCACGATTTCTTCTAAATTTTTTCTTGTCTGATTGAGCTTTTTTATTCTCTAATCTCTTCTTTGCTTCTTTAGCAGCCCTTTTTAACACAAACAAAAGCAAAATCAATCATCTAAATCACTGCATATGGTTATCTTAGAAGAAGGAACGATGCACTGTCCATAGTTTTCTTACAATTTAGCAATCCTTTTCTTTTGCTCCTCTGTGGGAGGAGGGGGTACATAAGACGCAGCATCTATAATTGCCTGTTGAAAACAACACTTCGTTAGCAACACCAAATTCTTCAACAAAAAAGTGTATTGACACAAAAAGGAAAATATGAAGATATATTATAAATCTGACCTGAATTTTCTCCAGAGCATCATCTATGTTTCCCCTGCAAAGAATGGTGGAAATGGCGTTACAGGATTTAGAAATATATATATATATATATATAGAGTAGAACTAGGGTGCTCCTAAGTTCACCAAGCCTCTTGTGAACTTGACTCTAAAGTATATCAAATCGACTTTAAACGATGAATCCAAACCGTTGAAATCCTTCTACCTAATAATTGATGCGTCTACATGTGAAAATTTTAAAGTTTCGAATTAATTTGATATAGAGTCAAGTGGTCAAAGGAGTCCAAAAAATGAATGCATTAAAATTTATTTATAAACCTTAAATTTTTTACCACTTGACTCTATATCAAATTAATTCGAAACTTTAAAATTTTCACATGTAGACGCATCACTCATTAGGTAGAACCGTAGAAGGGTTTCAACGGTTTGGATTCATCGTTTAAATTCAATTCGATATATTTTAGATTCAAGTTCACAAGAGGTTTGATGAACTTAGGAGCACCCTAGTTCTACTCATATATATATATATATATATATATATAATATGCTTTCGGTAGCATATGGGCCGAAGTGCTTACGGTCCAAATTTGAAATTTTAAAATCCAAAAAGTCGATCTAAACCGTTAGATGTGTTCTTTATATTAAAATGTGCTTGGAGACCAAATTTTACATTTTTTGGAATTTTTTTTACTATTTATTAAGCCACTTTGAAAATCGCTGATCCAACGGTTTCACTGTTGGGTTAAGCCACTGTTGGATCAGCGATTTTCAAAGTGGCTTAATAAATAGTAAAAAAATTCCAAAAAATGTAAAATTTGGTCTCCAAGCACATTTTAATATAGAGAACACATCTAACGGTTCAGATCGACTTTTTGGATTTTGGACTGTAAGCACTTCGACCCATATGCTACCGAAAGCATATTAGTCACTCTCTCTCTCTCTCTCTCTATATATATATATAATTTCTTAGAGCATATATAATAAAGCTAACATTATAAATGATCAAAATTACCCTTTATTGCTTCACAGAACTTTAACCAAGAAAAAGCTTATGAATTATCTTTGAGAGTGGATTTTGTTAAAACACAGGAAAAGATATAGTATGGTAGAATGACACCGCATCTCATAAATTTTATGGTAAGTTGAGTGCCCATAAAAGAATATGTATATCAACCAAATGGGCAAAAATTATGTACACAATAAAACTACAATACCTTGAGGCCATTATAGTATTTTTGGTAATATAAACTGTTACAATTAATTTACTTAGGAATGTTATATAGAGTAAACTGCACAGTTTAGAAATCAAGGGGATTAGATGAGATCACTAAAAACCCGATGGAACCAAATTAACTTAGAAAAAGACAATGTTTACTTTTGGGTTCTCGTCTTGGTAGAAGACATAACGAGTTCGCCAAATTTGTTTATGCGGTTCTTTTCCTGTAAAATTAGCAAAAAAAAATTGATGAAGCATTTTAAGATTATATCATGATCAAGTTTCTTTGATAAAATACATCAAAAAAGTATGAAATGAAGTAATTTTAGATTTGTTAGACCATTTGTAAAATCTTTTCTCTGACTCTCTCGCTTAACCAATGTGCTTCCTTTACATTAAACCGCATATCCACCTTTGTATTTACTGCGATAATTATAGACTAAATGAATATAGGAAAAAAAATCTAATATATTTAACTATATTGCTTGAAAACATGCTAGTCAGGCCCAGTACACATTCCCATGAGTTAAGTAGCCCAACAAATTATATTCAACAGGTATAACCAAAAAAAGACACTACCTTATATCCACACCGTAATTGCTAGACCGATGTACCGGTATAGTAATAGCACACAAAAAAAAAAAAATCTTTGGTCATTGGGGGTAGATGTGGTTATAGACGAGGTTTTGGGTTGAACCTTAAATTCTGGCAGGAAAGACGGTTACGAAATATTGAAGCTCATTAAAATACCAGTTCAGTGGTAAAACATGGGAAGAAGAAGAATGAAAAAAGATGGCATATAACCTTTGTTGACATTCTGACCCCCGGGCCCACCACTTCTTGCAAAATTAACAGTGACATGTTCTATACAAGAAAATGCAAAAGGTTTAATGAGATTTCATTTACTGCTATGGAAATACAAGTTGGACCATGGCAAATTTTATTGAAGAGACCTGTACTGATTAGGGATATAAACAAATTATCTTGGCTCCGGTAGGAAATATTGTTCTTTAATTTTCAGTGTAAATATATTATCTCGACCTTTACTATGAATGGGAAAATAGTAAAAAAAAAAGAGTATCCAACCAAACTTACTTGCCTTTTACCCGACATGAAGGGTCCGGAAAAATCTAAATCTCCTATTGTTTGTGTGTTAAAACCTTAAAATTGAAATTGTTACTACTAATTTCATCCCTAATCCCTGTACTCGTTTAGCAAATGATGTGTGCTATACCTAAAGTGATCTTAGGAGTTGGGCCTGACCCAGCATTCCGAGCCCGTTCTTCAGCTTCTTGTATGATCTGACTCATCAGACCCAGCCTAGCTGAACCTTTTATCTCTTCGCCTGATTCTGATGCCATGCACCTCACTACACCCCTAATTCCCCATATTCCTGCTATTCCTTCGATTCCAACATTGCCCCCAATCAATCTTATTTGTGAAGTTCCTCCACTGAATCCAATTCCCCTAACGACTCCATTGCTCAATCCAATTAGACTTGCTCTTGGGCGGAGACCTACTGGTACACAACGAGTTATTCGTACCAAGGGAAAGCTTCTCAGGCTCGCCATTAGAGAGAGAGAGAAAGAGAGTGTCCGTAGTTGCCTGTATGCCTGTGAGAGAGGAGATTGTGGAGGGAAGGAGAGCGGATGTTTTAATGGAGGAGAAGTGCTGCAAGGGGAAAACAGGAGTAAGAGAGGAACCGTATCCTCTGCTGCAAATTTATTTCTCAGCATTCTGCTGCACTTTCGGACGGTCCAGATTTAATCTCAGCCAGTGAGTGCTTGGATGATGGAGAAGGCAGTATTAAATTTGCTTTAAAATTCGTGCTAAAATCTTATTTAATCCGTCCGATAAAAAACGAACGGACCAGATTAAAAGTGCAGCAGGATGCTGAGAAATAAATTTGCAGCAGAGGATGTGAATCTGAGTAAGAGAGGGGTTTGTATTTTTTTATTTGGGCTCGGTGTTTGTCGAATGCTATTGGACTGAAAATAGTATATTGGGCCTTTATATGCTGGGTTCTGAAAGGCCTATTGGTGCCTAATTTGTAACCTGTTTGGATTTAAGCGACTGTAGGACCGGGCTTTTTCATGTCCGTGCATTTTTCCTGCGCAATCCATCTTTGAACAGAAGTGGCTTCTGTGAGAGAGAGAGTAGTTTGGGTCCGATGCCCATCGGACACAAATTTAGATCCGATGGGCTCCATAACCATCCGATCCGCTTTAAGATCTGTGCACACAGATATTAAAAAAAATATGTACAAATATTAAAGCAACTCGCATAGATCTTAAAAGCGGATCGGACAGTTATGGAGTATTGGAGCCCATCGAACTTAGTTTGAACCCAACCTACTCTCTTCTGGGAGATCCACAAAAAATCTTTATGCGGGTTTTACAAAAGCACCACAATTGGAGGAATTTTTTTTTAGAAACCATAGATAAGAATAAAAATTTACTAAACCAACTTGATTGCTTTGGTTTTTACAAAAACTATAAGAACCAAGATGCTATTTCGGTCTGAAGTTTTCTTTTATTCAGGACCAAATTGCCATTTCGGTTCGAGTCATTTTTATAGATTTCGAAAAAAAAAATATGATGTAGTTGTTGGTATAAAACATGTGAAATCACCTCAGACCGAAATGACATTTCGATACAAGAAAATAACACTTCGGACATAAATAGAATCTCGGTTCTTATGATTTTTATAAAAACTAAAACAATCAATTTGGTTTGGTAAAAATTTTCTTTTTATTTATGGTTTCTAAAAAATTTCCAATTGGAGAGAGTGATTTTTATGAAAAGAAACAAGGTAAACAACGGTGCTTAGCTTACAAATCATTTATAAAATCCTCAAAAAAGAAAAATTCCAAAACCCAGTCCAATTTTGTGCACGACTCATTGTTTTAAAAAGCACAACAATTGGAGAGTGGCATGGAAGGAAAATTTCATTTTTTTCTAGGACTATGTTTTGCATGTTGCCCCCCGATAATTATATTTATTGAGAACAAAAAATAAACAATTTATATACAAAAAAAATGTTTGCAGCAAATTCAAAACGAAATAAATATTTTTGGAACGCTAAAATTTTGTATAATTAAGAACAACATAATTAGCTGCGTAAATTTTTTTTAGATAATATATAAGAAGTTAAGAACCTCTAATAAAAAAGAAAGAAGAAGATTAAACAATCAGCAGCAGCGAATATGATGGGATTCAAATCTTTGCGGCTGACTTCTCTCTGAACAACTTTAATTTATGTTTGTTTGGTCTTCTTACTCTTTTCCCTTGCCCTTGGGTTTGAGGCATCTCTGATTGTTTGTGGCTATGTCCACAGTATCTTTGCATGTCGTGGTTACGGATTTTTGCAAGTAATCACCCAAAAGTAACTAAAAGGCTTTATTATGAAGTATAGATCAGTGTTGCACGAAATGTTAGTTTAGTCCGACTAATTGACTAATTAGTTGGTAACGGTGACCAAATTGTCACGAATAGATTTGTGAGAAGGTTGTTTGCCGACAATGCCGATTAATCAGCCGAATTGCCTATTTTATGTTTAAACGTTAATTGTTTTTAGTTTATGTAACCGATCAGTCGATCATTCTTATCATTATTTTTTTCTGCATTTGTTCGTCATATGTACTATCTTTGTCTTGTCTTATTTTGATATTTTATAAATGGTTATGTCATGAAACTTTATCAATTAACAAGGAAATTAAGTTGAAATAAGTTTATTAGATAAGTTTGATAAGTTAAATTAACTATTTTTAATAAAGTATGACACATAACTTTAATAAAAATATAAAATTATCTGTAAAATTCTGACTAATCGACTGATACCTATTAATCCTCAGTGGTAGGGGGTACTTTGTCTGACCGACAACCGCAATATTGTTATTTACAACACTGGTATAAATTGATGACATTATGCGATTGAAATGGTTTAAGATCACAATAAAGTAACATTATATTTATTAATAACTATCGATTTTTATCTTCACCATATATTGCATGTTCTACCAAAAAAAACTATATAATTAAAACACTGGTTGATCTCTGGCAAAAATGATACGACCACAACATGGAAGATAATGTGGACATAGCCACAAAAAATTAGAGTTCCCTCAAGCACAAGGTAATAGATTAAGAAAACCAAACAAACATATTAAAGTTGCTCAGAGGAGAAGTCAGCCGTCAAGTCATAGTCTTTCACTGGTTTTCGTATCTGACACGATATTTTCTAAGAGGTGCCATGACATGACAAATGCGCTGCCTACGAATTCCTTCAAATGATCCAAGAATTTGATTTCTTTTTCTATTAAATAACTTGATTCTTTCCCCAAAGAATCCCAACCCAAACCAAAGATTTGGATTTTTGGATTCATGCCGAACATGTGCGTTGATTCAAGTGGCAGTTTGGCTGGCACCAAAAGTCGAATTTTTTTCCTAAACTATAATTTAAAAAAATAATTATAAAACCAACGTGATGTGGTTATAGACAAGATCAGTTCAGCCGTTCTAATTAAACTTTTTTCTACTAAAGTACTTTCTTCTTGGCTTGAAATTTATCCATTTTGAATTTAGAATAAGATCATGATTATTAATTTTTTTAGTAAAAATTAGATGTCAAATTACTCAACTATTTAATATTTCTAAAAAAAAAAAAATCTATATAGACTTACATCCTGCGATCTCCGGACAAATAACACTGTCTTTGCCACTAGACCCAATTCTAGTTATCAGGGCCATGATTAAATTAATAAACTACACACAAAAAACATCTACCAACTTATGTCAATTGTCTGTTGATATATTTTAATAAACTAGGGTGAATTTAAATTGCACTCTTCTTATGTTATTTGCTGGAAAGTACCCAAAAACATGTGTACCTGGGCCAGGTCAATAAAATTTTGGACGCAAAAAATGAAGAAACTTTTGTGGGTTTTGACCCCAATTCACTTTATAAATATATCTTTTTAGATACAGAAAAAAGAACAAAGTTGTAACTGTACTGCCAGAAGACCAGCAGAGATTGGGACATTTCCATGTGAGTTCCAATCCAATATGACATAAGACCCCCCCCCCCCCCCCCCCCCCCCCCCCCCCCCCCCCCCCCCCCCCAGTCCACAGGAGACCTTGTTTATCTTCTTTTTTTTTCATTTTCTCCATTTTTGCAATAATGAAATATATATGAAAATAAGAATAAATATGTCCAATTTGGTAGACGATTCAGGCAAAAATGGAAAGAGAACTATAAAAGCGATTCGAGCCCAACTCATTTAAGAAAAAGAAAATCCAAACCCAATTTCTACCTAACCCTGTTTCAAATTCTGACAACGCTACAATAAGTAGGAATCTCATTTTCGTAATATACTCGCGTAGTAATAAAATTGAGTCAGCCCATCAGTTATGAGTTATTTAAATAAAAAATCGACCATTTCATTTGTAAGCACCAAAGGTCCTTTATTTTTTTTTATTTTAA
Source organism: Carex arenaria (assembly GCA_964058825.1). Lineage (NCBI taxonomy): Eukaryota > Viridiplantae > Streptophyta > Magnoliopsida > Poales > Cyperaceae > Carex > Carex arenaria. The sequence goes on from CAXKVW010000159.1 coordinate 69,140, forward strand.
ATACAGTCCTCTAACCATACATTTTGGCATTTTGCAGATATTTTATTCTCTAAACTAAATTTATAATACGATACTAGCGGAGATTTAAATCTGAGTCTCTACTGGTAGGAGACAGTTCCCATGTCATCGCAGGCATAACTACTCTTTGTAACATTTGTAAATGTTACGTTACTATAAAATTGACTTTTATTCACAGTATGAAAAATTTATATAATTGATTTCATTCACATTTAACCTCTCATTGTCAGAAAGTTTGGTTCCGCTTGTGCTTGTCATGAACACAGAGGAGCTGTTCGACAAACATAGATTAGACCTTCTTAAGACTTAATCCGCTTACTTTAACTTCTTTAACCGCTTAATTCTACCGAACACCAATTCGTTAGCATGGATTAAGAACGCCTCCTTTAGCCTTCTTTCGTCCGGATCTTAATCTCTTGCTCCGACCTTAAGACACCTATATTCTCTCCATAAGCGTTTAATTCTTTATTCATGGATTAAGACAACCGAATATTGGTTTCTTAGCGCTCCTTAAACTATTAACTCTTCACTCTTAATTCTTTATTGTTGAAACCCAGAGAGATCATTTGTTCTCTATTTTTCACAAATGAGTAACGAAATATTTTGTTGATGTACGTAGCAACCCGGACAAACAGAGACCTTTTGCCACAGCAACGGTGCAGGGAAGCGTCACTGTTTTTACTATGCCTTGCTTCTTTGTAAAGGTACCCATTTCTTTTTCATCTTTGTCTTCTAATCCCCGGGGCCTAGATAGAATTAAATGCTAGTAGTTGAGAAGGCACTGTGACTGTATTTAATGCTACATGACCACCGATTCATGATCCGTGATGAATCCATCCATCCACATACCGCAATCCCATTTCCTTCTCACACTTGCACTAACATGTCATCATATGTTTCTTTTATTGCAAGGCTTGTCTTATCTGCATTCTCAGTGTAATTTCGAATAAAGTTATCCTTTTACTTTTACCACAAAATGAATTTCTTATATTGAAATGATATAGTTTATCTTTAGTCAGTTTTTATTAGCAATAGTTTGGTATAGATTTTTGTAGGTGTGATTTTTTTTTTTGTTGTTGGGGGGTTTTATTCATCACTATTTGGCAAATATGAAGCTGAAATTCACCACAAATAAAAATATTTTTTTTGATCTAATAGTTAAAACAACATAAGATTTAGAATAACCTCATGTTTGAAATCCGAAGGAAGATTCTTTATAAATATTTAGGATATGTTTGGTTGCAAAATAAGAATATTTAGAATAACTTTTGTTTGTGTTATTAGAATAGTCAAATCTGAAAATATTTAGATATAATATATTCTAATAAGACAAAAAAGTTTAGATTCATTATTCTTATTCTAGCTATTATAATTTAACCGAACACCAAATAAGTTATTCCAAATAGTCTAATTCTAAAAATAACCTATCCCGATCCAACTATACATGCCCTTAAAAATGAGGAGTTTGATTTTCATCTTATATCTTAAAAAAAAAAAAAAAGTTGGATGACTACCCATAAATCTTTATCCAAAGACACAAACTCTGACTCCAGCTTTCCTAAAAAATAATTAAAAAAAAAATGTAACCTACTACCATCGGTACCACTTTCTGCATCAATTTCACGTGATGCGCATCAGTCACTTAACAGAAGCGCAGCCTGATCAATTTCAAGAATTGCACGTAGTAAAAACAAAAAAGACGGAACTTGGTATCCTCAGATCCTCTCCACCAACTACATGGGATTTCTTTTAAGTAAAAAATCTGTAGGCACACCACACCACACCACACACAATCTTTCTTGTTTAGAATTTTATCCTGAATTTTACGATAGAAAACTTCGTGATCATTGTCAGATTTTAGTGACATAAGCATCGTCTGATGAGTCCATGACAGATGGGACCCACAACACTTGAAAAGGAATAAAAACAAATGAAAGAAAAATCAAGTATCAGATTATTAGCTCTCCAATGGACCGTTACAAATTCGGTACCAGTATTTCAAACTCTGTAGTCTGTACTGTACTCTACCAAGAGTATAAATACGCTGTCAGTCTCGTATGTCAGTAACTCTCTGCACTTTTGTTTTTTTGAGAAAAAGCCCTTGGGCATCGCTGCACCTGGAACAGAGTACTCTGCCTCTTTGTAAATTCCTCTGTTTTTATTTTACCAGTTTAGCTCGTGTTGTGTGCAGCACTGCAGCGGGCACTGCTTCTGTTACATACATACATGGCAAATTGTTTGAATCTGAAATATTGTCAGTGCGTTCAAACTCAAGCCTTTATTGCTCTCTTGTGTTTTTCTACCGAAATTAAGCTCAAAACCCATTAGAAAAATTATGAAAAAAAGAAAAAGAAAAGATGGGTGTTTTAAATGTGAAAGATTTAAATGAGAGAGGCCACCTGACAGGACGAATTAAAGCCAGATGGCCAGATCTTTATTCGTCAATTTAAAGACATGTTCAGAGAATCATGTCATGATTCATCAAGTCAAAATGCAAATCATCAAAATGCATAGGTCATTAAAATGCCCAGAAACAGCATAATTATAATTTGCAGAGATGATCTTCAAATTTCAATAATTGCATGCAAATTTGTTCACAACATGAAAATTTAAAAGATCTTTAATCGCCAATAGTAGTGGTTTGCTCTCGGACCAGGCGGTCCGGGCCGGGTCAAACCCGGGCGGGGCACGAGTAACTCGGGCATGGATATCTCAGTCCGGGCCAGTTTAGGGCTTAATGTAACATAAACCAGGTCGGACGGGCACCCGGTTTATGTCACATTATAAATATTTGCCTAATCCCATCTCACGCTCTGCCTCCTTACCTAAATATTATAGAACTATAAACATAGTATGAAATGTACTCTTGTGTTCAGCTGTTGCTTAATTTGTGCACCTGTTATAGTTTGTGTTTGGCTAATGATATTGCCAAGTGTCATAGAAAAATTCGTCTAACTTGAAAATTTCAAAGCATTTTCCAATTTGTGATTTTGAAAATTCAGAGTTTCTCTATATTGATAAGGAATTTCTAATTTGTGAATTTTCAATTTCCTTATTCAATAAATTATTCTTTCCAAGCATAATTTTTTTTCACTATCCTAATATTAGTACTGCTAAAAGGTGAAAGAATCATATTGATGAATTACGGTGCAATTGCATGAGACCTAAATAAACACTTTTTAGGCTTTAGTAGCCATAAAAAAACCTACTTTTTGTGGGGTGGAAAGGTGGCTAGGTATAGTGGAAGCATGCCCATCTTTATTTGCTTAACAACCCAAACTACCATTTCAATGAAACAGTTAATAGCACTAACTATTTTAAGCGAATCAGATACCTAAAGTGAACAACAAAGTTTGATCCACTGTGGCAGGAAATAAATGAAAAGATGTAGCGGATAGCCAATGAAATTACCGGCGCGACCCTGCTGTTTTCAGGCATAGTGACAAATGAATAGTTGGGGTTCGGTTTCGGTGTGATAAAAAATTCGTGATTTGGGAATAATTAAAGTATAATTCGGTAATGATTCGGTATTACAAGGAAGTAAAAAAAAAACAACCAAAAATAAAAATAAAAAGTTTTATGTTTTTTTCGTGAATAATTAGTGATTCACATATTATACGTTCTTTTTTTTTCCATTATTTTATTCGGTGTTCGGTTCGGAAACGTCAAAAAATTAACAAATAATAAATTATTCGTGAATTTATATCGAATCATGTTACTATGTTTTCAGGTAGTTGGTTAGGTTGTTTCCTTGTTTTTTTTTTAAATACAGAAAACAAAATTGTATATGTACTTAGCTACAGTAGTGCATTTTATTGAGGAAAAATTATTTAGTTTGTCCGTAAATTTTAATTCTCACTCGCCGATCTGTAACGTTATTATATCAATAGACTTTAAAAGTATTCATTTGAAATAATTTAAAATTGCACATATTTTATATATATTAAAAAATTTATTATAAGATTTATATTAATTTTGTACACACTGCACATGTTGGTGAGTAGGGAATAGGGATGAATTCTTTGACGCCATTTAGCAAAGTGCTTCAGATTTGAGAAGAAGATAATAAAATGAACACCCATTTGATCTCCATTTAAAATCTGCATTAAAACCCTTACAAACTAATGAATATAAACAAATAGCATGCCCCTCCTGTCTCCTGATCAGTATGCTAGTGCCATCAGCCCATCATGAGCATATTTCTTGAATGGATTCCCAATAACTTAAAAACCTCTTTCTGCAAGTTTGCGCTCAAAATTTGAAAATTTGAAAATTTGAAATTTAACCATGCTATAATATTTAAATTTTTCATGCAACCATAAACATAAAATTTGTTCTTAATTAATCATGCTACCAGAAATCAAAAGCATATTACAATCAAGATTCAAGATCCAATTAATTCATGAGGCCAAACCAAACCCAGGTGTACCTAACAGAGTTTAAGAGGAGCGCATTCACAAATCACAAATCAGTGAATCACAATTGTACCGTGATATAAGCTTCAAGAAAGAACACAGAACTCCATTAATGAAAGAGGACAAATCATTGTCCCGAGTTATACCGGATGGAATAAATCCTCTTGTATTCTTCCTTCTCTCTCTCTCTCATCTCTACCTCATTTAACTACGCTACCTTGCCGTGTCTCAGAGGGAAAGCTAAAACCTCTCTAGTACCCCACCCCCTCGCAGTGTTAGTCTGAGAAAGAGAAAACAGAGAGAATAATGAACAGAGCCACCATTACTACCGCCAAGAGCGAGAAAGCTGCTTCTCTCTCTTCCTTCATGACCTCTCCTTCTCCTTCCTCCTCTCTACCTTCTATCCCCTCCTTCTCCCCTCTCTTCTCCCCCTCTCCTGTAAGTTCTCAATTTTCTGATTTCCATTTTACACGAAGAAAAGTGATAACTTTAGCATGTAATACACAATACTGACCTTCTTGTTTTATCTCTTGATCTTTACAGATCCCAGAGCATGAAGAGAGATCAACCGAGAAGAAGCACAAAACCCACACACAGCATAATTGTCTCCCTGACAGCGGGTCCCACCAGCCGACCCCACTGCACCCATCCTCCAAGAAAAAAAGAACACCAAAGCAAACCCCTTCCGTCGCGTCAGACTGCAACGAGCCTAACACCGTCGCATCAGTCTCCTGCTCCAAGTGCCGCCCCTCCTCCCGCGACTCCAAGAAACCCTCGGTGGTCCCCATTTCCCCCACTTCCACCTCAACTTCCCGTCGCATCACGCCTCCGTCGCCTCTCTCCCTCCTCAATTCCCTCTTCAACCGCCGCGCCGGTTCGATCTCCTCCAACACGACCCCTCAATCCAGCGTTGCATCAGCTTGCGATGACACCGACCCTCGCTACTGGCGAGTCACCGCAACGGAGCTATCGAAGAAGCTCATCGCAGCCACTCGCAAGCGCGACGAGGCGCTTCTTGAAACCTCTAAATTGAAGTATTCCCTCTCTGAGCTCGAACTCAAGCTCGCACAACTCGAGTCATCCTACCACGACCTAACGCAGCCGAACCGGGCCGGAACAACCGGTCTAGGCTCCACCAGGAGTGATCCCGACCCGTTTGTCCAATCCGTGGCTGATTCTCGCGCGGCTTCACGTCTCCTAGCACGCGCGCTCTCTTCGCATCTACGGAAAAACCCGGTGCATAGTTCGTCTGGTTTGCTCCCGGCTCATATGGAAACATTTCTGAACCGGCTTTTTTATTCCGGGTTTGAACTAGATACAGAAGAGGAGACCCGGTTAGCCAACCCAATAGAGAGATGTGAATTGAACAAGACTGCGTACGAGTTGATACGTGACTTGACATGGGACGAGGTTTTAACGAAAGGGACCAAGCATTTCAGCGAAGGGTTGAGCCGGTTTTGTGATTCAAAAATGAGCGATGTGGTCGGTTCAATCGGCTGGACAAAATCCTGGCCCGAACCATTGCTACAGGCTTTCTTTTCAGCTGCCAAAGCGGCATGGTTGGTACGGCTTTTGGCCCGGTCAGTCCACCCGGCCATACCGATAATCCGGGTTGACAGAGGTGCGAAATTCGACAGCCGGTTCATGGAGGACACAGCCTCAGACCGGGCCGTTACGGACCGTCTTGAACCAGTTAGTGTGAAGATGTTGGTTGCACCGGGTTTTCATGTGTATACTGCTGGGGACACTGTGGTGAAGTGTAAAGTGTTGTGTTTGTATAGTAGCCGCAGGGATGGCTACAGAGATGCGAGTGTAGGGGATGGGGTGGGGCAGTGTCAGTTGAGAGATCAGGTATGAGTCACTACTACTGCTTTTTGTATGTGGAGAGAAAGGGTTGATAAAACAAAGCGTTGTTTTCGGGTCGATTTTGTTGTGCGTGTTTCACCTCAAAAAAAAAAAAAGATTTTGTGTGCGTGTTTGAAAAGATAACTTTTTTTAGTACATTAATTTTCGCAGAGATGGATGAGTTTCTTTTGGATTCTGTTAAGTGTTAGCCTTTTGTTCTCCTTTTTGTACTTTGAATCTTACTGGTTTAAACTAAAGTGCTTCGTCAGAAAGAATTCAACCTTTGAACATTGATTTCCTACGAGAGATGATTACCACATATAACCGATTTTGTTTTTATTTGAGAAAGTAAACGCCATTTCTTCTGATGAAAACTGGTACCGGTACCATCACCAAATTTCGGCTGAAAATAAATTAATAAACTTCTGTTCAATTATAAATTAATAGACCTCTGTTCAATCTCTAAATGAAGCATGTGTTTATAAGAAGAGTGTGCCGTGTTGTTTTAGTTTCTTTATTCATTATGGATAAATTTAAATTTATATTCAAATTATATCGAATTATTCTTAATTTTTACTTTATAAATAATAATTTATTGCGTGATGTCCTGAGTGGTAAACATCTCGACAGCAAAAATACCTGACCACAAATTCATTTTCTGAGTAACATAGACTGGAGCTAATAAGGATCAATCTTTATTTTAGTAAATAAAAAAAAACAAAATTTTTTTATAGAAAGTTGCACATTCAGAATTCAAATAAAAAAATCTCTGAGATACTAAACAATTGAGTGGCATAATCCTCAACTATTCTAAAAGAAGTATAGACCAAAGTTGCAAATCTTTGACTAAGGAGTGTGTAATATTCAATTCTTTTCATAACACATAATTATATAATTAAGTTTTTATATGAAAATCTTTTTTTTTTGTCTAGTTTTTGAATAAAAGTCGGAGATCAAACTATCTAATTATTTAACATCTACAATTTTTTTTTTGTTTAGATGTCTAACTTATGACCTCCCACACATAAGTTATTGCTTGTCTTGCCTTTGCCATCCAACTATTTACTATTTAACAGTATCAGTATGTCCTGTTTATTTCATGTCTTATCAGTTATCACCATTTCCATATGGAATGATTTATTCTTCTATGCTAAGTAGCGCTCGTGTTTAAATCTCACCCATGCCAATGGATTTGGTGGAATTTTGATATTTGTACTGTCTGTTTTTAGTGGGATATATGACCCCAAAAAATTACAGTATACAAGATTTTCTCTTGTATGAATAAAGTGTTGGAATAAAAACCGGAGGTCCTATTTAATTTATTCTCAAAAAATTATAATATATAAGATTTTCTCTTGTATGAATAAAGTGTGGGAATAAAAACCGGAGGTCCTATTTAATTTATTCCCCAAAAAATTACATTATATAAGATTTTCTTTTGTATGAATAAAGTGTGGGAATAAAAACTGGAGGTCCTACTTAATTTTTTCCCCATACTCAGATGGGCAGAGATGGACCTAGGTCAAAGAAATGGAGGTCAGTTGATCCTCATTTTTTTTTTTTTTTTGTACTACATATGATTTTTAATATAATTTAGAGTAAAATATTATGGTATAACATTTGACCCCTATTTTTCATAAAAAAAATATATGATTGCTCTTATAGTTTGAAAGTCTGATTTCGCTCCTGTTGATGGGCCTTTATAAAATCCATGGACTACGTCTACTTTATGATGGTCTTATTGTTTTTCTAATTTTTCAGAATATCGTTTTTCTTTTATTAATAAGATTTTGTAAAGAAAAAAGAAAATAGTATATCAGTATTTTTCAGAATATCGTTTTTCTAAAAGAAGTATTTTTAATTCCCTAAATTTAAGTGAAAACGAAGTATATCAGTATTTTTTTACCACCTAAACAGCATAATGAAATTAAAAGAAATGCTTCAGTTCTAGCGGGCCCGGTTCCAAATTTTTCTAATAAATATTTAATTAAAAAATAGTTCGTTGGGAAATGTTTTGACGAAAATTAAAGTATGAAAGCACGGAGCTATCAACCCCGTAGCCACATCATTTTTTTTTCTAATATGATTCGTCGTAAAAAAAGAAAAAGAAAAAAACCATAGAACAAGCGTCAATATCTCTTCCCCAGCTGGATACGCTGTACCCACATAATTTTTAGATTCATAGTTTGACAATTGACACTGTAAATTGTAAAAGCTACATAAACACGGAAATGAGAAATTCTAGTTGCTAGGTGACATATCTGTACTTTCTTCAGAAAAGGAAAACGCCTATTGCAAAATTTCATGCAAGAAATTCTTGTTACTAGATGACAATTCTGTAGTCTTTAGTCCCTTCAGCAATGGATGATATTGCACATAAAATTCCAATTTAATTGCTCTGGGATGCAGATTTTCTTCATAAGAGAATGATGTTTTGTATAAGAATCCAATTATAGTCCAGTCTGTTAACTTCTTTTTCTTTAATTTGACCTTTGAAGCAGAATTTTACTTGTTGCTTTCTTAATGGCTGCTAAAGGGGAGAAATGCATGACATGAACATACTGACAAACAACATTACTAAAAAGTGAGGGGCCACTGCATGCATCCTATTTTGCAATGCACAATACAATCATACTATGTACAACAGATAGAGTTAATAACATTTCAGAAACGAAATTAAGAAATTTATTTAACCATTAATAAAAGTTGGGGTAATTTCACATGTCACTACAAAACTAGAAAGTCAAAAGTTATAAAAAGGTATCTTGCATGAAATCATCTTACTTAATCTTGTTCTCATGATTTAGAAGTTGTAGAAGAGATTATTTTTTATTGTTTACAAAATACTCTTGATGTTTGGTGTTCTAACATAACGTACATCAAACGAACAAAAATACCATATGAACCGATATTTAGTATTTGAATGAAAGATTAAATCAACATCTCAACCTCATTTCTACTTTTACATACTAATTTACACTATCTTGATCAGATCATGCAACAGATCAACTAGAACTCTCTTAGTAGATTAAAATTTACCGCTAACTAAACTTTAACCTCTTCCTATTCTGTTATTTAAGAATAAAATATGCTGTTCTACTCACAAAAGGATCCTATTTGTTCACCTTTTTAAATAACAATTTATCTAAAGGCCCTTCAGGTTTCCTTTTTTTAGTATTACTAAACAGTTTATTCACATATGAGATATATGCATCGACATTAAATTTTCTCTTGCATCCATCATAGTTCATGTACCGTATCTTTCCAAATACTGGCCTTTCCTTCCAGCCCTACAAATTTACAAAGTAAATAAATCAGCAAGTCGTTAAATAATACACTCTTCCATTATCCATTTTGCACATGAAATATTATTTAGAATTGTGATTCCAGTGCAAAAGATAAAGACCTGGTCGTGGACCCCGCATATTGACCACATGCACCCAACATAGCCACTTGGATCTCTACCGTCTATCTCATACTAAAAATACATTAACAGTTTAACACTGTCAAATTATATTTTAAATATAAGCAAACAATGACATAGGTGAATAAAATGTAATAAAAATCAACAATTAGCTCAATATATTCTTATATAGTCATTTCAAATTGTTAGAATAAAAACATGACATTAGTACCTTGTCATTGAGATAGGTTGCAATGGAGAGAGCTTCTTCAGGCCCACTTGTCCACTCCAAAATTTTTTTGGCCCAATACATTCTGCAAAAGAGAGAATTCATTTAGACTCCATCAATACCGTACCTGTTATTTACTGGTACAATAACAGCTTTTGAATCACCTCATGAAACCATGCATCTTTCCATAGCTAACCATCTCCAGTTGTGATGCATTCCATAGCTGTAATAATTATTGGAAAAACAATATAGATTTAACTAAAAGAAAAATATAGTCCATAACAAATTAAACACAAAGTGTCTGAAAAGAACAAACATACAGGATCATGCGTCTTTCCTTTTTCCAATTGCTCTCTCCTGCAATAGTGAGAGAGAATTAATAATATGACACACTTTCCAGTAAATTTTACTATCATTATTACAATTTTGAAGCTAGTTACAATAATAGTAAACAAAACTCACGTGTATATATGGTCTCTTTTATCATTGGCATGATCATTTAATGTCTTGCGGGCCCATTCCCAGGCACCATCCAATGAGTCATATTTTGGTTGGTAATAACAGAAGTTATCAGCTAACTCTCTTCTCACTATCAACTCTTCTAGAAATGCATCAATTGACTATCATTTAATTAGAAAAGTTGATTTAGTAAACAATCACTATATGGTAATTTAAAATAAAACTCATTGTAGTGGAGAAAACCGCACAAGCTCACATTGAATATACCCTGTACCAGTAATTGATGGCATGGACTATATTATTTCTAACAGAGCACACATTCACTGCACTGAACAAAGTACAGGTACACAGCATACTGAAATGGAATCACCAAGCGCCAATAAGAACTTTATGGTACCAGCTTATGATTATCCTAAAAGGAGAACTGGTGAAATACACAATACTCAAGACAAACTATTAGTAGAGGATATAATGAACCGAACTGGCAATGTTTGTAATACCTGAATGGTACCACTTTGCTAGTTGGAACACTGGACCGGTGATTGCATAGTGTCATTTCAGTTTGAACAGCATGGTACCGATACAAACCAGCTAGTATTAGAGCAGTGTCTTAGTACAAGATGAATGAATACTGATGGGAAATTTTACAAAATATCCTTCCTCTTCAATTTTCAAACAAAATACCCTCTAAAATCTTTAACAAAATGCCCTTGTGGACCCCACTTTCTCCCCCTTCACTCTCCCTCCTACTCATTCCTGTTCCCTCCCACATAGTTTTTGGCACCTCTTCCTTTCCCCTCCCTCTCGCCTCTCTATTTATTTGTAAATAAAAGTTGTTATATACTGAATCATGCTTCATGGTTAAATTAATTTAAGCATCAATTTGTATATCATTCATTTATGATCAATGGAGATAATGAGCGCATTCTATTGAGTTCTTAGATTTTGTACTCTTTATGTTTTCTCTTTTGGCTCTCAGACCTCATGTTTATAACAGTTTCATTTATTGTTTCAATATTTTGATTGAGGCCATACTTTTCAAATTAAGCACACAATGTGCTTATTTAATGGCCTTATACAATTTAGAAGGAATACATACAAATAGTCATTAATTGAACATTCAAAAGAAAAAATAAAGACAATGTGTTAAAAAAAAACAATAAGAACAATTTAATGGTTTTATACCATGTCTGGTATGTGAACTCATACACGAGTTTAATTAGTTCAATGGGATGGCAAATGATAGCTTTTTAGTGTCTGAAAAAGGTAGGCATGCATATACGATTTTCATACATGCAAATTCAATTAGTGCTTGGCACGAGAAAGCGTACATCATACAAGCTAGAAAATGGTACGGGAAGCAGTTGAGCTTTCTTTCTATTGAAACATACACGGCCTTTTAGGCGTGCTGGAGATGCACAAAAGGTTATGGAGATATGGAAATACATGATGGAAAACAAGGTTGAGGGAGCTAGGGTAAAGATTAACATAATTTTAAACTGTTTGGGAAAAAATGATCTCCATGTACAAGCCAGATATGCTATGTTTGAATTTAGTAAGCTGGGCATTAACCCCACAACCGTGATATACAATATGTTGATAAATGTATATGCGAGGAGAGGTCAACGCCATAAGATAACAATGTTTCTAAAAGAGATGACAGCCTTGAATTGAAATATACAGGTGCGTGATTATACCAAGGCATTTTTTTACCACAAAGAAAATGAGACACAACAGGGAGGGAGGGAGGGAGAGTAAGAGTGAACAGGGAGGAGTAGGAGGGAGGGGGAAGGGAGGGAAAATGGAGGGAAAAGTGGGGTCCATAAGGACATTTTGTAAAGATTTTAGACGAGGGATATTTTGTTTGAAAATTTGATGAGGAAGGGTATTTTATAAAATTTCCCAATACTGATACATACCTACTTATATCATAGAACCAATCAGATATGTTAATTACCTGGGGATTAACATTTCTGCGGGCTCGGGCCTCTAAGACACACCTTTGGGCTGAAATTTGACCAAAGTGCAGATAAGGAGATAGACCCGACAAACCTCTTGGCTTGTTGGGATCGTTGCGGTCACCATGATATCCCTTAATTCTCTTTGTCAGGAATCCTTCCTTCGAACCCATTAGTGTCACCATTGCTGCATCCTCTCCTGGCACACACCAATCAATTTCTGCCACACCACCTGCTTCCCTAAAATGGAAATATACAATTAATTATCTATAATAATTGTAGGCAGCAATGAAGAATAAGGCTGAAATTGGCCTTACTCTTTCCAGATTGAGATAATTTGTTTAAGATCAGAGTGTGGCTTATTCTCACACAAGATCCCGTATTTGAAATGAAATTGAGGACTGAATATATTCACTAAGATAGAAATACAGACGTTTATTCCAAATATTAACAATGGGTTTTCACCAGACCTCCAAATAATATAGCACTATGTAATAAACCACTTTCTAAAATCTCAAGTAAATCTCTAGGAGCAAAATACAAGTTTCAGAAAGTGTGCTCCAGTGAGCAACCAGATTACTATAAACTAAATAATGTGCAAACTATTGTATAGTGTACCTATTAACCTCATCAATTAATGAATCCCAATCATTCTTTGGAGGTTTTTCACCCACCCACTTTACAGTCTGTTTCGAGGGTTTAGGAAAATCAACTAGGAATTCAGGCAGTAGTTTATTTATCTTTGATCGGATGGTCCTTGCCGAGTATTCAAGCTTGTTAGAAGCAATCCAAACAGGTACTACATTATGAGCATCAACCTATAAATTACAACATTAATTAATAAAAGAAAACAATAAGTAACTTGAACCTCAAATTAACAAATAATCATCACGTTCACCTGATGAATTGCTACATGAGGTTCGATTCTCTCAATAATCTCATCAAGCTCGCCTCTGAACTGCCGCAAGGGAGAGAAATCAACCACAAGGGACGATGCACCGAGTCTATTCACCAACTCAGGTATAGAGTCCTTGGGGTACGATTTGAAAAAGAAAAACGGTATATTATACGAAGAGAGTGTGGACTCAAGGCGCTTGAGGCCGCGCAAAAGGAAGTTCACGTGCCTGGCACGTGCGGAGAGAAAGAAGGGAGGGGGAAAGAGAGAGAAGGCGACAACGAATGGGGCGGAGAGAGAGGAGGCGAGATTGGCCGCGTGTAGTAGGGCCCAGTTGTCATTGACTCTTTGATCGCGAAACATCCAGTAGATCACAGGATCGGGTTTCGGTTTGATTGAACCGGATCCGGTCCGGAGGATCCGAACCCGGCCGGGGTGAACCGCGGTCGGAGCATAGTGAGAAGCCATGAGGAGCTTTTTTGTTCCTTTTTTTTTGAAAGAGGAGGGAAGGGACAAAAATGTTAGGAGGGTGGTGTTAATTTCGCTTCTGTGCCCAATTTTTTATTTTATTTTTTTGACCTGTTGATCTTAAACTTGTGTCATAAAAAAAAATAAAAGTAAAGAGTTCACTTTTTTTTTTTTTTGCTTTAAATTTAGGAAGGATGTACTCATTAAATATAAATATCGTCTTTTTTTTCTGATAAAAAAATGCACCGTATATTGGATTAAATAGAAAAAGTATCCAGAAATATTGGTACTGCAAATAAAAAGACACGCTAGGAATTTTTATTAAGGAGTATAAAATGTAGAGAAGTTTGGGGCATATATGCAAATATCATAAAGATCAAGCGCTGGGATCTCAGTCTCACAGACCAGCAAGTCCTCAACAGCATTCGGACACAAAACAGTGCTAACGGTTTATAGACCAGGTTTAGATGGTTTGTGTCGCAGCGCTGTGGTTCCAAATGTGACACGTTGATTGCAACCGGGGGTTGGAAAAGGAAGGGCTAGAATTGGCGCGGAGACGTAGAGAGGAAATTTGTCACGGCGTGACTAGTCACGTCACGGAAAGTCACGTCACGTTAACGTCACGTCATGACAAGTGTGTCGATTACGTGACGTGACTTGCGTGACGCGTGACGTGATCATTCGCGTGACGTGACCACATTCTAGTGAAAATATACGTCACGTCACATCACGCGAACCAGTCACGTCACGTCACGTCACGTGATCACGTTACGTCACGTCACGGTATGAAACATAGAGTATACAACTTTTTTATATGTATAGAGTATTCAGATTTTTATTTTAGTGTAAGTTCGGTGATATTGGTACTCATGTAGTACTGATTTTTATTTTCTTTAGTTTAGTTTAATGAATGTTTGTAATTAAAATTTTTAAAGTAATGTCAGATGCAACATTTCCTAAAAAAATAATCTTTACAATATTATTTACTTATTTTAGAATTTTTTATATTTTTTTTTCTAAATTTTTAACAATTTAAATTAAAATATAAAAAAAAAATTGACATGACTAATTTACGTCACGACACGTCACGTCACGTATGGTCACGGCGTGACTACGCGTGACGTGACCATTCGCGTGACGTGACCATCTGCCACCATTTTGGTCACGTCACGTCACGTCACGTGAAAAAAAAAGTTGATCACGTCACGTCACGTCACGTGACCAAATCACGGCGTGTTTGTCACGTCACGTCACGGCGTGTCACGTATTTCCTTCTCTACGGAGACGTAGCGAAACTTGAAAAGAGCAGGAAGCCTTTCAGATTTCCTGTTGCACGTTCGGGGTAGCGATACGTGTACCGAGTATTTACAGACTGCAGCAAGGCTCGAAATGGTTTAATATTTGCCTTTTCAATTGAAAGGAGTAAAGGACTGGTTAAATTTTGACCCAAAAAAAGTGTTTAAATCAAAATCAGAATGTATCAGTATAGGGACGGCAATAAATGTAGGTAGTTGTGCTCGAATAATCTACAGTTATCATTCAGGCTTTCACGAATTTGTATCCTCTGCATTAACTCTCTTTTGAGTTAACGCATGTCAGTCGTCTGATTTTAAACGAAGTCAATCTGACCGTCTGATTTTAACATAGGGATTTTTTAATATTAGTGTAGATCTAGTCTACACTGGTCATTTGTTACCTTGTTTTCCTTAATCGGGCTAAGGTTTCTGTTTAGAATGGCACTGTGTAATACTGATTTTGTCAGCGAAATTATCTCTGTAATACTGCCTACGGGCATTGAATGACAAAAATAAATAACTGACACATGTTGGCTAAATTCCGATTTTTTTTTGTAAATAGGCAAATCAATATAGTTAAATATGTGGTTAAGGGAAATATTAGCTTAATTTCAAAATATGAGCAGTGCACAAGTATTGATGGTGTCCCATTAATTGAGTAATGCTAGCGTTCTAAATTTTCAAAAACTTTTTAATGCGACACTAACAATAGTTCAATACCGTCGTCTTTGTATTTTTTTAGTGTTATCTATCCGGAGTATATTTTTTCTCAATCAAACTCTTCTTTTAATGTTGTCGTGCTATAATGAAACTAGACTGACTTTTTCTGTAACAGAATTCTAGTATTCTCTTCGCAGTGTTACTTATTTAGACCATAAATTTTTCATTTGAACTTAGATTCTTCAATGGCAGAGCTTGGCACAAGTTTATAGCATAAATTGGCACATTTTCTTAAATTTTGTTTTGAACAGAGGCACTGATATATTTCACTTTTTTTTTTTGCTTATTAAAATAATTTGGCCATTTGAAATTCTGTACCAAGAACATCTAGACAGTGAAAACTTCTAGCTATATAATAATAAAAAGAAGCATAAATCAGCACAAGAAAGACACTGCAGCACATTACATTTGGACATTTTTGCCGACAAGACAAACCAAATATGCAATTTATTAGCATTTTTTCCATCACAAAAAGCAAAATATGCATACCATCCCGGAACTAAATTATTTAGAAAACCCCAGTGACAGAGCAACATTTCTTACATTGACTAAATTTTCTAAAAAAATAGCAGACACATTTTGCTTTGAACATAAATAAAGGCCATGACTCATGGACCAAATTATAATTTCAAATTTCAATCCAATGTTTCTAGCTCAGTAGTATGATCTTCTCGGAGGGTAATCTGCTGGGTAGGACCTACCAGTTGGATATGGGTAGCTAGGTTGCTGTAAAGCAAGTTACAAAAAGAGATGAACTAATTTCAGAATCAATATTTAGTTTCAAACCATGATAAAAAAAAAAACAAATAATTCCATGTATTTGAAGTAACATAAAGGCCTATTCCAACTAACCTACAAATTTTAACAACAGATTGAAAAAAATTGTAAAAGAAAAATGGTTCAAACCTGATATCTGGGATAAGTCACAAATCCAGGATGGGTTGTCGGAGGAATTGGTGGTTCTGCAATAACCCAATATAAGTAAAAAGACGTAGATACAAAAATGGGTTGCAATGTATTGATAACATCTCAACTTGACAACACTGAGAAGTCTTTCTCAGTTAATTTAAAAAAAAAAAAAAAACCGTTCAAACCGATGTACTTCACGAGTGATGCATTTACATAAAGTGATGCGTTTATATACAAAATTTATAAATTTTCTAATTCATTTAATATCAAGGAAAACGGTAAAAAAATAATGAAAAATGAATGCACTAAAATTAACTGAAAACCTCACATATTATCATTTTTTACCGCTTGACTTGATACTAAATAAATTCGAAAATTTTAAAATTTTATATGTAAACGAATCTCTTATTAAGGAGATTGGTTTGAATGGTTTGGATTCTTCGATTGAAGCCAAGTCGATAGGTTTTAGACCATTAGGACTTCCGCTTATCGGTTATGTATCAGTTTGCGTGCAATTTGGATGTTATTTGATATATTCCATCAAATGTCATTAAATATAGACCGGAGCCAATTTCAAGTCATTTCATGACCAGCAAAACTTGTACAATGTTATCATTATTTATGTACATGATGTGCATAAGCATAAAGCATAGATTATATTTCCATTGCCGGATTTCGTAAATGATAAATTAATTTCACAGTCACAATCACAGTTGCCAAGTTAACCAGCTCAAAAATCCCGTCCCTTAGAAATTTTGCCTACTAAATGAAAAAAAAGGAGCTCAAGACTCCAAATACATTTATAAACAAAAAGACTTGATAGGAACAATACCTCTGGTGTAAACAATAGGCCTGTCATATCCACCACCATATGGAGCAGGAGCAGGAGCACTGATAAACAAAAATAACAAGTCAGCACACAGTTTCTTTTTAAAAAAAAAATACAGTAATAAGTTATGATATAGTTGATAATTTGACACGCGAAAAGATGCAGAAACATCAAATCCACACCTCGGTTCATAAACATGCCTAGTGCGAGGTGCATGGTGTGTAGGCGGTACATACCCTGCATGAGGTGCCTATATATGCAACCAATCATTAGGAAACAATTCATATAAAACAGCTTATAGAAAGAAAGAAATAAATTATGTGAAAGACGTACTAGATCAGAGTGATGGGAGTGGTAAGACCCAGAAGCATAAGGATACGGCTCGCGTCTACTTGGCTCACGCATACTAGCATTATGAGGGGGTTCATGTCTACTACTAGTACTAGCATAAGGAGGTTCATGTATATGCCTAGTATAAGAAGGCGGTGCATATGCATACTCAAGTGAGAGTCGTCTATCAATTGGAGAAGGCCCGTGACTATGATAATCGCCTGAATAGTTTCACCAAACAAGAATCAAAGTCAACCCTTGAAATATTCAAGAGCGAAGCAACGGTGCTATGCATAACGCACCTCTGTCTGTACTACGGATCCATATCTTTACTTTCAAAGTCTAAATGGTCAATCTAAACTGTTCATCACATGTAAAATGTACATGGAGACCGAATTTCACAAAGATTCTAGACCATTCGAAAGTAGTGATTTTCTACCTATCTAAAAAAAAAACAAAAGAATTCTAAAAAATGTAAAATTTGGTCTCCATGTACAATTTTACATGGAGATCATGATGAAGGGTTTGGATTGACTATTTAGACTTTAAAAATAAAGATATGGATCCGTAGTACAGACAAAAGTGTGCTATGCATAATACCGTAGCCTCAATCAATATTTAAACTAAAATATTCACAGATCGAAATACACAGTTTTACCATAATGGTCATTGCGAGGTCTTTTGAAATCACTCTCATTATTGAAAGCAGGTGCGCCTCTCTCTTTATTGAAAGAGAGCGTGCCCCTCTGATGCTGTTTACTTCCCTTGAATGGTTTTAACTTTTTTGTTCCTGACTGATGAGGATGGGGTCCACCTCGCATCCCCTTTTCGTGCTTCATTTTCCCCTTGAATGGTCTTTTTGATGACTCTGGTGCCTCCTTAAATGGTCTTTTTCTTGATCCTTGAAAGTGTACTGGTACAGGTGCTTCCTTATTGGGTTTTTTCTTTGGTGCATTTTGGTGAGGTGTCTCCTTAGGTGTCGCAATATTTGGTCCCTTCCTGTGCACCATTTTGTTCTTGTTAATTGTTTTTTGAGGGGAGAGGGCATTTGATTTTTGGGCAATTACCCCTTTCGGTTTGGGCCTCGACCTCTTGCGCTTCTTTTTAGAGTCTCCAGATACCTCAATTATTTTAACCTCCTCCTTTTCTACTTTTTCATCATTTTTCTTAATTATTTTAGCCTCCTCCTTTTCACCCTTTTCATTGCTTTTTTTAACCTTGAAATTGCCACGTATCATGAATTTTGTTCCAGTCTTCTTTGCATAAGGCCTTGCCATTGAGGCACTCACCTGAAAAAACATAGAGGCTCTTGTGTATTGAGAAATGATCAATGAGTAAATAAAACAGAGTAGAGTTGTCAAGTGTCCCTTTTGCAAATAGTTGCCACCACTATTCCATTATCCACCCCCTTTAATCTGATTAGCACTATAATTTGCAATCCTCGGAGTAATTTTGATTAAATGATTTCTATCCATATTTTAAAGCACTTAAAAATGATGAAGTAAATCAAATATTCTGATAACAATGGGCAGAATTACATTTAAAATTGTTATGGTTAATTTTAAAAAAATTCCTGTTAATGTCTCTATGAGTGAGTTTATTGTCAAGGTTTTGGTGTGGTAGTAGCAGTGACCATGATAATTTCCAAGAATGCAGATTCTCATTGCAAACAATGAAATGTAAGGTTTTTGGCTAATTCCTCATCAGTAGAACGAACTAATAAGGGCAATTTGGAAAAATATATACCTTTGTATCATCACGATCAACTAGGGCCTTGCTCAACCCCGAAACACAATTCATGGCACTCTCTCGGGATACAAATTCAACAAATGCAAAATCCTTCCTTCTAGTCTTTGAATTCCGATATAGCTTAATTTTCTCTATAGCCCCGTATTCCTTGCAAATCTCCTCTATTTTCTTACCATCCCAGGATGGAGGTACCGGTTCTAGGTATACTGTTTTCACCTGTCATATATAGATAAATAAATAACAAGCTGTTTCCACAAATTCACATGATACAGCAAGTAGTGCCCCGCCCACCTTCTCTCCCCAACCCCACACACACACTCACAAGTTCTCAGTCATTGCCCTTTATCCCTCTATACTGAGCCAGCCGAGAACACATGCTATTAACAAACTAAAGATGCAAATTGGAAACTCATATTAGTTAATTTAACACGATATAGTTTATCCAATTGCTCTTAAGAGGGGAAAGCAAGAAAAGTATGAATTATATGCCTGCTATAAAATCTATAAATAGTTGCAGAATTTGACATCCTGTAAAAGTGGATTAACAAATATTGAATATAAATAAAAAAAGAAGATGAAAATCTATTTTTTTTACAAGATGTCTATACTAACTCCAGGTTTATAATGAACAAACATAACAGATAAAATATAACATAAAGAGAGGAAGAGACAAAATATTTGGGTAAATTTCACTGGAGATCACTAAACTTTGTCATTTGTCATAAATTGGTCACTCAAGTTTGATTTGTCCCTTTGTAGTCACTCAACTTTGTTATTTGTCACAATCAAGTCACTCTATACTTTTTCATCCAAAATACTAACGGAATATGCTCCTTCCGTTAGTATTTTTGGACAGAAACGGAATGGGAATATTCTATTAAGATTTTGGATGGAAAAGTATAGAGCGACTTAATTGGGACAAATGACAAAGTTGAGTGACTAGAAATGGACAAATCAAACTTTGAGTGACCAATTCGTGACAAATGACAAGTTTAGTGACCTCTAGCGAAATTTACCCAAGATATTTCTATACAATGTCTCCATTAACTTTGCGATAGGCGTGGCAAGCCAACATAAAATACATTCTCTTTATGGAAATGAAATCTTCCTCTGGTTGGGTTTCATTTCTAGCCTTACCCAACTTGTTTGGGACTAAAGGCTTTATTGTTGTTGTTGTTGTTGTTGTTGTAAAATTTCAAGCTTGTCATGCATACATACCATAAGGACATTTAAATACAGGTTCTAAACGTGGAGACCATTTAGGTGGCTTTTGAGTTTTAGCCCAAAAACTATAGAAGAAATAAGAATTGATTTACCTTGGCCTGTATGTCCTCAGTGTAATTTACTGAGAATTGTGCAAATGAAACCTTGGCACTATAATCACAGCCAAGAACTGCATCAGGCCTGCACAAACGTTTCAAAGCAGCTTTTGCATCAATATGCGTGCAGAACTCAACAAAGGCAAAACCCTTGATCTTCCCTTCAACTTTTGGATCCTCAGGTAAGGCTATTTGGTCTATTTCTTCTACCCCAAGGCCTTTTAGTGCATCTAGCACCTGGAGGAAAAAATAAAAGAGATCAGAATATGCAATCATGTTTGGCATGTACCTCCTAATTATTGGTACTTGCTAATTCACAAAAAAAAAATGGTATTTGCATATGCACCCCTTTTAAAAGATCAAATTGGAGGGTTATTTGAGAGTAGAATGTTGTTGAACGCACAAATGACACTTGTGATTTTTAGAGGATAAGATGTAAAAATAATTTCATACAAAAAGTGTGTTTCATATCAACCTGATCCTTTGACCAAGACTTGCATATATTGCCGACAATGAGTGTGCAGTTCTCCTGGTTGCTAACCGAGATATGCACTGTCCTTCCCTTAATCTGATAACATGATACACTAAAAAGTAAGTGCCACAGCTAACCAAATAGATATCGACACTGCATTGCTAGGTTTCCTTCAACTTTTGTTCCTTTTTTCCCTAAAATGAGCCTACTTCTTATTTCATGTTTTTGAAACAGATGGAGTAGGAGAACAGCTTAACAGGTCCGGTCAATATAGGTCCAGATATTGCCGGTGCATTTCATGATGGAACAAAACTAAACTGAACTGTATGAACAGTTCCTAAAACCAGCTTAAAGGGTTTTAAGGTTTAGTTAGAAATCCAACCTCTGTACCATCCTTGAGCTGAGACAGAGCCTTCTCTACTGCCTCAGCAGTAGAATACTGCAAAAAGGCATAGCCTTTGCTTTTCTGGGTTTTTGAATGTCTGATAACCCTAACGGATTGAATCTCCCCAAAACCGGCAAAGACCTTAACAATGTCTTGTTCAACCACAGTTCTCTCCAACTGGCTTATAAAAATTTGAGTATCTTTGACTTTTCTGTTGGGTAATAGAGCCTTCATGTATAGTATGGGTTCTGCCATATCACCCAACCCCTGATCTTCTCCTTCTCCTTCTCCTTCTCCATCTACTGATGCAAGTTGTACATCTGGAGAAGATTAAATAAAGGTTTAAAAAACCCTTCTTTATGAGAGGTTTTCAACACAGGTCAGGTTGGATTTCACCCTGTGTGAAGATATTTCAAAATGGGTGAAAACAATTTTTATACAACCCAACCTGTACCAAAAACCTGAACAGATACAGGGAATGTCCCAGTGCATACAGAGACAAATACGATACAGGTTTTTGAGGAGGATACAGATACTCATACAAGTAATACCTTGTATTCAGTATTAGAAAATATGAGCAGAAGCAGAGCTGTTTCTGAATCCAATTCTGAGAACAAGAACTGCATACAGGACTGCCATTTTAAAACATATAAGCTTGAAGACAACTTGTTGAACAAGCCTACTGTACTCAAACTGAGTCCAGTTGAACCCTACTAGATCACTAACAGCCCTTTTTTCTGTACCAGTAAGATACTAACCTTGGCCCATTCTCATACAATGTTTTAATTGACTGCGTAAGGATGGACACATGTTTGTTAGAGAACCGAGTGGACTAATTGCCTAGGATGTATATTGTCTAATTCAACCTATTTGACACAACTCACAAGAGAGCCTAGTCCAACCCGATTAAGCCATTAAATTAAAACATACTTTCTAATTCCAGCGACTAGCATTTGCAGTAAGTTGCAAATAAGAAAATCATCAATAAAATCAAAGAGTCAAAGAGTAGATATGCAGTTAAACTTGAATTCAGCATCACCACCAGGAGCAGAGGCATACTTTCAATTTATGGGGGTCAAATCTCAGAAATTTCGTATGAGGGTTAATCATATAAAATTTTCAAAAAGTATGGGGGTCAATTTTATAGTATGCATAGTATTTTACTCTAAATTATATAGCAAAAGAATGTCTAAGTACGAAAAATTTGAAAATGAATGGGGATCAATTGACCCCCATTCATTTTTAGTGGATCCACCACTGATCACCACCAAATGGAAAGAACCATTTTAATACGTAAACCAAACCCATGTGACACTAACATTTGGGCAAAAAGTTTTTGGTCCATTATACTCAAACCTCTATCCAATATCCGACTATCATAGATGTTCTACGTTCTAATGCTTCTAGGTCGCTGTTGAGAGGTTCTTAAAAAAGATTTACCAATCAATCTCGACAAAAGAGTAAGAACTTTCAAGGGAATCAATATAACTAGAATGAATATTAAGAATTATTCTAGCATTCTTCTGAGATTACTGTATTTCCTCTAGAAAAAAGGTACGACTCTTCTTCTTTTTGTTATGATTTCGTGTAGCTTACGCTAGACTAATGAATACCATTTTTTTTTCCAAGATTCGATCTTGAGCGGATGGTCTACTGGATTTCTATTCACTGAATTTTGGATGAGCTTCAATAAACTTTTTCTTGCAATTGACAAAAATATTATCCAAAAACATACCTTTGACTGCAACAATCTCTCTCTTCTCTTCATTATTCCTTCCTTTTGCAATCTCTTCATTTCCATCTCCCTCTCCCGCCTCTTCTTCTATGGGCTCTTCTTCTTCCTCCTCTTCCTCCTCCTGCTCCTCCTCCTCCTCCTCCTCTTCCATTGGTTCTTCTTCCACCTGTTCTTGTTCTGTAGGTTCTTCTTCTTCTTCTTCTTCTTCTTCAAAAGCCTCTTCTTCTTCTCCCAATGGTTCTTCTTCTATCGGTTCTACCTCTTCCACGGAATCTTCTTCTATCGATTCTCCTTCTTCCACAGCTTCTTCTTCAATCGGTTCTCCTTCTTCCACGGTTTCTTCTTCAATCGGTTCTACTTCTTCCACGGCCTCTTCTTCGATCAGTTCTCCTCCTTTCACCAGTTGTTCTTCAATTTTGACTTCGCTTGCCAGTTCCTCAGTGTCAATTTTTTCAATCTTCTCTCCTTCATCTTTTACTTCCTGACTGACGGGTATTTCTTCTATTTCTTTTTCTCCACCAGTCTTCACTGTGTTCTCCTCTCCTTCTTTCACTGTTTTGATATCTCCATCTCCAGCTCTCTCTTTCTCCTCTCCTACATTCACTTCTAGTGCCTCTTTCATGGACTTTCCTTCTATTGGTTCTTCTACTGTGCAGTCTCTCCCGTCCTTCGAAGTTTCTGATTTCTCAGTCTCGGCCACTTTTTCTGACAAGGATCCCGTTTTTTGTCCAATTTCATCTCTTGCCACCGACGCAGCCTCCTTCCTCACCGTGGACGCGGCGACCTTACCCACAACCCTCTTCTTTGCGGGTCGGGCACGAATTGCAGGGTCGGGTTGGGAAGATTCTCCATCCTTGGCACTGTCAGACTCGATTGCCGATCCCGCAGTCATGATCGGGTCGGGTTTTCGGGTTTGGTCTTTCTTTAAGAAAGAATCTTCCTTGGGACCGGTGGTATCTTCGACTGCGGCGACCGGAGAGGCGGTGGATGAAGGCGGTTCCATTTCAACCTTTGGGGAAGAAGTGGCGGGGGTGGAAACCTTGCGCTTGGCAACCTGCGCGCGACTACGAGTCCTCATGGCTGCAGATCGGGAAGAATCAAGGCGAAAGAGACGAAGCATTTATTTATCTGGGAATTTGGCAAATTATAGAGAATCCATTTCCTCTTAGGTAACAGAATATTTCATTTATATATAAACCGTCCGATCATAATCCGGGCCAATCTACCCGAGAATAAATGCATGGTGTACCTTTAATACTCGTACGGATTCTGATCGGACGGTAAGGATCTAACCAGAAATATTCTGTTACCTTAGGCCATATGAAATACCGTCACATCTTCCAACGACCGCAGAGGAACCAACCCCTAAAAATTTATTTTGGGCAGTACAACTGTACACGTGTATCCATCAAAATACTCATTATATTTTATTTTTAATAAAAACTCTTATTATTAATGTTTTTTATTCGTTGTTCCACTAATATTGGAACGCGTATCCTCGGCATTAACTCAAAAAGGAATCTTTTGAGTTAATGAATCTCAACCGTTTGATTTTAAACGGAGACAATCCGGCTCCGGCCTATGACATGGGGGGCTTTTCAATATTAGTGCGGATCTAGTTTGCACGAATCTCGAAACAAATCGGACGGTTGATATTTATTAACGCAAAAGATTCCTTTTTTAGTTAATGCAGAGGATACGCGTTCCTAATATTGTGTTGTTTGTTCTTAAAAGGGGGTAATTTGACGTATACCCCTCAAAAACTTTAAAATTACATATATTTCTTGAAATTACGTATTCCTCCTACTCTAAACTTCAAAAACTAACATATTTAGCCATTTTATTGTCTTTTATATTAAAACACATTTTAAATTCATATAATATTTATTTTACTCTTTCATTAAAAAACATAAAACGTCCATCTGACTCCAATTTCAATATGAAAGGTTCATCTGCTGTCTGAATTGCTTTAAGATATGTGCATGCTAGGTTAGCACAAATATTGAAGCGAACACACACAAATATCGAAGCAACATGCGCATATCTTAATGCGATGCATGCAGATCAAAATTGCTTTAAGATCTATACGCGCTAGATCAGCACGAATCTTGAAGCGAACACGCACGTATCTTATTGTGATGTGCGCGGATCGAATGGTAGAGGAGCCCTCAGATTCAAATTTGAGTTCGATAGGGTATTTTATACTTTAATAAAGGGTAAAATATGTGAGTTTTAATACAAAAGACAATAAAATGGATAAATATGTGAGTTTTTGAAGTTTAGAGAGGGAATACATAATTTCAAAATTTAGATGGGGATATAGGTAATTTTGAAATTTTTGTGGGGTATACGTGAAATTCCCCTAAAAAATGGAAAACAAAACTCAACTGTGAAGTTTTATTTCATTGGTTTAGTCAGACTAACCGTCAATAAATTTATTATATGCATACTAACAAGGTTAAAATGTCTCATTATTTTTATATATCAATTATGTCTTACATATTTTTGCATTTTTAAGGTTCAAATAGTTTATTTGAACTGATCAACATAATATTCGTATTAAAATATATTGAAAAACAAAATTTTATATTTTTTTGAAAAAAAAAAGTACTAAATAAAATTTTTAGATAAACACAAAATAATTGTTCTCAGATGGTTCAAAAATTTTTGAAAAAAATAGTAAAAAAATTTCATTAATTATAAAATTTGGTCTCCGAGCATATTTTATTTTATTTTTTAAATCTTTACAGAAGCTGCGAAGTTATGAGTGAGAATCGAACTCTCGACTTCGGATAGCCAATAATCCTAGAACTTTTTTCCGAGTATATTTCAATATGGAGATCATATTAAGCAGTGCAGATCAATTACTTGAACTTGAAAAACTGAAATAAAAAATATGAGATATGATTAGAACACGAAAACAAATAAACAATGAGCATTTTAACCCTACTCTAGGTACGTATATTATTCATTTTTACCGAGATAAGGATTTCAGGGTGGTGAATTGTTATATTTTAATCCTTTCTATTTAAAACCTTTTTTAGAGGATAACATTTAATATCTAAAAATATCATAATTTTGTTTATCTGTATTTTAACGTTCTATTAATTTATCTTTCTAGTGAAATCTTCTAAAAATTTCAACGTTCATCTCTTTCAGAACTCAAAACTTGTTCATTCTTAAAAAACAACAATGTCACTAATTATTCGTATGGAATATCTGTTTATTTTGATTTGATAACTTAATTATGATTTGTATGGTTTGGTGGTCGTTTTTGTATTATAATTTTGTTGCTCGGCGGATATGAATCATATGATATAAGGTCAGTACATTTGTAGGGTAGTTTTTTTTTTTTTTTAATTCCAACAAAACTGATATACTCATTCACTATTTAAAAAAAAAAAGGGAACGAAAAAAATGAAAAATGACGAAAACAGAGGCGGAATTAGAAAATTGAGACAGGAGATGCTAGATAAATAGACGTTCAGTAATTTTATTTTATGAGAGGGACTAATAGTATAAATTTTTATAGAAATTAAAAATTTTAAAAGATAAAATTAACAAATTCTAATTAATAGGAGGTGCTTAGTACCTTTTGACTATACATTCTTGGGATGGAAAGAAAAAAAAAATACTGGATATTTGATTCAAAGGTGACTAAATTTCTACATACATACTCGACGAGTTCACCTCTTCTATGTCTTCTTCGATCGGTTCACGTACCTCTTCATTTTTTGGTTTAATGCTAACGTTCTAAAAAGATAGGTAATGAACACAATTTAATAACCAAATCCCGTTTTCTTTTACTTTTTATCTAACAGATGTTAATGTGTTTCCATTTGTAAATGAACGAAACAAAACAATATTTTGAGGAGAAAATAAAACTAATGAATGTTTTGGCGAATGGGCAATCCAGTTTAATACTTTTATAGAGAAAGTCACTTAAAGAATGAGAATTTATTGACAAAAGATTAATCTAACAATTTTGACAACTATAAGAAATAACTTGTAATTTTAATATTTAGCAGTTACAATGCAATCTATACTTTATCATATATCATACGTATAAAAATAATAAAATTTCATACAATTTTCTTCATTCATAAAATGACTAAAAATTTATAGTAATTCATAATTAAAGATATTAATTAATATATAGACATTGAATTTATGAAAATTGATACACAGTCAATCCATAAAAGAAACATGTTTGTAAATTTTTTACTTTGAAATTCCTTCGACATAATTTAAGTGAAATTGCCAATATTCTTATCCACCGGTGCTAATGATTTTAACCCTTTAAATAAGCCGTTAAGAATACGTAAATAATATTTTGTTTTTGTAAACTTACATAGCATGGAAACGAGTATGGCAATAAAGCATCTTTAATTTAAATTTTAGTGCAAGTTGAGAATTCTTTAGTTATCAATTTATATCTGAAAAATCAAAATGGTAATATTCGACTCAATACAAAATCAATTGCCTTCTAAATTATATCTGTCACATCATTGTAACATACTAATCAGTATCAGTACTACTCTAAATACCACGTTACAAAATTTAACCTCCAAGCACCTATTTACCCAGACAAAATCTCAGCCGTTCATTAAGTACATCTCAGCCACTCATCAAAATTATATTTCAATCTCAGCCATTAATCACTAATTTTAATTTTATGCATCTGTTTCATATTGTCAAAAATATAGAAATCTAAATTCAGATAAAAACATACTTCCCACATAAAAGACCATATGATATTGTTTCATTTGAGACTTCTCATCTTTTTCTTCCATCCTTTTTTCTTACCGGGAGAGGGGGGTGTCTGATGCCCATCGGACCAAACTTAGTTCGATAGGTGATTTCTACCGTCCGATCTACTTCAAAATCTATGCACACGGATATTAAAGCAAATAGCACGGATATTAAAGTGATGCGCATAGATCTTGAAGTGGATCGGACTGTAGAAACCACCCATCAAACCGAGTTTGATCTGATAGGCATCGGACACCCCCCTCTCCCTTTCTTACGAGTCCGTATCCTCTGAGATATCTCAATTTTTGCATGACCGACGTGTCCGGTGCCTATTCGAGCAAGTATAGGGGGCCAGTTTTATTTGAGCTTTGAGATTCGTGTATAACGTATTTGAACGATTGAGATATTCCAAAAAGTCACGCAAAGTTTGAGATATTTCAGAGGATGCGAATTCCTTACTTACCCAGCGCAGAATGACTGCGGATCCTCTGAAACATCTCATATTTTGTGTGACCGACGTGTCCAGTTCCTCTGAGACATCTCTTTCATTTGCTAAATTTATCTAGAATAAGTATGATCACTCTGAATTATTGTTTTTAAAAACTTGTACTAGTTTATATAAGTACCACAAAACTATTAAAGTCGACACATTGAAACTAAACAGAAAGAAAAAAAAAAAAAGTAAAAGAAATTTACGTACAGCACTTGCATTATTTTTTTACAACCCTTGTAATTCCAATTTTTCAATGCCTAAATAAAAATGTTCAGTCATTAGGTTATAATTATTGTATATTTTATTGAAACCATATATATTTATTATGGTTACAAGGACCCTTTTTACCGCTGACAAATGTGAAAGAAGTTACACGGTGGTCTTAAATAATTTTCTTATAGCCATGCATAAACATGTTACACGTACGTGAAATATAAATAAACAAAACAAATGCTAACTATTGATATCCAACAATAAAATCTTAAATTACAGTAAAAATGAAAACAATCATTAATTTGTAGGCTCCAATGAGCTATTCTTGTTCACATTTCTCTTCATACAAACCTGAAAAGTGAGAGATAAATTCATAGTTTAATCTCAAATAAACATGAGTAAAACAAATTGTATTTGCATTTTGTAATAAATTTTAAATCTTTTCCTTGAAGCAAAAGAAAGCAACAGTGGTAAAAAATTTCTTGGAAAGATGCGCAAGTACTGACAATTTCACATTCCAATTTTTGAAAATCAGCCTTGCATTAGTTGTTCTCTATTCTTCCAAGAAGCTCACCTGTTTTTTTTAAATTTCTTTAAAACTCCATTTATGACAGTTTAATGGAAAAAACTTTGCGTGAACTTTTACAAAAAACATCCTCTAAATTTATTTTTTCAAAATTTACATTTTATGAATATTTTTTTTGAACAGTTTACTTTCTATTTTAATTTCTTTTCTGAGTTCTCTCCAATGGCCATGGTACCTCCATTTTTCAGGATTAAAGTATTTGTTATCATTTGTATGGCCACCGATATCATATTTTGTGGAGTGACTTGTTAACCATAAAAAATAGAACTAGATTTGAAAAATAAATATTAGTGATAAATTTCGAGAGCAGATATTTTGCTAAGTAAATTCCAAACAAAATTAGAGACATAGTGCTAATACAAGCTTTTTTCCTTATACATGTACATAGAAATTTGGTTTATGAAGTATAACATCATATGATCATAAACATTTTTTATTTAATTTTATTTCTATTGCTGAAACACTGAAGGAAAATTTATGTAGTGACTAGGAAATAACAAAGATAAAGTCATATATATATTTGGTTTATGAAGTAGAACATCACATAATCATAAACAACTTCTTCTTTTTTATTTCATTTCTGTTTCTGATACTGAGAATAAAATTTAATTTAATAACTACAAGAAACAAAGAAATGTCATATTTGTACATATGTTCATCCTCAATTTCCAAACAAAATTCCACTTTGAACAGGAAGTGCAACCAAAAAATGAAAACATTTTCTTTCCTGCATATTAAATGTTTAAATTAGCAAAACCATGCAGGATCGGTATAACTAACAACTTCAACTTACTTTAAAACAACTACAAAAAATCTTTTAGCTTGGATTATGAAAATTACGAAAGTATTGAATAAGTAATAAAAATTACTTTTTTGCTAAGTCAGAACGGAAATAAGCATTAATTCATAGGCAGTGATATCAAAGGGGAATAAATGTCATTATAAACATTCTGAATCGTAGATTATGCAAAGTTTCTTTTAGTCAAACGGAGGAAAAAAAAATTCTTTTTTTTTCAATAAATTATTGAAAATTTCTTTCCTTAAATGCTCACCTACCACCTACCCTTTTAACTCTCTTTAAAACCCCCATAAACTTAGCAGTATCCTTCTTTCTTCCAAATACTCTCATTTTAAATCTCAAACTTGTTAGAGTTAGAGGGAGCAGTTATCCTCTCTGCCGTTCAGATCCTTTTTTATCTTCTCTGCAGTTGAAAGGTTTCAGATATACTTCCTAATTACATTTCCATTTTGTAATGTGGGTCTCCGATTAGTTCAAAGTCCATGTACAAAGTTTTCCTGTAATCCAAATAACAAAAAAAAATTATATGAAAGTGCATTTTGGTATGGATCTGATCGAATGACTGGTGCAGTGCCCAGAATCGAGTTCATATTAAGTGCTACACCAGTGTTATTAATTGTATGCTTTGGTTGTTTTTTCTTAGGCAAATCCTTTGTAAAAAAACCATTTTATAAAGAGAAGAGTTGTCCGTTTATTTTCAGAAGTTAATATCATGTGGTAAGAACTTTTTATTAAATTTTAAAATAAATAAATGTTTAAAAGAGTTTGTTCTATGGTTGCTGTTCTTTGATGGTATTATCTTCTTTGATCTGATTCATGAAACTAGCCGCCTTTTTTTTTCAGCCTCCCTTTTGACAGGTAAAGGGGCTAGTGAAAGAGCATATAGAGTTGATACGGTGATCTCCTACTCTCTTTATTCAGGTATTTCTTCGCATGTACAAATAAACCCTGAACAAATTGTCACTAAAATATGCACTTTGTTTTGTTTAGTGAGATCAGTTCCTAAAAATCATTAAAACATATTTATCCCATTTTTCCTCAATTTTTGTTTCTTTAATCTCATAGCTCAAGCTGTTGGATTATTGTTTTCACCTGGTAATTGGCAACAATATCATGCATGCATGTATTCCTTATTTTATAATTTGGTATTGAATTTTGTAAGAAAATGTCCCTAACAATGTTGAACCTTGTACATTTCTATAGGTCTTCTGGCATTCCGGCATTCGGTATTCTAAGTAGATACATCCTATGTCATGTTAGAGGAGATAAGTTGGAATTGGAAGGAAATATGTCTAGTTTGGAACTACAAGAAAATATGGTAAGCTTCGTAAAATGATCAAGTAATTTATAAATAGTCACAATTTAATTATCGATTTCATGAGTATTTTCAAATTATTACTTATTTAATTATTAAAAAATTGCATCATCTGTGTGCATACTAGTATTATTTATTTTTGAATACTTCGCATTTCAGTTTTTATTTGATGAAATCAAGTAGATAAAATGCATGAAACACCTGCTAGGATGAATATTTAGTAGTTTAGAATGAATACTTTATCAATAAAGATTAATCAGTAATATTTTTTTTCTGAATGAATACTATCATGTTAATTAGATTATCTATTGATGAATAGTTATCATTTCTTGATTAATATTTAGCAGTTCTGGATGAACACTTAGCAGTTCTGGATGAACATTTATCTGTCAACTGATAATATTTTATTTCATGAAATGAAGTAGACAAAATGCAACAAACACTTGCTAGTCCATTGCATGGTAAGGTTCTATTTGGAGATAGCGTGACACCAACACCAGATTTTGGCAGAGACGCACCCGAGAAAAATCCAAGAGACGGTGGGAAGAAGATTGTAGTTGTAATTGAGGAAAAGGTGAATGAAGATCTGTCAATTGAAGACATACAGAAAATCATAAGTCTAGAAAGTATATTGTTCAATATACAAAGAGATGTGGTACGGAATGAAAGCAGAGAATCAGGGGAGGAGAAGTGTGAAGAAGAGTTACAAGGAGGACAACAACTTAATGACGAACAATCTACTGTGGTACAAGATATAACAAAATAATTTTAGTAATAATTAACAAATCTGCTGTATTATAATGTACATGAATGATATTGAAGGTTTTGATGAGTATAAATTATTATATATATGAATACTCTATATGTGGAAAAGTAAATTTTTTTTTGTTATTAAATGTAGTAAGTTTGTTATTTAATAAACAAACAGTGGATGTTTTATGGATTGAAAGCAAAGAATCTAAGGAGGAGAAGGGTGAAGAAGAGGTGGAAAGAGGTCAACCACATAATGACAAATAAGCAACTATTGTACAAGGTATTAAAGAATAATTTTTACTAATTTTGATGAATACAAATTTTGGTTGTTATGAATACTTTATATCTGAAATATTAAAATTTATTTTGTTAATTTTTGTGTTTTATCATTGAGAATTCAGGCATTAAAAGCAAACAATCCGAGGAGGATAAGGTTGAAGAAGAATTTTCAAGGAGGGCAACCACTTCATGAGCAACAAGTAAATGTTGTACAAGGTATGAAACAACAATTTTTACTAATAAGTAATAAATTTGGTGGATTATAATATAGATGAATACTATTGGTTTTTTGATGAATATAAATTGTTGTTGTTATGAATACAACATGAAGAAATACTTGTCGAAGATGCTGTTACTGATTCAGAACAAGAATTTCAAGATCCTATGAGGAAATATGATGGTATATACAGTATATGTAGTGTGTACTATCATTATAATTAAATATTCACTGAAATGAATGACCTTATATAATTGTTTTTTTTTAACGTAAAAACCAGAAGATGATGTCTTCCAAGAAGCTGTCTTCCAAGAGTTGTAGTGTTTCTAGTTCAGCCTCCCTTTTGACAGGTAAAGGAGCTAGTGAAACAGCATATAGGCTCGAAAAGGTAATCTCCTCCTCTCTTTATTCAGGTATTTCTTCACATGTACAAATAAACCCTGAACTAATTGTCACTAAAATATGCACTTTGTTTTGTTTAGTGAGATCAGTTCCTAAAAATCATTAAAACATATTTATCCCATTTTTCCTCAATTTCTGTTTCTTTAATCTCATAGCTCAAGCTGTTGGATTATTATTTTCACCTGGTAATTGACAACAATATAATGCATGTATTCCTTATTTTATAATTTGGTATTGAATTTTGTAAGAAAATGTCCCTAACAATGTTGGACCTTGTACATTTTTATAGGTCTTCTAGCATTCCAGCATTTGGTATTCTAAGTAGATACATCCTATGTCATGTTAGAGGAGATAAGTTGGAATTGGAAGGAAACATGTCTAGCTTGGAACTACAAGAAAAATATGGTAAGCGTGGTAAAATGAACAAGTAATCTATAAATAGTTACAATTTAATTATCGATTTCGTAAGTATTTTCAAATTATTACTTATTTAATTATTAAAAATTTGCATCATCTTAGACTAATGTAGTAATTAATAACTTTGATTTAGTTTGAGTGCAAATAAATTTTACAATTGTTCTGCTTTCATTATGAAATTGTGGCATATTAGGCATTTTTAAATATTATGGGAAGGTACAATTCCATGTCAATGTTATGAATTGGATGGTGATGACTTGATATTCATCGGTAAAGTACAAAAAGATTTCATTAATTAATGGTTAAAACTTAAAACAGATTACATTGTCATCTGGTAAGCGTTGCAATTTTTTGTGTGCAATTTCTGGTACACAGTAAATGTACGTACTAATCGTTAACAAATGAAAAAAATAAATAAAACATGCGTACCAACATAATATTTAACAAAAGAAAATAAATAACTTTCTTCTGTTTTATTGTACAAAATAAATGCGGGAGTTGTAACGGGAAACTTTATTGATTTTCAAATTTTAATGTATATATAGTCATGTCATGTTGAATCTTCAATTAATGTAGCCTGCCTTGTGCAGTCTGCATACTCGCCTTCAATTAAAGTCAGAGAAGCTTTTTAGTGTTTGAATTTTGATATAACTATTACTCTTTAAGTAAATACAAAATATTTGCATCGGATATTTCTGATTTTCTTCATGTACGTACCAACATATGAAATGTCTCCATCATATCTCATAATGTAAACATTGTTTGATCAGAAATTCAAATTTAGAAAAACAAAAGGAATAGAGATATAATGGCAACAATACAAATTTTTTTTGTTTGCCTTTAATAGTACCAATGTTTTTAATTTCAGTTGTTTTCATAAAAAACCTAATGCGACAGCTTTTTTACGTTACTTTTATCGTTTGACATAGTTTATATTGCATGGTCATTTGTATTTAGTGATACTTTTTATGACATATTCACCACTCGGATCTAATTTTTTTGATTTGATGACATTTGTATTTAGTTTACACGATGTTGTATTTCTATTATAAAAGTGTTACTTTTATAAAATTGGAGATGACAATTTTGATAATGTTGTGGAAAATTGGAGAGGAAAGCACAGAAAGTGATGAGAGGACAACTCAATTGGTTTTTATCCTGATCTTTTTTATTTATTATTTTACCCTAGATCTTTTTTCTTTGTAATAATTAATGTTAGTATTTACAGTATTCACCTAGTGATTGTACATCATACACCTGGTGGTTTTACAGTATCTATCTAGTAATTTAATGATGTTGATTTGATGAATTTCAGAAGAAGTCATTTCAAGAGCTAGGGTTGAATGAAGGTAATGAAGCTGAGCAACAATATGATCCAGAGCTAGAATCATTTCAAGAGATTGATGCTGAGAAAGAACAAGTCCCGGTCATTAAACATGGTCTAGAGATTGATGCCTCTTTCTATTTTCAATTTTTTAATTGAATAATTAATTTCTCCATTCAAGTCAAGCATAACTTTGTTGTTTAAGTTTTGTACTAATTAATGTTTGAAACTACAATACAGTTGATGATGCCTATGTCCCACCATGTTGGAAGGTCATGAGCAGCGGACAAAAGGAGAGAGCTAGCCATTTGGTCCATCAAATTCAAGCCGGCAATGCATCTTTTGTACATCCTATGAAGCTATCCGATTACATAAATTGCTCACGAAAAAGTACGTTGCTAGAATGCTAGAATAAATTCCCAACCATGAAGTACAATTGGCAGTATAAGTTTTAGTTAACAAATTAGTTCTAACATATATAAATTCCCTTTTGTGGTATTATTTTAATTCAGACCATACCAAAAGAATTCTCCGCTGAGCATCTCCAGGAGAGAAATCAAACAATTATACTTCGTGTAGCAGAGAAGGAAAAGAGTTGGCATGTCAAGTATTATTGTTTGAAATTGTAAGATGGATAATTTTTCAATTGGACAAATTTGACAAAAAATATGGACACAGTAGAACAGCAAAGATGTATCTTGTCTCAAAGCAACAGTAGTTATATTACAACATCAGTTTATATTCTAGAATCCGAAAGATGTGGCTATGATTTTTTTATTATCCATTTTATGTCTCTTACTTGAGTAATTAAATTCCAACAATTTATATTCTGACTAAATTAATTTTCTAAAAAGAATGAATATGAGGTACGCCAAACAAACAATAATCTTCGTCCAAAAAGAATTGCTACATTTGAAGTTTCTTAACGAGTGACCACAGAGGATCCCGAATGACCATCATGTCTTCTTATAGTATATCAGTATCCAACTATCCATCATTATGCTTTGCAGTATCCATCATGCTGGTTTACAGTATTCAGGGCTCTATTTCAATGAAATTTCTCTTGCCAAACAAACCGATCCTGAGGAGAGTTTCAACGAGAAATTTCATTCTCTGATATTTACCCTAGAGAAGGGAAGAAAACATAGCAAGGGAAGAATGTTAAGTCGGCTGAGCTGGTTCACATGACACGGGCTCGGGCTTTTAAATGAATCAGCCGGGGTCCTTGATGAAATGGACAGGGCCCAGGCTTTTCGAACTGTGGGTTGAACAGGGTCCGGGCTTTTAGATCATATTGAATGATTATATTGCATATTGTTGCTCAATAAAAAAAATTAAAGCATAAATACTAATTATAATTGTGCCATGTTTTTTAATATATTTGTACGATAAAATTTTATATTACCGTAAAATAAAATTAATTTGTGTGAGAATATTATCTTAAACCTAAGAAATAAAATATCATCTTTGAGAACATGTCATGAATGAAATTTAAATGTCTATTTCTTTGGACTGATATTTAGACTATCCTGGCTTCGCTGCCTCCGCGAAGGTTTTAAAAAATAGATATTTAGACTATCTTTTAATGTTTAATGGATAGACAATTTTATCCCTAAATTAGTTTCTCTATGTAGATGTTATTTTTTTTTTTTAATTAACATGCTTTAAAAGATAAATTTAATTGTTTGTCACAATACCTAATAATTTTATATATTTTTCTCACTCGAAAAAAATTTAGTGTATTTTTTTAATATCTTGGTTTTATACAAAGCTAGAACATATTCAAACTTCCCTTTCTATGTAAATGCTACATACAAAAAAATACCATCAAGTTCGATCTCCTTTTGTCTGTTTTTTTTTTCCGCTCAAGTTGCGTATGCAAAAGAGTTCTTAAAAATGAAAAATTGACAATATTGGTGAAAGATATTGGAATAATGAAAATAAAGGGCCAAGCGACCAATGAATCCTTTTATTATTTTTGTGATCCGAATTTACACAGAAGTATTATGCTACCTTACGTGATATGAATTAAAAAAAAACAAAAACAAAAACAAAAACAAAGAGTCAAATCAAATTCTACGTGCATCTCAGAAATCAAAGCTTACTATGAATACTGACTATTAAATATTCTCAAAAATCAAATTTTACGTGCATCTCAGAAATCGAATTCCTCACCTCAGACACATTATACTTTTATTTTTTGAAAAAATAAATAAATAATTACTTTTGACTATCTCATCTGATGAAAGTAAGTTGGCAATATTACTTTTCTTATAAATTGCAAAAATGTTAATAGAACAAAAAAGTAAAGAAATTGAAAAGATAGCCACAATAAAATAACTAAAAGAATGTGTCAGTAGGTAACTCCTAAAATATAAGATAATGTGTCAGCATGTAACTTCTCAGATTGGAACAAACACGTTAATACAAAAGTAACTAAAATCTAAAATATTAAGTTCATTTTTTTTTGTCAAATTAGATGTCTTGAACTATTGACATTAATATTTTCTTGAAATTAAAAAATTACAATAATGTAATACTATTAATTCTTAAATTAATCATATTTTATTGAGCTACAAAATATTTTATCCATTTTTGAGCTAGAAAATATTTTGTTCATTCTTAGTTCTAAAAAATTAATGTTATTTATTCTATGTTGCTCCTCAAAAATCATTCATTTCCCGTTGCAGACTAGTATTTTTTATGAAAAATTAGTCCGCAACCCATCCTAGTGTTTGAAGTTTGAACACACTCATACCAGCTATTTCTTGTTTGAACACCTGTTCTTTTCTACCAGTACAAAAAAGTAGGAAACAGTACTGGTCACAGCTGGTAACATTGCTTCAACCGATTATATTATATATTTGCAGACGTTAGGTTTATATATTATTCAGGTCTTGCCTCATCAGTTATCAGGAGTGGTACCAGTAATTAAAGTGGTGGTTCAACCATAATCAACTTCTTTCAATTTATAATTTTTCACCTGTTCTTTTACATTTCTTGTGGGACGTCAAATTTTCAGGTTGATTTAATATTTAATTTTTGAAATAATTTTACTCTGTTATAACAAGCAACTGCCAACTGGTTGTTGGTCTAATAATTTTTTTTTTTCCATTGAAGCTTGTATTCATGAGTAACTAGTTTGTTGGTTGTTTGTTGGTTCAACAATTTATTATTGCTATTTGGGCTTATATTTTATTATTAGAATTTATGCAGCGGTTTTCACATTGATAGAATTATTATTGTACTTCAATAATGTGAAATCTTGGGTGTGCACTACTATTAAACACATCAGTAGTATTATAAATTATTAGCTGAAATCTTGGAGCCAGATAAAATTTTAAAAAGATGCATAAAATCCGAAAATGTTTGGTAGTATTTTTGTAAAAGGATCAAATTTACAGTTAAATGTAATCCGGGGCCTCTTCAATTGGGCCGTAAATTGGGCTTTGTAAATTGGGCCAATAACGGAATAGTCTGTTCTATCAGACTTTCACTATGCCGAACTCTTTAATTTGCATTTGACAATTTCTATTTTGAGACAACTATTTTTGTCGGATTGTGTACTAAATACTATTCCGTTATTCCAACTTCAGCGCCTTTAAATCCAGCTTTAAATTTTCAAACTAAAGTGTCTTTTTATGCACGGCATTCGTATTGATTTGATTTTTGCTTTTATTCATCATTTTATTTTGCTCCTCTCCTCCTCTCCTTCTCGCTCCTCTCTCTCTCTCACACATGCTAACACATGGCCACCCACTTCCCTTACTTCACCTCCAATCTGGTCCCAGATAGTAACCCCCCACCAACCCAAATCTACTTCCCTGTTACCTCACATAGCAACCTCCTCACACATGACAACGACCAAACGCTGCTCATCTGCTATCGGCCATCGGCCACAAACCTTAACCCGACGATTGTCCAGGACAAGCTAGCACATAAATATGAAGGTTCTCCCGATCATTACCCCCTCCTCAGGTTATCCAGAACCATGTACCTACTGCGCCTGCCTGAGCATCTACAGCGCCACCAGGTATTACAGGATGAGGATATGAGAACCTGGGCCATCGACAACCACCTATCACTCTGGCCTTGGGGAGAAAGTAGCAGCTGGCGCCGCTCACCACCAACCTACCGTGTGTATCTCAAATTCCATCACTATCCAACCTTCCTCTGGCACCCACACTACTTCTACCTCCTTACCTCAGGCTTTGGTGAATCACTATACGTGGATGAAGCCAACCTCAGGCGAGCCGACCGGTCCTCTCTCAGGACAACGATTGAATGCATAGACCCTACACTCATCCCCAACACTATAATGATCATCCATGACTCCAAATGGACCATCTGTAAAGTTACCATTTTGGGATGGACATTCAACGGTGACCATCCACCACCGGGACACCATGGACCGGCAATGGGAGGCCATCAGAATGAAGTTGATTGGAGGACCCAAGCTCCGCACTACCAATCTCAACCGGACCTAGCAAACCGAAATGCCCTTCGTCATTTCCACAATGCTCTCACTGGTAGAATAGAAGGTCAGACATCTCCCCGCCAAAACTTAACCCTAAACCTTGATCGCCATGACCCCTGGTCCATAGGTCCTAACCGTGCACCACCCCCAGGGGACACACGCAAAAAACAACAAGATACACCCACCTCTCTGACAACCGCCAGGAGACTAATGAGACAAACAGCACATCATCCAAACCCAGCCCTTGCTATACCAACCTCTCTATGGCCCAAGTTGTGTCTACCTAAGCCACTACCCAAAACAATACAAGCCAAAAACAAACACCTACTGACCCGTTACAACAAACAACACCCCACACTACCCCACCCCATCCCACAGCCCTCCTTACGACGGCAATGCCAATCAGCAAGCTCTCCTGGAAAAAAGGACCAACTGCCACCTGTCAACTGTTCAATAAGACGAAAAACGCCAGGAACCTTCTATCCTTCACAGTATGCCAAAACCAAAAACCCTAAACCCACGCAAATTCCAAAACAGAACACAACACAATCACCCCACACCCCTCCCATCAACCTATCATCACCTCCTGGCAGCAACCCTAAACCTATCATCACTCCTCCCCACCAAGCCAAAGATATAACCTCAATCCTTGGCCCATATCCTACACCATCTCACTACACGCAACCAAACCGTCACACCACCCACTACACAATACCAAACCCCTTACATAGCCAGAATCATACCCCCATGGACCCAGCGGACGAAGCTCTAATCCGAAAGTTCTCACAACTGCAAACAGAACCGACCAGAGTAACCATCGCACCGACCGGCGCAAAAAGAAGAAATTGGAATCTGTGCATCAAAGCTGCAGTTCACACTGACAAAATGGTCTTCTCAAACTAATTTGAAAATCAGATGAGGAAGATGTGGGATGTCCAGCCGGAAACCTCCTACAAACAGACGGCAAAGGGTCTTTACCTAATAGAATTTGTGGACAAAAAGGATTACTTGCGTGTCCTGCATGGCGGCCCATGGGTCTACCGCCAAGATTTGGTCGTCATCGAGCAATGCAACAGGGCAGAGGCGGCAAACACACCAATCACAAAAGGTGAACTCTGGGTCCAATATCACAATTTGCCATACGACGAACTAACGGAAGAAGGCCTCAACACATTAACGGACCAAATAGGTGCTCCCCTAACGGATCCGGTAACGGGGTCCATTAACAACCGTCATTTCTTCAAAATCAAAATGGAGATTCCGCTGCAAAAACCACTCAAGGATAGAATCATTGCTGATCACCCAGACCTAGGTGAAGTAACGGTCTATACGGTCTACGAGAAAGTGGGCTGGGTCTGCCGCTTCTGTGCTCTCCTAGGCCACGAGATGGATAGCTGCCCAGATCGGATCGCCCTAGCCAGGCTGAAAAACGCCCCTGAGAACAGAGGCCGAGAGGACCTAAAAGAGATTCTTAGCCCAAAAATTGGCCCATGGATCCTAAGCCCGACCATGATCCCCAAGAACGAAGGCCCAATAGATGCACAGGAACAGTCACAGGAAGAACAGCCTCTTGGGGCCAACGAAAAAGCATCGGACATACGAATGGGCCAAAAAAGGCCGCTAGATGGGCAGGACAACATTGTGGCAATCTATGAAGTGCGACAACAGACCTCCTCATCAAACCCAAAATTCAAAAAATACTCCCGAACTGACAGCAAACAAAACCAGACACTAACACAGCACCCATTAACCCAGCCCCAAAACCCACTCAACAAGGACTTGACAGCCTCATACCCACCCACTGACAACCACAACCATTACCCAAACCAAACCACAAACCAATCCCCAAACCCAATCACCACACCTGATCTCCACCATGGAACACCGGCCAAAAAACCTAGAACGGTGGCGAGCTCGGCCTCGCTGCCGGATCAGATATGAGCCTTCTGTCATGGAATTGTCGAGGTAGCGGAGGGCCCTCGACAATTCCAACGCTCCGGCGCTACTTGCAAAGCACCGGGGCGGATCTTGCTTTTGTATCCGAAACGAAGTGTTCGCGTGCGAGAGCTGTAAATAGAATTTCGAATTTACCGTTACCAAACTCTGAGATCGTCCCATCAAGGGGCAGCAGTGGGGGCCTTTGGCTATTATGGTCAGACAGCGTCTCCGTCACCATCTTGGAATCTTCCCAGTTTTTCATTATTGCACAAGTTCAAATAAACCCAAGTTCCCCAACTTGGATCCTTTTTGCTGTCTACGGTGATTGTGAAGACAGAGTAAACAACCTAATCTGGGATCGCATAGAGCAGTATGCAACAGAGCAAACTCTCCCGGTATGCTCAATTGGCGATTTTAATTGCATATCTGATATAACTGAGAAGGCTGGGGGGAACCCACATCTAAAGACTAAGCACAGAAGGTTCCGCGCATTTGTTCAGAGGACAGGACTGATTGATCTGGGTCACTCAGGCCCTGCGTACACATGGGCAAACAATCAGCAAGAACGCACCCTCATCCTTGAACGGCTGGACCGGGGCCTATGCACGGCGGAATGGCTGGCTATCTTTCCCAATACCAAGGTCTTCCATCTGCCAAATTACTCAAGTGATCACTTACCTGTCCTGCTAAGAATGGAACCAAGGCCGAAAAAAGGTACAAGGCCTTTCAGAATTGAGCAATGGTGGTATCAACACCCCCATTTCAAGCAGATTTGTGAGAACTCAGTACAGGAAGGAGAACTCTCCTGGTCAGCCGCTTACACGGCACTCAGGCAAGGTCTCAAGAATTGGGCTGAAGGTAACAAGGATCCGAACTGGGAACTCAAAAAGATAGAAAAAGAGATGGAGAAATTAATCAATGCTCAACAAACACAAGGGGTGCGGGATAGAGTGGCAACCTTGCAGGCGGATTACCAAAAATACATCCTCGCGCAAGAGGCGTATTGGCTGCAAAGATCCAGACTGAACTGGACTTTGATGGGCGACCAAAATACCCGATTTTTCCACACTACAACGATGGTGCGGAGAAGGAGAAACAGAGTGAGTGCTATCCAAAAAGAAAGTGGGGGATGGGCCGTGGAGGAGAAGGAGATACGGTCTGAATTCATAACCCATTTCAAGAGGATCTTTGCATCAGCTCAACCAGAATCCGACAACACTCACCATCTACCTGCGGAGCTACTCTCTGAAATATCACCTGTACCTTTAGAGGCCCATCCGGCCTTAGAGCAACTGCCAACTGAAACAGAAATTAAAGGTGCAGTGTTCGCTTTGGGCCCATCAAAAGCACCGGGCCCGGACGGAATAACTGCATCCCTTATTCAGGAAAACTGGGTGATCTTTGGCCCAGTGGTCACCAGTGAAGTCTGCCGTTTCTTCCAAACCGGCACAATGCCGGAAAACGCTGGCCACACGCACCTGGTACTAATCCCCAAAGTCAAATCGCCAACTATGGTCTCTGAATTTCGCCCAATCAGCATCTGTAACTTCCTCTACAAAGTGATCTCCAAGATTATAGCAAAGAGGTTACAGCCATGGATGAATCAGATCATTGCACGAAACCAAACAGCATTTGTACCAGGGCGCGAGATCTCAGAAAACATAATACTTCTTCGTGAAATCATTCACACATTCAGACAGCCAAATAGACGGGAAAAGCAGTTCACCTTGAAGGCGGACCTGGCCAAGGCCTTTGATATGCTACGATGGGACTATCTGTTCGCCTTACTGCCGGCGTATGGCATACCAGCCCAGCTCTGTAGGTGGATAGAAGCCTGTGTAACATCTGCAAAGTTCACAATCCTCTTTAACGGCTGTGGTAACGGTTTCTTTCGACCAACAAGAGGCCTAAAACAAGGGTGTGCCATGTCCCCTTACTTGTTTATACTAGCGATGGACCCGCTTGCAAGGTGGCTCAATCTACAAATCCAACGGGGTGACCTAAGAGGGCTGAAAGTGGCCCCATCAGCTCAACCAATCTCATGTTCGATGTTCGCTGATGATTTGCTCTTGATGGGAAGGCTAACCAGTCATGAGGTGGCCACCATTTCAGCCACAGTCAACTCATTTTGTGCCATGTCAGGAATGAGAATCAACACCGCCAAATCAAAGGTATGGTTTTCTAACGCTGTTCATGTGCAGGAACAGGAGCTTTTCTATCAACACTTTGCTGTTCAGCAGGCCACTGGGGAGGAAAACTATCTCGGCTGTCCGGTGGTCATTTCTGGAAGTTTGAAATAAGGCTAAATTCATGGAAGGCAAAATTCCTATCTCATGCGGGCAGGCTAATCTTGATAAAAGCAGTCTTAGAAAGCATGCCCATCTATGCAATGGGAACTATCATTCTTTCGACCAAGGTGATTACGAAGCTCACGGCTATTATGCGGAATTTCTTTTGGGGAGGAGAT
The DNA here is from genome assembly GCA_964058825.1 of Carex arenaria. Classification (NCBI taxonomy): domain Eukaryota; kingdom Viridiplantae; phylum Streptophyta; class Magnoliopsida; order Poales; family Cyperaceae; genus Carex; species Carex arenaria. The sequence goes on from CAXKVW010000159.1 coordinate 113,005, forward strand.
AGCGAGAAAAAGAAACTACCATATGTGGCATGGGATGCAATTGCGACCCCCAAAGGCATGGGAGGCTTAGGGCTGAGGAGTCTGACAGAAATGAACAAGGCTTTGGTACTCAAACTGGTATGGAAATTAGCAAGTCATGTGGAGGCATTGTGGGTACAGGCAATGGCAGCTAAGTATATACCAAGATCATCCTTTTGGGATACAGAGAGAACTTACAACTGCTCAAAGCTATAGAGAGACATAGTGCACCTCAAGCTGGTTTTGCGGGATAACATCCTATGGAAAGTGGGCAGTGGCCAGCAGATCGCGGTCTTCTCAGAACCTTGGTTTCAACAATGGGCACATCATCAGGCTTCCACAACTGGGGAGAGGCAACTACGGGTTTCAGACCTAATTCAGCAGGAACCAAGAACCTGGGATTTTGGAAGGTTGCAGGAACTGTTTGGTTTTCAACAAGCTCTGACAATCTCAATGTCAGAGCAAAGCAGAATGGGAAATCACGATGCCCCTGATACACTCATTTTCACTTATGCCAAGAACGGCCGCTTCACTGTCAGCAAAGCATACCAGTTGCTAAGAGGACTGGAGCGGCAGGAACCTGACAGAATCTTCTGGAAATGGGTATGGAAAACCAGTGAGTTAATACCAAAACTCAAACTGTTCATCTGGCGTTGTGTAAACGGCGCCCTCCCTGTCAGAGCGATCCTCAGTATCAGAATCCACACAATTGACCCCACTTGCCCAATTTGCAAAAATGGCCCTGAAACAATCATGCACGCCCTATTTCAGTGTGATTTTGCAAGAGCTTTCTGGTGGTCCTCAGTTTTGGGGATAAGATCTGATAGTTTTACAGATAGTTTCAAAAACACTGTGAAAGCTCTGCTGACAACCCTGACAGAAAACGAAATTACACACTTCATCTGCATTGCCTGGGCAATCTGGAGATCTCGTAATGACCAAGTAATGGGAGGAAAGCAACAGACTATGGTCCAGTGTAATAGATACTATTCAGACACAAAACAGATATGTGACACCCTGGCATCAGCAGTGGTTTCGACCAAACCGGCTAATGCCTCCACCTCTGGACTCACAGACGCACCTGCTGGGATTGAATATGTCTGCTATGTGGATGGTTCATGGTCAGACGATGGAAGGGCGGGTGTGGGCCTTTATCTGACAAGGATGGGACAAGGGGTAAAATGGGTATCAAGGTCGATACAGGCGATGGGACCATCACAAGCAGAGGCTAGGGGAGTGTTAGAGGCATACATTTTCCTCCAAAGCATACAATGTGACCAGGCCACAGTCTGCTCAGACTCTCTAGAAACGGTCGATTCTCTTTCCCATTTTCCACCAAGGATACATGACTGGCGAGCCTTTGATCACCTTTGGGCGGCCTGGAGAATACAATCACAAAAGAAGGGAGCTTTCAGGGTGATACAGCAGAGCAGAGATGAATGGGGTTTAAAAATAGCACACCAATTGGCGAACCAGGGAAGAATCAGGCAGTGGGATGAAACGGGTGAAGGCAACTTGGAACTCATTAGTGCAGAAGCTAACTGAGGGCTTCTTGCGCAACTTGATAGATAGGATAGAATTATTCACAAATAGATCTTGACTGAGAGCGTAGACCTACGGGTCGTGTAAAAGACCCAAAAAAAAAAAAAATGTCCCATGTCCACAGCAAAGGAATGAAGGATCCACTTGTAGAGACCTACTGAAATGGTACAACTAGGGGTGGCAACAAGCTGGCTTGTCATCACGAGTTGGGCTCAGTTTGAACTCGTCACGAGCTGGTTCGTCCGAGTCATGAGCGAGTTAACTTTAGAGGTCCGAGCTGAAATCTCAGCTTGAATTCGTCACGAGCTAAACCGAGTTAGCTCGCGGACTCGTTGAGTTTGACTAGATCTCGTTTTAAGAAGAAAATAAGTTCTGCAAAAAAATTGGACCGATCGAGCTTAACCAAGCTGGACAGTATAAAATAAACACAAAGTCATACAAATTCACAAATTGATGCTTAGCCGAGCTAGCTTGCGAGCTGACGAACAATCTAGGTCCCAGCTTGAACTCATTAATTATGGACCGAGCTAGCTCGTTAACAACTCGATTCAATAACGAACGATCTGTTAGCGAGCGAGTCATATACAAGTCAAGATCGAACCACGAGCTTTTTTTGCCACCCTAAGTACAACACATTCCGTTACAAAGAATTGTTGGTGTACCTATTGAAAAATTGTAAATTATCTATTTTCTAATCAAAGCATTCAATTTTTTTATTTTCTAGTCAATACTTAGAAATTACTTATTTCCCCACTAAAATTAAATAATCATTTTCATTCCCCTTTTCTTTAATCTAATTTGACACTTTTATTTTAGCGTATTATTAATCTCTTCTTCTTTTTTTAAGTTAAAAGGAGAAGTTTATTATTCTATTGCAAATACATTCTTATTGTCCAACTGCGATCAATATTCTCTGGATCCGAATCTGCTGCGATTCTTCACTGTGGACAGTGTTCTTAAAATCTCTGCCTTTTCAAATCCAACCGTTGAATTGTTTTGAGATTTGTGCACAGAAAAATAAGCTGTTTCGAGATACGTGCACAGAAAATATTGAACGGCTGGATTTGGAAAAGCAGGGATTTTAGGAGCACTATTCCTCAGCATTGGATCGCAGCAGATGTGAATCCGTCTTGCATTGAATGTGCAAGTTTAGCTATTAGATTTGTATTGAGCGAAAATTTGGGTATTTGTTTAAAAGTTGAAAAGCTCGTTTAAAAATTGGGTTATTGTAATCAGTCAAATAGAAGTTTAAAATTAGATTAAAAAAGGGGGAAATGAGAAAAAAAAATTATTTTTAGTGGAGAATAAGTAATTTTTAAGTTTTAATGTAAAAATTGAATATTTAGAATTTTTTGATAGGTATGAAAATAACTATCCCATTATGAGAACGTTATATCAAACAAAATAAAAAGGGGACCGGAATAACGGTTTAAATGAAATCTGTTTGTACACTGCTGACATGCTTTCAAGTACCTCTTTTGAATCTACCTACTTCTACATATCAACATTTATTTATTCTTTTAGTTATAAATTCCATGATTTGTGGACGTGCAATTAAATGCAGATTATTTATAAAAAAAATTAGAATTTGAAACAGAAAATAAATGGAAAATAAGTAAGTGGTGTAAATTACATGAACAGAAAACAGAAATACTATTTCATGCAAAGATATTGATATTAACATTTCATTACTTGATACTTCTGAGGTAAACACATTTTAAGCTAATTAACCTTTTCTAATTTTGTATAGGTAAGAGACACTGATATTTGTGCATGCAGTTGTGCTTGAGCTCTTATTGTAATATACATAGTGACAAATTAATTATTCAGGTTCGGTTCAGTGATGTCAAAAATTCGTGATTCGGAAATAATTCGGGTATAATTCGGGAATGATTCGGTATTATTCGGATCAGAGATCTCAGTTCTGTAAGGAAGAAAAAAACAAAAAAATTAAAATTATGGGATAAATTCGGAAAAAATTCATAAAATTCGCGAATCAGCATCACCAAAAAATTGAATATTTCGAGAATAATTCGGGTATTATTCGCGAATTTTGTTACTGTGGTAATATACTAATTGCAACAATTGGATCAACACTATATATGTTGTAAAAATCATTATATAATAAATAGAAGGTCAACTACAGCATACTTTATTGTTATGATCTTTTTGTATGGTTGAATGAAACAGGATGTTTAATTGGAAAAAAATAACTTGCAATCTCAGATAGATATGTTAATTTTTTTTCCTGCACTTACAATTGAATCATTCGGTGCGTAAATGTTCGATTATTTATACATTTTAATGAAAAAAAATTATTTAGCAGGGATGGAGATTTTTGCACCACTTCCTGAGGTCATAGTTCTTTGTATGAAACATGGATTCTTACTCTAGCGATCGATGAAGTGATATTCTACAGTAGCTTGCCTTTTCCTTGAAATTAGTTCTGTTTTACAACATATGTACGTCTGTATTATAAATCTGGTGTATATATGATGAATTGATGATGAATTTGCTTAATTTTGATAGGCTCAAGGGGCACTTAATGTTTGTGGAGAGAATGGGGTCAGCTATCAGGATTGGTACCAGTAACAGAAGTTGTTGTTGCAGTGCTAATTAATAAGCAACCCCTTTCAATTTATATCTTTTCATTTGATCATCCTTTCTTTTACATTTCTTATGAGGCATGAATTCTTAAATCTTAGGTCTAGAATAATATCATTTTTGTGTGCACACAACAGAGGATATAAGAAGGCTTGTTGAATTTTATGAAACCTTTAAATACTGTATGTTCTAAAATGGAACGTCAAGTTTCAAATTTCAAATAATTATATTTATGCTAGTATATACCCTCATGTTTGGTTGTGGACTAAAAGTAGAATAAAGGCTTTAGGCCACTGTTATTCCACCAAATATGATTTAAACTGACTTGCCTAACATGGAATAACTTTAAATTTAGTCCAGCCTAAACATGTCTAAATTAACCCACCTCCTGTGGTACCTTAAATTTTTTTTCAATTTTACACCTCTAGATCCCACTGTCATTGAAAGTTGAACAATTTCACCTTTCTCTCCTCATTAATTTAGGCACAACCAAACATAAATTATTTTGACGAACTTAAGTTGGAATAACTAACTTAGGCCACCTTATCTTTAGTCCACAACCAAACATGAGGTATAAAGTACTTTGCTTGAAACTTGCAGCATTAAAGTAATTTTAAGTAAAGCATTAACTGCAAACTTATTTGTTAATTCATTACTGCTAGCATTGATGGTTGATGCTCATTATTGCTATTTAATACTCATATTCTTTCATTTGAACTTTTGCAGCGTTTTTGAAATTTGACAGAATTATTATTGCACTTGATAATGTGAACTCCTACCAAATGCATCAATAATATAAATTCTAAGCTGAAATCTAAGTTCTTATATAATATATATATATATATATATATATATATATATTTTTAAATGTATAAAAATCTGAAAATGTTTGGTTTCATAAAAGCCCATTTTAAACATTGGGCCAGACCAATATGCTATTATCCCAATTAAATTTGATCCAGAGCCTCTTGATTTGGGCCTAGTAAAATATTAAACAGTAATGTTTGCTAAAAAAAAGGTATTTTTGATAACCCAATGATTCAAATGAAAATTAACGTCTTATTTCCTCGGAAAAGGACAAAACATTCAAATTCTTCTTTGTTATTTTTCTTATGAAAGCATAAGGCGACAAATAGTTATTTTCATCTAACATCATAATCAATTCTATTTCTTCTAGTCCTTGAAGTGCATGGTACACTTGTAGGTAAGTAATCTTCTTTTCCAAATAGTGAAAACATTGTCACAAAATATGTTGAACCAACAACTAACATGTGAAAATATTGCAACCTTTTTGGAGTAAAAGAAACTCCTTGTCTTTTAGTTTGTTTACAGTTGCATGCTATCAAAGAAACTCGCTGTCTCATTTTATGTAACTGCTTGTTTGTAACTCTTCGTATCAATTAAATTGTCTACGAGCTTTAAAAAAAAAATAGTATTTTTAATAACCCAATAATTTAAAATAACATTAGCATTTTATTTCCTCGGAAAAAGACAAAACATTCAAATTCTTCTTTGTTATTTTTCTTATGAAAAACATAAGGTGACAAATAGTTATTTTCATCTAACATCATAATCAATTCTATTTCTTCTAGTCCTTGAAGTGCATGGTACACTTGTAGACCAGTAATCTTCTTTTCCAAATAGCGAAACCATTGTCACAAAATCTGTTGAACCAACCACTAAAATGTGAAAAATACTGCAACCTTTTTCTAGTAAAAGAGCTTTTTCCAGCTTTTTTTTTTTGTCAAAAGAAAAGCAAGACATCTTTTTTTATTTTTGCCTCGTTATTAATTTTTTTTTTAGCTATAAATATTGCCTCGTTATTTTAACTTGATAAAACGACGTAACAGAGAAAGCTTACCACGCCACAAAAACATATTTTAATGCACTGTACATATCTGTTTCTTCACAGTACAATTCTGTTTAGATTTCATCATGGTCCCTGATTTTTGTATTTTTTTAGGGGATTATTTTTGCATGGTCCAGGCCTCCTGGGAGATTTTAAACCAATTAAAAATGAACAGTTATGTAACTGTACCAAATGCCTCGTGAAAAAGTAGAGCTCCTTTTTTTTTTTACAGATAAAGCTGAGAGAGATGTTGTAGGTATTGAAAGGAGAATAGCTAGATCCGTGGCTAAAGGAAAAATGCCTGCCATTAGCCCATGATCTCCTCTACCAGTACCACTAATTGGATGCTGAGAATGATGCTTGCCTCTTTTAAATTCAAACTTCCTTTTTTTTTGTCTTCAAATTGAAAATATTAAAAAAAAACAATTCAATTTTAGTCCGGCTACTATGCTATCGGTAATACTTCAATTGAAATGTCACTTGTTTTATCAAATAGGCTTCAAACGATAAATTTAAACTGTTCAAACTTATCTACTTCACGAGTAATACATTTTACATTCAAACTTCTTTTTTTAATTTGTCTTCAAATTGAAAATGTTTTTAAAAGATAATTCAATTTCGAGTCTGTCTGCTATGCTATCGGTGACAATTCAACTGGCTCTAAAACATATCATATATGCTTCAAACGGTGACTCCAAACCGTTCAAACATATCTACTTTACGAGTAATACATTTACATATAAAATTTTATAAATTTATCTAGGTCAACTTCTTTTCTTTTCTGTCATTCTATCATTTTTATTTTGAGAAATTAATCCATCATTTTTCATTCCCTCAAAATTCACATTTCTTTTGGTTAAAATAAATCTAACAGTTTTTTTCTTAAATTTTGAATGAACATATGAATGTACATTATGATTTAATTATGAAGTGTGTACGTCTTATTTAAATTTTAAATAGTGACGAAACCAGAATGTGGAATAAAATGAAATAAAATTTAGATATTAATTTTACTGCTATTTTGATATTTATTATACAACAGATAGAAAAAAAAAATCATTTGTTCTTCCTTCTTAATTTGCTCGGATGATTGGGATCACTTGGAACAAAAATTGCAACTTGTAATATTTTGTGTACTTATTATACAAGTTTTATATTTTTCTACATATATATTTTTTATTTACACCTTTCATATTTTGTGTATTTTAAAATAAGTGGTGGGGCCACACGAATGGCAGAACGGGGTACTTTGCTCAACTGTGGTCCAAAATTTTTACATATATGCTTCTAAAAGTATACTTCTAAATATAAAAAAATTGTAAAAAGAGTGTGGGTTCTACAGAATTTTGTTTAAAATATCTTTTTGCAAAAAAATATACGGGCCGTCTTATTTGGAATATATACGCACAGAAATAACCAACAATGTTTATAAAGGGAGGATCCAATTACATTATTTTATGATGCCACATTTTAACATCATATATTTATAAGTTATTTTAGTGATTTCAGAGTCCAAACAGTCAATTAGAACTGTTCAAAATAATCTCAGTATTAATGTGCTTGTAGACCAAATTTATATATATTTTTTAAACTGTTTACTATTTTTTGTAGAATTTTTTAAAATCACTATTTTTCAATCGCTCAGAATTGTCTGAAAATAACAATTTTGTACACATCTTAATAAATACTAATAAAATTCTAAAAAATGTAAAATTTTATCTCCAAGCACATATTACATATAAATATGGAGATCATTCTGAATGGTTCGAATCAACTGTTTAAATTTTAAAATCGCAAAAATAACTTATAAACATATAATATTTATATTAAGAGATGTCATCGTATAATGGTGTTATTGGATTCCTCTTCGTTTATAAATTCGTAAAGCAGTGGTAGCAATTGCTAGGGAAATGCAAAGAAAGTTGGGTGTGTATCCTCTGAGATATCTCAATTTTTGCGTGACCGACGTGTCCGGTGTCTATTCGGGGAAACGTAGGGGGCCAGTATTATTTGAGCTTTGAGATTCGTGCAGAACGTATTTAAACGATTGAGATATACCAAAAAGTCACGCAAAGTTTGAGATATCTCAGAGGATGCGACTTCCCGAGTGGAGCGGTTTTTAGCAAGATAAGATTTTCTACGGCTATACGAACAAAGAATGCTGCTGCAGATCGGTGTTGTGGTTCGGTTAACCTTCAATAGACGTACGCCATACATTTGATCACATAATATCACGCAACTGGAAAGTAAGGAGAGAATTTGTTAAAAAAAAAAACACTGATTGAATCGGACGGCCTGAAATCTCTCATGTTCTCTGAGCCAATTAAATTACGCCCATTCTCCATTATTCAGAACATTTGATCACGTAATATCAAGTTCAAAATTAATTACTTATCCGCCCTTAAAAAAAGTTTTTCTCCAAAAAGTTTAATTCATACATTGAATTTTTCAACTAATTGTTATGAAATATTATTTGCTGGAGAGAAGTATTTTTTTTCTCTATAGTGTGTTTGACCAATTTATTTATTTATTTTCGATGCAAAGTTAATATACAAATGAAACTAGGGACCATTTATTTTTACATTGCCCTTTAACTTACCAGGTCTGATTCTGGTTAGGAAATAGCCAAAATTACATCTGTCAGTGGAACTCCTGAGATGATATTTATCATTATGCTCTTACTCTTTCACATTGCAATAAAATATGATTGTTAATAACCCTCAGTGCAGTCTGCTGGACTTTATGGAAACATAGGAATGAGGTTATCTTTAATGATTATAATCCTAAATCAGCCAGAACACTAATTTTGCAAATTAAATCTTTGGTATTATATTGGACAGGTCCAATGAAGAAAAAGGTTAAGCAGGCAGCAGCTGGATGGATGCCTATCATTGAAGATGTCATTCCATTGAACTCCATTCCCTCTAACATGGAGTTGGTGCTGCACAGGGGTGGCCTTGATGTTGATGACTGATATTAGCAAATCACCATCTTTAGTACTTAGGATAACTACTTTACTGTTAGCTAGAGAGCTAGGTCTAGCATATTACTTATATTTTTTGTTGCTAGATTCATCCCTGATATGGGATATGTTGCTTATGACTTGGTTGCTAGATTCATCCCTGATGTGGGATATGTTATTTTGTTACCAGCATATCATGGGATCCTTCCCCCTGATATAACTGTTGCCATGTAATTATTATGTTCCTTAATGGAATGGGTCTTTTGACCTTTAAAAAAAAAAAAAGTTAATATACAAATTTTTCTGTTCCCAGTCGACTGAAAAATTAAATAGTAACTGGAATTAATTAAGTTAAATTATTATTTACAAATCCTAATCATACCAAAAATAATTAAATAAGAAACTGACCAGTATTAAATTTCTCTAAAATTTATAAAATTGTTTTTTTTAATAAAAAAATATAGTTTTATTCCCTCTATTTTAAGAAAATTGACAAATATTCTATTTCTCTAATTCTAGGGAGTCCTTGACATTAGGGGTGAGTAAATTGCTCATAACTCGTGACTTGCTCATAACTCGCTCATTAACAACTCATTAAGAACTCGCTCATTAACAACTCGCTCATTATCGCTCATTAACTTAATAAGCCGAGCATGAGCATATCCCAACTCGCTCATTAAGGAACTGCTACATCTAATCCTGCCACATCTAATCCCAATTCCTTGAATTAAAATTAAAATTGAATAAACAAAAACGTCTCTTAACCTAAACTTACGTTCCAGACTCAGTCCAAAAATTAAAATTGATAAATGATGCTCCAGTGCTTCACTACTCCAGCCTAAATTAAAATTGCTAAATTTGTTCATGGGAATTTTTATGTTAAATTATGTAATGTTTGATTAAATTGGATTATGACAATTTGTTAAATTCTATAAATGAAAATTAGTTTTTTATTTCTTAGCTTTCTCGTAATTCGTGACTCGCTCATTAACAACTCGCTCATTAATAACTCGCTCGTTATTGCTCATTAACTAAATCAGCTGAGCATGAGCATACTCCAACTCGCTCATGCTCGCTCATTAAGCATCCCTACTTGACATCCATTATACATTAATAGATCATAATGGATAAATGTTTTGACTTGATCAAAACGTGTGACATTATATCAATAATTATGTTTAAATTGAAATAAACAACTGATCATTGTGTAATAATTATGTGTATTGCACAATACACAAGTGTGCATTTTGCAAAATCAATGGGTATGCTAACATGCACAACAAAATTATTGGAAATATTTATCATTGGAAATATTTTTGGGTTAAGCCCTTTATGAATTAATTTTTTTATTTTTACAAAAATTATTACTATTATCCTTCCTCATAAAATAAAATTACATGATAATTATTCATCCAGCCACTTTAATTTCAATTTTCTGATTTCGTCCCTGCCTGATGCCTACCTTTGGTTTCTTGTTTGGTCTCCAACTAGAGCAAGAATTTGAACAATCTGCTGATTTGAAAATGAATTATTATCTATTTTTCTTGGCATGGTCCTTATCCTCCCAAAATGATATAAAGTTTGTGGATATTAAATGCATGTAAGAAATTTGATACAAGAAACTCTTTAAGTTACTTTTCAATTTGCTTAGCCAAATTTGTGAAAGAGCTCTTCAATGCTTTTAGTTAATGGAATCATTAGAAACCAAATAAGAGCAATGAATCAGTGTTTGAGTTGTCTCTTGTGCAGTGTATAGTGTTTGTTTATTTTGAAAGGGGGATGCACATGCAATTATGCAAACTTTCATGTCATGTCAATTATATATGGGCCAATTTGTATATGACCGATTGGTGTATAAGTTTATGGTTGTATTAAAACTGTAGTCAATGCTCCAATATTTATTTTCACATTCAATGGGCCGCCAATAAATTTTTGTTTTTGTGCATTATAAAAGGCGCAGATTTCTCTGTGACACACCTCCACACGCACACTCAGCACACGCACGAGTCAAAGTCTCCTTTTCCGGGGGCAAATAATGTTGGAGCCCAGGAATAATTGTATAATAAGTGAGGATTCATACTTTGCACATGCATCCTTCATATTTAATTAATTTAATTTGCCACCAAAAAATTTAATAATTTGAAAAAAAAAAATAGAAGTATTAATTTTTCAAGATACAGTATATGTTATCAAAGTTTAAGTTTGTAATACAATCTCTACTTTTATGAAAAAAAAAATATTCAGTATTTTGTTTGGATGGATTTTGCAAAATTTTGTTGTGTGTTAGGTTCAACTAAATTTTTTTCCCACAAAATTATTCCTACTATAAAATATTTTTTTCCTCTCAGAAAATTATTCATGAAATCAATCTTACAATACAATATGTTCCTGGCTACACAGTTATATATGTTTCTCTATATGTAAGTCACTGTAAATTAATTTCAACAGTGTTTCATGTTTATACGTAATTTTAAAAAAAAAATCTATGGTGCGCCTCTTTTTTTTTTTTACATATTGTATAAAAATATATAACAAGTTATAATGGAAGTAGCAACTTTTAAATTGCAAAGGCAACACCGTAAGCATACACGTTAGCAAAGGAGCATATGTAAACGCAGTATATGAAAAATAAATGAATATCAGATTATGCGAATCATTCAATGAAAAGTGCTGGAACCTTGAAGAGACATAAAGTTTAAATTAATTAATACAGATAACAAAAGTTGGTAAAAAGATGGAAATAAAATAGCACCCAGTATTCCCCACGTTCTCTGCAATTAAATTATTTTGACTACCCAATTTGCACCCGGACTTTCCAATTATTGTTTTAATTTTTCAATATTAAACCTACTGATAACAAAAAAAAAAAAAAAAGCTTGAATTTATAGAGAATAAAATTTTAAAAATTGATCTCTCTCTCTGATAAAAGAAAATTCATACAAGACTGAGCTTGAAATTTTGATCGACATATCTTTTTTATTTCAAATGATTAAATTCTAAACATTATCTTGTAAATATTAATTTTTTTATCAGAGAGTAAGATAAAATTAAAAAGTCCCAAATTTGTGACATATGTCATATGTGTGCACCTTTAATTTATTTTATATATTTCCTTCCATTTTGCAGGAATGGGTGACCAAATATACTTTCATATACACAATCAAACCTAATAAAGGCATGAGTTTGATTTATGGCAAATTATTTTATAATTCGATCATCTCCAGTTCAGACAGATGGAGGTATCCCTCACTTCTGATGCCAAATTAAATACTTCCGTTTATATTATTAAGTATATAAGTTGAGTAAGAAAATTTAAATTTGCATGATAAATAGGCGTAATTTTTTTTAAAAAAATTGAGAGGAATGGACATCTCCATTCAGTGAAATTTAGAGACTTAAATTACCAGAGGCATTCAGACAAGGGTACGAAATTGATGTATGATGTGTTAATTTCCCATACCTAAAATTTGACAAAATTAGTCCTTTACAATGTATTAGTGGGCCCGGACTAGACGACTGTACAACGGAAATACAGGGTTCGGACCCGCTGTGCCAGGTTTATTGTTGACTTTCTGTGTGCTGATGTATAATCAAGAGGCCCCCACGTTTAATTGAAGTACTTTTGGTACAAGAGGAGAGGTACAATTAGGAGTGTTCAAACGGTCGGTTCGGTCAAAACCGAACTAAAATAATCAAATCAAATTTTTCTTCAGTTTTTAAAAATAGAACCGAACCGAACTGATAAATCTTATAAACCGATTAAGAACTGAACCGAAGTAAACCTATTGGTGCCATTATTAATGGAAATTACACATATTCATACACAAGTTGTTCAATTTCATACAAAATATGTAGATGCTCTAAAATACTTAAACTAAAATGAAAGAAGTGAAGCAATAATTGAACCAAACAAAATATAAATCATGCTTAAAGCAATATAATTCGGTCAGTTCAGTTTAGTCGGTTTTGAAAAATCTAAACCGAACCGACCCATTCAAACCGAAATAATTCAAAAATTCAACCGAACCAATCCATTTAAACTGAAAAACCAAACCATTTAAACCAAAAAAATTCGTTAAAAATTGAACCGTTTGAACACCCCTAGGTACAATTACAAACTAAATGCAAATATTATGGTGACAATTATAATATTAGTGATTTTTTCATTGAAATGGAAGGTGCTAGTTTCTTTTAAACTTCTGTTTATAAAAAAAAAATTCTCTACTTTGTGAGTTTCGAATTCATGACTTCTCATATGAGATATGAGAGCTATGTGTTTTTGTCACTAAACAAAAAACTGGTTCTCAATTTTCTTTTTGAAATATTGTTAATGCATTTCGTAGAGAAACTTGAATTATATTATAAACCAAATGTAATTTCCGGAGACAGTAATAAAGCAATTGGTGGTTTGATTTACCTGGTAATTATTATACAACCAAACCATTGAATTGTTTCAATATTTTTATTTCTTATTTGTGCAATGGATAATAAAAATTAGAGTAGGGACAGAGCTAAGGATAGAAGCATTTTCTCTTTCATTCCAATAAATGGTTCTCATTTAATTTGTCCGTTACATCTCTTTTAGAATTTTCAATTATTATTAGCAATTTTGTTTACTAAATAAACTTTTATATATATCATCTAGCTTTATCTAAAAAAATTCAAAGAAAAATCAGGATATAAGTTTTCATTTGTATATTGATGGGTGGATAAATAGTTTCAGATTTTGCACTAAAATCTCGGTGACAAAACTGATAACGACTCAAAAGTAATGAGTCTATTCAAAAATCCTAAAAGGAACAAAATGTAAAACGGAGAAAACAATAGGTTTAAAAAGGTACAGTAAAATAAAAATAAAAGTAAATTGCAAACTATTCTACATTATGGACTATTGAGGTTGCTTCACCCTTATTTTTTTTTTCAATACTACTCTGAAAACTACTGTTAGTAATATTGCAAACTAAGTAATTATTCCGAAAGCCCATAAGCATAGAAATAATTTCTTTAGGCTATTTATATTAAAAGACCTATTGTAATAAGGAGTCCGGCTAGTATGACATCAGTGTCATTTCAACCTATATAACACTAACTCAAAAACCTACAGAATCGATTTCAAATGATGAATCCAAACCGTTCAAACCGATCTACTTCATTAGTTGTACGTTTATATGCCAATTTTATAAAAAAAAAATTGAATTTATTTAGTATGAAGTCAAACGGTTAAATGTGTGAGTTTTAAGTTAATTTTAATGCATTTATTTTTCAACATTTTTGACTGCTTGATTTGATACTAAAATAATTCGAAAATATAAAAAATTTGCATGTAAACACATCACTCATAAAGTAAATCAGTTTGAACGGTTTGAATTAGTCATTTGAAGTCTATCCAATTAATTTTGGAGTTGGTATCATATGACACCGATGTTATACTAGCCGGACTCTATAATAAGAGGTTTAATCCTAGACGGCTAATGACTGAAATTATTTTTTTCTATTCAGATTCTTCATTCTTGAATGTTTGGCAACATTATAATATTATCCAAAATATTTGATAATTTTATATCTATTTTTTGAGCTTATATAACTTTTCTAAATTTTTATAATTATGCATGTTTAGTATACAACGTCTGTGTCGGACATTCTAATGCTTGCCAGATGTGCCTTGCGTGCACATACTGCAACATATAATTGTCGTGCTAAAAAGTACATAATACATGCACAAATGCTTGTAAAAAATGACACATGCTAGCACAACATGTTTGTAATTGTTTGTCTTGTTTAAAATATGAATCGTCCAATTATTATTGACGATTCAGATTGAAGAAAAAAATACAGATATGTGACTTGATTTATGTACTCATCCCCTTTTTTTTTTCTCCTTTTTCGTAAAAAAAAAAAAAAAAATTTCGACCTAATTAAAAAGAAAATTAAGTGTACGTGTCAAATTTACAATTGTTTTTGACATGTCATGTACAGGTTGTGCGTTACAATTTTTTTTAACATGCACTTCAAGTGACATAATAATTGACACATCAGCACGGCACATGCAAGAAGCCAAGAACACACTTGACGTTCGGTGCCAAATTTTTTTATAATTCTTATCATTAATCAAAATTAGAAATATTTGATTGGTGGTCAGACTTGAATAAATTAAATATTTGAAACCTTGTTATTCATTTGCAAGAAATATTTGATGAGTGGTAACTGGTAACCGGTAAAACGTCTCCTCAAAAAAAAAAAAAAAAACTGGTAAAACGTGAATAAATATATCATTAAATATTTGAAACGTTGCTATTCATTTAGGGTATGTTTGGATGCACAAGAATAGCCACTGTTTCCGGAATAGCATTGCTATTCGGAACAGGGTGCATCCAAACGACTTTAGAGCTATTCGGAATAGCTACTGTTTTTAGAATAGCGTTGCTATTCGCTATTCTTACAAAAACATGGAATAGCATTTGTTCATTTCAATATTAATACTAATCTAATATTTAAACTAATATTATATTACATTTAATATTTAAATTAATATTATATTGTATTATATTTAATCTAATATTTTATTTAATACTAATATAATATTTAAAATAATATTATGTTACATTTTAATATTTAAATTAATATTATATTATATTATATTTAATCTAATATTTTATTTAATACTAATCTAATATTTAAAATAATATTATATTACATTTAATAATTAAATTAATATTATATTGTATTATATTTTAACTAATATTTTATTCAATACTAATCTAATATTTAAAATAATATTATATTACATTTAATCTAATATTTTATTTAATACTAATCTAATTTTTAAATTAATATTATATTACATTAATATTTAAACTAATATTATATTACATTTAATATTTAAACTAATATTATATTATATTTAATCTAATATTATATTATATTTAATCTAATATTTTATTTAATACTAATCTAATTTTTAAATTAATATTATATTACATTAATATTTAAACTAATATTATATTATATTTAAGCTAATATTATATTATATTTAATCTAATATTTTATTAATACTAATATAATATTTAAAATAATATTATATTACATTCAATATTTAAACGAATATTATATTACATTAATCTAATATTTTATTTAATACTAATCTAATATTTAAAATAATATTATATTCCATTTAATAATTAAATTAATATTACATTGTATTATATTTAAACTAATATTTTATTCAATAGTAATCTAATATTTAAAATAATATTATATTACATTTAATCTAATATTTTATTTAATACTAATCTAATTTTTAAATTAATATTATATTACATTAATATTTAAACTAATATTATATTACATTTAATATTTAAAATAATATTATATTACATTTAATATTTAAAATAATATTATATTACATTTAATATTTAAACTAATATTATATTATATTTAATCTAAAATTATATTATATTTATTCTAATATTTTATTAATACTAATATAATATTTAAAATAATATTATATTATATTTAATATTTAAACTAATATTATATTATATTTAATATTTAAACTAATATTATAATATTTTATTTAATACTAATCTAATATTTAAAATAATATTATATTACATTTAATATTTGAATTAATATTATATTGTATTATATTTAATCTTACATATAAATTATTAAACAATAGCTATTCCCTCCAAACCCTATTCCAAATATGCAATCCAAACAACTTTTTCACTGTTCTGAATAGCACTGTTCTTAAACAGTAGCTATTCTTATTTACTATTCTAAACAGTAGCTATTCTAGCTATTCTTGAGTGCATCCAAACGTACCCTTAAAAAATTAGGATAGAAGAAAAATAATATTCCTACTTCCTTATGGCTGCTGTAGTGGTAGACTGGTAGTAGAGCAACATGTTTTGGACAATCCTACCTTGATTCAATGCAATTGGTAGACCCTAGACTCGGGACGACGAGTACATATTCTTCTATTACACATACTCTATTTCATTTCGTGTAACGAGTTATTCATCCAAATGGGAGTATACATAGTGACAAATCAAAAGTTCGGATTCGGTTCGGTGGGATAAAAAATTCGTGATTCTAGTATAATTCAGAATAATTTGGTACAACAAGAAAGGAAAAAAAATCCAAAAAAACTCCTCAAAAGCAGGGGGGATTTCTAAAAAAAAAAAAACAATGTTTTTTTTGGCGTTTTTATTGCGAAAAATTCGCCGATTCGCGTTTTATTCACGAATAAAATACATTATACATTTTTATGTGTTTTATTCGTAGTTCGGTTTGGATATGTCAAAAAAAAACAAACAAATTAATCGCGAATTATATCACTATGGGAGCATGATCACAAGATTCGCGAATTATTTCCGAATAATTTGTTTTTTTGTGATACCGAACTCCAAATTATTGGGTTGACCGAACTTTGACCGAATTATTTGCGATTAATTCACGAATTTTTTTCCGAATTATTTACGAATTTTTCCCAGAACTTTTTTTTTTGGTATTTTTTTTGCTCCTTTGCAGGACTGAGATCTCTGATCTGGATAATTATGAATCATTCCCGAATTATACCCGAATTATTCTCAAATAAAAAAACTTTGACCTCAACGAACCGAACCCGAATAATTCGTTTGTCACTATGAATGAGACCAAATGGCACCAGGTAAAAGGGTTATGTTGGTGGGTAACTATAACAAGGTTTATTATAGAGAAAATACAACAGAAGACCAGATATTCTAGTTGTACAGTAACCACGTCTAATCATGTCAACAGTGTATCTAAAAAATTTACAATGTTCTAGCGCTAATTTAATGGTAAATTAAATTTTGATTTACTGGTTTATTAGCTCCTTTTATTTGCTGTTGTTATACCCACCGTGAAAACAGAGGTACAGGCCTATAGGATGGTACCAAAGAACCTAACCTATGATGTAGAACTATTTTCAACTATAGATACATTTATGAATTCTGAGACCAAATAATTGACTGCCTGCATGCCAAATTTTCATAATACCTTTGCCAAAGTTTTTGATATACAAATAATTATTTATTATTTATTGTTAATTATGCATTCAGATCTGTTGAAATAAAAAAAATTATGAACAGTAATCCTAAAATCCTTGAAATTCGAGATCTAGCTGTCTAATTTTTTTTGTGCACGCATCTCAAAATAGCTAATTTTTCTGTGGACGCATCTCGAAATAATTCAATGGCTGAATCTCGAATTTCAGGAATTTCAGAATTACTCTTCATGACCATGCATTTCAGCAGATTTGGATCCGTTAATTATTAGTAAAACAAAAAATTGTGCCCGCATCCGCTAATTGTACTATATCATGTCTTGGGTGGATGAAAATCAGAGTCCAATTTTTTATTTAAGCAACTAAAAATAAAATTGTATATTAAACTTAGAAATGGGATAGTATAATAATATTAACCTGCGCCCGGTAAAGAATTGGATCCGATAACCAGGACCACTGTCACAGGGAAAAATATATATAATAGACTCAAAATATTAAATGGAGACTGAATAAATTTATAACAAATTGAAATGTACTAGAATGTACAGAATAATAATATTTCTGAGCATTCCTCTAACACCTCCGGTCAACCTTGCTCCCCATGACCGCACAATCCCCTCATTATTTAGAGAGAGAAACGCATAGACTGGAAGCAACAAACAATTAAAATTTGCTTAGAGAGAGAGAGAAAACAAAAAAAAAAAAACAAGAGAGAGAGCGACCTCCATCTCTGTCTCTCGTAAATCATTTTCTACCTTCTCTCAAACTTCATTCGACTCTCTCTCTCTCTCTCTCTCTCTATCTACTACTAAACACAAACTAACCCCCCCTAAAACAAACCAAGATTCATTCTCTCCACTCTTACCTCTCTTTTTTCTCTACTGTCACACTCTTTAAACCTACGATCAAACACTTTGCAAGCATAAAACAAAAAGGCAAAGAGATAAAGAGAGAAACATAATATATATATACTATATCAATTGGATGGAGTTGTAGTTTAGTGGCCGATCATGACTTCGCCGGAGGAAGAGACGGCGCCACCTCCACCTCCGCCGCCTCCTGCTCAGGTGGGAGAGGACGCGGCCGCGCGGGCGGCCCAGCGACGTTACGAGGGGCTTACACTGGTACGAGCCAAGGCTGTGAGAGGGAAAGGCGCATGGTACTGGGCCCACCTCGAACCGACACTCGTCCGATGTCCCGAAACGGGTCGGCCTGCTTCAGTTCGCCTACGTTGTTCTCTTTGCGGATCCGCCTTCTCTGCCTCGAACCCATCTCGCACAGCCTCTGAGCACCTGAAGCGGGGCACTTGTCCCAATTTCTCGTCATCTTCCCCAATTGGGTCTAACCCGAACACAACCCCGCCTCAACCGCTCAATTCCATCCGACCGTACAACAACCGCAAACGATCCCTGCACCCCATCCATCATGCACCGGCCTTGCTACCAGCTCCTCCGGTTAGTGCTCAGCCAATTGTCTTATCGGGTGGGAAAGATGATTTTAATGCATTGCAAATGTTAGAAGACAGTGTGAAAAAGTTAAAAACACCCAGTAATTTGCCTCCGCCACCTAATCTTACCAAGGCCCAAATCGACTCAACAATGGCGCTCTTATCGGATTGGTTTTATGAGTCTTGTACCGGGTTAACCGTTTCCTCGATTGAACATCCGAAGTTCAAGGCCTTTTTGCAGCAATTGGGTTTGCCAGCTGTAACCCGGCGGGAATTAACGGGTCCTCGGCTAGAAACCCGATTTGCTGAGGCCCATGTAGCTGCGGAGGCACGTGTCAGGGATGCTCTGTTCTTTCAGGTCGCAGCAGATGGCTGGAGGTCTCCAGTTTCGAGTGAACTGGAGGAGACTGTTGTTAGTTTTTCTATCAATCTCCCTAACGGTACACAGGTGTTTCACAGGACAATCCTGGCACAGCCCAATGCATCGGCACAATATGCTGAAGATGTGATGTGGGATACTGTCCTTGAAATATCTGGCACGGGTAACAGTACGGGTATGAGTGGGGAAGAAGCTGGTACAGTTCGACGGTGTGCCGGTATTGTATCCGACCGGTTTAAGACCAAGGCTCTACAGAGCCTGGAAAACCGGTACCACTGGATGGTTAACATTTCATGTCAGTTCCAAGCCTTTCGTTCCTTGATCAAGGACTTGTACCATGAACTACCATTGTTCTACAATGTGTGCACTAACTGTACAAAATTGGCTACATACTTCAATGCCGAGTCACCTGCACGTACAATTTTTAACAAGTACGTGTTACAGGATCCAGACGGACCTGTTAGCCCGTTGCGTGTATACACCCAAGGCGGCGACTTCTCTACCATTTTGTTGATGCTAGATGATATAATGTCATCGGCACGTGTATTTCACTCACTGGTACAAGATGAGTCGTTGAAAGTGGTATGCTTAGAAGATGCAAATGCAAGGGGATTGTGTGAAATGGTACGAGATAGAGGCTTTTGGGTTGACTTGGAGGCGGTACATGCGCTCTCGCGATTAATTGAAGAAATGGCGCATGAGGTGGAGGAAGAGAGGCCACTTGTTGGTCGGTGTTTACCGTTGTGGGAGGAGTTGCGGTCAAGAGTCAAGGACCTGTGTGTAAAATTCGGCATTGATGAGGGCCTGGTAAAAAAAGTGCTTGATAGAAGGTTTAAGAAGAACTACCATCCGGCCTGGTCGGCTGCATTTATTCTCGACCCATTGTACCTTGTAAAGGATTCTACTGGTAAGTATTTACCACCTTTCAAGTTTCTATCTTCAGAACAAGAGAAAGATGTAGACAGGTTGATTACACGCATGGTCACACGAGAAGAGGCACATATAGTGTTGATGGAGCTCATGAAGTGGCGGTCTGAAGGCCTCGACCCGTTATATGCTCGTGCGGTTCAGGTCAGGCAACCAGACCCATTAACGGGCAAGTTGCGGTTGGCGAACCCGCAGAGTAGCCGGCTTGTATGGGAGACTTGCTTGAGTGATTTCAGGTGTTTAAATAAAGTGGCGGTGCGATTGATTTTTCTTCATGCAACTTCATGTGGGGTCAAGTGTAATGTACCGGCGATTAGGTGGGCGGCCGTGCATGGACGGAGTAGGGTTTGCATGGACCGCGTAAACAAGATGGTCTATGTGGCAGCTCACTCAAGAGGAGATAGGAAGGAGGGTTTCAATGAAGAGGAGAGAGATTTGGAGTTGTTTGTTAATGGAGAGAGTGAAGATGAAGAAGAAGAAGAGGCCATTCATGAATCTATAACATTTTAATTAATCATTATATTAAGGGGAATTTTATCTAATTTTTTTTTTTTTTGTTTTATTTTGACCTATTGGTTGTGAATTTTGCAAGATTGCATTAGTAGCTGGTTTTTAGAATTTTGGTAGCTTCTAGAAAAATTTCTTCCTTGAGATAGTAGTGCTCTGTTTGAACTTCACCTTGCTGGATTTAGCATTTTAGCTGTTTTTGGGGTAATAGTGAATAATTAGAGGAGAATTTTGAATTTACCCCTTAAGCATTCTGTACATGTTTTTCATGGCTGTAGTTCTGTTGCAAAGAACTATGCTGAAAGCAAGGAAGAAATTGTAAAGGAAGAATGGTTAAAGCTCTGTTCTTAGTAGCAGTATCAATATTAATTAATTAATTCCTGTTGATGTGGTTATAGCTCTATTTTGAGTAAAAATATTGACAGTGTTATTTTGATTTCACACATCATATATATGAGTCATATATATATTTTTTAGTATATTAACTATTTTATATATGGTGCATGAAATTAATATAGCATTGTCAATATTTTTATCCAGTTTTTTAGTTTTATTATTTTTCTTTTATATTACAGAAAATCGGGCAAACTTATTCCTCTTTTTTTTTGCTTTGTTAGTAACAATTCTTCCATTGATCGACTAGATATCTCTATATAGATGAAGTGAGAATAGCAATGTGTATTTAAATAATATTTTTGTTATTCAGTACAGCTACTCTCTAGAGTAGCAGAGTAGCTGCTATTTTCTGTTTTTTGTAAATGTTGAAATAATTAGTATTTGAAAGTGTGAAAAGAGAAAAAATGTTTACTTTTCTGATTTTTGCCAATACAGTTTCGCAATGACAAAGTTGACGCCACTTCTGTCATTTTCACACTGTAACAATTCGTTTGAGGCTCCACTTGTCTATTTTTGCTTTCAATTAGCACCTTGTTAACACTATTATTTTTCGGTTACAGCTATTCACTATTCAAAATTTATAATTCAAATAATATTTTTACTAAATCGAATAACACTATTTTCACACTAATATGAAAATTACTATTTTGTTTCTATTCTCATCTACTGGCTTCAAATTTCACTATTCTAGTTATTCTAGCTCGCATTCAAACGTACCCATAAACATTTGAATGAGCAGCATCTGACACAGTGATTATGAATTTCAAAATTTTCCATTCATTAAAAATTTATCCACATGTCCATTTGAATATTCTCAGAGAATACAAACTCCATTTGAAATCTTAAAATATTCTCAAAATACAAATTTAGCGTGCAATCATTGTTTTTTTTATATATATATGCTTGCGTAGGTTAGAAATTTATAAGGGTTCAAATGTTGTCAATTGTCATGCTTAATTATGCATACTAAAAGGTTATAAAGTATACAATCAATAATAAAATAATAAAATCTAGACGTGAATTGTTTTAATTTTTCTAATGCGTGGAAAAGTCTTACAACATCTTTTAGTAATTAATTTTAATGGGCAACAAGTGCGAAGCAAAAACAAATGAAATATATAGAAATCATCCCCATTAGTGATATTATGCGACCTAAAGTTAACCTTTTTCTATTTTTATATTTTGAAAATTAAAATAAGGGCACGGTCTAACCAATTAATCTGTTTGAAGTAAAATATAGATTCACGTGTTCCTCTTGTTCATAACATATTGTTTTAGGGCTGTTAATAACATAGCAAATAAAAAATGTCATATTTGGAAAGTGCAACTGATTCTTGCAATGGAGATGACAAAAAAGTTATAAAATAAAAAGAACCCAAGAAGGAAAAAAACAAAAGAGTCTCCGACATAAATTTGTGAAAGAGGTTCAACCAAATGGAGCTGTCTATGTTCTTACACTTTTTATATTTTTTTTCAAAAGAGTAGGTTTCACAGAGGAACTATAGATTTGGATTTGACTATTTCCAAATTAAGATCTTGATCCTACTAAGATGACACTACCAACAAAGATTCTATGGTTGTGGCAAATTGACCGTTTGGTGCCATAAGGGTCTCATGTCTCATGTCTCATGTCAAATTCAGATCATTAAAAGGGGAGGGATTGAAGGATGTTAAAATCCAATGAACTTGGCAACTGAAGTTGATTTTTCTGATAGGCATTGAGAAAAGGATGGTTGGTTATGGAAGGATCCGACTCCGGTGCTTTTCTGAGAGAAAAGCACGGAGCTGCTTTTCCGATCCCAACCATTCAAATTTTTTAATTTGCGTATCTCGATGTAGAAACTTTTCCATGCACAAATCTCCACGCATTTGAATGGTTGGGATCGGAAAAGCAGCTCCGTGCTTTTCCCTCAGAAAAGCACCGGAGTCGGATCCGGTTATGGAAACCCTATATAAGCAACTTTTGAACTCTAAATTTTGAAGCTCTGTGCTACCTAGATATCTAGATTTTTGTGCATTAAAAAAAGTATATAAAGAAGACATCTTGATCATGATAAAATAATTATAATTTTTTTTAGGCATATTAGAAGACTTGCATATTTATGGAGGCATTCTATTTCTAGGGAAAGGAATATCTTGTCAATTGCTAATTTTGAAAAGCAAACATAGCATTTCTTATATCTTTATTGGGTGTTTATTGTTTCCCTGACAACATAATTCACACTAGTTGTAGTTAGCTGGGGTTTATTGGGTCTGATGAAAAGGTAGGCACCTCAAAGCCTCAAAAGGACTCTAGTGCACTGTGGTTCTCTTGCTGTGGCAATTGGTGTAACTAATTTTCACAAAGAAAAATGCTGAACTACCTCTTGAGTTGTTATATATTTCTTTAATTTGTTTATTATTGTTCATTAAATACATCATTATGTTGCTTGAAAATCAAAATAATTATACTTCAAGCTAGTTAGTGATACTGGAATTAACCTCTACCTCTATCTTTGTTAACAGTTAAAATTGTAGATGCTGCTTTTAAAATAATTATGCTTTTTAAAACAAAAAAAAAATTAGCCCGACAAGTGATCCTATACCATATGTCAAAATAATTCTGATCCAAAATTCAAAATTACATAAAACATAAATGCTACTCATCCAAATCTGGCATGTCAGAACTTCAAGACAATATATGCGCTTCTAATTAATTGGTTCCTGACTTCTGAAAGTCAACAAGTTAAATATTGGGGATAATTGGAAAATAAATTGGGAGAAAACTTTACTGTTGTGAATAACATGTTAACATGTCATATGAGAAGAATCAATGCTTAAAAAAGAAAAAAGAAAGAATCTTATACTTCAATCAAATAATCAGGAAAACTAACTTTTGGTTTAGTACAATAGCATCCATGTGTAAAAATTACAGATTTTAAGTTTGACTAAAAATCTACTGTGAATATTTAAAATTGAGAATTTTAAATTAATATTTATCTAAAAAAAAACAATTCAAAGAGAAAAGTATCATATTATTTTCCAAGAAAAATATTCATCTATCACATATCTATATATCATCCCTCAGATCATTCATTCCTTCAACGATTTTTACAAGTTCCATTTCTTTTTTGGCATCTATTCACTTTAATTAACTTCTTTCTTTTTTTTGTCACAAACTCATGAATCCTTCTACGTCTCTCTCATCTCCAACTCCCTCTCATTCACTTCCTTCAAAATCCTATCTATAATTCATTCCTCTTATGAGCCCTTTTGCTTGTCTTCTCCTATAGCTCATTGATCGTCTCCTCCTCTAACTCTCGCAATCACCTTTTGCACTCCTCGATCGCCTCCAGTTCAGTAGTTCACTCTATTTTGCGCTCCTTCGTCTCCTTTTCTTACTCGCACTCTTCGTATATCTACTCTCTGTAATAATAGTATAAAGACATGCTTTTAATAGTATACACTACTAATTAATTCAAGAGAATCAAAAGAACAACCTGTGTATATCTTAACAAAAGGACTTCCTTATTGTCCGCTTTAATTTATTAGTACAAACACTTGTTATAATAGTGTGAACAAAGCAATAAATGTTGTAATAGTATTAACATTGGATTCCCTAAGCTATACTTCACAAAATAACTTTCTTGTTAATTGTCCACTTTTATCATTGTAATAGTATAAACATATATCGTAATAGTTTAAATACATGTTGTATAGTATAATATATTGCAAGAATATGTTTTATCTGCTAGGGTAAAAGTGATTAATAACGGTTGTATTCATTTCTTATCCTCGCGGATAAAACATATTCTTGTAGATATAAACTCATAGTTCAAAGGTAAAACACCAGTCTTAATTTCTTAAATATAATAACTTTTGTATTGTTCACTTTTATTAGTATAAACATGTGATATTTTTTTTATTAAAGATTTTAGGTAAACACCAAGCATCTTTTAAATGTTATTTTCGAAAATTAAACTTGTATCTCTCCATAGATTGATGAGTACTTGTGCCATTGCACTAAGTCGACCATAGTTCATTAAACACACATGATAATAATATTTTCTCCTAATTACCTGGTTCAAAAATATAAAAACAATCATACTGGCGGGATGTTATGGGTGGACGCAGATTGATGAGTACTTCAGTTCTTGCGTGGAGGGTGAAAATGACCTATTTTTTTTGTTTTTTTGGAATATGGAGATC
This sequence comes from Carex arenaria, assembly GCA_964058825.1. NCBI lineage: Eukaryota > Viridiplantae > Streptophyta > Magnoliopsida > Poales > Cyperaceae > Carex > Carex arenaria. Next base: position 138,852 of record CAXKVW010000159.1, read on the forward strand.
TGCTTGTTACTCTAGATAAAATAATTAAATATATATATATAGAGAGAGAGAGAGAGAGAGAGAGAGAGAGAGAGAAGCGCCGAAGAACTGTTAGAATTTCTCTTATTTTTTCGTACAAATAAACTGTAAGGAGATGCTAGCTTTTGTGGCCATGAGATGCTAGCTTGAAAGGCAAGTTTTGTAGCTAGACTGCCTATACTTTTTTTTTTTTTGAGTACATGTAAAAGCTTCGGTGGCATTGAAATTTAAGAGATTCCTAGATCAAAGGAACATGAGTTGTTTTGGCTACTTGTGATCTCTCACTCTCTCTCTCTTTCATGGCGACTGATGGATGTTGCCTCTACATGTCACTTGCATTTTTTTCTCCATTTCTCAAGAAACTGTATGCTTCCATCTGTGGTTGATATTTTTGGGTACTGATAGTGAAGCCATTTTGTTGAGAAATTGACCTGACTGAATCATTGAATGTACATAATGGACACTTCCATTCTCAAACAACGGGAGAGGATCTGTTTAGTGTTTTCCTTTTTTGGTTGAATTGATGGAGAGAGAAACAAAAATAATGGCCCCTATGTCAACCTAGGAGCATCATTTTAGAGAGGGGAAAATATCAAAACATGCATGCATGTAGAATCCCTTGCTATCTTTAGCCTATTTTTTTTTTTTTTTTTTCTAAGTGGACCAAGTTTGTTTCCAAAACTTGTGTTTTGTTAAATGGTAAATATAGACTTCTCTGTCTCATTATTTCAGCTCAAACTCAGTTTGACACACAACTGCTAACTATGTTTGTCATATTATTTCAGTCTTCTAAGTATTGAGACCTCATGAATAATAATAAAAAAACTGTGGAACCAGATATTAAACACTTTCCCCACAGAATGTGCTCCAAGATTAATTAAGACAGAATTTCCTCACTCAAAAAAACAAATAAGATTGAAATATTTGAATAGCTTTACAGCCAATCCACAGTTCATTGACATTACAATTTTGTCCTTTTGATTCATTCTCAATTAATGTTTCTTCTAAAGGTACATAAGATAATTGAAATTTAATTCCATTTTTATAATTTCTCTTATAAGTTATAATTAAGGCATCCTTTCAAACAATTGAAATGTTTCCTCTAAAGTTCCACATAGAGAGAACTCAAAAAACATCCTTGAAATTAAGTTCCATTCTCTCATAATATCTCTTTTTGAAGGTTCACATAGATAATTAATTGAAAGCAAAACAAGACTAATTAATTAAATCATGGCATAATTTTGAAGTGCAGTACAATAATAAGAATATGATCAACTCTTTGTCACTTCATGAGATTTCTCTATCTCAGTTCAATGGCATGCATCAGCCAGACAGCCACTGATATCATGCACTGTCTTGCTATATGGTTCTTCAAAGATATGGTCGGACCCAATAATATACTTGCTGTCTTGATATATAAATTTCGATGATATATGCTGAACTTCCAAACTAAGCTTTTTATCCATCATCCATGCATGCTTTATTGGCCTAACATGCAATTACTTAATTAAGCTACTGATCTAGATATTAATTACATAGTGACCTTTTAGCTGCTCAACTATATGATTTCTCATGTTGATTTAACACTACAACTGTACATTGAAAAATTGTATTGGCTTAATTATATGTGAAAAATGTGGCCGTCAAATTGCAATTAATAATGGTGAAACAACAAAAGATCTAATAGCACTTTTTGAACACAAGTCAATATATAGGTAGCCTGTCTTATGAAACGTCACTAAAAGTTTCCTCTTTCTTGTTATACTTCAAAAACCCTAAAATTCATTCTTGTCCCCCCCTCTCCACCTTTTTTTTTTTTTTTTCCCTTCTCGTTCTCTCTCTGGTTCTGGTATATGTTAGAATGGCATGCATTTCAACATCTAATTAAGTGAAAAGCCTCATAGTTACATGCACTTTTGGAGTGACCCATACCTTCTTTCAGTTGTTGTCGGCAAAGATACCTGGACAATGAAATGACAACAAACCCATTTCTCCTTTTTAATTAGTCTTTCTTTTATTTGTTAATGAAGATTAATTAATGATCTTGATATTTTCTTTTGGCTATATGCCGCTGCATGCTTCACCTAATCTAGGTTTTCAAGTGATCATATATATGTCAAACTATTGATTTTTTTTTAAAAGTGTCATTTGGAATTGACATCAATTTCATAGAAACTGTTAATTAGCAAGATAATGATTCTTAAAATTAAAACTTATTATCGAAATTATTGAGATTTTCTCCGATACTGCACCACTTGTAGAAAATATAAAATATAAAAAAAAATTCCGTCTAATAAATTGAAGGAAATATCGAAAAGTTAAATATATTTCTATAACAAATTAAATTTATGATTTAGATTGTGGTAATCGATATATTATTGAAATCTTTTTAATAGTTAAATATGATGAGCAAAGGGAATGTTTCCACTTTGGGCATGCTTGATTCTTGTGAAATTTCTTCAATTTCTGTGAGAGACGACTAATTAAAATGAAATAGATGCCGGGATTAATTAACGAAGCCCTTAAAAAATCTTGTCTTTATTTTTCTTTCTGTTGTATAAAATATTCACCCAAAGATATTGAAAATAGTACATACAAATAATAAAAAGTATAATAATTAATTAAAAAGAGCTTATTATATATAGCCATAAATATTATTTCATTTTGATTTGATGAATGAAACCACACGAAGCAGCTTCAATTATTTAAATTAACCATTAATTATAAATAAACCTCAGAACAAAAAAAATATACATATTACATGATTAGAACATAAAATCACTCAGATAAATATAATTTCCTCCAATATGCATTTGAAATATCTATCTAATAACACCTCTATAATATTGAATGTCATGTAAATTTTGGAAATGATTGCAAAGATCTACCTTTTTTTTTTGCTTGTCTAAATTTTCTCACATTTCGGATACAAATATGATTGGATACATCTTTTTTTTATATATATAATCTCCAAAAAAAATATTGAATCTCTTTCTAGAATTTTATTATACAGGTCAAACTTTGCTAGGAAATACTTCTATACTCTCAATAACTAATACAAAGTATTTACATATTTCTTAAACTAACCTTATCCTTAATTACCATCTAGATATATTAGTAGAACACCTATATGTGAATATTTTTTTTTCAAATTTCTCTTGTAATCTAAACCTAAATATTTTCATATACTTCTCTATACATAGAAAGTTTTAAGAGGCTTCCAAACAAATCTTTGGATATTTTGACTAACTTTAAAAATTTACAGATTTTTATTTCTCGACACTACCCCTATAAATTTAATTTCCTTCCTATATATCCTTCATGTTGAGTAAATTCTTGACTTTAATAATTGACAGATGTGATAATGAGTGTCGTAAATCTGTTGGCTACTTGATCTTTACACTTATAACATGTGCTAGTTAATTTTCTTCTAGATCTCCTTAATTTCTGTGCTTATGCTAAAATGAAATTGTACATCAATATGCTTGCTCCTTTCATAATGCACTGAGTTTATAATTATTACCTTTATTACTAACTTGTTGTCCATATTTAATTTTATTCATAATTATTAAATTTAATTGCTCAAACAACTTCATGATCGACATGTGTTATAATTCATATATTCATTCATTGAAATCCATGTAAATATTGTTTTGCCACATAAAACATAAATTCTGAGGTGCATTTTGTATCATATATATCTCTACTCCAATTATTGTCCTAAAAACCAGAAGGAAAAAATAATAATTCATTAGTAGTTACAGAACAAATTAAACTAATAAGTATCATATCTCGAATGCAGTAATGAATCTTTTATGGCTTTTCAAATTTCAATGTGTTGATCTCAACTAATCCATCTACCGATTTACTATGCGGTTAGCACGCACCGCTAGAGGTTCTCGATCTCCTATCCCCTGCGCTTTGCACTTTGCAACCAATCCCTACACTAATTTTATACAAAAATATTGATGTGAATAATATGAAATAGTTTAGGAACAGAGAATTAGCAATGTTTAAGTACTCTATATGTCCATTCCCAAATGTTTATGATTAATATAGTAGTGAACTTAACAGAGATATAAATTAAAAAAAAATTGGTTTCAATTATTGATTATGGTTTACTACTGTGAAATGATTACTGATCAGCACCTTGTTGATTAACTGTTGATTGTGTTCAAGTACTCAGTATATATGGTCACACTAGGTGACTAAAATGATGGTTCTGGTAACATGGAAAGCAACAATATGCCAATCAATATATTATATATTATGTCCAAATCCATAATTTATTGCACTGCAGATTTCCACATTTCAATATTTAAAGAGCCAAGGTCTTGCCATGCATAAGAGGATCTAATTTCAATTATTGTTGAGGTATGGAGATTTTGAGAAAAGAAAAAAATCATGTCTGTGGTACAATGACAGATACAACATAGATAGGTGGTGCCTTGAAAGACCAGCATTTGAGCAGTCAGAAGTAAATGGTATCATGACTCACTCTTCTTTTTTCATGCTAGCTAACCATAGCAAAAGATTTCATATCATCTCCATTTTATATACTGAGAACATGTCCCTTTAGTGGGTAGTCATGTACAGAGGACTGGTCCAGTGAATCAATTCAAGCAGAGAGAAAGACAGCAATCATACAAGCAAGGATTCCTTTAATGGAAACAAATGCTCCCTTTCTCCTTCCTTGGAATAGTATTTTCATGCATTTCAGCTTTTATTGGGGTGCTGTTTAATTTGTCATCAAAATTTGTACCCTTACCAGCCCTTGATGAATCAGCAATTCAGCATGCATTAATTTTGCAAAGGACAGTTATTGGGGTTAAAATGCACCATTGGTTTTGTGCCCCAATCATACCCCATGACTTTATCTTTGTTCTCGAAATTCAAATAGTTGATCCGAACCGCTCAATATGTTCTCCATATTAAAATATGCTGAGAGACCAAATTTTATATTTTTTGAAATTTTTTTACTATTTATTTAGATAGTTACAAAATCACTGCATCTGGACCGTCCAAAAACAGTGATTTTGTAACTATCTAAAAAAATAGTAAAAAAATTCCAAAAAATATGAAATTTGGTCTCTAAGCATATTTTAATATGGAGAACATGTTGAATGGTTCGGATCGACTATTTGACCTTCGAGAACAAAGATAAAGACATGGGGTATGATTGGGGCACAAAACCAATGGTGCATTTTAACCCCACTCATAATATAATTCATATCATACAGTTACTACTTTATTTTTTTTTTCTTTGGGTTGGCTTTCTAAACTGAAAATAAATCTGCTGCGATTCCAAAGAATTGCAGAACCATGCATTTCCAAATCAAATCATTAACATTATAGAATGCACGAATCTCTAAAGAAGTTGATTTTTATACCCAAATCTAAAAAAATATGCACAGTTGGATTTGAAAAAACAGAGTTCCTGCAATTCTTTGGAATTGCAACAGATTTATTTCCTTCTAATAAGGGAACAGAATCTGCTCCTTTTCTTGAGAAAATGAGGGTGCTCATTTTCTTCCATCTGAATTATTCAAAATCAATAGCACGGCTTCAATTAAATCTGAATTATTTTAATAGATTAAATTGATATGAAAATTAAAAGTAATTGAGGCATTACGATGGATTTTGAGCGATCCAGATGAAAGAAAATAATGGTGCTCATTTTCTCAAGAAAATGAGCAGATTCTGATCCTCTAATAAGCGAGTTCAGCTACCGGAGTACAGTATATATGCATGGATGGATTTCTATCAAATTATAATTACTTATATCAAATGAATTTCATTTCTCGACTTTATAATGTAATACAAACAGTAGCTAATTATTTTGTACCAAAAACCCTTTTTAATACAAGCTAGACATACATGTACATTCCACCTCCCACAACCCTTCTCACAAAAAAAAAAAGAAAAAGAAAAAAAAAAAAAAAAAAAGAAAAGAAAAAGAAAAAAGTAGTCTCAGGCTCTCAGCCTAGCTTTTATATATATAAGAATTTGATGTGGAAAATAAATAAATAATACCACTTCCATCAACCTATAAACTCGGTGGGTGCATTTTAATAGTTAATAATTCACAGAAAAATACATTGTATTAATTACTAATTAATTACATCCATTTTGAGAGATAATGGGTAACCAAATATTATTGGTTTTCTCTAGCTAGGGGTACTGTAGATGAAAAAAAGGCTATGCCTTTTTGATGATTCAATGGTAGGTTTAACCGTTTAAAAATGAGCACACTAAACCTACCTTTACTTAAGGAGGTTGGTTACACAATAAGACGTGCTAATTGGGACCCACCATTAACAACTCAACCTAACCTGAATCTGATGCTATTTACCGTATTGGAGAACCAGTATAGTCGTTAGCAGATATGTTATGATATTAATTCGTACATGTAATGTCTTTTTATACATATAGCTAGGTTGATATATATAGGATCATAGGAATTAATTAATCATGGTTCACAGTAAAAAAAAAAATTGTGACTATATGTAAAATTTGTATAGTATTGAGTTCTATAAAAAAAAAATTTAATTATACCGTTGACATTCCTCCAACAATAATTTTGGTTATTCTCATCCTTGTTAAATTGTTTTTTGCACCTATTTTTGAGGGAAATTATGAAAGAGGTATATTGAGGTAAGTGCTAATTTTTTTATAAACGGAAGGAACAAAAATTGTTGAAAACATGAAATTCCGCATTTTTTTTAAATACCCAAAAAAAATAAAAAATATTAATTATAACCCGATTTTGAAAAAATAATCAAAACTAACCAAACTGCACCCATATGGGGCGGTCTTCTGTGAAGGACAAACCGCCCCACTGTGGGGCGGTCTTCTGGCCAGGGCAAACCGCCCCCCGTGGGGCGGTCTAGTATTATTTGTTTATATATTCGGCGTCCCCTCTTTCTCTCTACCCAAACCGCCCAAACCCTACCCAAACCGCCGTCCCCCCGCCTTTGCCGCCGAAAAACCTCTCTCTCTCCAGAGTCCCAGAGGCGTGTGCAGCCGCGGAGGGGGTGCGGGCCGCCTCCCAGATTGTCATTGTCCGGTCGTCGTCATCGTCGCTAGTTTTTTATATTCCATATTGTAGACCTGACGGTAGTATTTTATGTTTTTGTTTCTATATTTTATGTTGATTAGACCTTATTTGGTTATTTTGTTCACTTATGTTTTCGTTTCTATATTTTATGTTGATCAGACATTATTTGCTTATTTTTTTTCGCTTATATTTTCATTTCTATATTTTATGTTGATCAGACGTTATTTGGTTATTTTGTTCACTTATGTTTCTATTCACTTGACATAAGAAATCATAAAATCCGTTGTATTCAAAATATAAACAAATATATACAAAAAAATATTACAAAAATACAAAATAAAAAATATAAACAATGTAAAACAATAAATACAAAATATAAATAAAATTGAAAAAAAAAATTCAAACCGCCCCACGGGGGGCGGTTTGCCCTGGCCGGAAGACCGCCCTACAATGGGGCGGTTTGCCGTCCACAAAAGACCGCCCCTCAGTGGGGCGGTTTGGTTATTTTAAATTTTTTTTTTTATTTCTGGTTATTTTTCTTAATTTTTATTTTTTTATGGTTATGTAAAAAAAACTCAGCATGAAATTCATAGATGACAATTAGATACGCAATCTTCTGTACTGAGATTTATGTAATATTAGTTTTTTAATGGACGCCATTTATTTCATTTTCACCTCAATAATACTATCTTCTTTGTCAGATACCACTCTTTTTTTTCTGGTAATTCAATCGTTTCCACTACATGTGTGTGTGTGTTAGAATCATATTCTAAATTTATAGCTTGTATATATTGAGAAGACGAAAACAAAGGTAGTGTATAACATGCAGTACTATACTATGTGTTTATCTTGGTGCAACTGAAATTGAACGCAGGTTATGAGTCTTAATTTGTTGGAAGTGCAGTAGCAGGAGTATAGTAACCTGTCGGCAAGACAACTGTAATGGTGACCTCTCACCTACTCTTATTTACTGCTCTCTCCCTCTCTCTCTCTCTCTCTCTCTCTCTCTCTCCAGGGGGGAAGAGCATAAGACAGTCACCTAGTACTTGTATTATTGCGTTCTGTATAGCGGGTCATTGGTCGTTCTGATTTCTAGATGCAAATTGCTGAAACAAATTGAAGTTTTGTTGCATTTCAGTAAGAAAAGATGAAGATGAAGGAGGAGAAAACTATGGTACATTAGGCTATTGTAAAAATGGTGCGTTTGGATTGTCAATAATAACATGGGGTTAGAATTGTTATTGGGTCAGTGACTATTCTTTTCCACTATTCTACGTTTGGACCATTCTAAGAATAGAGTTGTTTCTGAAGTTAGCGTTATTCTTATTAATCCATCCAAACGATTGAATAGCACTAACTCCAGGTTAGCGCTATTCTTGGCCTTCATTTCTTTGAGAAAATTTTCTCATCTTCTTGGGATTTAATTTTTGTCTAGGATTAGCAATTTTTAAAAAATATATATCATAAAAAAGGTATGATATATGCTTAATTATAAAAATATATACATGACAAGTTTAGCATTGAATTGTGATGGCAAATTAATAATTACTAGTGTGTGTGTGATAAATCAATGCTTGTCTATATATAATGTTATATATCATGGAATGGAGTGGACCATACCACTAATATGTTGCTATTAATGATTTCTCCTTTTTATACAGTGTTTTCAGACATAATAATTAGCCAAATTTACCCTTGCACTGGTAAGATAATTTCCGTACCTGTTCTTTCATGATAGCACCCATGCAAACAAAAGATAGACATTGTGAGCATAATTATTACTTTTCATATGTTAAGTTTCCTGATTTTTCTCTGTGTAGATTCTGTGTTCCGATGTAAGGATCACTTGCATGTGGTGAATTGTAAGTTGTAAGGTTGAGTAGTTGATATGCAAATAAGAGGATCTAAATATGTATTTTATATATGTAATTGTTGGTTGGTTTTCATGCATATAATTTCCTTCTATTTGTGTTTTGAACTAAATGGATAAAATGCTCTATATTCTTGCTATTTTATTCTACAAGGCCAATAAATTTGCCATTAGGAATTTTCTTATTAGGTATGTGAGCCACATTAATTAATTATAATTATAATTAAGAAGCATCGAAAGAAAAGAACTTGCGATTTGGTTTTGACACCTCTGCTTGATTTCAAGCAATTTTGAATGCAAATAACATGATTCTAAGTAAAACTACCAAATCATTGTAATAGATTATATTCCACAATTTGCTGACAAGTTCAGGTGACCAGAAAAAAAAAAAAAAAAGGAAGAAAAAGAAATAAGATCATTTGAATCATTTTATCATAAGGGGAGTTTTAATTAAAGCTGCCTCTGGACAAGGGAACAGCCTTCCACTTGAAACAAGGCTGATCAAATCAGGACCACAGATCACAAAATCCCACTACTGGATCGGGTACAAAATCATGCATTAACGAAATCCAAAATCCAGTCGAAATCAAAGGGATTATTGGTCCTCTTTATTTAAATGTACTAGAGATCCTGTCATCCTGCAGGTCAATATCATCACCTTATGAAAATGGTATCTGAGAATTACTTTTTTATTCTAAACGTGATGTTGAAGTTTTGATTTATGCTCATTTTCATGACTTTTAGGGGCAAATATGATAATCACGGGCAACGGATATCTCCAGTATTTTGAACTGGAGGGGTTAATATAAACATCAGCCTACTTACCTACTTGGCCTCCAGACATTCCTTCGTGGCGGATCCCACTGGGTGGCCGTACAGGAAAGTGGGCCCCGCAATAGGAAAATATGTGTAATGCCTTTTCATTAAATGAAACGGGAGCGGGGGTCCACAATCTGTGAAACGAACGAATCGAAGCAGCCCGGCATTGACCGGGTTCTGTAGCCTGGGTTTTATTTTCTCAAGTAGGTTTCTCCATTATCTTCTCCAATCCCCTCCGTTTCGTCCGAGCCACGAGCGAACTGACTTTACGGGTTTGAGCTGAAATCTCAGCTCAAAATCGTCACCAACTGGACCAAGCTGGCTCGCAGGATCTGGTTGTATCTTGTTTTAAAAAAAAAATCTACAAATTTTTTGAACCGAGTTAGACTGGGCTGAACAGAGTTGGATCGACCTAAACAGTATAAAATGGACACATTCGTACAAATTCATAAATTGATACCTAGCCAAGCTAGCTCGCGAGCAAACTAGATCCCTGTTTGAATTCATTAATTCTGAACCAAGCTAGTGGCGAGCTGACTCATTAACAACTCAATCCAATAACAAACGAGCTGTTAGTAAGAAAATCAGATGCAAGTTACGATCAAGCCACGATATACGGACTTTTTTGTCACCCTAGACACAAGTGCTATCTTAAAATCCACAACAACTAGGACAAAGATTTGTGTTGCCCAAAAAGGATGACGGTTCATTTCAATGAATAATATATTAAAAATCTATTAATTTAATTTCTCTGAATCTTTTGTTTTTTAAAATTAATTTTTTAAAATTTTTGCTTCAATATCTCAACTTAGTCTACTCCAAAATTTTTGCTTAAGTTATATTGCCGCCTAATAGCATAATCTAACTGAGCATCATTATTACGATAAGAATATATTAAGATTGTACTATATATACTCTTTTATGTTATATTGGCACTTCAGAAAATAAAAAGAAAGTAAAGCACTTTATGTGCAATTTCAACTTGACATGAGTGTTACACTGTTGCAATATTCAAATTAACATTCATATTGTTACACACTATGATTTAACAATTTATGAATAAATAAAATAAGTTATTCTTTATTTTGACCACATCTTCATGTCATTAAATCGTTAAGTAATCAGACATGCTTTGTTAGACTTGAAGAGTCGGACAAAATATTTCTTGATAGGTTTCAATTGAAGAATTTTACATAATTATAGGACAATAAATAACATTGTTGCAAAAACCAATATAATTAGTGTTTCTTTGATGTACAATTATTCACCTTAATAATGATTATAATCAAGTGGTCGAAGACAGCAATTTGTCAAAAAAAAAAAGAGAAAGGAACAAAAGAAATTATTAACTAAGATATCTTTATAGCTTTTTAAAATTATAAGAGAATGAGATGACAATGATCGTTTGTTCTATTTATTGGATCTGTTCGAACATATGTATGTTATCTTTAAAAAAATAAAAGAAAATAATTATTTAAATTAAAAGAGAATGAAATGATTGGGATATTTTGTTCTATTTATTGGCTTTGTTCTAGCAGAGAGGAGTATATCGCCAATTTAAAATAGAAAAAGACATCTCCATTAAAAAACGAATGGAGGGTATATAAAATCAGAAGCACCTCAAAAAGATGATTGCTACGTCCGTATCGAGGTGACAGCGATAAGTGGGACCTGAAATCAATAGTGGATATTGGGGCCCACAATCTGTACGGAACGATGATAATGGAGCGTCAGATCTGCATCAGACGGATGGTGGGGTCCGATTGTATCCGTTTGTTGAATCATTACCTTTATTGACCTCTCGTTACAATTGTAATAAAGTAGCTTAAGCAATCATCTTATCTTCTCCAGTTCCCGATCACTGGAAATATCCCTACATCTAGATTCAGCATCAGGACCACAGAGACATATTTGCATAAATCATTTCTCTAATTTGTTCAGATCCAGTGAGGTACCTCATCGTGTGGGTTAGATCTGAACCGTTATTTACAAATCGGTACTAATTTTAAAACGATCAGAAAAATTTCAATCAGATCTGCATGATATACATAATAAAACATAACGTGTTTTTACAATCAGAAACACGTAATTCATAATCTGTAAATCCAAAATAAAATAGCAAAAGGAATTTAAATCTTACAGTTATGAATTGAAGACATATTTAAGCGGAAGCGTTAATACTGATTTTCAATGGTTTTCCTCAGATATAATGATGGAGACCTTCAGCGTTTTCTTTACTTCTCTCTTTCAAAAATGGACGAAAAACCCTTTCAGAATAATATCTCCTCAAAATCAGTAGAGAGACGTTTTCAGAAAATAAATAGGAAAAAAAATGTTTATGGAATGGCATTCATCCAAATAGAGAAGAGTTTTTTTTTTTATATTCTGAGACAATCTTTAGGACCAGTATAATTATTGATAGCAATCTGAATTTTTCTATCAAAAATTCTGATGACTTTTCGTTAATTTCTTTAAATAAAATTAGTGCACAGTAATAACATAGGCCACATAATAAAACTAACACTGAATTCTTCAATGACTACCGAGAATAACCTCAAGAAATGAGGTACCTGACCTCGAATCCGACTCCGGTGCTTTTCTCAGAGAAAAGCACCAAGCTGCTTTTCCGATCCTAACCATTCAAATTCGTGGAGATTTGTGCATGGAAAAGTTTCTTTCTCGTGATACGTAAATTTAAAAATTTGAATGGTTCGGATCGGAAAAACAGCTTGATGCTTTTCTTAGAGAAAAGCACCGGAGTCGGATCCCCTGACCTCAGGTTGAAGAACCCACTCTTATTACATCCCTTCGCCCCATTGGTTCTGGAATTTGAAAATCGCTATTAGTGTAACATCCTTCGCTATATAATACTTTCATATTTTAATCACAAAACCAATATACATTTCCAATGTGTTATTCTTTCGCATTTTTATACACATTAAAAAACAAAAAAGGACCAACAAGATATTGAATATGACACGATATCGGATATAAAAAAAAAATAAAAAGATAAGAGGGGTGAAAAGAAGGCAAGAGAGCAGTTGAGGCTAATTTGCAGGCAGGTACAATGCTTCTTGTTTTCTTCTCTTTGTACAATAATGAGCAAATATTTGTATCAGTTTTTCTATTACGCAAGCCGATCATTTGGTTAACTATACGCTTAACTTTCTCAGGAAGATTTTTGTTAGCTAATAATAGGTTAAATAAATGGAGATGTGCGTCACCAGGCAGGTCACAGCATAAAAGAAAGCAACGGCGCAATTTCATTGTTCGTTCAATAAAATATTCCATGACATGAAGAATCCATTCACATTGCATGCACTCTTGTAATCTATCAGTCTATCATTTGAGGACAATATTGTGTTATTTTAATAAGTATTATCGTCATCACATCGTTTTCAGTCAAATCGTAGCGCCTAGCTGATGTAGCAAATGCTTTTTTTTTTTTGTATGTACATCCACCAAATTTTCGAAAGAAGCAGAGTATGACGCAGTCCCAATATTTGGATCTATGTGAGATGCTTTTGTTCGTTACCATCCACGGACCTGGCCCAAGGCCCAGTATTGGCTTGAAGAACCCAAGGATACAATTGAAACATTTGAAACATTTTTAAGGCCTATGGAGCGCTATCAAGTGCAAGCGTTAACAAATACATCAGAATAAGACTTCTGCAAAGTTATATTTCACCCTAAAAGCAGACGATCATATTATATAACATCAACTTGTAATGAAAAACTCAAGCAGTTAATACTCACAACCTGAGAGAAATTCTGTTCTATATTTGGAGGTTTTCAGTAAGGCTGAACAGGGGCCCTGAACTTGGCTCCAGCATACACAGCTGCAGGACCCAGCTCCTCCTCGATCCTTAGCAACTATAAAACAAGATATATCAAAACAATAATTGAGAAAATGACAATTACATCTCCTCATTCTGTTCATAGGAAAGGGATAGAAATTTGGGTGGGACAAAGAAGAAAGTTCCATCTGTGACACTATTGAACATACAAATATCATACATACCCCTGAACAATGAGAAATATCTCATGTAACTATAAATATTGGGCATGTCACTCTTACACTGCCAATAAACAGAGAAGTAATTTGGAGATAACCTTCGACAAAAATTGAGAAGCATGGGGCTCCAAAGAATTTTTACATATATTACAGGGGTCTGAATGATATATCTGATTTTACCAGGTATCTTTGATATTTTGAGGTTCGACAAAGTAGATAGTGAAATTGACCCCACAAAAGAAGAAAATCCAAGATTTAAAAAGTGCACTGATAGACAGCAGACCAAGTTGAAACTTCAAAATATTGGTCCCTAGATAATATATATATAGTACCTGATTATATTTGGCCAGGCGTTCAGATCGGCATGGAGCTCCAGTTTTGATCTGGCCCTGTTCAAGAAATAACAGTTTTACATGAATAGTATTCCAAATTTACTTGTACATAGAAATAATAAGACATGGATCATTCATAGAAAGAAGGAATCAAAGTCAAGGAACTTACTGTTGCCAATCCAACTGAGAGATCAGCGATGAAGGTATCCTCTGTCTCACCACTACAAGTAGAATTACCAAACAGATCAATACTATATGTTACAGAGTTCAAATACAGCTTATGTGTGTGTACATATTTTAAGGATTTAGTACCTCCTGTGGCTGGCCATTACACCCCAACCGGCATGCTTAGACATTTTAACAGCTTCAATACTCTCAGTCACTGACCCAATTTGATTCACCTATCAGATTGTTCACAAATATTAACCTTGTGGATGAAATATAAAATAGAAGAGTAAAAGCACACAAGTGGTTAATTGGGTACCTTTAAAAGAAGCGCGTTGCAAGACTTTTCCTTTATTGCCTTGGCAACCCTCTACATGACCAAATTAAGATTACAGTGAAAACTGGGATATTTTAAAATTAATATTGAGTAAAATATTTTCTGGGATTTTGCATGAGCCCTTCATTTCTCATCATTTGCATAAAACAGCTAGCTGGTGTTTTGGGAGGGATATTTGCAAGTAGCACATCTACTAAAACCAATGTTAATCGGCACAAAAGTTGATCACATTGCTACCAACTTTATAAATTTAATCAATTAGATTGCTCACTAGTTAACATGTGACTAGGCATTTTCTTTTTCTTTATTGCCTCGGCAACCCTGTACATGATTGAATTAACGTTACAATCAAAAACTAGGATATTTTAAAAATAATAGCCAGTAAAATATTTCTGGGATTTTGCATGAGCCCTTCATTTCTCATCATTTGCATAAACAGCTAGCTGGTTTTTTGGGGGGGATATTTGAAAGTAGCGCATCTACTAAAACCAATGTTAATTAGCACAAAGTTGACCACATTGCTCACAACCTTATAAATTTAATCAATTAGATTGGTCACTAGTTAAAATGTAACTGGGCATTTTTTTTTCAGCTTGATGTCACAAAAGCACCAGATTGTAAAAATTCAACCCAAATATGACTTCCATTTGTTAGTACTTGTAAATAACTCAAGTAATTTCAGAAAAAAAAAAATTAGAAATTATTGGTGCCACTTGCATTTACCGAACAATATCCGGAGCATTTTCAAAAGCTAAAATTCAATGATATACAGAAGGATATGCCTATGAGAGGGAAGAATACGGACCGTTGGATTGGTAACAAGGAGATCATCTCCTACAATCTGTACTTTATCTCCAATCTCCTCAGTCAACTTAGCATAGTGTGCCCAGTCATCCTGGTCAAATGGGTCCTCTATTGACACTATCGGATAATCCATTACAAATGACTTGTAAACATTCTTCAGGCTGTCTCCTGATATCTTTTGTGATCCATCATTGTTCTATCAAAACAAGGACAAGGGAAAAATGAAAGAAAAAAGAGAAGCGGGAAAGTTAAAAGAGACGTTCCATTTGTTATTAGTTTAAGCAGTTCACAGTGAACAATAGATGTAAATATAGCACTTGTTCCTTTTTGTGGCTTACCTTGTTTTTGTAGAATGCTTTTACTTTTCGTTACCATTAAATACACTAGTTAATCAAGCTCTTGATCGGACAGTATAATTTTTATTATCCAAACTCAATAATCACTCACATTTCTTTTAATTTTTATTATCCAAACTCACCAATCACTCACTTTTACCTATTATCTTTGGCATGTAAGAGAACTCAATTTGTGATCCAGGAAGGCACAATTTACCTCCTCTTTGAAGTTGAGATCATAGGTGTGATCCTTTTCATTGTAGAACTCTGAAGCAGCAACATCCATTCCAATCACGACCTGCCACATGGCAAGGGAAATGAATTGAAATAAGAACGATCCATCAATTAATCTGAAATGATATATTTCCTAGAGATAATTGGAAGGTAAACAAACCTTGCCAGTATACCCAGCTTTTGCAATGGCAGTCTTCAAAAGCTCAAGACCCTCTTTGTTCTCCTACAATCCATAATATATAAGAAAATAAATAGCTAAGCTATCAAATAAGTATAAAACTCTAAGAGTAGGTAACAAAGACCTGAATATTGGGAGCAAAACCACCTTCATCTCCAACATTTGTAGCATCCTGACCATACTTCTTCTTTATCACAGCCTTTAATAGAAGAAGAACATTAAAATGTGCAAGTAAACATAGTAAAATAGAAACAAATAAAAAAAATGAGTTTTAAAGAACATGATGGTTAAAAACAAAAAGTAACAAAGAAAGAAAATGAGCTCCACGTTACGAAGGGAAAAAAAAAATTAAAATTTTGACCTTCAGATGATGATACACTTCTACACCCATCTTCATTGCTTCCTTGAAGCATGAGGCACCAACTGGAAGAACCATGAATTCCTAAAAGTAGACAATTAGATTAAGAAAACCAATGTTAAAGAAAACTATTGTTAATGTAAGTATATAGTAAATGTACATGAATAGTTTATTGTTTGATTATTATTTACCTGCATGGCAAGCTTGTTTCCAGCATGTGACCCACCGTTGATGACATTGAAAGCAGGCACAGGGAGTACCAGGTGTTTATTCCCAGCAATATTCGCAATGTGCTACAAGAAAATAAAAATAAGTTGGAGCTGATTTGTTAGATACGTCAAAATTGAATATGAGAGCATATCAAGAAAGGTTCCATACCTGATAAAGGGGAATTTTTTTGACACTGGCTCCTGCTTTGCACACAGCAAGTGACACTGCCAATATTGCATTTGCACCCAGCTAAATTTGCATTCCAAAAAGAAGAATGTAAATTTAGTTTGCTAAAATATCACAACAATAAATTATGCTAAGTAAACTGGAACAACTAGAAATTAGAGAAAAGAAAGGTACCTTTTGTTTGCACCAGCCCCACTCATTTGAAGTTCCATCAAGTTTTTGCACCATGTAATTGTCAATTTGGGTCTGCTCTGTTGGGTCCTGCCAAAATCACGAAGTATGTTGAACTATTCTACCATTAATTGTTATATAATTTAAGATGATATGGTAACAAGATAAAATGAAGCTCAAGAATAGCACGAACCTTGCCAACCAATGCTGGTCCGATGATAGCATTCACGTTCTCCACAGCCTATATTCGGAAATTACAAAACAAAATACATCGGTTATGTATCAACTCAATTTATCAATTGCCACAAAAGAAAGAGAACATGTATCATTTGAAATAAATCACAATATTGATAAAAGAATATATAAAAGCAAAGTACCTTGAGAACACCTTTTCCCAAGTAGTCAGATCCACCATCTCGCAACTCCAAAGCTTCATAAACACCTACAATTGATATGTATGATATATCAAAGAGTATTTTTTTTCTTAAGCTTACAATCCATCTTTTATTAAATTAAAAAAGGAGATGTGTTGTAATTTCAGGTACCTGTTGAGGCGCCACTTGGGACAGCTGCTCTTGCAAAGGTTCCATCAGACAAGCAAACATCCACCTATAAATTCAACAAGATATATATATTTTTATATCTTAAAAACTGATTTATAAATCATATATGCCATCACGTCTAAATTTCATTGTATAAAACACAGAAATTACAGTCTTAAACAACTTAGTAATAGACTAAACTTTCCAAAAACCGATCTCTCTAACAATATAATGAAAGGATTCAGATCGATCACATCGGTTTAGCTTTCGAGACTAAGAATTTTTCAGGCCAAGGGTTTAAGGCAGGTTTAAGGTAACGTTTAATATTCAAACACGAAATAACAATCAAAGAGAAAATTTACTTGTATTTCGTTCAGATATACTCAGAGAGTTCCTAGATTGAAATACTTGATACTATCCGACAATGGAAGCAAAAAATCAGTAAAAACTTCGAAACAAAAATGACCTCAACCGTCGGATTGCCACGGCTATCGAAGATCTGCCTCGCCTTCACGCACTTGATCGTCGCCATTTCTGCTCCAAACTGAGATTTTTGGCCAAATTAGGATTGAGGATGGCTCTTGTTTCGAGACGAAAGAATAGTGGGAAAGAAAAAGATACTAGTCTGGCAGCTTTTAGGGAGCTCAGGTGAGGCGGATATAATATTTATATTTAATAGCAAAGCATGCGGGAGCGGGAGTTGTGGGCTCCAGCTATCAGGAAATGAATGACCGTTGGATTTGATAGGTCACGGATTTTACGGGTAGGATAGGGAAAGGGCAGACATAAGGATAAAGTTTGGTTAAACCTGGTCTTTCATTCTTCTCGTGTATATTGGAAGCTGAATATTGTGGATCAAAACTCAAAAGTGCGAAACTGCCAGTTATACAAGTGAACTTATTAGTACGTTATGCGCCGGGAATATGCGCAGTACTTTTACATTGTTATTCTACTGTTCTGAGAGAATATTCCTAGAAATATTTGATATTTAAACTGGGCTTTTGTAGTTTTGTTCTATCCGTGTGATCCATGGGCTGATAATTTGAATTGTCATGTAATCTATCATCAATTAAATTCGTAATGATTTAGCAAAATAAAAGAAGTACACTAAATCCATTTATACAATACCAGCTTATATATTGTTTTAGGAGACATTTGAATGGCATATTTCCAACTCTCTTTTTTCTTTTTCTTTTTTCTGTGTATCTGAAATATTGATAAAGAATACCGGAGAAGAAGATCCGGTATAAATAACAAGAAGTCGAGTTGAAATAGATTTTTTTTTCTATCACAAATTTATTTCCAATCACCGTAGCTGAGACACGTGCCATTGGTAATGAACTAATGATCCATCATCCATAAACTGGTTAGAAAATAATATCTTCATGAAAAGGTAACAAGACTTATGCACATGCACCCAACAATATTTATTTATACTGAACATGACAAAATGATCTGCTTAAATTGGAATGCATATTTTGTTGTGTATCCGATTATAATGTTTTGAACTATTCGGTGTTTTGTGCTATTGTTCTATTAGCTTGTTTGAGGAAAAAATAACAAATAAAAAGTCCAAATGGTATAAAGAATGTTTTGCAAAAACATTTTTTTAAATGACTAGATCTAATCTTCATGTATTTCATGTTCACATTTTTTTTTAGCTTATAGAAATTAAGATTCTTAAGCATATTTCCGTTTACTACAAGTATGCTCAAAAGTTTTTTTTTTTTTTAATCTTTTCCATTTACCGTTTACTACTGTATATTTTTGTCATTGTGTATCTGCTTGATACAAAGGCAGAGACAAAATTTTAGACATGTGAATTAATATATATATATATATATATATATATATATATATATATAAAATGTCAATGATTTTTATTTTTTAAGTATTTTTTGTCACTGTGTACCAAATAAGTATTTTTACAATTTGAGAAGGGGGTGCATTAAACCCCATTTACCTTTAGACTTATAAACACACGAAGTGTCTGTTCGGCTGCCAGGCGGAAACAGAAATGAGCTTGGATCGGGTCCAATTTGAATAGCTGAAACACTGTTCGTGTGGCAAAAAGAGTGAATTTTTTTTTCTCACGGGCACAGTGACAGCCGAACATGACCGAATTGGCTATGGGATGAGTTGTAAATGCATTCATACTTTAGTACTGTTATAATTAAGAAAAAAAAAATTGGAGCTTATTGGATGAAATTACCAATAATAATAGTTAGTTTCTATACTGAAATTGTTGCTCAATGTTATAGTTGAAATTTTGTGGCTAAAAAAGGGTAAATAAGTCGCACCATCAAATATTAAAAGATTTATAAAAGCGACGCATAATATCCATTTAATCATTGACCGGGAGCGTTGACTATTGACTCCTTCCTGGGGAAGGAGGCGAACTGCGAACACTTTGCTTTGCATTCCTAATAAATTATAAAAGCTAAATCTTCTTCAGCACACATGAAAGAGAGCTTCACATATAAAAGCAACACACTACAAAATTCCCTCCACTCAAAACCAAATCCCTCACTAAATCAAGAAGAAGAAGATGCTACTTTTTACTGTACCGGCATGGAATCCATCAGTTCTTGCCTTTTGCTTGTGCCAGATGATCGTAGCAGTTCTCTTGCTCAGTGGAAGCACTGTCAGTAACAAGCAAAGGAATATAAATTACATAGACTATGGAGGGATGAGAAGGACTGCAATAACAGAGCAAGATGATGGAATTAGAAATGGTGAAAAGGAGACGAAAGATTCCGACGCATTGGATGACAATGGCCATGATGAATGTGGAGATGAAGATGGCGATGATGAGCTGAAAATGAGAGCAGAGGAGTTTATTGAGAGAATGAATAAGGTGTGGAGAGCAGAGAGAAGAAAGATATATTATAATTAGACCATTTATTCAATATTATATTCTTAATAGAGACTGGATTGTAATATAGATTTATTTAATACATGAAATCAGTTGTCGTCCTATAATGGATTTTTGGAATTGAAGGTATTTTAGTTAGTAAGTATCTGGTAATTTTCGCTTAATCACAATTCCTATAACATAATTATACGGATATATATGCTACATTTAATGAAAATATCACAGTTTAGTCAGTAATATCAACACGAGCAAATCTTATCAAGAAATCCATAAACAAGACAAAATCACTGTACTGTTTCATCCAAAATTGTCTGAATTATTGAACATCAAATGGGATTATTAGTCAATGGAGTAATTATTATATTTCTCAAATGTAGAGTGCCAGCTAATCATAAGAACTATCTCAATTTCCACATAACAAACTAATGATACAAAAATAAATAGATCCATAATTTAATTCCACAAATATCTATATCTGATAAGTCTGTTTATTTTATAAAGGGTTGATTTTTAAATTTAATATTCTTTAGTTGCCCTGAAAAGTGTCTCCCGTAGAGTAGACTGACTTGTGGATCGATGTTGATTATTTTTTTAAGTTGAGAGAATGAATAAGGTGTGGAGAGCAGAGAGAAGGAAGATAAATTATAACTAGATCATTTATTCAATATTATATTCATTGTAAAAACTGGATTATGATATAAATTTATTTAATTTATGGAATCCTTATGAAGTCGATATTTCAGTTAGCAGGAGAAATTTGCATCCGACGTCTGATGGACCTCCGATCTGCTTTAAAATTTGTATGCGTTAGATTGGCACAAATCTTGCAGCAAACCCGTATGCAACCCGTTGTCTCAGTTAGTATCTGACAATTTCCGCTCAGTTACAATTCCCGCAACATAATTACCAGGATAATGTTACATTTCACGAAAATAAATATCGTAGTTTAGTCAGTAATCTCAACACAAGCATATCATATAAATAAATATATGAACATGACAAAATCGCTGTATTGTTTAATCCTAATTAAATTGTCCGAATTATTGGACATTCAAGTATGATTGTTAGTCAATGGTGTAATTATTAGCTCTAAAATATAGAGTGCCAATTAATCATAAGAATTTAGTGATGTCATTATTTAATTTCAACCAACTGTCTTAATTACATAGCACAAAATAATTATACAAAATTATATAGTTCCATATATAATTAAATTAAACAAATATTTATATCTGATAAGTCTGTTTATTATTCTACGAGAGATACATTCTAAATTTAATATTCATTTTGCACTGAAATGTATCTCCTGTTATGAATGTTGATTTTTCTTTTTGAGTCAATATATTACTTGATTGCTTTTATATCATAACGGCGTTCGTTGCTCACGGCTTTTGTTTAAGAATTAATTAATAACTGTGAATGTGGATAATTTAATCTTCTCCATATGATCATTAAAAATGCCAAACAAAATGCGCATCTAAACAGTTAAATTTCTTAATCCCTCAGTACAGCAAATAAATATTGAAGGCGTTTAAAAAACTTGTTGAGAAATTTGAAAACTTCGGGTAGGATTATTTTATTTTCAGGAGGTCAATTAACGTCCCTTCATTTTAATTTTCTCTCTGCCACTGCACATAAAAATCATATCTAAATATAATATGTAAAGACAGAGGCGGAGAGAGCTTATATAAATGGAGTTACATCTTTCTTTTTCTATTAGATAGTAAAATACTACGAGTATTGTACATTGACCTCTATTTTTAATATGGAAATTTTATATATTTGACTTCCACTATATATTTGAGCCTCATAGTTCCTGGCTCAACACCTTTGTAAAAAGAACTGTTAGTCCAATTTTAATGGCAAACAATTTATTCCAAAAATGTAAAAGACAAGGTTGATTAAAAAAGTTGGTGCCAGATAGCGAATAAGACAACAAAATAAAATCACCATCAGTAAATTGTAGGAATTCGTGCTTACTAGAAAAAAGTTCATGCAAGTATATCCTTATCATTTGATTTGAATGAGTTAAAGCCAACTGAGCATGCCAATGGACGTGAAGAGAAGTGCAAAATGGATGAAGTTACAATTTATGACATTTTAAATACAAATTTATTCACATAGAAACAAGTGAACTTCCTTCAAAATAATACAGAGAAAAACTTAATGAACTTGGTCCGATGATTACTCAATTTTTTTTTAAGTTTTTTTCTTTTGAGATATTAGAAGAAAATCAATATTAAAATTAGGCTTCCATTCAAATCTAATATTGACATATAATCCTCAATATGTGGATCAAACATAATAAAAAATATATTATATATTTGGCAAATTCTTCTCTGGACAGAGTTGAAATTTAGAATGTCATTTCATGTTGATCGAACAGTAAAAAGGTAATTTGACACAACCTCATTCTCTCCTGTGATCTCCTTCTCCCCATTTCAAAAACAAAAAAACAAAAAGAAAATCGCCGTCGCACGATCTCCTTCTCCCTGATCTACCTCCTCCTCTCCCGCAAGCTCGTTCTCCCCGTTTGAAAAAAAAATCAATTGATCAAGGTTCAGCAGAGAAGTGTCAGGTCCATTCATTCACATTATAGTTGTTGATGGTGCATCTAACTCTCGTGAAGTTAGACGATTTATCGGTGTTATGTGCATGTTTTCTTGCATACATGTGTGTGTGTGTGTGTGTGTACCACTTTTTATGACCGTAAGTCCAATATTTTTAGACCAAAAGTTCTACATTGGCTAATTTTGTCAGAATTTAAACACAGAGCTAACCAATCCTTTAAACTACTTTCTATCCTAGAGCCACACTGCTTATGTACAAGATTTAAAAGTGAACATTGAAAAAGTAAATTATGTGTAGACCCATCCCCTCATTCTTACTTGTTTAGCCAGGTGGTTGGCCAAAATTGTTTGGTCTCGACTAGTGTATTACAAACGGGCAGGGCCGGGCGCGGGCACGGGCGGATGCGGGCACGGGCGGATGCGGGCACGGGCGTCACGGGCACACGGGCGCGGGCACAGCGGGCATTTTTTTCAAAAAATCTGCCCTGCCCGTTTAATGCCCGTGCCCGCCGCGGGCGCACGGGCAGGACGGGCCGGACACCGCGGGCAGTTACCATTTCATTTTTTTTTCTGTTTTTTTTGCCTGTTTTTTTGTTATAATAAAATATAAATTAAAAATTTCTTAAATCAATTATTTTAAAAATAATATGTCAAATGAATTTAAATTGGCATGAATTTGGATTTATAATTTATTAGTTTTCAAAGAAAAAAAACAAAAAAAAAACAAAAAAAAATCGAAAAAAAAACAGAAAAAAATTAATTTGTATCCTAATAAAGTTAATACGATTTTACAAAAAATAAAGAAAAATTAAGTGTGCTTGAAGAAACAAATTAACACAAATACCACCGTTAAAGCAGATACCAATAATGATCTGTATTAAATGAAATGGACAAAGATGTAGCATCAAATTTTGAAGATAATAAGATGCAGCATATATGATTTTTTTTTTCAAAAAAATATATTAAAAAGGTTGTTTTCAATTATCTATTAAATGGAATATCCTTTATATGATAAATTCATATCACAATCCCATTAATTAGTAAAAAAATAATAATTAAATCTCCAAACGTTTGATATGCTATTAATCTGTACTTCCAATGCAAGCATTTTTCACTACCTATATAATAATTAATAAGTAAACTTATTCCATTTTCTTGGATTAAAAATGAAAAAAAAAATCTCTTTGACTTAAATTGTTTTACCCGGATGTATGCTAAAACATAATATATCAATGTATGCAGGAGGGATCAAGTTACAACAATTTTTGAATTACAACAAAGTTACAACAACGGTTTTTTTTATTTTCAAAGTCCAAATCGTCGTTCCAAACCGTTCAACATTATTATCTAAATAAAATATACTTCCAAATCAAATTTTATATTTTTGTGAGTTTTTTTACTATTTATTAAGATGGGTACAAAATTCAATGGTCTGAATTTGACTAGTTTTTGTAAAATACGTAATAAATAGTAAAAAAATTCAAAAAAAAAATATAAAATTTGATCTGGAAGCACATTTTATTTAGATAATCATGTTGAACGGTTTGGATCGATAATTTGGACTTTAAAAAATAAAAAATATTATTATTGTAACTTTGTTGTAACTCAAAATTGTTGTATCTTGATCCCTCATCATGCTAAAATTATCGATCAAAATCAAATTTACTAATAATTTAATGTTTGCTGGTACAGTATTACAACAAAAGCTAATCATCATAACGTCTCCATTTGCAAATGCCATCGAATCTGATTCATCTTTCCAAAGTTATTATTAGTTTATTCATCAAATCGTTCCGATATTTTATATCTTTAAACTAACAGAGTGCTATTATTTTTCCTACTGATGTTTATAAAATACTTCACGGCTTAGAAAATAGCGTCGATCGTCATCGTCGTTAAAATAAGTTCACTTAAACAAGTAAACAACAATATTCTTACAAACAATTAAGTTGTTATTATATGACGAGTGCAGGGGTAAAATGCACCATAAGTTTTGTATTTTAATTATACTGTACATCTTTTTGTTTTTCATTTCCAAAGTCCAATAATCGATCCGAACCGCTCAATACGAAATTCATATTAAAATATATTAGAGACCAAATTTTATCATTTTTAAACTTATGTTATTATTTTTCTAAATATATACAGTAATTTTAAAAAATAAAATCTAAAATATTCTAAAATAAATCTAATTACTTCACATTTCAAAAAAATAAATCTAACATATTTTTTTAACCTATTAAAAAAAATCCGAATTAAAAAATAAAATCTAAAATATTCTAAAATAAATATAATTACTTCACATTTCAAAAAAATAAATCTAACCTATTTTTTTTAACCTATTAAAAATAAATCCGAATTAAAAAATAAAATCTAACATATTCTAAAATAAATCTAATTACTTCACATTTCCAAAAAATAAATCTAACATATTTTTTTTAACCTATTAAAAATAAACCCGAATTAAAAAATAAAATCTAAAATATTCTAAAATAAATCTAATTACTTCACATTTCCAAAAAATAAATCTAACATATTTTTTTAACCTATTAAAAATAAATCCGAATTAAAAAATAAAATCTAAAATATTCTAAAATAAATCTAATTACTTCACATTTCAAAAAAATAAATCTAACATATTTTTTTAACCTATTAAAAATAAATCCGAATTAAAATATGAATTTAAAAAAAAAAAAAAGGGCTGCTGTGGGTGTGGGGGTCCGGCTGGGGGAGAAGGAGGGGGGGGGGGGGAATTCAAATTCAAAAAATATGAATTTTCGGAAAAAAAAAGGGGCACGGGCACGGGCATGGGCGTGCGGGCGTGCGGGCGCGCGGGCACGGGCGGTGTGGGCACGGGCAACGGGCACGGAGGGCCGAGCAATCACGGGCGGGGTTCCAAAAAATCGTGCCCGCGGCGCTGGAGCGGGCAGGACGGGCACGGGCATGGGCAGGGCAAGGGCAGGGCGCGCTCGCGGGGGCATTTACCAAACACTAGTCTCGACCGACATGAACACACTTAAACCCTTGGTTTAGTTTGAGTAATCTCCAGACCTCATGCACTTCTCTTGACACCATCCAATTCATCTCAATTGGGGGCAATAAATCCGTTACCACCTTTGCAACTATCAAACTGTCAGTGCAGAAGATGTAGTCCCTCCATATCCTCTGTCAATGGCAAATTGAACTTCATGTTTCGGAGTTTGCGCCTCCACTTGTACCGGGCCACAGAAGTTTAACCTTGTAGAGTGATAGGCTTCTGTTAGTGAAAACACCAGGGAGTCTGGGGTCTGAATTTATAACCAAGTGCTGTTTATTTGCATTTTAAGAGCTACCTTTAACATGTCAAACCTGTATACTGACTCATTTGCATTGAATTTATAATTTCAGGAGATTTCTTTGAGCAACACTAGCCTCTTCCAAGGTACTATAGTATGCAAATGTCTGAAAATGTTGCCTGCTTTGGTTGCTTAATCAAGTTTAAGGCATTAGTTTTGAGGCATGTGCTTAATCAAGTTTAAGACATCTTATTCAGATCTTGGGCGTGCTGAGAATTATGTAGTGGGCTAAACTAAATAACCTTTCTGAGAATTAGTTTTTCCATTTTTTCTAGTTTCTTTTATTTAAATGTCAACACAGACGATTTTAGTTTATTTATAATTATTCTTTTTATAGCTGAAATATATATAGGTGAAAGAACTAATTTTGCAAAGGTGTAGAGAGGTGGAGAAAAAAGCCATAGATCAAGGTACACATATTTTTCATGATCCAATATTTACTTTAGTTATGTATTGGTACTTTGTGGTCGGTGCCAGTTGTACTGGTATGCTGATTATATCATTATGGGAAGGCTACTGGAAGAAATTCTTTTTTTTTTTTGTGTGTTTGGTTCTTTTATTTTCCTCATAAATTACTCGAGTGGATCCTCTTACTTTTCTTACTTTTGTCATTTATCCAAATATGCTTCCATGGAAGAATATAACATGGTCGGAACTCGGAACCAATAGAATTGGCCATGTTATTTATTCAAGGGAGCGACTAATAGTCCCCTCCATTATGTCATCTAAATGTCTCCCTAACTAACTGATGCATAGGAGTCACTTATATTTGAAAAAATTTACTACTGGCGCACGCATGTATGAATACTTATGCGCGCAAGTATTCTTATATAATATATCAAGTATTCATACTTAAGATATCAAGTATTTAAACAAAAAATTGGACATCAACTTTCTTTTATCTTTAATTACACATCCATATTTTACATGTTTTTAGTAGTGGTTATTTTTTTCTCCGTTTAATCTCGTCAATATTTCTAACGATCTGTGAGAAATTTTGCAAATCTAAAATCACGAACATTTTCTATGTAATTTTTTTTCTTTCAAATGAGATCCATGATGAAGTATTTTAGGATCTATGCTCACCTCTCCCTTTCCTCTCTTGAACGTATTGATAGATACTGAGAAAAAATAGAATGACCTAATCACACGAACAACCACACGGATCTATTCTCACCTCTCCCTTTCCTCTCTTTTTTCTAAATTCCTTTCGAGCGAACCCAACTCCTTTAATTTCTCTCCCTCTATTATTCTGTAGGAGTCTTTATTACCATTTACTATGATATTCTTTGTGTCACACCCCGTAGCCATCAGATACAGAATGCGACAGGATCCCTGCCGTAAACATACAGTTTCCCATATGCTTACAAGGCATTTACGATATAAATTAAACCCAACCCCCAAACAAGCACATACAAGCACAATATACATAACTGATCAGATATAAAAGTCAGGTATGTCATAATAGACAGAACGGTATCACATACAGATACGACATGGTTCATGACATAGAGAATATATATATACAACAAAAACATAAATACACATCTCTAGTCAAATACCAAACAAAACCAGGTAATCGGGAGTCTAGACCTGTCGTGCCTCTCCCGGATCAACCACCCCGGAACCTGAAAAGAGTTACCCAAAACGGGATGAGAATAAAATTCCCAGTGCGAATATTTGCCACAGATAAGTTGCTGGACTTGCAATCAAGTTCTATTTTCAAAAATAGACCATAAACAAATCACATAACATGTATATAACAATATATGAATAAACAGAAGTGCATAAATATGACCACAGCAAACAAATGAAATCACAATAGAGGAATTGTCAAACTGAAATTCAAATAAACACAACATTCGGGTTTAACTCATGTTATTACGTCTGGTAGCAATTACAGATGTTCCACCCTGCCCACTAGCCCGTCAACACCTGTAGGGTTCCAGACACCTACAGATGGACCACCCTACTGGACCCTTTATGTGACACCCATCTGTATCGCTTGGCTTAACCATTTCCTAAACTCTGGTTTCAGGTCATATCAAGAAAATTCATTTGAAATCATTCAAGAACGTAATATCAACTGACAGTTCAACCGCATTATCCCACAGGATAACGCCTTAGACGTTTCACACTAGTCACCTGTATCCATAACCGTCATCACATCGCTTGCCACTGCCCCAACCGGTACTGAGGACTTACCCAGGCCTGACCTAAAGCTTTAGAATCCTTGCAAAACCAGATATCCAGGTTTTGCGAATGTCACACTAGGTGACTGTCACTCGCCGGTGACACGTATCCATTCATATTTCAAATTCTGGTGACTTTCAAACTACAGATCAGATCTCATAGATCGACACAATAATAAACCATACCAGCATGCAAGTCATCCAGATTACAGCAATTCAAATTGAAATAGATTGGGCTATGCGAATGCAATGCATAATTTAGTTCATGCAACAATAAGTAATCAACATGACAAATGAAACAACAGTTTAATTCTGAAAATAAAATATCAAACAAGTCCAGAAACCCCGCACCTGGGTATGATGATCGCTAATAGATTCTACGTCCCAGACGTCTCGTGAAATTCCGTATCCGATTGCCTTACCAAGTCTATTTAAAAGATACGCATAATCGTTATTTAACACTGTATAAATGGTGTATACTATAACTCATCTACATCAATTTGACTTTTAAAACATAATACATAAGACAAACCTTGTTTAATTTCATAGATAGTTATAGGAAAATATGGTCACGGCAATATATGATATATATAATTATAGTCATATCCAACAATTTATCTATCCACAACCAATAGCCAATCAATTAATCAAGAAGCAACCAAATAACTAGCAAAAATACACTTCTTTCAAATACACCTTTCAAACCAAATGCATAAGGTCATGTGATGTTCCTATATAATGCTAATTTTAATCATTATAGTACATAACTTAATTATAACTTCATATTTCCAAACCACATGCTATAAACAATATTACTTTATCTCTAGAAAATATGAATTTGCCTCGTGTGCATATCATGTATATAATAACTCAAAACTCATGTTCCAAAACCAAATTATATATATTTGAACATCATTTTTGAATTCAATATTTAACTATTAATAAAATATGCTCATGAATCTTTATTTTTCGATCTAAAAATATAACACTTCCAAATACTTTACCTAAAAATTCATGTCTCAGTACCAAATGCCAAATTGATACAATGCTTTCTTTTCATAAAATGTGATCTTACGTAATATGACAAGTATTTATCTATGTCATGCAATTCAAAACCCCAATTATGAATTTAACCATAAATTAGCTATCCACCAAGCAAACAAGAAATAAACATAGAGTTCTAATAATTCCCAACGCATACTACTATCTCATATTCTATACTAAACTCTAAGTTATGTCACAATTCAAATCTAGGATATATGTTCATGCTCCATATAACCATAAATACATACTCATTTACCCAAATCTAAATTAGGTTAAATAACTCCTAATTCGGTCGATACAATTTGGTATTAGGTTTGGAAACCATCGATCGTTCGTTTCGGCTTAACGGTTTAATTTAATCGAATAATCGATCGATCCATATTCTTTGAATCACTAAAACCCTAGAACCAATTCAAAACCCTAAATCCAATAATCCATCATATATATATCAATTTCAATTTAGAAATTCGATTCAAGCAACCGAGGTTTAACGATAATTTGAAAACCCGAATCCAAATCCAAACTTCAAACGAAAATTCGACATTCAAATCGAAACTTAGGGTTTCAAGATAATTTAAGAAAGGAAATTTACCAAATGAGAAGAGAAATAGAGTATCTACTTGGCCCGGATCTCGAATCTCAGATCGAATCGATCGATTTCGCGAAATTACGACCTCTCTCTCACCTTTTCCTCCTCTTGCGCCACTCACTCACACACACACACTAACACACGGCTTTTAGAGGGGTTATACGGTGGAGAAGAAAGGATGAGATTAATAATTTGGTAATTTTGCTTATAAGTCCTCTAACTTGGTTATTATTACATAGGGATGTAATATATGCACATAAACCCTTGTATATATATATATATATTTTTTTTTTTTATACATTCAAGCCCCCTTAAAATACATACTAACATATATATACTATAGAAATATATATGTTTTATTTGACTAAATATTAAAAGCATCAATATATATACATATTGAATAAAAATAAGTACATGTCATATTATATAAAATTTACCTATAAGCCCTTTAGTTATATTTTTATGTCTAAATATATATATATACACACATATATATAAATTTATTATAATAAAATGTTTTGTAACGTAACATTTCTCCCCCCTTAAAATAAAGTTCAGTCCGCTGAACTTGATTTCGTACCTGCATTGTCGAACAACTGGGGATATTTCGCTCGAATGGTGTCCTCGCTTTCCCACGTCGCTTCCTTATTTGAATGGCGGCCCCACTTGACCAGCACGAGTCTGATTACCTTAGTCCGCAACCGTTGTTCTTTTCGGTCCAGGATTTGCATCGGTTCTTCTTGATATGTCAGATCATCTTGCACGTGTAGATTGGAATGATCAATGCAGTGCGACGGGTCTCGTACGTACCGACGTAACTGTGATACATGAAATACCGGATGGACTCTATCCAGTGCCGGTGGCAACGCCAGCTCATAAGCTACTGGCCCGACTCGCCGGGTAATCTGAAACGGTCCAATATATCGGGGACTTAGCTTCCCCGAAACGCCAAATCTGTGCACACCCCTAACCGGTGAAACTCGGAGCCATACGTGATCCCCATCCGGAAATTCCAACGGTCTTCGATGAATGTCTGCATATCTTTTCTGTCGCTCCTGAGCTGATTTAAGCCGACTCAAAACGACTTGTGTCTTTGCAGCAATTTCTTCTAACATCTGAGGTCCGGTAGGTGAATAGGTACCCGCTGGTCCCCACCAGAGTGGAGTACGGCATTGCTGTCCTGTTAGGGCTTCCTGCGGTGACATCCCGATGCTCGAATGGTAGCTGTTGTTATATGCAAATTCCACCAAGTATAAATGATCAATCCAGGAGCCTCGGAACTCCAATGCATAGGATATGAGCATATCTTCTAACGTCTGTATGGTTCGTTCAGATTGTCCGTCGGTTTGCGGGTGGTGCGCTGTACTGAACCTCAACTTGGTACCCATCGCCTCTTGAAAACTTTCCCAAAAGTGTGAAGTAAACCGAGGATCTCGATCAGAAATGATATTTCTTGAACAACCGTGATACTTGAACTGATATTTCAAAAACAGATCAGCTAACTCTCTACCGGATATCTCAATCCGGAGTGGAATAAAATGGGCTAGTTTCGTCAATCGGTCCACGATAACCCAGATAGCATCATACCTTCCATTGGTTCTCGGTAATCCAGTCACGAAATCCATCGTGATTGATTCAAACTTCCTGATCGGTATCTCTAAAGGTCTCAGTAATCCCGCCTTTTTCCGTCTGTCGGCTTTAACCTGCTGACAAGTCTGACACTTCTCGACATAATTCTGTACATTTCTTTTCATTTTCGGCCACCAGAAATATTTCTTTAAATCTTGATACATCTTTACTTCTCCAGGGTGAATAGCGTACCCCGACTCGTGAGCCTCTGACAAAATCAAATCTTTCAACTCCGAATCATTCGGAACACAGATACGGTCGTGAAACCGCAGAATACCGTCTGCTTGAACTTGAAATGGTGAGTCTGTACTTGATTCATAATGTAGTCGGAATTGCTGGCATTTCGGATCATTCTGTTGTGCTGCTCGAATTTTCTCTTGTAACTCTGATCGGAACTCAACTGCTGCCAGAATCACCGACGCAACTGCCGGTACACTTGTCTCAGATCTATCTCCGATATATTTACCTGCTGTTTCCAATGCAAATTCCCGCGATGCTCCAACATGTAAGTTCATTCGGCGCATTTCTTCCAACAGATGGGTTTCGGTTGTAATAATAGCTGCCAGGTTTACCTGACTCTTTCTACTCAGAGCATCTGCTACCACGTTCGCCTTTCCTGCGTGATATTGAATCTCCAAATCATAATCTTTCATCAGTTCCAACCACCTTCTCTGTCTCAGATTTAATTCCTTTTGAGTAAAAATATATTTCAAACTCTGATGATCCGTATAGATACGACATTTAGCTCCGTACAGATAATGCCGCCAGATCTTCAATGCAAAAATTACTGCGGCCAATTCTAGATCATGGGTCGGATAATTCTGTTCGTGCGGTCGCAATTGCCGAGATGCATATGCAATAACATGATCCTCTTGCATTAGTACGCATCCCAACCCTGATCGGGATGCATCAGTGAAAACTGTATAGTCCTTATCAGCAATCGGCATGGCCAGTACGGGTGCGGATACCAACCGATCTTTTAACTCCTGAAAACTCTGCTCCTGTGTGGTACCCCAATCAAACTTCACACCTTTATGCAATAATTTTGTAAGTGGAGCTGCCAACTGTGAAAATCCGAGCACGAACCTTCGGTAATAACCTGCCAAACCTAGGAAGCTACGAATATCTGTCACCGTTTCGGGTCTCTTCCATTCTGTTACTGCCCGAATCTTTTCTGGATCAACTGTTAATCCTTCTCCCGAGATCACATGCCCTAAGAACGCCACTTTTCCCAACCAAAATTCGCATTTCGAGAACTTTGCGAACAGCTGATGTTCCCGCAGCCTCTGTAACACTATCCGCAAATGCACTTCATGTTCTTCCTGAGATTTCGAGTACACCAGTATGTCATCAATGAAAACCACCACTGTCGAGTCCAATAGGTCGTGGAATACCCGATGCATCAGATCCATGAATGCTGCTGGAGCATTCGTTAGCCCAAACGGCATGACCAGGTATTCATAATGCCCGTACCGTGTACGGAATGCTGTCTTGTCTATATCACTCGGCCGGATCCTCAACTGATGGTACCCGGTCCGCAAATCAATCTTCGAATAAATCGAAGAACCCTGTAACTGATCAAATAAATCATCAATACGGGGCAACGGGTATTTATTTTTCACGGTTACCTTATTCAGCTCCCGATAATCAATACATAAGCGTAGGGTTCCGTCCTTCTTTTTCACAAACAACACCGGGGCACCCCATGGCGATGTGCTGGGTCTGATAAACCCGTGTTCCAACATATCTTCTAACTGTGCTTTGAGTTCTTTCAATTCTGCTGGAGCCATTCGGTATGGTGTTTTCGAAATCGGTGCAGTGCCTGGTACCAATTCGATGCCAAATTCGATTTCCCGTTCTGGTGGTACCCCCGCTATCTCATCGGGAAACACATCCACGAATTCTGATACCACCGGAATTGTATTGATTGTTGGAACTTCTGTTGTAGCATAAACCACCGTTGCTAAATATGCAGTACATCCTGAATCTATTAACCGCCCCATCTTTACGGCTGAAACAAAAGGTATCAGTCCTCCAATTTTTCTGCAGTTGAGTATACATGACATACCTCTTGCAGTCGAAAACTGAATCCGGCGATGCATACAATCAATTGTTGCTGCGTGCCGAGTTAACCAGTCCATTCCCAATAACACATCGTACCCGGCAATATTCATCACTAATAGGTTCACCTCAAAATCTCTTCCATCTACTCTGACCTTTCGGTTTCGGCAGATTGTAATAGCTTGATCGGTGGAACTGAAAGGAGTCTGAACATTTAAAACTTGGTTACCTGTCTCGACGGCCCATTGACAACTCTCTACGAACACCCTCGACACGATGGAATGACTACACCCTGTATCTATCAAACAGTATGCATCATGATCCGATATAGAAAGTATACCTGTCATCACGTCAGTCTGATACTCAGATATCCTCTCTGCATCACCTTCTTCTAACCCGCCTGAGATGTCGCGAGCAATTTCTGAAACGCCCAATGCATGTGCTGATACTCCTCCTGCTGTTCTACCTCCACGGCCTTGCGGAATACCCCGTCCTCGCGACGATGGTCCGCCCCGTCCACGGTTTACTGAACTGCCTGCATTACTGTCCCTCGAGGACTGTGCCTGCGCTTGCGGGCATTCTCTTGCCCAATGTTCTCCGCTGCCGCATGTGAAACATGATCTGTTGCGGCGTCTGCACTCTATTTCATCGTGCGCCTCATTACAAGAACGACACCACTTAGGTGCAAAACTCGATGAAAATCCCGGCCGGAAACCCGGGGTAAATGCAGGCCCAAAAGATGGCCTGGGAGTCACAACTTGCCTCGGAGGGGGTCTAACAGCCAACGGTCCTCCCCTCGACCTCACAATTGGCCAGCTCTGATCAGTCCGTTGTTTAACATTTCTTTCCGCCAGCTGTTTGTTCCTTCTTTTTGCGTGCATTTCGACCTGTTCGGCATGATCCATCATGGCCTGTAACTCTGTAGCTGTTGGAGTATCAACAATCATAGATATACTCCCGTCTAACCCATCCAGATACTGCCTGTGGTATCTGACTGTATCATTCTGTATCTCCGCTGCATACCTGGACAGTGCAAGAAACTCATTGTTATATTCAGCTACCGGTCTCCCATTTTGTCTCACTTCCAGAAATTTTCTTCGTAAGGCTTCTCGATGGATATTGCTCAGGAATCGTCGAGTAAATTGTTGTTCAAACCATTCCCACGGGATCTTTACAGCTTCCCCGACATAAGTGCGTCGGGCCCTGTTCCACCAAAATCTTGCATCTCCGTCTAGCTGTTGTTCTGCCAGCTCTACCATATCATCTGCAGGTGCCCGACACAGAGCGAGCTTTACATTAATTTTCTCCAGCCATTCCTCTGCCCCTGAATACCCACCTGTTCCGTCAAACTGCGGTGGATTCAACCGCATAAACGAGTCATATATCTTTCTGAACTCCTCCGGTGCATCCCTTTGAACTACCGGTGCTGTTTCTTCTTGTCTTTCTGCCTGGCGACCTCTCTCATAGGCCGAAATTAATCGTTCATCCATTTCCCGTTCTCGGTTCTGCACTCCCCCAGAGCTTCCTGATTCATTCTCGGCCCTAGCAGCAGCCGTCTCGACCACAGGATTATTTCGAGGTCGTCCTCTGCCTCTATGTGTCTCCATTTCTCTGTTCTATACAAGATAAGAATCGATTATAATAAATTAATTCTCTACTTATTATACGAGATACCTCGTTATTCGTGACGATCCCATTAGTTCGTATTACTCTCACGTATCCTGACAGGCTGGTTTAGGTTCAGGCTTAACCATGCTCTGATACCACCAAAGGAGACCTGTCACACCCCGTAGCCATCAGATACAGAATGCGACAGGATCCCTGCCGTAAACATACAGTTTCCCATATGCTTACAAGGCATTTACGATATAAATTAAACCCAACCCCCAAACAAGCACATACAAGCACAATATACATAACTGATCAGATATAAAAGTCAGGTATGTCATAATAGACAGAACGGTATCACATACAGATACGACATGGTTCATGACATAGAGAATATATATATACAACAAAAACATAAATACACATCTCTAGTCAAATACCAAACAAAACCAGGTAATCGGGAGTCTAGACCTGTCGTGCCTCTCCCGGATCAACCACCCCGGAACCTGAAAAGAGTTACCCAAAACGGGATGAGAATAAAATTCCCAGTGCGAATATTTGCCACAGATAAGTTGCTGGACTTGCAATCAAGTTCTATTTTCAAAAATAGACCATAAACAAATCACATAACATGTATATAACAATATATGAATAAACAGAAGTGCATAAATATGACCACAGCAAACAAATGAAATCACAATAGAGGAATTGTCAAACTGAAATTCAAATAAACACAACATTCGGGTTTAACTCATGTTATTACGTCTGGTAGCAATTACAGATGTTCCACCCTGCCCACTAGCCCGTCAACACCTGTAGGGTTCCAGACACCTACAGATGGACCACCCTACTGGACCCTTTATGTGACACCCATCTGTATCGCTTGGCTTAACCATTTCCTAAACTCTGGTTTCAGGTCATATCAAGAAAATTCATTTGAAATCATTCAAGAACGTAATATCAACTGACAGTTCAACCGCATTATCCCACAGGATAACGCCTTAGACGTTTCACACTAGTCACCTGTATCCATAACCGTCATCACATCGCTTGCCACTGCCCCAACCGGTACTGAGGACTTACCCAGGCCTGACCTAAAGCTTTAGAATCCTTGCAAAACCAGATATCCAGGTTTTGCGAATGTCACACTAGGTGACTGTCACTCGCCGGTGACACGTATCCATTCATATTTCAAATTCTGGTGACTTTCAAACTACAGATCAGATCTCATAGATCGACACAATAATAAACCATACCAGCATGCAAGTCATCCAGATTACAGCAATTCAAATTGAAATAGATTGGGCTATGCGAATGCAATGCATAATTTAGTTCATGCAACAATAAGTAATCAACATGACAAATGAAACAACAGTTTAATTCTGAAAATAAAATATCAAACAAGTCCAGAAACCCCGCACCTGGGTATGATGATCGCTAATAGATTCTACGTCCCAGACGTCTCGTGAAATTCCGTATCCGATTGCCTTACCAAGTCTATTTAAAAGATACGCATAATCGTTATTTAACACTGTATAAATGGTGTATACTATAACTCATCTACATCAATTTGACTTTTAAAACATAATACATAAGACAAACCTTGTTTAATTTCATAGATAGTTATAGGAAAATATGGTCACGGCAATATATGATATATATAATTATAGTCATATCCAACAATTTATCTATCCACAACCAATAGCCAATCAATTAATCAAGAAGCAACCAAATAACTAGCAAAAATACACTTCTTTCAAATACACCTTTCAAACCAAATGCATAAGGTCATGTGATGTTCCTATATAATGCTAATTTTAATCATTATAGTACATAACTTAATTATAACTTCATATTTCCAAACCACATGCTATAAACAATATTACTTTATCTCTAGAAAATATGAATTTGCCTCGTGTGCATATCATGTATATAATAACTCAAAACTCATGTTCCAAAACCAAATTATATATATTTGAACATCATTTTTGAATTCAATATTTAACTATAAATAAAATATGCTCATGAATCTTTATTTTTCGATCTAAAAATATAACACTTCCAAATACTTTACCTAAAAATTCATGTCTCAGTACCAAATGCCAAATTGATACAATGCTTTCTTTTCATAAAATGTGATCTTACGTAATATGACAAGTATTTATCTATGTCATGCAATTCAAAACCCCAATTATGAATTTAACCATAAATTAGCTATCCACCAAGCAAACAAGAAATAAACATAGAGTTCTAATAATTCCCAACGCATACTACTATCTCATATTCTATACTAAACTCTAAGTTATGTCACAATTCAAATCTAGGATATATGTTCATGCTCCATATAACCATAAATACATACTCATTTACCCAAATCTAAATTAGGTTAAATAACTCCTAATTCGGTCGATACAATTTGGTATTAGGTTTGGAAACCATCGATCGTTCGTTTCGGCTTAACGGTTTAATTTAATCGAATAATCGATCGATCCATATTCTTTGAATCACTAAAACCCTAGAACCAATTCAAAACCCTAAATCCAATAATCCATCATATATATATCAATTTCAATTTAGAAATTCGATTCAAGCAACCGAGGTTTAACGATAATTTGAAAACCCGAATCCAAATCCAAACTTCAAACGAAAATTCGACATTCAAATCGAAACTTAGGGTTTCAAGATAATTTAAGAAAGGAAATTTACCAAATGAGAAGAGAAATAGAGTATCTACTTGGCCCGGATCTCGAATCTCAGATCGAATCGATCGATTTCGCGAAATTACGACCTCTCTCTCACCTTTTCCTCCTCTTGCGCCACTCACTCACACACACACACTAACACACGGCTTTTAGAGGGGTTATACGGTGGAGAAGAAAGGATGAGATTAATAATTTGGTAATTTTGCTTATAAGTCCTCTAACTTGGTTATTATTACATAGGGATGTAATATATGCACATAAACCCTTGTATATATATATATATATATATTTTTTTTATACATTCAAGCCCCCTTAAAATACATACTAACATATATATACTATAGAAATATATATGTTTTATTTGACTAAATATTAAAAGCATCAATATATATACATATTGAATAAAAATAAGTACATGTCATATTATATAAAATTTACCTATAAGCCCTTTAGTTATATTTTTATGTCTAAATATATATATATACACACATATATATAAATTTATTATAATAAAATGTTTTGTAACGTAACACTTTGTCTCCTGATCTCCGTGTCATGAAAAAAACTTTCACTCAATTGCACATTCGCACCAAACCGCAACCTGGAGGTGACTTTTCGCTTTCTTGAGTGCTTCCTCAAGAACACTTGTTGGCTAGTCATGAGCTTCGTTGGGTTCGTCAATAATTGAATATATAAAGAAAGAAATTCTCATCTTTTTATTGATTCCCATCATTTTATAAAGTTTGCAGCAAGTCACTCTATCGGATTTGGTGATGACGAATTAAAGTCAAATCCTATAGAAGGAGATAGAGAAAAATATCTCTCCTTAAACCTACAATTCAATATATCTCCGTATTTTTTGAGAGTTGCATAGATCTCCGGCTTGTAACAGTTTATAATATCCATTGAACTCTGCATAATCTTAGGCACTGACACTGGAATCTCCGACGCGGCCGCTGCAACCACTTTTCCACTCATCCTCCTTCCTTAAAAAGAGGAAACAGATGAGAACTGATTCTTATTTCATTGTTTTGTTGCGAGAGAGAAGGAGAGAGAAGGAGAGAGAGAAGTGAGGGTTGACCAGAGGCAGTGCGCCTGAAGGAAGATAGAGGTGGGGTCGGGTGGAGAGATTGTCGACAGAGCTAGAGAGATCCAATTGAAAGAGAGAGGCGGTTAGGGGCTGAGACTTTTTTAGGAGATGCTTTTATTATTCTTGGTCGTCCAAGATGTTTTTGTTAACTATTTTGTAGATTTTGTTTGGCAGAGGAAGTTTTGAGAGAAGGGAATACAGGGGAAGATAAATTGAACTGAAAGAGAAAGTCTTTGACTATTTAGGGGATATTTAGGGGACTAAATCATTTCTTTTTATTCAAATATGCTTCCAAATATTCTTACTTATTTTCCTCCGAAAGTTCTTTTATTTTGGAATGCTAGTTGTTTCTTAATTTTCTTACTTTTGTACTCGAAAATACTGTACTAGTCAGTAATCTACTGTACATTTGCTTGATTAATACATTTTTTTGGAATATAATGTGTCATGTAATCCACTGTAATGTACTAGTCGGTATGGTACTGTATTGCAGAAATTCAACTGTTTAGTGTTTCCAAAACCAAAATTTGTGAGGTATGTATTATGAAAATCACAATATTTTTTCAACATTCCAAGTGCTCATGTGGATTTGGAGGTGGTATTAACCATATACTGATAGATACATCCCATAAGGAGATTTTTTTTTTTTAATAATATTTTCTGTGCCTTATGTATTCTACGTACTTGAAAATATCTTTTTTTTTATATGCAAGGGCAAAATGGTCACATTTACAAAAAATAGAAGTTAAAACAATAAATTATTTCATATCCTTCCTTTCCTCTGTACATTTCACTAAAGCAAGTGACAGCCTATGAGAAATTTGGTGCACGAGAATTTTCAAGGCAAAGAAAAATTTGATTTTGTGGGGTCTATCAAGGTATATGGAACTTTATATCCAACTCCAGTGTTATGTAGGATATATGAGAAGAATTTCGAAATGAGATGTTTTGAAAAAAAGATGTCAAGATATGTTATCCTCCTTGTATAATAGGTCAATTGTGCGGTTTTAATTTTATTTCATGCAAACATGACAATAGTCTGTTGTGTAGCAGGTATGAGATAATGCTAAGAAAAAAGAAAATGAGAGGACGATGACGACATCGTTGATGAGAGCTTTAGTGATGAATCTCTCAATTAGTGTGGTGGTTAGTGCTATATGTGCAAAGTTGTAATAGGCAGTGTTAGGGCTTTGATTTGTGGCAGCTGTGAAAGAATTTAACACTTCAATTCTATTTTAATTTGCTAAAATTTTAAGATATATGTAACACTTGAATGCTCAAATTCTATTTTGATTTACTCAAATTCTGAGATGTATGTTACCCTTGAATGCTCAAATTCTATTCTGATTTGTTACAATGATGAGACCACTATATTTGCTGAAATTATGTTTAATGATTTATAATTTTCTATTAGTACACTTGCACTTGTTGCATATCACGTTATTGCCATTTAGGGGCAATTGGGTCATCAATGATGCAAGCAATTAGGCTGAATTTTTTGTTATTGTAATACTTTATTTTTTTTATTAATTTAGTTATCCAATTAAATGGGCACCAATTCATAGTGCTTGTTGCTTAGTTATGTCATATATAGGTCAGTGATGCCTTAATACTGTTATCTACTGATATCCGTACATTTATTTAGATAAAAATGAAAATAAATCCTCCCAAAGATCGATTTTTCTTTAGGCTCTTTTTAATTGCTTAAACATGACCCCAAAAGCTCGCAGAGGTATGGCCATGATTGGAATCCTTGAAAGAATCTGAGGAGCTCTTTGAAGAAACAATCTGGAGTCTTGGTTTCAGAAATTCTTGTGTTTCATATTTTGCTCTGTGAAGATGGAGAAAAATATTAGACATGTATCCATTAAATGATACTGGTGATATTACATATAGAAAGGAGACATGCTCTTCCATACCCAACTATATACTTAAAATAACTATAGACAAACCAAATCTTAATTATGATGCTTAAACGTTAGAGGAAAAAAAAAAGGTCCTGTAAATATATGAAATGCTGCATATATTTGCAAATTTGGTGTATCTTTTTAAAAAAACCCAATAAAACGAGCATATAACCTACTTTTTAATAGAATGAAAAATCACTTTCTAAAACGTCCCGTACATTTTACGCATATATATACCCCATTATTAGCATACCTGTACACACAGATATACTAATGAGTTAGAACACATATGAGAGAGAGAGAGAGATTGATCCATAGTACGGACCAATTTGCGCTATGCACAACACTATAGCCTCGCTTGGGCATACTACTGGTACAATACAAATACAAGATACTTGGTAAGGGTATGAATGTCATTTTACTTGCGCCCATTTAGAATCACGGGCATGGCAGTCAGCGCAGATACAATTCTCACTTTTGAGCAAATAACTCCTTCAATTTCCTCTTCTTTGCTGTTAGAAAAATAAAATATATAGACTAATTTAATAATGATTTGAAATTTTAATAATGGAGCTATTGTACCACATATATAGACTAATTTACCTGAAGATGTCTTTCATTTGCCTTTGTTGAAGGAACTCATCTCTGGTTCCAAACAATTAAATCAGCAATAAATATTAAATAATCAACCTGACAAAAGATATTATATTAACATGGGTCAGATTTGTGAATTTTCAAGCCACATGAACTTCGTTTTCAAAGGTATCAAATTGATGACAGAATGAGAGAGATTTATGTGAAAATTTAAAATAATTCACAAAAAGTCTACGAAATTTTGACTAAATCAATTGGACATCAAACCAGAAGCCTGGAATAAATAAAGAGGGAATATGACCCCCCCGGGGCTGCAAACGAATCGAACCGAATCGAACTTGCTCCAGTTTGAGTTTGATTTGAATTAATTTCGAATCAAATTTTTTACGAACTCAATTTCGAATCTTTTACGAACTTTTTTACGACAAGGAAGAGTGATCGTAGTCGCCGAGAACAAGAGGTTAAAGTCGTCTAGAATTTTAGAACTAAGAGCG
This sequence comes from Carex arenaria, assembly GCA_964058825.1. NCBI lineage: Eukaryota > Viridiplantae > Streptophyta > Magnoliopsida > Poales > Cyperaceae > Carex > Carex arenaria. The sequence goes on from CAXKVW010000159.1 coordinate 181,173, forward strand.
ATAGTTCCGAATTACGAGTTATGACTTATGGCTGGACGGCCTTATGTCTTAACTTTTAAATCATCAATGAACATAAGTCATAAGCGGAAATCAATGGTTCACGTTACTTTGAGATTCGAACTAAAATAGTTTGCGAACCTATTTCGAACGAACCAGGTCTAGTTTGAGTTTGGTTTGAATTAATTTCGAACTATTTCGAATTGAATTTTTTACAAACTTTTTCGAATCAAACTCGAATCGAATCACGAACTACGAATTTTTTGTGCAGCCCCCCCCCCCCCCCCCCCCCCCCCCCCCCCCCCGCCCCCACACACACACACAAATGCTGTAAATCAACAAAAGAATGGTTTAATTGGCTCACTATTTGCTATTATTTAGGAGAGAAATCCAAATTAGTTACAAATATTTGCAAAAATAACAAAGTGACAACATAAGAGATGAATTCTTACCAAGAATTGGTCTTATCCAAATTCGACTAATTGATGCGAGTCTAAGCATCGTCTCATAAACAGCACGAAATTTGTAATTAGAGAAATGGAAAATAGGCGATGTACTCTAGTCATGGAATCCAACAAACTTAGTCTTTGTCGAGCTCTCCACGACAAGCTGGTGGACACAGGAGATGAGATTTCAACATAGAGAAGATTTGAAACATTGACTTAATGAATACCAAGGGAGAGAGACAGTGGCGGTGCAACGGGAGCAACGAACCTTTTTTTCTTTTAAAAAAGAAGAAGAAGAAGATGCTACTTTTTACTGTACCAGCATGGAATCCATCAGTTCTTGCCTTGTGCCAGATGATCGTAGCAGTTCTCTTGCTGAGTGGAAGCACTGTCAGCAACAAGCAATGGAATATAAATTACATAGACTATGGAGGGATGAGAAGGACTGCAATAACAGAGCAAGATGATGGAATTGGAAATGGTGAAAAGGAGACGAAAGATCCTGACGCATCCTATGACAATGGCGACGATGAATGTGGAGATGGAGATGGCAATGATGAGCTGAAAAGGAGAGCAGAGGAGTTTATTGAGAGAATAAGGTGTGGAAAGCAGAGAGAAGAAAGATATATTATAATTAGACCATTTATTCAATATTATACTCTTAATAGAAACTGGATTGTAATATAGATTTATTTAATACATGAAATCAGTTGTCTTCCTATAATGAATTTTTTTGTCATTGAACGTATTTCAGTTAGTATGTATCTGGTAATTTCCGCTTAATCACAATTCCCATAACATTTAGTCAGTAATCTCAACACGAGCAAATCTTATCAAAAAATCTATAAACAAGACAAAATCACTGTATTGTTTTCATCCAAAATTGTCAGAATTATCGGACTTTCAATTCAGATTAATTATTAGTCAATGGTGTAATGATTAGTTCTCAAATATAGAGTGCCAACTAAACATAAGAACTTAGTGAAGTCATTATTTACTTTCAACCCAACTATCTTAATCATAAATCACAACATGAAGACACAAAAATATATAATTCCATAATTAAATTCAACAAATATTGGATATCTGATAAGTCTGTTTATTCTATATGAGCTGCTTTTATAAATTTAATATTAATTAAGGTTGCTCTGAAAAGATTCCCGTGTAGAATGGAAAATGGATGTTGATATTTTAAGAGGGATGCTATTGTTAACACATATTGGTCTGCCTTATATACTCAAATTTTTAGTTTAAAAATTTTAATTATCAATTCGAACTATTCAACGGGTCTCTATATAAATATATACTTGTAAACTAAATTTTATATTTTGTAGAACTTTTTTAATTTCTTTTTAGATGAATAGAAAACAATGATATTCCACCCATCTAAGTAAAATAGAAAATGTAAAATTTAGTTTATAAGTACATATTCATATAGAGACCGTGTTGAACCGTTCAAATCAACTGTTAGAATTTTGAATTAAAAAATAATTTGTAATATGAACCAATCCGTGCTATGGATAGTAGCCTCACTCTTCTTTCAAGTTAATTACTTGATTGCTTTTGGTTTATATCATAATGGTGTTGGTTGTTTACGCCTTTTGTTTAAGAATTAATTATAATGGGTTGGAGAACCGTATTAGCATACTTTGAATGTGGGTAGTTATCCACCTTTTATCTAATTAATGAGTTTAAATAATGTTAATTTTTTGAACTGTACATCACAACTTTTCGTTAAATATTAATTAATTTGATTAAATATACAAATTTATTATATTTTTTACGGGTGAGTGTTTCTTTTATTATTTTTGTTTTGCTATCCTCTGTTTTAATTGTTCATAGGTATTGAGAAGTGAAATTTTTTGTTCGTTTTATTAATTCTGAAATAGAAGGTCAAGAGACGAAGGACATAATCAATTAATTAAATAAAATAAATTTATTGATTTAATTAACATTGTTAAAACTTAAAACTCATCAATTAAATGAAGGGTCCACCTAGCTGTCTCCCATGAAACGTCTCCTATCTGTCCCCCGCATAAAAACAAAAAAAAAAACGCGGAAAACCACCCAGAAACGCGTTAATCCGGCAAAAGACAATCGGACGCAACAAGTATTCAACCATCAATATAAATGTATTCATTTTGCTGCCAAGAAGTATTCAACCATGGTCTGCACATTAAGAACGGCAAAATTCATTCCAACGGCAACCTTGGGAGAACGCAAACGTCCACATGAATACCGTACTTAACTGTGGGGACCATTAACATCCTTTGAAAGCGACAGGGAAGGTAATGCACACTTTAAAGAAGTATTCAACTGAAATATTCAACAACAACAAAGAAATATTCAACAGAAAACTGTTGGGTTATGGACAATCCAAACCCGTTGATTAGCTTAAGCTGCGGAAAGAACGTAAAACAAAAATTTTACTTCTAACTTAAGCCAAGGATTAAACGAGGTATGTCATAATACTTTCCAAGGCGATCCACCTTCAGTATTCCTTGACATCAAAACCCAATTTAATCCTTTTACAGATCTACTCCATAATTGATTTCTAAAACTTTAATCTACTTACAAATTAAATAGATTAATATAACATATTTATACCTTGATCCAAATTCCAATTGGATTGCAGCAGACCGAGAAGATCGAATCTGAGGAACGTCTTGCCTCGGAGTATCAGACATCTGATACCTCTATCGGTCGTCCACCAGGAACCACCAGAGCGCTGGCTTTCTACTGCCAGTAATACTGACCAGCGAGATTCGCAAAAACACTATTCACAGAAGGCGTGAAGACACTATTCACGACAACTGTAAAAACACTATTCACCGAGAAAAGGACAAAATAAATATATTTACGACCTTCGCAAATATATATATTATTTCCAAATTCCGTAAATACTATTCACCGAGAAAAAGACGAAATAAATATATTTACGACCTTCGTAAATATATACTATTTCCAAATCCCGTAAATACTATTCACCGGGAAAAAGACGAAATAAATATATTTACGACCTTCGTAAATATATACTATTTCCAAATCCCGTAAATACTATTCACCGAAGGCGTGAAAACACTATTCACGAGGATCGTAAAAACTGACTTGCGTCTCACGCAAAATCCGATTCACGAAACTTCGTGAAAACACTATTCACGACAACCGTAACCGAGAAAGAGAGAAAATAGATTTATCGATTCGATCAGACTGATCAGATCAGATATGAGTGAATTAGTAATTTTCTCTCTCCCCCTACCCCTCTATTTATAGCCATTTTTAGGAGGTTCGTCAATGACCGAAATACCCTCGGTTTTGTGGTATTTACCAAATTGCCATTGACAAAATCAAATTGAATTTTGCTTCTTTCATGGCTATCTTTAATATAGATATTTATATCAAATATCTATATAATTGTTCTAAACAATTATATTTCTTACGGTTCGGTTTCGGTGCGGTTTTATACAACGTATCGAATACGCTTATAAATTAACCGTTATTTTTGCTTGTCATCTTATATGACATTTATAATTTAATTATATCATGTATAATTAATTATAACTATCTTAATATTAATTATAATCAATTTATAATTAATCAGTAAGATTCTCTGATAAGTCTCCTTTGCGGTGTGACCCAATAGGATCTGTGTTATGTTGGTAAATAGAATTAAAACCATTTTAACTTCTATAATCATAGGAGGCATCTGACATCTACACTATGACCATCCAATTACACAGATGATGCTGTACTATACAGTACCACGATCCAGTAAACTATTTTAGTCGTGTTAATTCTTATGTCTCACAGTATCAGATCAGTTTCAAGGTAGGTGTGTGTCATCCTTGCAAACTTAATCTTTTCTTGATCTTGAGCAGATTATCAAATATAATTACTCTTGTAATTATACTGCATGCAGATAATCCTACTCTATCAAGGGGCCCAGTGATACCGTAACTCGTATAGAGATACGAGGGACAATAGTACTTTTGGTAAACCATCACTACCTCAACTAAGCTATGTATACCGAAAAGCTACCCTTATGACTGCGTTTTACCGACAGCGTTAGATAACAATCACACATACACATCTCTTAGTAGGAAAGATGAATACCTCATACTGTAGAACTTAACACTGAATGAAAACATTAATGACACGTACACAATTCCATTTAATGTTTCATTCGGGGTCTGTCAAATACCATGTTCCTAGAACATGTATCTATGTGATTAAAACGACATCTCATGTCAATGGTCTGTAAAACATGACCATCTTTTAATCCACATTCTAACATTGTAACGGTAAATTAGTGTTCCTGCTAATTACCTCGGTTAGTGACTTTTAAGAGTATTTATATCATTTAATATTATGGAGTTTCACAATTCCAAATATTGACTCTAGTTCAGATAAAGGAATGATCCATAAATTCAATAATACTCAAGGCAACAAAATGACAGTTTATTAATAATTCAATTCATGAACAAAACTTTATGATAATTTATCGTATTATTGACTTCTAGATTATTACAAACTAACAATCTCCCACTTAAGCTAGGAGCCAATCATTATAGGCCCTACTTACACAAATCTCTAACTTTCTAAAAATCTCGCAGATCTAAAGAAAGCCTCACAGCCAATTGCCTATGTGTCTCTCAGACCCATAGCAATATTATGCATCATATGCTTGGCTTGAGAAAGAGGTTTTGTGAGTGGATCAGCTGTGTTGCTGACTGTGTCAACTCTACATATCTTTACGTCACCTCTATTTACGATTCTTCGTATCAGGTGATAACGTTTATTACGAGCTCAGGGTCACTACCGTAGACGAGAAACATATCCTTAGTTCTTCTCAAGTACTTAAGGATATTTTATGCAGCATTCCAGTGCTCCAAGCCTGGATTAGCCTGATATCTACTCGTCACACTCAAAGCGTACGATACATCAGGGCGAGTGCACAACATGGCGTACATGATAGAGCCTATAGCCGAAGCATATGGCACTCTACTCATTATGCTTCGCTCATCAGTTGTCGAAGGACACTGAGTCTTGCTAAGCTGTGCACCATGATTCATTGGTAGGAATTCATTCTTGGAATCCTACATGCTGAACGATTCAGCACTTTGTCAATGTATGTGCTTTGACTTAATCCTATAAGTCTTTTCGATCTATCTCGATAGATCTTTATGCCTAGTATATAGACAGCCTCGCCTAAGTCTTTCATCGAGCAAACTTTCTTTAATGAAGACTTAGCTTGTTGCAACATAGGAATATTATTTCCTATTAAGAGTATGTCATCTACATACAAGATTAGAAAGGCGATGGCACTCCCACTAGTTTTCCTGTACACACATGGTTCTTCTTCGTATCTGACGAAGTCAAACTTTTTGACTTCTTCGTCAAACCGAAGATTCCAACTCTGTGATGCTTGCTTCAATCCATAAATGGATTTAAGAAGCTTACACACATTCCCAGCATTCTTTGGATCTTCAAAACCCGAAGGCTGTATCATATACACGTCTTCTTTTAATTTTCATTTAAGAAGTCGGTTTTGATATCCATTTTCCATTTTTCATAATCATGAAATACGGCAATTGCTAGGAATATCCGAATTGACTTAAACATAGCCACGGGCGAAAAAGTTTCATCATATTCAACTCCTAGAATTTATTTGAAACCTTTCGCTACAAGCCGTGCTTTGTATACAGTCATATTACCATCCATGTCTGTTTTTCTTTTAAAACTCCACTTGTTAGCTATGGGTTTCACCCCATCAAGTGGTACAACTAGGTTCCAAACTGTGTTGTCATACATGGATTGTATTTCGGATCTCACGGCCTCCAGCCATTTATCAGAGTCAGGCCTATCCATTGCTTCCGCATAGGTCAGAGGATCTTCAGTATCAAATACTAAGACCTCGTGCAGTACCAAGTACCTCTCAGGTGCATGGACTGTCCTTGTTGACCTACGTAGCACTTGACTTTCGGGCTGTCGAACTTGATCCACAACTATCTGCGGATCCAGTTCTACTTCAACTTGCGTCGAAGTACTTGAGCTCGGAACTAGAACCTCCTCCACAACTACTTGTGGATTTGGTTCTTCCAGATGCTCTTCAGCCGAAGTATCAAGTGGTGGGCTTATCTGATCTAGTTCAGATATTATATTGTGTGATGTATCTTGAATTTCTTCAAGTATTACATTACTCCCGCTACTTCCTTTTGCGAGAAACTGGTTCTCCAAAAATATACCAAAACGAGCAACAACCATTTTGTTCTCGGACTGGTGATAGAAGTAATATCCTTTCATTTCCTTAGGATACCCTACGAAAAAGCATTTGTCAGATTTGGGATCAAGTTTGCCAGACGTCGGACGTTTGACAAATATTTCGCAACCCCATATTTTAAGATAAGACATATTTGGGGCTTTCCCAAACCATAACTCATATGGAGTCTTTTCTACTGACTTAGATGGAACCATATTTATTGTTTGTGCGACAGTTTCTAGTGCGTGTCTCCAAAACAATTTCGGAAGAGTGGCATTACTCATCATGGATCGAACCATGTCCAACAGAGTTCGATTCCTTTTCTTAGAAACACCATTCCATTGTGGCGTCCCCGGAGACGTGAGTTGTGAGACTATCCCACATTCTTTTAAGTACGTAATAAACTCAAAACTCAAGTACTCGCCTCTACGATCAGATCGTAAGGCCTTAATACTCTTGTTTAATTGATTTTCTATTTCAGTCTTAAATTCCTTGAACTTTTCAAAGGATTCAGACTTATGTCTCATCAAGTAGACATAACCATATCTACTGTAATCATCAGTAAACGTGATAAAGTAAGAACAACCATTTCTTGCACAAGTACTCATAGGTCCACATACATCAGTATGTACAAGATCTAGTAAGTCACTTGCCCTTTCACCCTTTTTGGAGAAATGTGCTTTGGTCATTTTTCCACATAAGCTAGATTCGCATGTGTTAATTGATTCAAAATCAAATTTACCAAGAAGTCCATTTTCATGCAACTTCTTGATGCGTTTCTTGCTTATATGACCAAGGCGACAATACCACATGTAAGTCGTACTTTCATGAGACGTTTTGAGTCGTTTGTTAGTTATGTTGAACACGGGTTTTTCCATTTCCAGTATATACAGACCATTCATCATACAAGAGGATCCATAATATACCTTATCTTTATATATAGAACATCTAATGTTCTTGGAAATGCTAGGAACAAAATACACATTTTCAAGTTCCATTACAAGCCCGCTAGGCAAGTACAATTCTACACTTCTAGTTGTTACGGCTGCAACTATTGCTCCGTTTCCAACTAGGAGTTGTACTTCCTTGTTACGTAACTTCCTTCTATTCCTTTTTGCCTGCATATTCGAACAAATATGAGCACATGATCTGGTAACTATTACCCAATCATTAATAGAGGTAGCAACGTTAACTTCAACAACAAACGTACTTGAGACTGAAACTTTTGAGACATTCTCAATTTTCATATCTTCAAGATACTTCGGGCAGTTTCTCTTCCAGTGACTTTTGCCATTACAATAATAACAGTCATTGTCAGCAGAAACATTTATCATGGGAGTGTTCGTTATCAGAACTAACTTCCCTTTGCATTTGTACTTGGGAGCCCTTTTCGCTTTCATTATTTGTTTCTCGAGTAAGGAGCGTAAAGAGAAAGACGATTCTTTAACCATATTTCTACAACGTTAAAAGTAAAGATTTTAGCTTTGTTCATGTAATGTTTTATTCAAATAATAAAACTCCCACTGCAAATTTGTTCTATTCCCTTTTGCAGTAGGTCCAAGATCCCTATTTTCACTAATGTACAAGCCAGCTGTTACACATGACTCGGCCATCAGTTATTTTAGGTAAGCAACCTTGCTAATCACACCTTGCTTTGTGATTCCTGGTTTCATTAAAACATCACATGTTTTTAACGAAGACTTTGCCCCAAGCCCAAACTTTTTGGAAATCATTGGTAAGTAACCTCACTCTATTTGGTTTGATATGTCGTACATAACCCTTGACCACCAAATGTAAAAGGCGACGCCTACTGAGTAGAGAACCGTCAACCAATGAAAAATGGTGTGAGAAGGATAGAGTAGGAAGGGCATACTACTTAATTCGTATGGGTTTGTGTTTATGCTTAACAGTGCAAGCAGACTTTAAAAGAGGTATGTCAGATAAACAACCGAGGGTGTCCACCTCCAGTCTATCTTTGGCATCAGAACCTTTTTCACATGCTTGCGTTTGTTAAGCAGTCAGTTCTTTAAACTGAATGTAAGACATTCTTACGGACACGTGAAAATCGTCTGCCAGAAAGATTGACGTGAGTTCCTTCACAAATCTTTCTTTGACATCACGTTCTTTCACGGTTCTTTAAAAGCTATAAATCCAATTTATACTTTTTCATGCTTAGGTTTGTTTAAGCAGTTAGTTTCTTTAAACTAATTTTAAGACATTCTTACGGACACGTGAAAATCGTCTGCCAGAAAGATTGACGTGAGTTCATTCACAAATCTTTCTTTGACATCACGTTCTTTCACGGTACCTTTAAAAGCTATAAATCCAATTTATACTTTTCATATCAAATCAGTAAATCTAATTTACTTATATACGGGACCTAGTCAGGTATATCATTTATCAGTTTCTAATTCTTTATTTTGCAGCAATGCTCAGTTCTTGTTTATACCGTTTAAAAGCACATAAACAATTTATATGTTTTTCAAAAGGCGAAAGAGTTACATTTTGCCATTTCAAAAGCATTAGAGTAATTTGGTAACGTGACAAAGTCCCCGTTTGGGCCTGCTGATCAGGACACGTAAAAGATGTTAGTCGAAAGAGTCCTAAGACACATTTCTTGGCATAACCTTTATCTTTTACGGGTGGAGATTAACAGCTCTTACTTTAGGTACTTTATTGCTTCATCACATTCTTAGATATACTCAAACGCAGTTGAAAGTTTCTGAATACGAAAACATAAAGAAAGCATAAAAAACTATTTTATCTTTCTCGGTCGGAAAACCGATCCAAGAAATGTAAAAATTTCCATTTCACAAAAAAGCATAAAGAAAGCTTAAATCTAATTTAACTTTTTCAGTCGGTAAAACCGAACCAAGAAAATCTCATTTCTAATCGGTTTTGGACTTAAGCTGCAAATTTAAGAATTAAACCAATCTGCGGTATATGCACCTTATTTGCATAAGTTATAACTTTTAGAAAATCAATTAGCGGGAGAGCCTGGTGCTCTGATACCACTGTTGGGTTATGGACAATCCAAACCCGTTGATTAGCTTAAGCTGCGGAAAGAACGTAAAACAAAAATTTTACTTCTAACTTAAGCCAAGGATTAAACGAGGTATGTCAGAATACTTTCCAAGGCGATCCACCTTCAGTATTCCTTGACATCAAAACCCAATTTAATCCTTTTACAGATCTACTCCATAATTGATTTCTAAAACTTTAATCTACTTACAAATTAAATAGATTAATATAACATATTTATACCTTGATCCAAATTCCAATTGGATTGCAGCAGACCGAGAAGATCGAATCTGAGGAACGTCTTGCCTCGGAGTATCAGACATCTGATACCTCTATCGGTCGTCCACCAGGAACCACCAGAGCGCTGGCTTTCTACTGCCAGTAATACTGACCAGCGAGATTCGCAAAAACACTATTCACAGAAGGCGTGAAGACACTATTCACGACAACTGTAAAAACACTATTCACCGAGAAAAGGACAAAATAAATATATTTACGACCTTCGCAAATATATATATTATTTCCAAATTCCGTAAATACTATTCACCGAGAAAAAGACGAAATAAATATATTTACGACCTTCGTAAATATATACTATTTCCAAATCCCGTAAATACTATTCACCGGGAAAAAGACGAAATAAATATATTTACGACCTTCGTAAATATATACTATTTCCAAATCCCGTAAATACTATTCACCGAAGGCGTGAAAACACTATTCACGAGGATCGTAAAAACTGACTTGCGTCTCACGCAAAATCCGATTCACGAAACTTCGTGAAAACACTATTCACGACAACCGTAACCGAGAAAGAGAGAAAATAGATTTATCGATTCGATCAGACTGATCAGATCAGATATGAGTGAATTAGTAATTTTCTCTCTCCCCCTACCCCTCTATTTATAGCCATTTTTAGGAGGTTCGTCAATGACCGAAATACCCTCGGTTTTGTGGTATTTACCAAATTGCCATTGACAAAATCAAATTGAATTTTGCTTCTTTCATGGCTATCTTTAATATAGATATTTATATCAAATATCTATATAATTGTTCTAAACAATTATATTTCTTACGGTTCGGTTTCGGTGCGGTTTTATACAACGTATCGAATACGCTTATAAATTAACCGTTATTTTTGCTTGTCATCTTATATGACATTTATAATTTAATTATATCATGTATAATTAATTATAACTATCTTAATATTAATTATAATCAATTTATAATTAATCAGTAAGATTCTCTGATAAGTCTCCTTTGCGGTGTGACCCAATAGGATCTGTGTTATGTTGGTAAATAGAATTAAAACCATTTTAACTTCTATAATCATAGGAGGCATCTGACATCTACACTATGACCATCCAATTACACAGATGATGCTGTACTATACAGTACCACGATCCAGTAAACTATTTTAGTCGTGTTAATTCTTATGTCTCACAGTATCAGATCAGTTTCAAGGTAGGTGTGTGTCATCCTTGCAAACTTAATCTTTTCTTGATCTTGAGCAGATTATCAAATATAATTACTCTTGTAATTATACTGCATGCAGATAATCCTACTCTATCAAGGGGCCCAGTGATACCGTAACTCGTATAGAGATACGAGGGACAATAGTACTTTTGGTAAACCATCACTACCTCAACTAAGCTATGTATACCGAAAAGCTACCCTTATGACTGCGTTTTACCAACAGCGTTAGATAACAATCACACATACACATCTCTTAGTAGGAAAGATGAATACCTCATACTTTAGAACTTAACACTGAATGAAAACATTAATGACACGTACACAATTCCATTTAATGTTTCATTCGGGGTCTGTCAAATACCATGTTCCTAGAACATGTATCTATGTGATTAAAACGACATTTCATGTCAATGGTCTGTAAAACATGACCATCTTTTAATCCACATTCTAACATTGTAACGGTAAATTAGTGTTCCTGCTAATTACCTCGGTTAGTGACTTTTAAGAGTATTTATATCATTTAATATTATGGAGTTTCACAATTCCAAATATTGACTCTAGTTCAGATAAAGGAATGATCCATAAATTCAATAATACTCAAGGCAACAAAATGACAGTTTATTAATAATTCAATTCATGAACAAAGCTTTATGATAATTTATCGTATTATTGACTTCTAGATTATTACAAACTAAAAAAAACACTTCTCATATGATCACAGTAAATTATTCACATAAGCTATTCATCTTTAACCTTAAAGTATTCAACTGTAATGGACAAAGTATTCATCTTTTAACTGTCAGAAAACACTTCTCAGAAAAGTATTCATCTGTTTTCGCCAAAGTATTCAACATAAAACATACAGTATTCACTTGATAAGTATTTACCAGAAAATACTCATTCGGCAAAAAAATCACACTTTACAAATATTTTTCATGTGTGAATTAAAACTAACTACACATGAAAATATTTTACAACTGATATATTCAACCACAATAAAGAAGTATTCAACACAAAACACTTAAATATTCAACTGTAATGTACACAGTAAATTATTCACATGAACTATTCATCTTTAACCTTAAAGTATTCAACTATAATGGACAAATTATTCACCTTTTTTAGCACAACATGTTACTCAGTAAAAATTACCCTTAAAAAAGTAAATACAAGCATAACATGTTAATCAAGTACAATCAGAAACTACAATTCAAATAACAAGTTAAGACTCAAACAATTCCAAATAACAAACTACAATTAAAATAAGCAAATACAAATCCAGTTTTCGACAGTGCTAACTTCAAACAACTTCAAACTTCAGATCATTCCTTTCATCTATAAGCATCCTAAATGCTAACAGGACACGTTCGACGCTGATCATTCGCTAAAAGAATTCACAAATAAAAAAGAGTCAGTTTCATATACTGTCAAATTTTAAAATAAAGAAATCATTCTTAACATACAAGTATTCATCTCATTCTGTCAACATAAGGACAGAATAATACATGATACACAGTTAATGTATTCAACCAATACAATGAAGTATTCAACAACAATGTAACATGTATTCATTAGAACAAAATATTGATACCAGAACTTGAATGACACACTGCAAGGTATTCATGCTTATAGGGACATGTATTCATCAAACACCATATATAAACTGTTTATACATCACATGAAATTTAAAAAAAAATTGACATAAGGATAACCTGGTTGAACAAAGTATTCATTCAGAGCACAAAAAATAATAGTGACCAAAGTATTCATCCAGAACTTCAAAATATTCAACTCTAATATGTAAGTATTTATCCAGTAATATATGCCAAGATACATTACTTTCCTTCTCTTGAGCAGATACATTACTTTCCTTCTCCCTTCTTCCAAGCTTTGTTGGTAACTTATGTAATATATGCCAAGAACAGTACCTTTGAGTGGTTTCAGATCCAAATACATGCTTAATTCTCAATTCAATGCTTCCACATTGATCAGTAAGAATGCCCCCCTAGTTTAACACCATTCATACCTTCCAAAAACCTATAAATTTAAAATATGCAGTCAGTACAATACAAAGTATTCAACTAATACACAAATAGTATTCATCAATATAACAGAAATATTCAATTAATGCACAAGGATGCACAATAGATGTTTAATTACCTCATTTAATTACATTTTTTTTTCTTACATCAACTAATAGATGGTCAATTAATGCACAATACTGGCAACTCTTATAAAGCATCTGAGGCAGTGACTGTGAGCATCGTAAGTCATAATATAGTTGACAATTACAAATTCCCTTCGAAATTTGCAAACAAAATATCTGTAACGAATCTATCTAGGATTTAACATTAACTTTTGTACATTTGCTTTAATTACAAAAACATCAACCAAGTGAATGTGAGGCATTTCTACAAAAATCAATAAACAAGAAATTTAAATATGAATGTTCTGTGAGACATTTCTACAAACAGTTAATGGACAAGTACTAATCAAACAGAGAATTACAAAAATCAAATGAAATCAATTGCCTTTGCATTGCATTTCCACAACTATCAATTGCATCTATAACAACAAAAGAAAAAGGTCAAAAGTTCAATTTACCTCCAACAGCGCATCTAATGGTGCTAAGCTTCGATTTAGATCGTCAAATAAGGGATAAGAAAGGATCGTAAGATAAGAGATCAGAACGAGTGGACGATACAGTCCGAGTTTTCCCCTTTGCATGCGAGAGGCAGTAGCAGCAGCAGTTTGAAATGGTGAGAAAATTTAGTAAATACAGTCACGGTGTATTCACCAATCGGAGTATAGATCCTTGATTGTGACGAGATCTCTTTAATAGCGCGGATGGTCGACATAGGGAGAGAGAGGAGATCAGAGATGAGGCTGCGGAGGTCTGACAAGCAATGACGTTGACTGGGAGGGAGGAGCGGATCCAAGCGAGGTCGAAGTCATTGGAGAAGAACTTTCCTTGATAGTAGAGTTGGGAGGAGGAAAGGAAAGGGGAGAGAGCAAGGTGGAGGGAGCAGAGAGATCAAACAAGAGATACATGTGATTTTCGTTTTCACAGAGGGAGAAGAAGATCGGTGATTTATTTTGAAAAAAATGGATATAGTTTATAAAAGGAAGGTCGTTGGGTTTGACCGTTTAAAACGCGTTAGAAAGTAGTTCGGGGATAATCCGGGGACTGTTAGGGGACGGGAGAGAGGGGTACGTTATAATTACCCTTAAATGAAATATGAATTCCATATGTCAATTAGGAATTAGTTAAAATCAATAATGGTAGGTAGGATTTTTCGGCTCCTAATCAATGCCAAAAAAATTGCGCAGGTACACAAATAAGGGGTTAATTTTTAACAGAGGAACTTTGACTTCGTACAGTGCATTAACTATATGCAGCAATATTTTTATTCTATATTCTATACGCTGCATGAAGCCAATACTGATCTATTAAAATCATTGAAGGCGTTTAAAAGAACTTATTGAGAAACTTAAAAGGTTCTCGTAAATTTTTTTTATTTTTAGGGAGTCAATTCGCTTCATTTTTATTTCATAAAAATCATATCTTAATCTAGTATGTAAAGAGAACTGTTAGTCCCATTTTAATGGTAAACAGTTTATTCCAGAAATGTAAGAGAATGTCGATTCAAATAGTTGGGGTCACAAAGTAAATAAGCCAACCAAATAAAATCACCATCAACAAAATTAGGAATTTGTGCGTATAAAAAAAAAGGCATGCAAATATATCCTTTTCATTTAATTTGAATGAGTATATGTCAATGGACGTGAATAGAAGTGCAAAATTGATGAAGTGCTAATGCATGACATTTTAAATACAACTTTCTTCAAATAGAAACAAGTAAATGTTCTTTATAAAAATAAATTTATAAAAATAAAGAGAGAACTTAATGAGCTAGAACCAGATGATCACTCAGACATTTTAAACTAATTTGTTTCTAGGATATTAGAAGAAAACCAATTTTAAAATTAGGCTTCCATTAAAATATGATATTTCAGAGCATTGTCATTCATTTTGATTTGAAATTATAATTGATATGTCTTTTGCTCTCTCCTATCTGTCAATTACATCTTTCCTCTTACGGATGGAGAATGATTTCATATTTAGAAAGCTTTCAAAAACCCTTTTTTGACATATTTTTGGTATATTGGAAATACATTGGAGAATATGATTTTGAATTTGCCCCTGCTTGAGAACTTGGACCTATCTAAATTTGTGGTCGACCGTCTTGTCATCCATTCCCCTGGCCTAAGGCGATTGAATATTGTTAGACGATTCGCTGTCATATCCTTAGAAACTCCAAAAATAATTTCTACAAGCATCTTTCTTGATTGTATTCCTGATGACCTGATGAATGGTGGTGAAAGCAACATTTTGAAATTCCTTGTTGAACTTTTCAACATTGAAGAACTTGAGATACTATCAATGTTTTATGCGGTGAGAATTTCAATTTCCCATCATTTTTTTTAATACCCAACAGAGGCTAGCAAATAAAAAAGCAACATCCAAGTTTTAGTAAAAGTTCACTTCACTTTGCCTCCCCCATAATCATCTGATATGCTAATTTGGCAGAATAAACACCAAGACCTTCCCATATCCACAAAAGTTCATCAATTTTGTTGTTATTTAGGGCTGGTACCTGGTACCAGTTTTACACAGGAAGTAGATGCTTTGAGGATATTGTATTCTTTAGCGATATATAATACAGTACTGATCTGGGAATACCTTGAGCTCGCTGGTACAAAGGTGGTCTTAACCAATTATCATGCCAGTAAAAAATCAATTTTTCATCATTATTGTGCTCTTGATAAAATATTATTAAACCAATAAAGTTAGAAACTCAAATTAACTCAAGTTTGGGACTAAAGATTTGGTTGTTGTTGTTCACCAGTACCATTGTAATGACCTTGTATGCCTTGTATTATACCATTATAAGTATATAGTATTGTTGAGTATTTTGTATATAGGGTCTTGGCTATAGATATACTCGTTTTATTTTTAAATTTATAAACCTAAATACTGAAAGAATAGTCGATTGCAAGCGCACAACATATCCTTATAGTATAAGAGATATCGATCCAAGAGATATCGGGAGATTTTAGTTTCTAAACTTTATCGATTAATTTCAGAAATTATTGTTTCAAAGTTTGTTTAAATGTGTGTTTTCTAACGATCCTAGGGTTTGGGTTCAATACCCGAGAGTTTGAAGGTTTAGACAATTAAAAAGAAATTAAAGTAAAATGAAACTAGGGTTTGATCACAGATTAGAATCTAGGGGCTTTCGGTCTACAATCCCTTGTTTAATCCTATCTACTTGGGTTGTTTAAATTCATGTTTGATATGACGATGTTTCTAACCTAAGATGTTAAAAATGGTCACTCTTGTGTATTAATAACGTGCCTAAATAACTCAATTTATCTAGACCATGAAGCTCTTTGTTAGTCTATCCTATCCTCAGATATTGGTACTTCGTGGACGTGTCTTTCATACCAAATGCAGTAACTTGATTCCAGGTGTAATTTATGACTTTTATATATCAAAATACAAGATATTTAGAGTATTTTCAGGATAAAATTCAGATCGAACATGTGTAAATGTATATATATTTTAGACCTATCAAGTATTCAGATTTTTTTTTATTGTAGGTTCAGTGATACTGATACTCGTGTAGTACTGATTTTTATTTTCTCTAGTTTAGTCTAATAAATGCTTGTAATTTGAATTTTTAAAGTAATGTCAGATGTCCTATAATATTTTCTAAAAAAAAAAATCTTTGCAACATTATTTATTTATTTTAGAATTTTTCATATTTTTTATATTTTTTTCTAAATTTTTCAACAATATAAATTAAAATATAAAAAAATTGACGTAACTAATTTACGTCAAAACACGTCACGTGTGATCACGTCATGTATGGTCACGGCGTGACTACACGTGACGTGACCATTCACGTGACGTGACTATCCACCTCCATTTTGGTCACATTACGTCACGTGAAAAAATAAAGAGTTGATCACGTCACATCACGTCACATGATCAAGTCACGGCGTGTCACGTATTTTATTCTCTAAGCTCGGGTGTCGTAGGGTGATTAAACTGGTAATCTCCAAAACTAGAAAAAAAAATCCTGGTTCGAGAACTGAAGATTTAATCTCCAGTTTTGTGGAGAAAAATCGGAATTTTTTTTCTCCAGTGTTAGAATATGTTAAACTGGAAACTTTTTTTCCGGAAAGAGATCTTGAAACAGGGAATTAAATTTTCGGTTTGGTCATATTTGAAATTTTATGCTATTAGGATGTAGATTTTGAAATTAATTTATAATTTTTGACATTAATAAAAATTTCGGTTGATTTTGTGTACAAGCACTAAGGTACCAAGAAGTAGTGCATTTGTTGGGCCATATAGAGGATGCTCAAAAGGCAGCAGTGTTTAGCTGAGGAGGCTATCACTAGATTAAGCAAATTCAACATCTCGTCTCAGTTATGTGCTTTTGACGTGATATTTAAAGGAAAAAAGTTCTTTGTTTTTGTCTTATTTATCTTTTGATCAAATTAAGCAGTAACTTCTTTTAGGTTGGCGGGATAGATATAAAGAGGACAGATTTTGCTGGGTATTTTATAGAGCATTTAAATTGTTCCTTGGTGTCTTCTTTAGATTAGTATATTGATGCACTGTGTGTGTATTAGGTTCTTTTTTTTCCTGTTGAACTAGTTAATTGGCAACTAAATTGTATGATGTACAACTAGCTATGATAATCTCTTGTTTCTTCATGTCACCTAATTAACATTGTGCTTTTCTTAGGTAGAATTATTTTCTAATTGAAGTCTTCAAAGAAGAATAGACAAAAAGAATAGACAAGAAAAATATCAACTTCAATTTTTTTTTTAGGGAAAATTTCTAGTGTGCCCATGTAAAATCTTAAAATAGCCAATATCCCCATCAAAACAATATAATAGCCAATATCCCCATCAAAACTTTACATTATTTCTTTTTTCCCCTTTTATCCATTTAGCTTTTTATTTAATTATTTTAAATATCAATTTGACAAATATACCCCTTTCTCCCACAACTACAACTAGCGGAATTTGTTTGCTCTATCTCTTCCACCCTCTCCTCTCACTGAACCCTTAATCGCTAAGCTTCTCTCCTCTTGCTATCAGCACCATGCATGAAATATATCAACACCCTTTCACTATCAGCGTCAGTTCTCTCCCTGTTACTTTTATCTCTGGCGAGAATAACTTTATATGCAAATGTAAATTTTTATTGGCAAGTTCCTTATCTAAAGATAACTCCTATTTATTAACTTGTTTCTCAATTTCTCATTTGCAGTTCTTCTAATTCTGAGGTAAAACAAGTTCCTTGACATGGGCTTGTGCTTCTGATTTTCTGATAGCATGATCAATCTCTCACGTGCACTGTACAACGCCTTGTACCGTTACGGACATTTAATTTACCTTGTTTTAAAATCAATCTGAACTCATTGTGCAAATCTACAATTAAGCATAAAAAATCTAGATTACGGCAAGCAATTCTGTAAAATCAAATTTTTTTTAGTAAAAGTGAGTCATGCTCTAGTTGATTGCTTATAGGATTCAAGTTACCAGTATACATAAATAAAGGCTCAAAATAATTGAGCTAGTTACCAGTATACATAAATGACAACTATCCTACTGGTAACTAATAAAAAGAAGTCCAAACAAATAATGAAAAAAAAAAGTATATTTGGGAATTGGGATGCCTACAGCACATTGTCGTGTACTTGGTTGATGTATTTCATTTGTCAGTGAACTTCTTCTATAATCTCTTCCAACTGTCTGTTAGCATCTCTGAAAATCAATTGAATTCGTTGTTAAATATACAAGGACATTAGTAAAAAAATATGTAGCAAATACAGATCGATGCATAAGATAATAGAATTACAATTAGAATAAATTGATACCTAACTAGAGAATTGGATATTTTCACCCAAATATTAGACCATATTGAATGTGAATCATTGTCACATCCATAAAACAGAATTGTTTTATTCAATGAACTTCAACTCATGGCAAATCTTACAAAATAAACTAGAATTAATTTAAACAACAGAAAATAATGAAAGAAGCGGTTAACTGTGTCCAACTGGTACCAGTTCGGTACAACTTGATTATGCACGTGCACAATTACACCCACACTTTGCATTTCTTAGCACCATTATTGTCATTTGCCACACCAGCTTAATGTTTTTCTTTTTATGATAAGCCCATAGGCGTTTAAATTACTTAAAATCAGAAACAGTTGAGTACATCAGACCTTACAGCAAAGGAACCAGCATGGAAAGGATTGTACGCCTCCACCTTTGTACATTGTGCATGCCTCAGGTACCCGGTACCGCTGTAAACCGTGAAAGTTGTTGTTTTATCTTGTAAGTTAACTTCTGGTTTCAATCTAATAGAACGGGCATTTATATGCCTTTTATCAAAAAAAAAAAAAAAAACCTTGAAAGCTACCTAGCACTATTTCTTACATCCCAAGAGCCATCAATTAGCACCAGTTCAATGATAGAGCAACACCAAATCTTTAAGACAAATATTAAATTAAAAAATAAACATGTGCCACAACTCTTCTGTAATCCATCAAAAATCACATGAACACAAGCCTTATGTATAATCCAAAGGAAGAGGTTTGGGGGAGAGGAGAGGACGGAGGGCCTGTCGCTGAGAGGTCGGGGAAGAGGTACAGGGTGTGACACTTTGATTTTCGCTGGGAGGTGGGGGTCGCGAGAGAGAGAGGTGGGCATGAGAAAAGTTCGATAGTTGTGGGAGAAAGTACTGGACTCCTCTAGCAGAGAGGAGAGGATAAATTTGTCAATTACATATTTAAAATAATTAAATAAATAGTTAAATAGATGAAATGGGGATAAAAGAAATAATTTAAAATTTTGATGGAGATTTTGTATATTATGTTGTTTTAATGGGGATATTGGCTATTTTAAGTTTTTGTATGGGCACACCGGAAATTTTTTTTTTTTTTTTTTTTATGGTTGGCGTATGAATGCCAACAATTTGTATTAATAATAAAAAGTTTATTTACACAAATATAATAATTCTATATATACTAATTTACATACACAAAAATTAACTCTCGTTTTCTCACATCGAGATCATCCACTAATCAATCTCTATTGCTGTATCGTTGATTAACTGATGCATAATTTTTGTTTATTTGAGAATAAACGCATGTTCCGCTCACGCCACAGGGCCCATGTCCCACCCGCCCATACCATATTCCATCGCTTCCTCCCTTCTCTATCCATGGTGCGTAAGCCCGTTTGCTAAATGGTCAGAATATTCTCCCTTCCACCATTTATCGAAACATTGTAATGTGCCATTATAACTTCAATTTTAAAATGAAACTATTGCTTTAATAAATCATATGGCAACAAATGATCATTTAATTCCAAATAAGAACAATCTGAAAGCAAATAATATACACTGCCTAAAAGTCCACAATAACCAAGTCGCTGATGTGGCTTTATTAATAAATTGCAACTACAACTCTTTTCAGTGATGCAGTGGTAGTGAAATTGAAATATCTCTGAATTTCAATTTCTTCTTTACAGCGATTTTACCAATATAGATGCTCTCATCCATAACACCCGATATGTGGAGAAAAAAATGCTTAAAAGTTTAGAATATTTGATATGGATTTCTCATAAACTTTTAACTCATTTTTTTTAATATGTTTTATCAATTGATCTTACTACGCCTAATATATGTTATGGATGCTCTCATCCATAACACCCAATATTTTCGTTGCAGCAAAATTCTGTTTTTATTTTCTTCTTTTTAAATTTGGTTTACTGTTGGGCGACTTTTTGATCTTACTACGCCTGGAATACAGACGGTATTCCTCGTTTTAAAATTACACACAATTAGGGACCCACTATTGTTTGTTGGGTGTATATACACCATGTTCATGTACAATTGTTTTAGTTTTGGCGTTCGAGCACCTCGTAGTTTCCGTCAATACTTTCGGAGCATGTTCAACAATGGAAATTTTTATAACAATAATTTTTTTAATATGAAAATAAAAATATCAATTTATCGATTTCAAGTTGAAAAAAAATTATATTCTTTTAGTTTTGCAAATTATGAGCCATTTCTCTCAAACTGTCCGATCTGTATTGAGCCATTTCTCTCTTGGGCCAACCACCGACCTCGGATAATCAAGATTCACTTTCTTGGGTCCCTTTCTGGTTTGAAGGCCCAATGGACATCTCTGCAGTCCTCCGTGATATGGAAATTTCTATGAAGCGGTTTTTGGATTGCGCTAAGCAAGTGGCAATTTCGACTCGTGAGGTTCCGGCTACACAGGCTTCGATACCGCCGTTGAAGATGTCTGTTTCTCCGTCAGGGCATATTTCTTTATCAGGTGGGACTGTAGATCCAAAGCTTTTCCCCTCCATTCCTTTGGCGACTGTTCCTCCTTCATCTGAGCCTGCTGGTGGACCCTGCCCTTTACTCAACTTGGGAGATGGCTCCGCTGTGGCACCTCAATCTCACTCTGATGCTAGGACCCATAGAATGATGGCTAATGTACCGTTAGCTACTCCCAGGCATGACGTAGCAAATCCACCTCCAGAGATACCCACTCGGGTTAGATCTTTTGTAGAGGTTTCTAAGACACCCAACTCTACCGGGTTTAATCAATTAGAGGTGCAGCGACCTGATGGTCGTAGGTCTATACAGCGGCCACAGCAAGATCGTTTCTTGCGTCGCCCTTTCTTTAGTCGCCACTCTAGTCGCGCCTCTTCCAAACCCTACTTTTTCTTCTTCCGTTGTGGAGATAGAGGTCACCGCGCTGCCTTCTGCCGCAACGCCGTCGTCTGTTTCTCGTGTGGTCGTTTGGGTCATAGAGCGGTCAATTGTAGATCGATCTCGGTCATGGCTGCTTCAGCTCAACAGGTGATTAAGCCACAGATCGCTGAACCGATTCCTGCGCCAATGATCAGAGTGTTCCCAAATAGGGATAATCAGGTTTTGCATGACCGATTAATGAGTTCACTGATATTGTCTGATGCGTATGGGTTTGGGGCAACGTATGTTAAAGCGCAACTAGCGAGAATTTTTAAGGAGGTCACTAAGCCGTGGATTGTGAAGTCAATGCCAGGTAAGAAATTACTGGTTGAACCACCGGATTTTAATTGGAGAAAGATGATTTTAGCAAAGGGAGAAATCTGGTTAGGAGATGTGAGTTTTCCTATCGAGCCTTACGATCCGTATAAGCATGATGGGGGAATTGATCCTATCCCGGTTTGGATATTAATTGAAGGAATTCCACCTCGGTTAAGGACAGATTTTACGTTTAAACTAATAGCAGAGGAACTAGGGGGGATAGTCATAGATGTGGATCCGCGTGCAACTGAAGAATTGGAAACGGTGAGAATGTGTCTTGGGGTTTCAAATGAGAAGAAGATAGTTTCTCATAGGGACATGTCTTTTCAGGATGAGTTCGGACGACACAGGTTATACCCTCTCTCAATAGCAATTGAACCACCGCTTATTCCTTCAGGTGAGGTGTCTAAGGGCCGACTCTATTGGCAGGAAGTAAAAAGAATAAAGGGTGTCCACCTGTGACAGTGGCATCAAGAAAGGAAGATCTGAATATTAATGAATTAGGCATATCAAGTGCTAACAGATTTGAGTGTTTGGGTGTCGAGGTTGGATCTGCGTCGGCACAGCAAGCACCAGACAAGAAGTGGGATAGTTGGGAAAACGTCAAGGCGGGTCAGATTTCTGACTCGGCTCAGGAGGTACAGATAACACAGAATCTGGAGAATTCTGCAAAGATGACTTCGGAGCAAGATTCCGATGAGGATTTGCTTGAGATGAGCTCAGAAAAGTCCAACAAAATAGGGGATCAGTCGGGTGTGTTGGCGGTTCCAACAGGGCCAGCAGCTGTCATGCCAGCAGGGGGGATACCAGCAGAAACCAGGCATAGCAACCGCCTTCGTCAATAGGTGCAACAGGGAATTAATCGACGTGGACGTGGAAGGGGAGGTCGTCGTGGCCGCGGGAACAGAAATATTCCAGCTCCAGGTCCAGGTACTTTAACATTTGTTGACAATTTTCCTTTTGTGGAATTTACAGATGAAGAACTTATTCAGTTGTACGAGGTGGCTGGTTTTAAATTAGGTGACAGTTTTGATGAAAAACAGAGAATAGTTACTCTTTTAAGAGGTTTTCATAAAGATCGATTTGAAAAAGTGATGCAGGATTTAGTTGTTCGTCAACAGGAATTAGGTCATTCAATTGTGGATATTAATTCAGCTATTAGTTTAGGTAATCATGGGGAGAAATCTGAAGTTAATAATGAGTAGAATCATGAGTTGGAACATTCGAGGGTTAGGTAATTCTCTTGCTAAACGTATTTTAAAGGATATTTTAGAGCAGAATAAAATTGATATTGTGGGAATTCAAGAAACAAAATTAGAAAGCTTTCCTAATCGTTTTTTTAGTACTCTAAGTTCTCATATTAATTCATGGCATTTTAAACCTTCTATTGGGAGTGCTGGGGGTATATTAGTTGGGATTAATGATAATCTTTTTGATGTTATCTCGGTTTGGGTTAAAGAATTTTCTGTTTCAGTGTTATTGAAAAATAAATTGGATTCTTTTGAGTGGACTTTCTCAGTGGTGTATGGCCCTACAGTTTCTCACTTAAGGGGTGCATTTTTAGAAGAAATCAGGTCTATATGTCAATTAGGATCGGGGGCTGTTTTGATTTGTGGAGATTTCAATTTGATACGACGGAGAAGTGAAAAAATAGGTAAATCTTTTAATTATGTGTTAAGTAGTAGGTTTAATTTGTGTATTTCTGATCTGGAATTGATGGAGTTGAAATTGACGGATAGGAATTATACTTGGGCTCGATCAGTTTTTTCAAATTCTAAGGCCTTATTAGATAGGTTTTTTTGTTCTGTTGGTTGGCACGACCATTTTAATTGTGCAGGAGTATTTTCTCTACCAAGAATCCATTCGGATCATAATCCCATTATTTTAGGTACTCAAGCAGTTTCGTTTGTTGGAAATAAGACCATAAGGTTTGAAAAAATGTGGTTGCAACAAGAAGGGTTTGCTGATCTGTTAAAAAATTGGTGGTATTCGTTTTCAATTACTAATGACGTAGGTAATAGTTGGAGATTAAAATTGCAATTTATGCGACAAAAGTTAAGGGGTTGGAATAATAACCTTAGGGCCTCTCAACGTAAAAATAAAACTCAACTGTTAAGTAAATTAGATAGGTTTGAACATTTAGCAGAAACAGATTGTTTAGATGAGTTGTCTCAACAACAATGGCAAGAATGTCAAAGTGAGTTATATCAGATTTTTAAGGATGAAGAGTTATATTGGCAGAATAGGGCTAAAACTAAGTGGTTTCTTGAAGGCGATGCCAATACTAGGTACTTTCATATTCATGCATCAATTAGGAAAAAGAAAAATTCAGTTTTTGCCTTATTGATTGATGGGGTTTTAGTTCATGATATACATGCTATTAGGGATCATATCACTAAATTTTATAAAGAATTGTTAGGTACTTCAACAACTAAAAGTGTTTCACTACAACAACTCTGGTCTGACACAGAACTATTGACCTCTAGACAAAGACAGACTTTGGAGGCACCCTTTACAATTGAGGAAATTACTAAAACTGTGTTCTCTTGTAATCCATCTAAAGCACCAGGACCAGATGGTTTTTCTTTTCTATTTTATCAAACGTTTTGGGATGATATCAAACTGGATTTTATGAAGTTAGTTGAAGCATTTTATCATAATCAACTTGACTTAGATAAAATAAATATGGCATCGATATGTCTTATACCTAAAAAAGAAAATGCAAATGATGTTAGGAATTTTAGACCTATTAGTCTTATAAACTGTAGTTTAAAGTTAATTACTAAATGCTTGACTGATAGATTATCACTGTATATGGATGATTTAATAGATTCTTCTCAAACGGCTTTTATTAAATGTAGGTTAATCATGGACAATATAATAGTGGCCAACGAAGTATTGCATAGGGTAAGAGTAACTAAGGAACAAGGGGTATTATTTAAACTTGATTTCGAAAAAGCATATGACAGGGTTAATTGGGAATTCCTGTTAGAAGTTCTTCGTATGAGAGGTTTTGGAGATAGGTTTATTTCATGGATTGATCTTTTATTACATAGTGGTAAATCATGTATTAATGTAAATGGGGAGTTAGGGGGATATTTTAAATGTAAGAGGGGTCTTCGTCAAGGAGATCCCCTCTCACCCTTATTGTTTAATTTAGTAGCAGATGTTTTAAACAAAATTTTAGGTCGGGCTCAACAAGCAGGGTTAATTGAAGGATTGGGTCTTTTTGCAAATTGTGAAAAAATTCTTAATCTTCATTTCGCAGATGATACACTACTCTTTTTAAAGGCTGATAGTAAGATGATTACTGTCCTTAGGTGGCTTCTTTTAGGGTTTGAAAACCTTTCGGGCATGAAAATTAATTTCGACAAGAGTGAGATGGTACCATTGAACATATGTGAAAATGTAGGTGTGCAGTTGGCTAAACTTCTTGATTGCAAAGTAGTGCATTTGCCTATTATGTATTTAGGTGTCCCTTTGCATTGGAAACGATTGAGGGAATCAGACTGGTTACCTTTGATTGAAAAAATTGAAAAACGACTACAAACATGGAAGGGGAAATTGTTATCAATGGGGGGCAAAGTCACTTTGTTGAATGCGGTAATTTCATCTATACCATTATATTGGCTCTCTTTATATAGAATGCCTAGTAAAATTAGATATAAAATTGATAGGATTCGTAGAAAATTTTTATGGTTTGGCGGCAATACAGTTAGAAAAAAACCATCATTAATTGCGTGGGATAAGGTGTGTTTGAGTAAAAGTCAAGGGGGACTTGGAGTTTTAGATCTTAATCGTATGAATAAATCCTTATTGTCTAAATGGTTATTTAGGTTCTATGATACAAGGGTAGTTGGCACATGGAAGGAAATCATAACTGATAAATATTCTCACACAGGAGATAGACGTATTAAATCAGCCTTGTGGAATGATATTTTGCAATTACGAGACACCTTTCAGGAATGTATATCTTGGCAAGTCGGGAATGGACAGTCAATTAGGTTTTGGGTTGATCATTGGTGTGGGGATTCCTTACTGTGTTTAGTTTTCCCTAATCTTTTTTCCATAGTATACGAAAAGAATATTTTAGTTAGTAGTGCATTTTCTCAAGGCAGGTTGTCTATCCCTATAGCTAGACAATTAACAGGTATATACCGTGTGGAATGGACAGCTTTAGCATCCCTTCTTGAGTCAGTACAGTTATCTAATGACAGGGACCATATAGTTTGGAAATGGACAGCCAACGGCCTCTTTACAGTAAACTCAATGTATAAATATTTGGCAGAGGGAGGAGTTCCTACTAATACATTTCAGAGTATATGGCAAGCTAGAATACCTTTGAAAGTCAAAATATTCTTGTGGCTTGTTAAACAAAAAAGAGTGCTTACTAGGGACAGGCTAAGTAAAAGAGGATGGACAGGTGATACTCGATGTGTTTACTGTTCTCAATTAGAGACAGTTAATCACTTATTTGTGACATGTGTGTATGTGCAAGCAATATGGCACTGGATTGCTCGTTTTAATAACTTTTATTTTGATTTAGATTCAATAGAGGCATTGTGGGAATTAGACTATAGTATTCCTTTAAAAGAACCAGGAATAGTTGAAATAATTAGAGGGGCAGTTTTATGGTGTGTCTGGCTTGACCGTAATAGAATTATATTTCAGCAGGGGAAGGTATATGATGTGAGAGTTTTAGGGTCCAAAATATTATCAATTGCAAAATTTTGGGCGTTACATCACAAACAGGATTTAACAGCTCAATTGAGTCTTATTTTGCCTTGTAATTTGAAGGACCTGACAGGATTTACAATGGCCAATTTCATGGGGGGTTCACTGGATTCAATCCATACGCTTGGCACAGAGACTAGGTGGCAAGAGGAAGATGAAGATACAAGGGAACATGGAAATAGTTCTTCACTTTTGACAATTATACCAACTTAATAAATTTTTAGGTTTTTTTGTGCTTATAAGTCATACTTGTTATGTTTGATTGATATGAGTATGTTTATGGAGCATTTTGTATTAGGTTTAAAATTTTTGTGTGCAATAGGCGTATTCAGTTCCATAGAGAACCAATATGCTGTTGTTAATGTCAGGGTGTATGGTGTTAGACATTAATATGTTTAGGGAGAATGTTCTTAAAGGTATTACTCAATACCTGAACGATTGTAATGGTTTTCTGGTTATATAGAAAATCGGTGGAGATTCCACTTTTTTCAAAAAAAAAAGTTGAAAAAAAATTATGACGAATTTAAAATATAGGTGTTTGGTAAACCATCAAAAAAATATTAGTAAGTATTTTAAATATTCAAAATTGATATAACACGGGTAAGTTGGTATTCCACCTTTTAAAATTATATCATGTTTTATCTTTAAAATTATACACCATGTTCATGTACAGTTGTTTTAGTTTTGACATCCGATCACCTCGTAGTTTTCGTCAATACCTTCAGAGCATGTTCTAGAATGAAAACTTTTAACTCATTTCTCTTATATAATTTCACCAAAATTAATCAAACAAAAGACGAGATTCATCGAAAAACACTATTATATGTTTTCTATCAAATTCATGCTGACTAGAGTACACGTGATAATAATCGAAAATGTGTTTATTGCCAGTCATTGCATGAAATATGCTAAATGTTTTGGTCACGAGCTGAATTTTTTTTTTATTGTTAAATAATATGTTATTTCTTAATAAATTATACTGATCCAGCAGAGAAAAAGACCAGAATATGCAATTACTTTGAATAGCGAAGAGGGATTTTGTACCAAAAAAATCTCATGATTTGTCCAACTATTAAATTGAGCATGCAAAAATATCTTCAGCCCCAGATTAAGCCCTCAAACTAGTAACGGGCTAGAAACCGGCCCAAATTGGCCCGTCAACCTCTTATCCACAAGACATCTCTAAATCCGCTACTGCACTGATTCTCTCCAACCAACGGTGGAACCACAGATGAGCGCACCAGTTCCTCCCATTCTCCGGCCGCCTCGCTTCTCTTCTCGCCTCAGGCCAACCATCCCCAATGGCAATCCTTCTTCAAAAGATAGCACATTGCCATTTCTGCCTAACTGTGATGATCTCAACCGCATCCACCTACCCAGCCTATTAAAATCTTGTGCGCGCCACCGCCACTTGTCACTCGGCCGACAGCTCCATACTCTCTCCATCAAGCTTGGTAGCTTAACTTCTGACCCGCTTGTTCAGTCGTCCCTTGTTTCTTTTTACTCCTCATGTTCTTTCCACGCCCTGGCACTCCAACTGTTCCATGAATTGCCTCAACCAAACATCTTTTCCTACACCTCTGCCATGGAGGTCTGTGTTAAGTCGGATCAGCCCGAGCGCGCGGTTTCTCTCTTCCACCAAATGCTCGTGTCAGGTATGCGTTTTTATACCGAAAGCTTGCAAAATTGCACCAGACCCGAGAGTTGTGCCTCATCTATATAAGCTAAACCCAGAACCTTTTCCATCTTAGATTTGTTTTGAATTTGTAACTAGGGGGACTTGATACTTGACTTTGATTTCACAGGAACAGGTATTGACCTGTGAAGACCCGTAAATGGAACATGATTATTGTACAAGATACAAAAATTGACTGAAACCTCTAGCTGCCTGAACTCAATTTGACTCAACTTCAGCCTAATCAACATGTCCTTGGGACATTTTACCTAACCAATATTGCATTCCATTAGAGTAACATTTGTTTTAACTTTTGTTGAGCTTCTTTATAACACAGGTTATTCTCCTGATTCCTTCTCGATTGTTACGTTCCTCTCAGCATGTGCTGAAATGGGATTCTTAAATATGGGGCGTGGGGCCCATGCACTAGCTTTGAAAACCGGACTGGAGCTCACACCATTTCTTGCCACGGCTCTCATTAGCATGTACTCCAAATGCAGCTCAATTGACTCTGCTATCTTACTATTTCAACAGACACCAGAAAACACCAAATCTCTACATGTATGGAATGCTATAATGTATGGTCTTGCTTCGCATGGGCACGGGATTGACGATCTAAGGTTATTCAACAATATGATTTCAAGCGGGTCCCACCAACCAGACAGTGTAATGTTCATCAGTCTCCTTTCTGGATGTGCAAACTCGGGTTTGGTCCAGGAAGGCAAGCTTTATTTCAAATATATGACAACAAAATTTGGAATTGAACCTACAGTGAAGCATTATGGATGCATGGTTAATTTGTTGGGTCGTGCTGGGCTATTAGATGAAGCATTTGACTTGGTGACGCACATGCCCATGCAACCTAATTATGTTATATGGCTGTCTTTACTTAGGTCTTGTTGTGCGCATGGTAACTTACCCCTGGCAGAACGAGTGATGGCAAGAATAAGAGAGAGAGAAATAGAGTCTCAAATCACAGATGCAAGTCCCTTTTTCATTCTGTCGGCCATGTATAGAAAAGCAGGTGTTTTTGACAAATATGCATGGCTAAGGTACAGGTTGGAGAGAAAACCAGAGGGTAAGAGTTGGGCTGAGATTGGTGGAAAGAGGCATGAGTTCAGTGAAGGGTTTCTTGGTTTGGACTGTACTGTGCGGACTGAGATCATAGAGATTTTAGATGAGTTGGATTTTAAATTAGGTAAGGAGAGACAGGAGACAAATGTAGAGCACCATAGTGAGAAGGTGGCAGTTGCATTTGGGTTGATTAAGAGTAAGTCAGGACCGCCCATTAGGGTATTTAAAAAATTGAGGATATGTAAGGATTGCCATGATTGGATGAAGTTTGTTTCAAAGAGTTATGATAGAGAGATAGTAATAAGAGATGTTAACCTGTTCCATAGATTTGTTGGTGGGATGTGTACATGTAGGGATTTCTGGTGATAATGTAGAAATAATTTCATCTAAATTTACTTCTACTTAGGCGTTCTGTGTAGTACTCTTTACTTTTTTCCTTGACTCATTGTTACTGTCATCATCATAATCATCCCATGTAATATGATCATTGTATTCTATTCTATCTATTTCTAAGTATATATGTGGATTCTGCTATGAACATGTTATAATTGTGATGCCAGATAATGTGATCAATTATTGGACCTTTCTTATGGATAAATAAACATTAAAGATAAGATAACATAGGATGCCTGTTGCTTGTATGATTTATAGTTTGGGAAGGATGGCCAACTTATTCTGACAATTGTGACCGTCAGTATTGAAATCCATCCAAATCTGAATATAATTATTCATAAGTTATTTCCATCTAGATATCAGTGCAATTTCATAATCATTTGGATCGCCTATTAAAAGGCAACGAAACCAAAATAAATTTTCAAATGGTTGACTAGTTTATGTTTGAATTAATAAGGCCTATCTAAATGAAGAAAAATATATCATAATTGTCAAGTGGAATTGTTGTCAATAATAACACCAATCCTTAAGAGGGGTGCAACTGGTGGTTTTTCTTTCTAAGTTTAGTTAATGCTGGAACAATCAAAACTATACCGTTAATGCTACGATGGTTCGGAATATGAGCATTTAGCTGACTTAATCTAGTTTATGTCTTATAGAATAGTTAGCAGAATCTAATTTTCCTCATACATATTTATTTGTGTAATAATTGTTTCAGCCTTTCTGAAGAATCAAGTTTGCACCAAAAGTAAATAATATAATTTTTTTTTTATTTGAAGTTCTTTCATCATCTTTCATCATTTTTTTTGTAAGCCCGTAGGCATTATCATAATGGATGTAAATCTGCTGCAATTCCAAGGGATCATTGGCCCTGCGATTCCAATCCCCACTGTTCATGTATTTCAAGATTTGTGCACAAAAGTTAACTTCTTTTGAAATTTGTGTAATCTAATAAATGAACTGTTGGAATTAGAATCACACGGACCCTCCCATCCATTGGAATCGCAGCAGATTTATTTCCTATCATATTATGGCATTGGGGGGTTCATGATGTCACAGCCGATATCAGCCTGGTTATTACAGACCAATACAGTATCAAAATATAACCTAAAAACTGGAATTACAAAAACATAGCAGCGAAGGATATATTATCAAAATATATCTTCAATGATGAAGAAATTAATTATTAGTCTAGAAATAATATATATTATGATTTGGATTTATCTAAATTATAATATACTATACTATCCTATCTGGACCTGAACCCGATCTGTTTTGAAACTAATAAGTATTTAAATTAAAATCTAATTTTGAAAACTTTTAAAGTAGAGATTCAAATATAATAACATTCGGACTCTACGTCTCTACCCAACTCGATAGGTACGGACATGATACTAATATTTGCTTATTTAAGTACATAAACCTGCAAAGGAAAAAAAATGACATAGCGGGCCATAGCCCATAGGTAATAGCTTGCAAGGTAAACCGAAAAAATAACAACTCGGGTTATTTTGGATTTGGTTCACAGGATTTTAGAAAACAGGCCGGTTTTTGCTTCAACTACACCGAACCGGATGGGCCTCCAGTTCCAGTTTTTCTGATCAAAGCGGCCGGTTTTCTTTCTGGTTTTTGTAACACCGCTTGTCTGCTTCCCCCATTCGCCACCGACTTCTCTTACAAGTTACAAAACCCACAAAACCCCAGAGAGAGAGACGGCAACGACGATGGTGCTTCTAGAAGAGCTGATGCGTTGCCAAATCAACGAATGGTACCATCTCTTCCAACCCCACACCATCCCAACTCTCTTCCTCCCACTTTCCCCCTCTTTCCTCTCTTACCTCCAGGGCCTCTCTCTGACTGACAACGGGTCCCACTCCCCTGCTCCCTTTCTCCTTCCTCGCTCCGTCTCTAATTCTGCTTCCAGTTCCTCTTTCCATAAATTCCCTTCTCATTCCACTGTTGCGGATCCGGACTCCAATTTCAACTCAGATTCCGACTCCAATTCCGGTTCTGAGATCGAGGCTCCGGTGTTTCCTGAACTGGAATTGGAGGTTGAGAAATCAATTGCAGCTCTAGGTGGAGGTGTGGTGCCCAAATTGAACTGGAGCGCTCCTAAGGATGCCACGTGGATGTCTCCCTTTGGTTCTCTAAAGTGTGAGTCTTTCTCTGAAATTTGTTTGCTGCTTCATTCCTCTGATTGTGTTATACATGATTTGACTGAGGCGTTGCCGTCTTCCCAAGACTATTCAAATCAGAAGCAAATTGAAACTGAATTCCAATTCATCCTGGCTTTGAGAAAGTGGGTCCCAGATATCAGACCTGAATATGAATTCCGGTGCTTTGTTCGAGATAAGAATCTGGTAGGGATCTCTCAGCGTGAAGTTACAGCCTTTTATCCTTCTCTTCTGACCCAAAAGGATCAAATTGTTGATTCAATCTCGGATTTCTTTTATCAAATAGTAAAACCTGTTTTCGGGTCTAGAGATTACACCTTTGATGTGTATTTAACCCAGAAAAAGAAGAAGGTGATTCTGGTTGATTTTAATCCTTGGGGGGGTTTCACCTTACCTCTGTTGTTTCAATGGGACGAATTGGAGCAAGAGAGAGAAGAGGTGGAGCTGAGGTTGGTGGAGGGTTCTTCAGGGGTAAGGCCGGGGATTAAAACAGCTGTGCCGTATGATTATTTGGATATGAGTCAAGGAAGTGGATGGGACGAGTTTTTCAGGAAGGCTGAACTGGAGATTAGAAGCCAAATGGTAACTGGAGAGGATTGACAGGTAAACACTCTTGGCTCGTTTCTTCAGGTTGTATTTTTTATAGTTATTTCAGTACCAGTCAGTTGATATCGGTCATGAACTATGGTAGAGGATAGTATCAGTTTGGTCTATTAATAGTTTTATTCCTTGTACATTCTGAGTAATTGATGTTGTATATTTAAGATCTCTAATATTTCAAGTTTCATGTCAAATTTCTGGTACTCTCAGTTTTGGATGGTATTGACATCGAATACCATTCAGTAAAGTATTTTTCTTTTATAAAAGAAGCATTTGTATTTGCTGTAGTAGGATTTCCACTTATTTTTCACCAGGTTGGATAGGGACCTAATGAAATAGTTTTAAATGTTTAGAGGATGACCATTGCTCTAATTCACATTAATTTGATAGTCTCGTTCTCAATGCATTGAGATCACTAGAAGTTGGTTCTACAAAATGTTTATCCATCTGCATGTCGTACTAGTCAGGTTTAGTACCAGTATATAACAAGCAGTTATTACTCTGTACAGTCATTTCTCAAGGAAAACTCCCCCTTTGTAATTTTGTAAGAAAAGGGTTCAAATGCCTCCACTTAGGGTATCTTCATTATGCTTCCATTTGTAAACTCTAATAATTCAAAATTTGAATCTCAAATGTCATTATCTATATCATTTTATATATGCATATGTAAAATCATGTCGACTTTATTTAGATTGGCATCAAGAGTTTGCAAAAATACATTGATGTGGGGTGATTTCTAGAGGTTGATTTTTAACTTATTGATTTATATCAAAATTAAACCGAAAAGTGATCGTGCAGAGAAAATAATATATATTACATTTAATGGTTTTATTTTAACATTTGAGTTTTAGAAATATTTTTAGAAAATAAAAAATGGAGGCATTTGAACCATCATCATTTGGGTATTCAGAACCAACATTTTTATCTATCATTTATTTTATTACACAGTCGCTGATATCTCAAGGTCCAATGTGGTGTTACACATATATCGTGTATACATACAAAATTAGGCTGACGATTTGAAGTTGCAACCTTTTCAGCTCATAATGTAATATGGACTGATTAATTATTGTGCCTTCAGAGATTTTGTTTAATTATGTGTTTGATTTCTATGCTTGTAAAGGATTCTTGTAGATTTTTCTACCTATTGTATCTTTGTTTAGGAACGCAATTTTTTTGCAAATGTTATTATATGTAAGAGAGATGCATATTTTTTTTTTTTTGTAGTTATAAATATTAGTGAAGGAGCAGACATATGCATATTTGGAGTAAAGTTAGGTTTGCTTACTGTAGATTTTTTAAAATAAACTCAAAATATGCTATAAGAACGTATTAGTCCCTGAATCAATTTAATAATAATTTCGAAAAAAATTATATTTCAACAAAAAAATGTTTAGCACCAGGTTGAGTAGTACTCCTCTCTCTTTTATTTGTTTTAATGAACATGACCAAGACATGATATGCAAAATTTCTTTAGGACCATCATAACACTGACATAGTAGGGCCAAAATTTTGTAGCCACTTTTTACCAAGGACTTGCTTTGAATAGCTTCATCAGATCTTTTTTTTTTTTTTTTGGTGCTAGAATGCTCCAATTAATTATTTTAGTTATTTTCTTATTTCTGTAGCCTATCATGTTTTAGGAGGAAGAGCATGGCTGATGTAAGGAAACAGGAAAGAGAGAGAGAGTTTCGAAAAGCTTTTAAAGGTCGGACCGCGAACCGCTTTAGAAGGTAGACCCAGGAAGTTTGGGAGAAAACTGTTGGAAAGAAACCTTTTCTCGAAAAATACATCTTCTATGCACCTACAAGGCATATCAAACCAATGTACATGATCCTTGGTACCCCTGTAATTGCTTTTCACCAAGGTACCTCTGTAACAAAGGGGCTTAATTGCTAAAACAATTTGTCAATCTGTGTTGTTGTATCAAATAATGTTGTCATGATGTTTTGTAGGGGTTAGGGGCATACATCAAATTACTCTTGTTCCAAACTTTTGGCCTAAATTCTGTTTGTCGTAAGAATCTAATAATGAAATGTGCAAGGAACACCTGGAGATTATGAGTTTGTATTCTCTTGAGATAATTGAAAATTTCAGTATATTTAGAGCCAGATCATGTTCAATTCGGTACTTATTCAGAATGTATGGGGCAATATTAATTGTTGCTTTGAGATTTCTGCAGTAAAGATTTAAACGATCTGATTTTTCCATGGATCAACTCAAATTTGAAATATCTCAGGGATGTGAATTTTGGAGATCACTCCATTAAACTTGCAAGAGGATAGTATTATTCGGAATTTTTTTTTTAATAAATTAGATGGATCAAGTTTTTCAACTTTAAATAAAGAAGGGTGAGACTGGTACTTTACAATGTGTACATGGGTTTGTACTAGGGATTCATATTTTCATTTTTTAGATTTCAAATTATCAATTCGAACTGAATCATGTTCATGTTCATCATATGGAAATGTACTTACGACCAAATTTTATTCCTTTTAGATTTTTTACTTTTAGATAGATAGAAAACCACCTGATATAATGTTTCTGGACCTCCGAAAGTTCTACCTATAAAAAGAAACATTTTTTTTTAAATATAAACTTTTTTTTGTAAGTACATATGGAGATTATGGCATACCACCACTAGTTGGTAGACAAGGTGTCCAAGTCGGAATATGGCATGTTGCATCTTTCAAAAATTAAGTTGCCTTAATTGGGATCATAATACCAGTCTGATTCGGTATGTAACATCAGTTATTATTTCTAACATGCAACACGTTCGAGCAGTGGAGTCGAATTTTTAATATTTTTTCCACCCAACACCTTTTAACATCTACAAAAAAATAATAAAAAAAATAAAAAAATCAACCAGATTTTAAACAAGTGACCTCTTACATAAAAAAACATTGTTCTCATAATTGTATTCTTTAAAGCCACCTTTTATCTCTTAGATGCCCAAATTTGGCGTTCATGTCTGATCTGTCAAATATTGTATCCCCAAAATTGAAGGGGTTCGAATTTGGTAATTAACTTTTATTTTTTTCCCTACTTTTTTTTTTCCGGTACAACAGATTTTAATGGACCGTGTCAAAATGGGCTAGCCTTTCTTAGCCCAAGAACTGTAATGATCAGGCCCAGTAATTATCGTAATAGGTCTGCTTTTATTGGGCTATGTTAGTGATCTCACACACTTGGGCTGTGTTTGAGCATGAACAATTTCAACGCCTCAGAAAATCAACAGCATATATCTGAGCCGTTGTTCTTCATCAAGATTTTGCACTTTCATATATCTGAATGCAGATCAACAGCTTGCATAGTGTACCAGACATTCAGACCTTTTGATTACCTAAGAAGAAGATCCCAATTCGGATACAGGAGAACCAACAAGGTGGTATTTTGCTATGCAAATGCATGGACTTAAATGCTCATTTTCAACCTGGATTTAGCTGACAAACATCTGCATGGTCGAACTCGTTCTTCCGTTGAATTTAAGCGTATGTCAAACTGCACGGTCATGTCAGACATTGGGCCGCGTTTAAGCATGAACAAGTTCAACGGCTCAAGAGATCGACAGCATATATTTCAGCCGTTGATCTCATCAAGATTTGCACTTTTACATAACTGGATAGTTTTGGCTTCATGCAACACACAAACTATAAAATCCAAGCAGCTCTGCAGATGATTCGTGTGTTGCATGAAGGCAAAATTGCTTTGTTAATATATTTACCTGTTTATTCGAATGATCCAGTTGAACAATGAAAGACCTCTTGGTGAAGAAACCAATTAATGACAACGATATTGAACCACTTGACATGCATGAATTTATCCCTTGCAAGGAAAGAATATCCAGAAAACATTATTCCAAATTATTTTGGGGATGATTTTGTTCTTGCAATCATTATGGAAATTTAACCAGAATTAAGATCCATACATCTCTACCTTTTATTCCCAAACCATCTGATATTATTCCTTGGAGGAGGAATAAATAAGGTGCTGTACTGGCCCGAGCATCCTTCCAAGTCTTTGTTTATTCTTCACTTCTTCTAGAAATAATTATTTCATCTGTAGTCGACCCAATTTAGAGACATTCCCCACTTGGTGTCGAATCCATATCCTCTCAGGTGCTTGACTGACTACAATTGAAATTCAGTGTCTATTTAAAAATAGAAATGTCATATTAAAATTAACGACTCAGATCTAATTGTACTCAATCAGGTATTGCACTTGATCTGAATTCCTCAGTGTCGAGGTAAAAAAATGGAATATAGAAGGGAACAACACAAAAATATAAATATTCCTCCATCCTTAATTAATCTATTTTAGTTATGTGAAATTAAATGGTTTTCACATAATTGTTGATACCAAATTATGCATTGAGCAATAGCTAAGTATGTAATTTAAGGGGGTTAAAATACAAGTTTGAAAGATCAAGTCAATTGTTGACATCGGTCAGAATGTATTGTGACATGTTCAAAATTGTGTGACAGTTGTCAACGGTTATATCTTAAATGAAATACTTTAGACAACTATGTATTGATACAATAAACATATGATATGTAATTAAGGAATAGAACTATTTTGTTCTTAAGCTCACCAAGCCCTTTTATAAACTTAACTCAAAAATCTATTGAATTGACTTCAAACGACATATCCAAATCGTTAAAACCGATCTAATGCGTTTACATGTCAAAATTTTAAATTATTGAACTAATTTAGTATGAAGTCAAGCGGTCGAAAAAAAGATAATTTATCAGTTAATTTTAATGAATTTATTTTCATTATTTTTTAACCGCTTGACTTTACATTAAACTAGTTCGAAAAATTATAAATTTGACATGTAAATGCATCATTCGTGAAGTAGATCGGTTTCAACGGTTTGGATGTGTTGTTTGAAGCCAATCCGATAGATTTTTGAGTTAAACCCATAAAGAAGTTTGGTGAGGTTGAGAACACCCTAGTTCTTCTCATAAGTAAGTGTGCATTCCAACGTGCATTTAAAGTTTATAGATATTTAACACATGATCTCATAAAGAGGAGATACAATTTATAGATGGGTGCTACAGCTACTTGCATAAAAAGGATGATGAGTTGGAAGAACAAAAATATTCTGCAACAAAATAGTCTTGAATCAGAACCTTAACCAGACAGGTAAAAAGTTCAAATTTATAAGTGCGTTATTGACCTTTATTTTATATACTGTTACAAGGTTTTGCTCAACTATTATGAAATTAATGTGATAAGATCAAACTTTCCCCATAATTTCCATTCATTTGCTCTATTATATTATATCTTTCAAAGCACAGTAGCATTTCACATTTCTCATCAGTAATTACAAAAATGGGAGAAAAAAAAATAAGGCGCGCACAAGCAGTTTTGATGTGAATATACATATTATGAGAGTCTTTTCTAAATCTAGACAAGATTATAATCTTTTTCATTTGTTGGTTCTTATTCAAAATTAAAATATGGTTATTTGCTAGAATTTACCAGATAATATTTTGATTTGGAATTCTCAACCTAAATAAATTCCACAGAGAAATGTGTGTGGTCAATTTTACATATGATCAATTTGTCCTCTTATTTTTTATACAAAAATCAGGTACAATTTAGTGATGACGACTATCAGAGACTAAACTGAAAATTTACCATAGGGGCTATATTTTAAAAAAATTAACCATTTAACAAGATACGTTAAGATGCAGTATATTTACTGCAAGTACCAACCAAATCTTAATTAATAGAGGGATCAATTATATGTTTGTAAAATAACAGAAAATAAACATGAAAATAAGAGATATAAGTTTTTTCACATTTTTTTATATATAAACAATGTTATTGCTCAGGAGAGATCTATGAAAAATTAATCTAGAAAGCAAAGAAACGTTCGATTCAGATGTCAATGTAACTTTTTTTAAATAAATCTGTTGCAATTCTGAAACTAGTGAATAGTAACTCTGAAATCCTTGCAATCCGAATTCAGCCATCAAATTTTTTCCGAGAACACATCTTGAAACACCTAGTTTTCTCTTGCATGCATCTCGAAACAATTTGACGGTTGAATTCGGATTGCAAGGATTTTAGAATTACGGTTCACTGATCTCGGATTTCAGCAGATTCGGATCCCATTTTTTTTTAAAGAAAGAGATGTCAATGTCATTCTATGAACTGTGTAGCATTATATATAAGCGTCCAGTAATTTCTTTTAACGCTAACCTTAAAACAAAAAAATTTAACGCTAGCATTGCTTTCTTGCTCAAGTTTCTAAATTACATATTTTGATGCCGGCATGGTTACATCCCAAAAAAAAAAAGTTTGTAGTTTGCTTTAAAAAAAACATAAGCTATTTTATTTTTTCCTCGCACTATGTTCTCTAAATAAGTAAATATAGAATGTTCAAGAAAAAAATATCTCCTATGTACCAACAAGGATTTCAGATCTGCTGAAATCCAAAAAGCATGAACAGTAACTCTGAAATCTCTGGAATTCACGATCCAGCCGTCCAATTTTTTTTATGCACGCATCTCAAAATAGCTGATTTTTCTGAGCACGCATCTCAAAACAATTTAATTGCTAGATCATAAATTTCAAGAATTTCAGGATCACTGTTTATGACCAAAAATTTCAGCAGATTCGGACTCACCAACAAGGCATATACCAGTGCACATGATCCTCGGTACTTCTGTAATTGCTTTTCACCAAAATAACCTCAACAATCTCAACTAATGTACGAGATGCGACAGGAAATAACAAAGGGGCTCAAATCAATTGCTAAAACAATGTGTTGTTCTCTTTATCAAATAAAGTTGTCATGATGTTTTGTAGGGGTTAGGGTTAGGGGCATGCATCAAATTTCTCCTGTTCCAAACTTTGGCCTAAATTCTCTCTGTCGTAAGAATCTAATAACGAAACGGTGCAAGGAAAGGAACCATCTTTCGACTTTGGCTAATATTCTTCACATGCAGATCACTCCATTATACTTGCAAGAGGTGCAAACGGATCGGATACGGATCAAATAGTGATAACAAAATATTTGTATATCTGTTTTTAATTTTTGGATACAGATACAGATCGAATATTTGACAGATATGTACGAATCAGATATCGAATATCCGTAAATATTTCATAATATATATTAAATTATATAGTACATATCTACTATTGGAATACGGATAACTAAAATTCAAAACCATATATATATTTGTACCCGTACGGATATTCAGATATCATATATCCGTATCTAATTTTCAGATACGTTCGTAACCGACCCGTTTGCACCCCTAAAAGAATGGTCAAGTTTTTCAACTTTAAATATTTGAAATAAAATATTTTAATCAGATTTCAAACCGATTCAAATTATTATCTCCGTTCATTGTACGAATATGCAAGTATTTGACCCGGTATGAATACAATAAAATAAAATGGCAAGTTTTGATAATCATTATTATTTCATGACTAGATGGAGAATATGATTTTAAAATTCAATTAGAGATTTTTCTTTATGAATTATTAAAGATTAAAAAGTTTATCTCCATCTTTATCCAAAATATAAAATAACAAGTTTCAAAATGTATGGATCACAATATGTTTTGAATAAAGATGGAGATAAACTTTTTAATCTTTAATAATTCATAAAGAAAAATCTCTAATTGAATTTTAAAATCATATTCTCCATCTAGTCTACGATCTTTTAAATTCTTAAGCTTTTAAACGCAGTCTACAATCTTTTAAATCAAATATTCTTTTACATAAAAAAACATTGTCTCTTGTTATTACTTATTAGATTAAAAACTGATTCTTAATTAAAATATTATTCTTAAAAGTCATGTTTTAAATTACTTCACTGTAAATTACTTAAAAAGTTCGGATGCATTCGCTTTATTCAATTAGGCAACCTTTTGACAGTACCTCATCTCTTTGGAATTCACATGCTCTGAGATATCTCAAACTTTGCGTGACTTTTTGGAATATCTCAATCGTTAAAATACGTTCTGCACGACTCCCAAAGCACAAATAATACTGCCCCCCTATGCTACCCCGAATAGACACTGGACACGTCAGTCACGCAAAAATTGAGATATCTCAGAGGATACGCACTCATCTCTTTGTGTGTGTATTTTTCTAATCTACTCTGGCCACCAAAAACACTTTTTGTCTAATTGTCTTATAACTTCTTTTTTTTTTCCCATAAAATAAAAAGACAATGCGGAAAGCAGCTCTTTTTTAAACTTGAAGGAAAATTTTGAGGTATGACTTTGGATGTCTATTAACATGCCATCATTCAATTGGCCTGGAAAGGTGATGAGGCATTTTGCTTGGGGTGCAAACCACAAAAATAAACAAACCGTTAATCCTATTAGGTCATGTTTGGTTGTGAAGTAAAGTTATTTTGGATTAAATTTTTTACTTCGAATTAAGATAGATTAAAATATTTATGTTTGATTGGAATTTGATAAAGTAAACTCATGAAAAGAAAAAAAATTGTAACACGGCATTACTTTAACCATGGAACTTACAGATGGCGTAAGTTACTCCACCTCTTTAAGTGGAGTAAGTTACAACTCCATCTTACTCTTTCAAATTTACTCCTCATTTGACTCATTAAAAGTGAAGTAGAGAGTTTACTCTAGCACTTACTCCACAATCAAACATGACTATATGTAAGAGCATTATCTTTTTCTTAATAAAGTTGATGATTTGACCACACAACACACTAAAATTCGAGTGCGTATATATCTCAATTTTTTGCGTGACCAACGTGTACGTGTACGGTGCCTATTTGGGGATAGCGCAGTGGCAGTATTATTTGTGCAGAATGTATTTGAACGGTTGAGATTTTTCCAATAAAACACTCAAAATTAGAGATACCTCAGAGGTTGCGAATTCCTAAAATTCAGACATGTCTAATATTTGATTTATTTAATTTATTTAGTTGATTTTATTGAATTTCAATTCTAAAAATATGTTTTATAAAAGCCATCATTAAATGAAAATTAATAAATAATTTCTAACATAAAGGACATAAGTGGTGTCATATTTTATCGTGCATTTTTGTTCAAATTAAATTGAGAATAGCCGTAGGTAAACGTAAACTTAACCATAACCACATACTTAGTGCATGGATAAATTCAAAATCTAATTAATTTCATTTACTTGTCATCT
Source organism: Carex arenaria (assembly GCA_964058825.1). Taxonomy (NCBI): domain Eukaryota; kingdom Viridiplantae; phylum Streptophyta; class Magnoliopsida; order Poales; family Cyperaceae; genus Carex; species Carex arenaria. Next base: position 223,356 of record CAXKVW010000159.1, read on the forward strand.
ACAATATAATAAATTCCTTTTGTATATTCTATAATTTCGGCGCCTCGGATAATGACTTTCAAGTTGACCCTTGAAAAAATAAACAGAAAATATATACGCTTTTTCTGACTTTGTTTAGTCGTCTATTATCAGATGTCACGTTGCATAATCAGATACATCAAACATTTTCATGTATATCAATACCCAAATGGGGTTGGGGGGTTTTGTCCAAATGACTTTGGACAAAATCTCATCTAAAGCCGGATCTAAATCATCTGATCTGTATAAAAAATTTTACAGACATTTAAATTTAAGAAATTATTTAAAATTATTAAGTTTTAAATATATTTGCACGAATCTCAATACAAATTGACGTTTAAGTTTTGTTTTGGTCGAAACTTTGTCCAAAATCCTTTGGACAAAAACCCAATCCCCAAAAGTAAAACCGTATTAAATTGCAACAAGTCTAAATTCAATGCATATTATGCGATTGTTTAATTATTAGACAAATTTAACCGACTTCAAGATTGAAAGCGAGATAATATTTAAAAAGTTTCAATGTAAATTAATCCGAGACAAACCCAAAATCGAACGGAGTTTAAAAGTTAATTTAAATGAATCATGGTTTGACTTGTACACGGGAACATTAAGGTATTACGCGTTTGTGTTCCCTTTAGAAGCTACAACCTTCCAACCACCTCTAGCTTTCTATTTATTTAATTCTTTCATTGTTTCGCTTTTTAATTTGAACTTTCTACCAAGCAAAGTAAAGACTAGAGAGATCGTTTGTAAGGTACTGAGGTCTCTATATAGAGAGCAGCTTGGGTCCGATGGATTCTATCATTGTCTGATCCGCTTTAAGATCCATGTGCATTGCTTTAATATCCAAGCACGATAGCTTTAATATACGTGCACACGAATTTTAAGGTGGATCGGATGATTATGGAGTCCATCGGACCCAAGCTTGTCTCCTCTATATTGAATCAACTGCATACATATTGGGTCCGGAACCTATAAGGTAACTCAAACTTTAAGTTTGGATCTAGACCGTCGGATCAGAATTCAGGCCAACTCAGCTTATGCTCGAATTTACATAATGTCTTTAATTAATATTGCGTTGATTTTGCTCGGACGGTCCGAATTCAAACTCAAATTTTGAATTATCTTAGAGATTTGAATTCCTACATATTTCACTAACAGTATGCTTGATGCGGTGTTTTTTTATATGAGTATGACTTGAGTGCTATTCATAAGGTCTTTCATGCTACAACTTAAAGAATCTATCATATAAATTTTAAATTTCAATCTAAGTAGCTCTATAAATTAATTATATAATGAACTTGTAGAATACTAATTTTTACTCTTTTTTTATAATTTATGAAAGATGAAAAGAAAAAAACAATTTAAAAAAATGCTAATATTTTAAGCAATTTTTTGCCATATTCCATAAACCAGAAATTCTGATGGTTGGAGCATTTAAAAAACAAATCGAGAGCTTTTTTTTTTTTTAATTGAGCATATTAATAAAAATTTGGGGTATACCAAGCACTCCTGGTAACTTTTAAATACTTATTATTTACATTTAACATAATATTTACTAAGCTATCCGCCACTAAAGTATGCTTGCTTAAAATAATATTGTATATATTGTCAAAAAAGTTACACCAACCGCTGTTTGACAGATTATAAATCTCGTCCTTTTATTTTTTTTTATTTTGTTTGCCGACAAGATTTTTTTATGCTTTTTAGAATGTACACTCGATTATAGTAAAACACTATCGTTGGAATTGAAATGAATATTCCTATGTCAATTTAAAATAGCTATCGACAGTTGTCTGTCAATTAATTAATAGCTATTAGCACCTGTTATCTTGCACTACGAAACTTCTTGTTCGAATCACCCAAAAATATGCATTGCTTTGAACTAAAGTAAATGGTCGTCCGAATTAAATTTGTCAAGTTATTTCTTTTTGGGAAGTAATGGACAAATTTGTAGGATTAGGAAGCATGCATTCGGAAGATGAAAACTCTGAGAGTAAATATAATATTTCTAATCTCAATAATAAAACTAAACTCTCACCTATTATGTTTTTTTATTGTTTGATATATGTCTTAATGAAAAATTTTACTACTATTTTTAGCTTATTTTTCTGATTTAATACAATATATAAAGTTGGATCCTTCTAATTGTACCCAAGGATTTGTACCCACTTTTTACCCAAACTAACTGTCATTTGACTGGTAGTAATACTGCAACAAATATAATATAATACTGTAACAAACAATATAGAATCATGTAAAATATGGGATCAATTTTTTAAAAAATAACAACTTGTAACTTCCAACATCTTTGTACTTGATGTATTTTGTACTTTCAAAACTGTTGTACTTTGGCAGTTAATGACAGTTAACTGTACTTGTTTTACTTATGAATCTATCAAATTGTGTACTTTCCCCCTTCTAGAAGGTTTTAATTTTTTTTAAAAAAATTTTCTATCATTCTAGAAGTTTTGATTATTATTATTTTTTATTTTAAATTTGTCATTATGTAAAATTACGGATTCAAAATAATGTAAATGAATATGGTAAAAAATAGGTGTGTAAACTGCAAAAAAAAAACGACAAAATCTATACTCTAAATATACTGCAACTGAACATTATGAAAAGTGTAACAACAAAGTATCAAAACCGTAACAAGGAATACTACATCAATTAATTATGAAAACTGTAACAATTACAATAACAACTATGTAGCAACAATTACGATAACAACAATCAACCAAACAACTAACAAGAACTTTGTCCAAAACAACACTATCAAGAACTTTCTCCAAAACAAGAAACAGAAAACCTTAAACTACTGATATTTGGTGTTCATTGTAGGGATGTGTCAACAGCTTCATGGCGAGAATCAAACGCTCTTTACATATATCTTCCTGCAAAAAAAATTACAACAAATCTTACAATTAAAACTGAAAAATTACAACAAAAAACTGAACTTCACCATTGTCAAATACTGTAACAACAGAAGACCAATAATCTAATAAATGTAAATAAATATTGTAACATATTTATCTAATATTTTCAGACATTTTTCTAGTAAAAATCACGTAACAAATGTGGACACATAATGTAACAAATAGGAAACAATAATGTAACAGATAAAAAAAAATAAGACTGAACTTCATCATTGTCAAATACTGTAACAACAGAAGACCAATAATGTAATAAATGTAAATAAATATTGTAACATATTTATCTAATATTTTCAGACATTTTTCTAGTAAAAATCATGTAACAAATGTGGACACATAATGTAACAAATAGGGAAAAATAATGTAACAGATCAAAAATAATAAGACTGAACTTCATCATTGTAAAATACTGTAACAACAGAAGACCAATAATTTAACAAATGTAAATAATTATTGTAACATATTTATCTAATATTTTCAGACATTTTTCGAGTACAATCATGTAACCAATATGGACAAATAATGTAACAAATTGGGAAAACTAATGTAACAGATCAAAAAATAATAAGACTGGACTTCACCATTATCAAATACTGTAACAACACAAGACCAATAATCTAACAAATGTAAATAAATATTGTAACATATGTATCTAATATTTTCAGTCATTTATCTACTACTTATAAATAAATCAATACCTGAGAGAAATTTAATGGAAAACCAGTGATTATATTGTAGACTATCCGCAAAATGAACACAGAACAATCCATTGATAATGGTCCTTGCTTTGGACAATCCTTGAATTGGGTGTTAATAGCTATCCATTTAGGGTTGCCTAAAAGGAAAATAAAAAAAAACCATTAATAAAAAGATCGATGGAGGAAAAATTATGTTAAGTATTACCATAATAATACTAAATAATAATTCAAAATAAGGACTCACCTGTTCTCCATGATAAAAACCATTTAAACCATGTGACAGTTTGGTGGTGGTATTCAAAATATGAATTATTCTCCCCGTGAGACGTATAGTAGTGCAACTCCAACCCAGGGAGATCCACTACAATAAGAACTCAGTGGTTCTTCTTACACACAGGGACAAATAACCATTTGATCGTCTCAAATTGTCGGCCAGACAGTTGAGGAATAGCCACCGCCGCCTGTTTTTCTGTATACTGATGCATTATTATCTGCATATTACAATAGAAAAATACTGTAATAAATATACAAAAATAATGTAACACATGCAAATCAATACTGTATCATATTTATTCAGAACTATGAAATATGAAAACAATAATGTAACAAAAGTCAATCCAAACTGTAACAAATAGAACATAATACTAGAACAAATAATAATACATAGTAAAACAAAATTAAATCAGTAAATAACTCACAGAATTTAGATCTCAGTGCTGATCTTCAATCCGAATCGAAAGTATTATCAGATCGGATTAGGATCTGCCAGAAGTAACAAATCAGTAGCGATATACAACGAAAACCTTGCGAATGATCACTCAGACAATTCATCGAACACCTTGTGAGCACTAGATAGAATACATTGAAAAAGCTTACCATCTAAAATGAAGTGTCACATCAGATCTGACCAATCAAGTAGATGAAGAGAAAGAATTAATCAAGTAATTACACGAAGATATCTAATCAAGATTGGAGATCAGATACTAGTAGCACGATTCTTGAATTGACAAAATTAGAAAATAAAATAGCGACTCTGATTGCTTGAATCTGAATTATAAACCAAAATAAGTATACAGATCGTCGATCTACAGATAGTCGTGTATTATAATATCCATAATTAAGATTGAGAAAATGATTGCAATGCCTACATCTAAACCCTATACTATAACAAATCTACACCTAATACTGTAACAAATGGAAACCAATGCTGTAACAAAGATAAAAAAAAATTGTAACAAATGCAAACAAAATTGTAAAAACTGAAGATGTAAACTATAAAACATGAATACTGTAACAAATTGAAGAGAATACTGTAGAAAATACGGAGTGGATAATGTAACAGATAGCACATATGCTATAATAATCATATTTATATATTGTAAAAGTAAAACTGTAACAAATGAAAACCAATACTGTAACATATATAAATCAATGATATAACAAATCGGCAGCTAACATATTAAATTAGATCAGATCAAATCAAAATAGAAATTCAATAATGTAAAAATAATGTAACATATTAAATCGAATGCAAACAAATACAGCAACAAATACTGTAACATATGCAAGACAGTTAATGTAACAAATTTAAACAAATACTGTTAGAATATTAAAAAAAACTATAACAAACGATCAATATCGTCTGACAAATCAAAATGAAAATTCAATTCAAAAAAAGTTCGTACAGAATATCAAAATCATTAAAAAAACACACTGAAATCTAAATCTGAACTCTGATCTTAATTTTGAAAGGCAATTGATAACAAAAAATCTGCAAAAATGAAAATTAAAACCTAATTTCATACATTGAATGATGAACAACAGTGAGCGACGAACTACTTACTGATATCGCCTTCCGATCAGTAAACCTCTGATTATGATGTCGCCTTTAGATCAATCGTAAGAATGAGATCAATAAACCTCTCGTGTCAGATGCAACGCCCGTGAGCAAAAATATAGCGCAAAAATGGAAGCAAATCAGTATAGCCAGGAGATGCAATCAGGAGAGAAGAGAAAGAAATCGAAAGAGATTTGGTGAAATCGCCACAGATTTCGTCAAATCGGGAAATATCGCCAAATCGGGAATTTTTTAAAGAAGCGGAGATTTGAAATGAATCGCGGAAACGAGGAAACGCGTAAACACTGGGTTATATAATGGTAGCGATGACCATTAACCGACGGTTAAATCCAATTTGGATAGGGTATGGATAACGTGTGGGTAAAATCTGGGTACAAAAGGTTGGGTATTATAACCTTTTCTCTATAAAGTTATATGGATTATCCGAATATATTATAGTATTTATTTGATAATATTGGGTGCAAATGGATTGGATAATATCCGACTGTATCCGAATTCGTATTCGAAAATTTGATACGGATATCCGATATCCAAATATCCGTGCGGATACGGATACAGATATGGTTGTGAATTTTAATAATCCGTATCCGAATAGTAGATATATATCATAAAATTTAATATATATTATGAAAATATTTATGTATATATTTACGGATATCCGATGTCCAATCCGTATCCACACGTATCCGTCTAATATCCGATCCATATCTGTATCCAAAAAATAAAAACGGATACAGATATGATTTTACCACTATCCGATCCGTTTGCACCCCTAGACAATATGCATCAATAATAAAACTTGCAAAATTTAAAATCCAATATTTGATATGTGATCCATACACATCATGAACATGAGAAATAATGCCACTAGAGTCATCAACCACATTAAAATTTACAACCATCTATATTTAATGGTCTTTAATGAAAAATCAAATTACATCTGCCTTTGAACAAAATGATCTTGCGAGCCCTCTATTATTCCCTCTTTCTTTCACCCTATATTCTCTCGTTATCAACTTTGTTCTTGTAAAATATATATATATATATATATATATATATATATATATATATCCTTCTAAAAATTTGTATACATTGTTTTATTTTTATATTTAAAAAATAAATTAAAAATATCATATCTTGAACTAATACATATTTTTAATAACCCTAAAATAAAGCAAAAGATCAACTATTTTTCTTATCTAATAATTTCAAAATTCTAAGATTAAACATTTTAAAAAATTATTTGATTCTTTTCAAGCATACGGTATTTATATAGTGTGTGATTCAGTTAATGTGTCACATATTAAAATTGATAAATATATATATATATATATTGCGCACCAACCAGCATGCAAATTTTTTTGCTTTCCACTGGGAAAATATTATTTTTTCACCTAAAAAGGCACAAGAAATAGGCCAAAATTCTAGCCTCTTCTCTAATCAGTTTTTGCTCCTTTTGTTGTTTGGTGGAATAAAGAAATATCCTTTTGTTGTATTGGATATGTGAGGGTTTTTTTCTCTACAAAAAATTTTAATCACAACATAAAAACTGTCAAATTATTTAATTCTTAGTTATTAAATTATTAAAAATAAATCGAAAAATGTGCCTTATAATAAATTATTGTCAAATAATTTTAAAACATGTCCTCTTTTCGCTTTTAGAGACATGCAACCACATTACTTGTCAATTATTTAATTCTTAATTTTGAAATTATTAAATAAAAATCGAAAATGTGCCTTATAATAAATGGGAGGTGGAGGAGCTTGATTTTTTTTTTCTTTGTTTCTCTTTCAATAAATATAAAGGGGAGGACTAGAACTGATATGTGCTATCTGGAGTGGATAGCCCGTATGCTGAAAGTTGACTGGCTGGATTGAATCTCTCCCTATCTCGGTTGATAGGTCGAGATGGCGGTGAAGATTGAGCCTCTCCTTATCTCGGTCGATAAGTCGAGATGATGATGAGCCGGCTTACTGCGGGATGCAAGCCGACTTGGTGAAGAAATTGGGAGGAGGATGTGAGATATTCTACTCTTCCCTATCAATATCTCTCGTAGTGTATGTTTTTGTGATAGAAAACTCGATCTCCTTCTTAGGAAATCTGAGGCTTTTATACCCAGATCTCTAACCGTCCCTCCGCGGATCAATCGGAGAACGTGAGAGCGGTTATAAGATCATGCGCAGGGTTATGGAGATCGTGTGGCGGTTATCCCACATATGTCGGTATGTTGTTATACCGAACTCTACTACGGGCTTTGGCCTATGTTTTAGTTGGGCTTTTTTTTTATGTTCTAGGCTGGCCTGCTAAATGCAAGGTCCGAATCCCAGATGTTCTTAAGTCTAAATGTAATTTAGGGCCTATTTATCACGGTCCTATCAAGAACTTTAACATCTTGTTTGGATGGAGAGTAGAGGAAGGAAAGAGAGGTGAATAACAAAAAGAAATGGAATGGAATAGAAAAGAAGATTAACATATTTAACTTTTTTATGTTTGGATGATTAATGAGGAAAAATAAATTTAACTTTCTTTTTCTTCTTATTTCTTGTTTGGTTGATTAAAATTTAGAAAGTTAATAAGAAATTCGGTAGCTGTTTTAGGTTTGTGACAAAAAACTTGTATGAGAATTATATAGGTAAGATATAGAGTTGGACATTTATGTTATTTTTTCTAATAATATTTGCAACAAAATTTGTTTCCATCCGTTACACCCCAAATCAGAAGTAAAACTAATTATATTCATTATAATGATACAAGGTTAAACCTTTCACCTCCTATACCCTTCACATCTAACATAATTTTATCAACCAAACGCGATTTGACAGAAAATTTTCCTTTCTTTCCATTCCCTCCCTTCCTCTACTCTCCATCCAAACAAGGTGTAAGAGACATGAAGTAACATAAGGTAATGAGAAGAGTGTAAAAAGGGGCTTGCAAGGCCATTTTATTAAAAAAAAAATAGGAAGAAGGGCAATTTATTTCAATAGTTCAAACGAAAGGGTCAAATGTAAAATTTTCTATTTTTCTATATGTGGAATTTTTTTAACTTGATTAAAATAATATTGTAAATTTTGTTAAAATAAATATTATTGACATATTCTATTTCTTTATGTAGATATGGGGCATCTTTTGACCTATCAATCCTAATAAATTATACTTTATGTGAAAAATAGTCCAAAAGAAACTTCATGAAAACATGAAAAACTTTTGTTAAGTTGAAAACTAAAAAAAAATCATTTGAGAGAAATATTTGAAGTGTCAAAAACCAGCATTTGATCTATTGTTTGTCCTCCGTATAAAAAATAACATGTTTAAAACTCATATACGGAAATAATTTTTTTGAAAGAAAAATAAAGTCTAAGTCTCTAAATTCCATATCCTTATTATTACAACATATAATTTTTTCAATTCATATTTCAAATTCATTAACTCTTACATGAAAACAATGTGCTTTTGCCACTGGACTATATATAGATATTTGAAGATGGAAAATTTGATTCCAATCCTTATATAAAAAATCAATTACGTGACAATATAAGAATCTCTATTTTAGACGTGAAAGCTCAGACCTCTAAGTTTCCTTAACCAAAAAAAACACTTGAATTTCAAGTGGGTTCTTTCACTTGTCATCAACTTTCCATTCGCGCGTGACTAGTGACACATATAGACATGCACAGAAATTTGAACACACATAAAACTAACCGATTTAATCCTCAAATTGCTTGTGCTGGCCTCTTTTTTAGATTTTGAATTTTAATAGAGATCTATTAGTATCGGTCGACTTTGTTTCTTTCTGAATTTTTTTTGCCTCTCTCTGAATGTTTAATTTGTAATTTAAATTAAATTTAGGGTTAAAATTAAAATAAATTTCTTGAATTATAATTGATAATTAGAATTATAAGTTAGAATATAAGAAATTATAAGTCTAAACATTGTTTTTTTAACGAGAGTATCCAATTAGTTAATGAGTTTAAATCCAATTAGCTGTTTAAATCCAATTCGATTTTTTTTTAGCCCCTGACTAAAATTCTGAATCCGTCCAGGCCGCCTAGCTCACGCCCCAGAAAAAAATATTCCTGACCTAAACAAAAGGAACGGAAAAAAAATTGGTTCCTTCTATGAAATCAAAATCTCAAGCTAATCTATCTATCACCCTATATTATTTTAAAATAATTTCTAATAATAAAATTTTTGGTGTCCTTATAAATTTTGAAAAAGTGATTTCGCACATGTCATTTATTTTGAGAATGAGAGAGCAAAAGAAGAGTCGTTATCAGTGGTTGATCTACCAACTTGTACAGCTGCCCAAGCAAAAGAGAAAAAGACACTTGAAACTTGAAAGCAATCTTGAACAACTGATAGATTTAGTAAAAGATCTCGTTCAATTGTCGTATGAAGTTAGGTCTGGAGTTGTTGGTTTTTAAATGTTTTAAGCCTTCAAAATTTATGTAGAAACGTATAGAAGGACTGAATAATTTAATGTAAAGCAATTTTATTTTGGGAATGGTTCAAATGTTTATGTTTTTTGTGTTTCTATTTTTTTTTAATAACAAAATTTTTAAAATTTATATGTCAAAATAAAATTGTTAAATGTGATCTATTATTTTATATACACACATAAATTTTGTAACGTTTTTCAGTTTTGTTTTTATATTAACCAACAAGTTAAAACATTAACGTCCAAAATGTATCCATCCTGATTTATTCTTGCAAACTCTTGATACCGATAAAACAAAGTCAATATGTCGTCATATTTTATATGTGTGTAGAAAATGATATAGATCAAATATGACGATTTATTTTGTATTTGAGTTTTAAATTTTAAGTTGTTAACGTTTTATAAAATGGAGGCATGATGGAGACAAAAAATAAAAATGAAGTCATTTGAACACTCTTCTTTTATTTTATAAGAAAATTTTGAATGTCAGTGTATATAAAAATTGAGGAGGGATCAAGTTACAACAAATTTGAGTTACAACAACGGATTTTTTCATTTTCAAGTCCAAATGGTCGATCCAAACCGTTCAACATAATTATCTAAATAAAATGTGTTTCCAGATCAAATTTTACATATTTTTTAATTCTTTTACTCTTTATTAAGATGGGTACAAAATTCAATGATTTGAATTTGACTAGTTTTTGTAAAATACTTAAGAAATAGTAAAAGAATTTAAAAAAATGTAAAATTTGAACTGGAAGTACATTTTATTTAGATAATCATGTTGAACGGTTTGGATCGACGATTTGGACTTTGAAAATAAAAAAAATATATTGTTGTAACTTGATCCCTCCTCATAAAAATTATAAGATTTAATGGATAAATTTATAAACTTTCAATTTGTTAGGAGCTTAGCTTATTTTTCTCACTTCCATTCGTTCCGAATTTGTGACCATGTGTCATAAATCATAATTGTTTTCATAAAACGAGGATAAAATAAAGTTCGCAAAGTTAGATTTAAATTTTATAATGATAAAAGTTTTTTTTTTTTTTTTGTATAAGGGTAGATAAAATTTTCTGAATATATATTTAAATTTTAACTTGATAAAAAAAATTCAGAAAAAGGGTAATTAAAAATTTGTGAAGTAGTGTTAAATTTTAAATTAATACAAAAAGACTTGGAGTAACTTGCAAGTTAGATGGTTCATAGATGTAGATAAAAAATATTTTTTTGAAATGTTCCAAGCAACTGTTAAATCAAGGTTGGAAACATCGAAAGTAAAAAAAATTAAACCAACCAATTGTAGCTCAAATGGTTAATGACAAGAAATCAGTACAGAAATTAAGTCTTGATCAAAGAAAAGTGCGAAATATAAAAATAAAAATAAGGAAGAAGAGAGTAAGTCAACAAGCTAAACTAACAATTTCAATTACGTGTTATTAAGGAAATATATAGTAATAGTAGCTTTTTGACAAAAGAAATAATGATCGTCATATTTTTTTTTCATATTTTTCCCGATACTACTTGCAAATCAGAAAATTGATTGATTGAAATTTCTGAAAATGGTTAAATATGAAAAGCACCACTTACTGTAGCATCTGACTTGGTCCACTTTCTTTAATTAATGTGGAGAAATATAAGAAGGTTAATTGACCAAGTCATGGACCAGTCAGTATGAGGAACATTTTTAGCTTCTAGACAAATAAATATTTTAGAAAAAGTAGCACATCACCTTGATCAAGGAAATTAAGTAAGAGAATGGATAACTCATGTTTTGAAAATCTTAACAACAAATTTTTCCAAATCAATTAAAATTTTAAACTAAAAGTAAATTTATATGTATTTTATTAATTGAACATAATATAATTATATAAATCATGCTTATAATATTAAACTTTACATTTAAACTTTATTTTTAAAAATTATTAAAATTGTTAACATAGTGTCAAATTGTCCCATCAATAATTAATAAATAAGTTGTACTAAATCCCTAGAAGGGGGTAACCGTATGAATAAAGAAAAGGATCTACAAAATTCCATATGAAAGAGAGAGAAGAGCTAATTAAATGACTAGTCAAGGCATCAGTTACTTTCATTAATGCTTTGTTATATGTACAAAGATACATCTAATATAATACAATCTACCTATCATCACCTATCTATACTTGTACGAAGGAAACAAGAACACCAAATCAGAATCAAAATCACAAATTTTAGTTCTCCCCATTCTAATTCCGACCTTCCCGTTGATTCCAAGAGCTTTTTCGTAGAAACCAAACAAAAGCTCCGTTTTGAATGTTTCCACTGAGGCCCTTTGCTATCCAAATTCTCCTTTCGTAACATTCCTTCGCTACTAAACTAAGCACCTAACCTTTTTCATCTTTCTATTTACAACCCTAGACATCCTATATGTACATTAAAACCTTCGCATCTTTTATCTCCAGTCTAATCAAAACTGGAGAAATCCACTGATATGCCGTGCAGCACGAAACAGATGCAATGGATATCTCCAGTATTCATGACTGGATAGGTGTTTAATTTAAACATTTGCCTCCATATATGACTGGATCCAATCAGGCCCAAATTTTGAAGTTCTTCCACACAATTGACCCAATTGATAGCAAACCGGTACCGCCGGTACCGCCTTCATTCACGGCAGACCCAGCACAGTACCGGTGCCAGGGCTCCTCTTTCACTTTCAGATACTCCCCGCCGATCCGTTGCACGACCGCATCAAGGATCTTCTGATCTGGCATGTGGCCCCATGCGTCAGTAACATAGAACACGTTCATGGCCGTCTGTCCCTTCGTGCTGACATCAGCCCTAGTTACTGACAGTCCGTTCTCACGAAAGGTTCGTGTCACAAAGGCAAGCAAGCCCGGCCGGTCTGCCGTGCACAGTTCGAGTCTAACCCCCTAGACAAATTAACAAACACCTTGTGAGCATTTTGAAAATCAAAGCAAAGTGCGATAAAGTGAATGTTGTAGAGTTAATTAATGCGAACCTCGGAGGATCTTCGTACAATAGCAGCTCGGAGGCATTGGATCACGCGCTCTCGCTCAGCCTCTGAGCTTATAGGACTCCCATCTAAATGTCTTATGTAAAATTCCTGAATAACCCCCAGAAAAATGAAATATTAAATTTTTATAGCAAACATAACGGGTGTAGTGGTCATACTTAAAAAAATAACAAATTGTTCCAAAACAAGAGGAGCAAATCGAAATTTACTCTTGGAACTGGAAGTATGAAAACGGAACTTAGAAAAGTACCTGATGCGCCAAATCACCGGTGGTGTCCACCGTGCCATGAAATACGACATACTCCATATCTGTCAAGGTGCAAACCACATCAAATAACAGCTTTGGTCTATCCCTACATTGCACCGTGACCACTGAGTAACCCCTCTTCTCGCCCCAATTCTCGACCAACACCACAGGGGAAGACGTGGATACCTCCTCTGTGCTCCACCTGTCATCCATCCCCTCATAATCCCTATCGGCGAACATGATCTGATGCATCCTTCGATCCGCATCTGCACCAAACCTTGCTGGGTACGAAACCTCTGTTAGCGGAGCCCCACGGAGACCATTAGTCCCTCTCAAAACATGCTTTAGCCGTGCTTGGATCCGATTTGCAGTTTGCTTATCCTCAATTGGCGAACCCGATTTCTCGTCCTTGACAGATATAATAGCCCCAATCCGCCGGTTATGAGTCCAGACCTTTGCCTCCACCACACTGCAACTGAGATCGGCTAGCACAGCAAACACCTCAGACAAGAGTCCCACCCGGTCTGACCCAGTCAGCTCAAGTGATGTTAAATGGTCGAGTACCTTGTGGTGCGGTAAATCGCATGTGGGGTCCAGTGTCAGACATCGTTCTAAACATGAAATTAGGCGGGACGTGTCAGCAGTGATCTTGCGGCCTTGCCGGTCAGTGCAGTGGAACACATCCATGAACCACCTCCCATCGGATGATATGTAACCCTTTTTGATGGAAAGATCCAAATCCGTTAAGGCCTGTAAGGCTTCTAGCAGAATCCCAAACTTACGAGCGCTATCTACCTGTTGATTAGAGAGAGAAAGTTTAGGAAAGAAAAAAAAACGGTTATTTTTGTAAATATCACCGCAAAAATCAGGAGTTACCTTAATAAGCGTGGCGGAGGGGGAAGTTACATTGTCAATCACAACTCGAGGGGTGTTCATACGATTAACGAAGATCTCATACTCGTCGAGTCGTGCTGTCGGTCGACTCCATGCCATTTCTCCTGCTTTCTTTACGGGCGTGAATTTGAAATTTCGAAATTCGAAATGGTTTTTGAGGTTTTTGTGTGAATTAGCGAGCAGGGTACTGGAGAGGAGCGGTTCTATGCTGTACGGACACTCGCCCTGGTTTTCCTTTCGCAAAACAGAATGACGATATTCTCTCTCTCTTGATCTCTCGATGTTTCTGGTTTCACTCTCTGTTTAATTTTTGGGCGCTTCTATTTGGAGGTTGGAGACATGGAATAAGAAGAGGATGAGTCTATGAAGGGTAGAACGGTTAGGTCGGTCGTATTTTGAGAAAGTATTGAAAGAACCCGCACCCATGTATATACGGCATGGCAATAGCCAAAGAGCCAGGTATAACTATCACGTGCCGGGTGCAGGGATCACTGACTTCGCTTTATTTTATATTTCCCCTCATTACCCACCAGAAATTGAGCTGCTCTGTTTAAAACGAATTGTATTTTTTTTAGGGGAATTTTTTTTACGCATATTGCAAGAGGTGTATTGAGTAATTGAGATTATCAGAGTATAAATATTAAAAGACGAGTAGAGTAGCAACCTGTGGCGTGCCGAGATTAACACACTATGATTTAATTTGGTTTTGTACTGTGTTGTGACCAAGTTAATTTTTTACTTGTTGTGTTATATCGTGACTAACATGTCAAGAGATGATCACGACACGTGAATAGTCACATCCAGGGACGGAGCTAAGATTTTCGTCAAAGGGGGACAAAAAAATATCGAATCGGATTTAAATTCATTAACTAATTTGGTACTCGATAAAAAAAAAAATACTTTAATTTATACATTTCAATACTCTGACTTGCAATTTCTGATATTTTAACCTATAATTCTAATTACCAATCAAAATTCATGAAATTTATTTTAATTTTAATCTTAAATTTAACCCGAATTACAAATTAAACATTCAGAGGGGGGCAAAAAAATTTTCAAAGGGGGGCAGAGTTGATCGAAACATCCTAAACTCCACTAAAACTCAAAATCCAGGGGGAGGCAGCTGCCCCCCCTGGATTAACATGGGTCCGCCCCTGGTCACACCGTGCTCAAACATAACTCACGTGACTATTTGTTTAAAATTTAATATTTGATCCTAATTACACGTGACTCGCGTAACCACGTGTCATGATTAGATCTTTCACATAATGTGTTGTGCTAAATCTTCTAAAGATGATCACGGCACAAGACACGCAAATTACGGCACGTAATTGACATGCGTGCCGTGCCGTGTCGTTCTGTGTTGTTCTCTCCGTCGTGTTATTTTTCTCGCTTAGTCTAAGTATATTCCAATACTAATTATACAAATATAAATATTAACTCATTCTTTCTGAAAAAGTAAGATCTTGTTATTTTATTTCAAAAAAAGTTTACAACGGATAAATACATTTTATTCTTCCAAAGATCTTTTCGTCATTTTTTTATTTATGTGATGAATAAGCATGTGACACTGTTTCAGTGGATAATATTATAGACTTAATCCATTGATTCCTTTCACAAGAATTAAAACTTATTATAGGGCTTAACAACAAATGGCTCCAGTGATACTTATTCATCCCTCTGTTGTTGATACAGAAGTGCATCATCATAAAATAAAGTATATACTGCAATATAAAGGTTTAAGCTCTAAAAGAGTTTTCATAAATATTAAAAAAAAGGTTATAAATTCCATGTGAGCTGTAATAATATTCAGAGAGACATCAGTCGTATCAACTTTGTAATTAAGTAAACATTTCTACAAGGAAACGGAGTAGCCAATTATTTTTGAACTGGAGATAATCTAGGGAATTTTCTGATGCCAAACCATGGAAGAATTCACCATGGAAGCGGCCTAATTTTCGGAGAAATAAATCTGCTGCGATTCCGAAGGATCGCAGGGACCCTGCGATTACAATCTTAACCATTCATGTGTTTTGAGATTCGTGTACAAAATTAACTCTCTTTGAGATTCGTGTATTCTAATAAATGAACGGTTGAGTTTAAAATTGCAGAATCCTGCGATCCTTTGGAATCACAGTAGATTTATTTCCCAATTTTCGGTGGGAAGACTGAGAGAGGAAGTCCGACTTTGGTCAACTGCGCGAGGTGTAGGGTGGACCGCATTCGCATGCCACGAAGGACTCATTCATTCCCACTTGATTTTTCTCTGGCGAGTGAATTGCTTGCTGCACAAGACAGGCTGGATTTAAGCAACGGCAACATAAAAAGATTTGCTTACCCAACACAAACCCGGATGGTTCACATGATATCATTCCCTATAATAAATATAACACAAAAGCCTATATTGAAATACGGAAAATATAATGTTTTAACAATATATGCAGTATGAATATTAGATGATTATTATTTTTGTTAATGAAGCTTCATTTCAAAGTTGAAACAAATAAAATTCCTTAGGCAATCACAACTTTCAAGGTTTTATTATTTGTTTTTCAAAATTTGCTGCATTTAAACATGACAATTTTTAAATAATATCGAAATAAGAAATTATTTGAATCGACAAACAATGGACATGGTATAATCTTTCATATCAGAACAATCAAGTTTAATTTATAATCAGTATCCATAGCAAGATGTAAAGTTAAAAGCATGAATATTTCTTGTCGATTCAAAAAAACTGTAATGAAGGGATTAATTGATCATTCGAATGATAAAAAAGTATCTATTTATTCTTCAATAATGCAATATATCTTCCTGTTGCATATTAGTACTTATCGGGTATAGAATAGATATGCTTCTCTTTGTTCTTAGGAACAGAGTTGTTCCCTTATTTTAATTTTCAATGAGATAAAATCAAAATGAACTCACAAAATCTACTGAAAAATGTTTAGGTACACAATATCAAAAGTTTAGGTACCGGAGATAGTGATCATTTGAGGCCAATTTTACATAAATTATATTTATCCAAAGAAGCATGTGAAAGAAAATCAAATATCTTGTTTCAATAAAACTCCATCAATACATGTTATGTTCTGTCAATTTTAACTTAACAAAAATTACATGTACGATGAACTGCCTAAAGAAAATTTTGTCATTTCTCATAATGATGAGAAGATACTAGCATCAGTTGTATATCTAATAAAAAAATAACAAGTTATAGGATAATACCCATCAATAACAACAACAAAATAACAAAATATAAAATATGTTCCGTAGCAATTCAAATAACTCTTGAGAACAATAAAAGTTCCATATTAAATTATAAATTTCTTAAAGCACAATATCAACGATTTTGATTAATAAAAGAGTGAAATCAATATTGATGCTAAATTCTTGAGATAGTTTTGATGAAGGGTACATTTGATAATTATATTTTGTCACAGGAGAGCAAAACCATGAACACATTTTGTGGACATCTAGCGAAAATGAGAAAATTGATTATTTATGGAAAAATTCGGTGGCGGTGGCGGATGAAAGCATCAAGCATGAAGCATGGTGAGTCGGATACTCGCATGAATAATGAATTGATTCCCCGACTCATCCACGTGGCCTCCATTTGGGTCCACTGAAAGCGCTCTTCTAAGATCCCATCATAATCTCCATTTCTTCTAACTGGAAGATCAGTATAGCCTAACCAAATCGTCCATTCCTTGTTAATAAATGGAGAGCAAGGTAGCCACTAGGATTATTTATGATCACCGTGTTCGAGAGGCCTGACTATCATGGGCCTTCTTACTCCGCGCACCCCCTGTGTCGGCTCTTCACGTATTCTCCGTGAATAACACCACACTTAAATACACTCGCAATATTTACTAAAAATCACATAACGAACTGACAACGCATCTCATTGGTTGGACGGCCTCACACGTAAAATTACATAACAAGAGTGTCAGCCTACGAGGAATACAAACCGCGGGCAAACAAAACGGACTACAAACAAACTGGTCACTGGTCACTGGTCAGTGCCTCAGTGGGTTAGTTGCCCGGAATAATAATAAAAATATTCGTTCGAGGTCTTGTACGGACACATAACCTGCGAAGGGTAATTTGGTAAATTTATCTCGATGGTCCCTGCTCCCTAACTACTTGATTAGCTGTTGGCTGTTGGCTGTTGCCTTAAACTTGGGGGATGGTTTCAGTCCAATTCGCCATCTATTCCTATCTTAAAGTCCTTGGTTGCTGACAGTTTGACACGTGGACGTTTGTGAGGCCAGGGAACTAGTAGAGATGCTTCACTAATTGGTTAACTGGAGATGATTAGGACCTAAACGAATAGATTTTTTCCTTGGTTTTGATTTTCCAAGTACAAGTACAATTATACGCCGCAAATTTAGGAGAGAAAAAAGAAAGAAAAAAATCATCCTGCATATTTGTAGTTTTCCTTCCCACTGTTTGCACCAGTATCATGATAATTATTTTTAAATGTCAAAACTGTCAAGTATTTCACAGAACTGCAAGGATTATTTCTTTCAAATAAATAGACTCGAGAGAAAAATATTATATATATTCACTTTCGTTTATTATTTATTGACAATCACTGAGTTTTATACTAATATAATTTAAATTCGATATTTATAATTTTATATACATAATATGTAAAGCGCATATGTTGTGGTAAAAACTTCTGTATGACTGTATGACATAAATTTGAAAAAAAAAAAAAATCCGGTTAAAAAGTCCTTGTAATTCTATAAAACAATTATATAATATATCTTATAATTTACTTCCATTTTCTATTGATATCATGACTATGTCAGATTTTGAATTGCGATCTGAAATGTGCCATGTGTCCCTTCCCTCCAACAACTACCATTTATGTAATTAATTTTGGAAAATAACATTGCTAATTAAAGATCATAACATTGCTAATTAATGGTCCCATATATATAACTAAGTAGTCCGATTAAGCTTACGTGGCATAAAATTACAAGCACAAATCTAGGCAAAAATCTAGCCAACATTTAAAACTATTAAAATATCATAATACTGTAGAACGTAGGAGAGAGACCATTACCAATACGCAGTTACCCATTGGTAGCTTCAGTAAATACAGTTATATAACCGTCCTTTCTGAGAACGGAGTGGGTCCGATGCGTTTTGTATCCACTTTAGGTTCAACGAGTTCCAATACCGTGCGATCTAACTTAAGATCTATGCACACGAAATTTTAAGCATTTCACACGAATCATTAAGAACATCAAACGGTGAATAAAACAGACGAACCAAAGTAGGTCCGATGAGCATCGGACCTCCTCTGAAATCGTCCTTTTTTTCCGGAAAGAGGTTGTTCTCCTTGGTGACGCGAAAGGTCGAAGAGCGCCGCTAATGTCTGATTGGTCAAGGTCACCGTAGCCTCGATCAAAGAGACAGGATTGCATCAAGGATCGCGCCGAGCCATGTGCAGCAGCGGCTACGAGGCAACACGTGTCGACTGTTGAACGGATCATGTGACTTGCTCGTCATTTGTCAGAGGCCACGTGCGCTGTTGGCGCCGGTTCGTCTGTCTCGGAGACGATTCAGATGAGGAGATATTTCTTTCAATTGGACAGATATTTTATCTATCCTGACCTTCTCGAGTAATATCAGCCATCAGGACGAGTGGACGATTCATATTTTTTCGATTTTTATTTTTTAGAGCAATATTAACACATACTCAGACGGTTAATAGGATTTTATTTTAAATAAAATCAAATTTCAATATTTCAATAAAACAAGTATACTAAATTTATTTTTTATGAACTGTAAATTAGTGGAGACTGTTTACTATGCAAGTAGTAAGTATAGTGGAGTAAATAAGTTTCTACCTCCACTGTATCAGTGGAAAGCTGTTTTTTATAAAAATCAAATCGTACATGCTTATTTTCTTAAAATGTTTAAATTTGATGCTATTTAAAAAAAATCGGCTAATAGAACCAATTTTTTTTTTAATATAAAAGCCTCGTAGATTGGCAGACTGCACTTATTTTTTTATAAATATTGTATAATTTGTCAGCATGTATACGTTTAAAAATTATAATTTTTTGGATTGAAAATATGAACTATAATTATTAGATAAGTATTTATTAAATATTTAAAATTAGGTATACCGTTAACAAAATTTCATTAGAAAATGGGGTTGATCTCATAAAAAGGAAGTAAAGGACGCTGGTGTTGGTTATATACTTATAGGTTAGTGCACTGGTGCACGGTGCACCGACGTGTATCGCACGTGGCTGTTTTTTGGAGCATATTTCCTGGACCACTTTTATTGGTTGATTATGTGTCGCCTGTTTTAATGAAATAAATAACGTACATGAATTAATATGATAGATAAGGTGTCAGTTCCTATTAAACAGACCAAAAATTAGAAAAAATACCAACAGCGTAATGATTAATTTATACGAGTGAGTTCATGATAATATGCATATTGCAGGTTGATATGTAATATGGGTCAATATTTTCGTTACAAAACATTAATAGTCGATTTGAACCGTTTAACATGATCTCCATGTAAATATCTACTTGCAAACTAAATTTTATATTTTTTAGTTTTTTTACTATTTTTTTTTTAAGATAGATAAAAGTGATTTTCTATCTATCTTAAAAAATAGTAAAAATCTCTAAAAAGATATAAAATTCGGTCTTCAAGTAGATATATGGAATCATTTTGAACGGTTCAGATCGACTATTATAATTTTGAAAATGAAAATATTGATCCGTATTACGGACTAAATCGTGATATGCATAGTGCCATAGACTAACTCAATTTATACAGACTAGTTTGAACTTACAGCATAACTTCAAGCAAATTTCATATTATTTTTTTAAATTGACTCCTCCACTTAGCCAAAATCATCTTAATCTCCTCAGACAACTTGCTCTGTGGACCGTAAAACCAAACTAAAAGGTAATTTATTTAGTAAAAAAACTATTATGCATTATATTGAAATTAAAAATAAAAATTCTCAAAACTAAAATGTGTGATCAATAAAATTTCAGCATAGAACATTTTTGACAACATCAATTTGTTTATAATATCATCATAAAGTAGTTTTGGCATCTTCAATATGTTTATGATGACATCAAACGGTTAAGAAATCGATGCATCGAAAGATATAAAATGTTCGTTTATTTAACTCAAATAACAAAAACAAATAGATAAAAGAGATTTATAAGTAACAAAAGTACAAAACCCTACATCAATAGATTTTTTTAACACCCTACTTCAATAGATTTTTTTTGGCACATTTGATCAGTATTTTAGAACATTTTCAGAAAAAAGAAAGTTTTTATCTGATTTTAACATCCTAAAAAAAGGTTGTTCTGTCGTACGGACATCACACACCAAGGAAAAAAACAAATAAAAGAAGAAAAAGGAAAATTAGTTGATCCACATGGATAGAACAAGTGCACTATATGTTATTATTCTTTTGTAAGTAGCAAATTGGATGTCGCCATCTTATGCTTAGAAAACAAAAGAGAATTAACCGAAAGAAGAGATACCTCATACCGCTATGTATTTGTTAAATACTTGAGTGCCATTTGGCGGGAAAGGAAAAGAAGAACTTTTGCCGCGGTTTTTGCATATTCTTCCTTTCGTTTTTTTTTCTTTACATTTTTCCTTGTTGGTTTTTATTAAAGGGTCAATTAAATTTTGCACAAGTGAAAATCGTTTTTGTACTATAAATTTCCAAAGCAAAAATCATGACGGGCATGATTCCTATGAAGCGAATTCTCTCAATACTCGAATTTATTAATCATAGTTCTTTTACTTTTGTTTGTCATGGTTAACTTGCAATGAAAACGTAACCGATAATTTATTAATCATATTTATTGGTCCCGTATTATGAACAATATCTTTATTTTAAAAGTTCAAACAGTCGATCTAAATTATCTAATATGATTTACATATAAAAATGTACTAAAAATGTACTTGTTGATCAAACTTTATATTTAAAAAAAAAAAAAATAGGAAGAATATCACTTGATTTAGAAATTTTAGACCATACAAAAATATCAGGTTTCTATATATCTAAACAAAAAGTAAAATAATTGTAAAAAATATAAAATATACTATGCAAATACATTTTGATATGGAAATAATGTTGAATGGTTCAGATCGACTATTTGGACTTTAAAACTGAAAATATTAATTCATTTTTTTTCTGAAAAAAAAACTATCAACAACTCATATCTAAATTAACAAGATTATAGAAAATATTAATTCATAATACTAGATTGCAGACTAATTGGGCATTAGAGTATCTACATCTCTGGTACTATTAGAGTTTTTAATCTGATGTGATAGTTTATAGAGAGAGGGGGGTGTCTGATGCCCATCGGACCAAACTCGGTTCGATGGGTGGTTTCTACCGTCCGATCCACTTTAAGATCTGTGCGCATCACTTTAATATCTGTACTGTTTGCTTTAATATACGTGCGCACAGATTTTGAAGTGGATCGGACAGTAGAAACCACCCATCGAACCGAGTTTGGCCCGATGGACATCGGACACCCCCCTCTTCCTAGTTTCTTATTCAGTTTCAAAAATGCGAGAAAATTTCTTATTTAGAAATTATGCAGTAAAGTTTCTTATGAATAAACTGTTTATAAATTTCATGTTGATGTGGGTTAATAGAAACTCTAAAATTAATTTCAGATAAGTAAGAGTTAAAAACTTAAAAAATTTTAATTTTTAAAAAGTAATTAAAAGTTATTAGAAACTAATTTGATAGATGCTCTTGCGAATGAGTAATGACATCATAATTTCACTGTAGTTTATCGTAATCAGAGAACCTTTCCGTAGAAACGTGAAAAGAGAGAATTGTCTTTCCAATAAAATGGCACGTCAGTGGGGCCCGGGAGGATCCATATTGGATTCGGGTCTGGTGAAAAGATGGAAGCGTGAGAATGTCGAATGCCAATATATATTTTGAAAACCAAAAAAAGGAATACCAGAAAAATTTAAGAAATGCGTGGGGACCACCGGACCAGATCGATCGATTTGATTCATTTCGTATTTTCGTTTCGCCTCTTGAGAGATACCAAAGGCCGTTTAATTAGCTGTAAAGAGCGCATGCGGCATGCCACATTGTAACCTAGAAAAGTCTATTTATTCTTTTTACACCCTTTCATAACACATTGCATCGAATTTTGGCCACCTAGGCTTTATCAATTTAAAATATTATTTTCATACATGGGACAGGTTTGTTGGGATTTCATTTTTATAGATGTATTGGTAGTTTTGAGAAAAATATTATAATGACGCTTGATTTGGTACGATAATAGCATGCGGTTACATTAAAGTATTGGAATATTTGATTGCATATAAGATCAAGAATATTGCGTGGCGCATGCATTTAGTTAGAATCTCAGATTCAAATTATTTGTTGCTGTTTTCAATCTGAGATGCATATGCTATTACGCTGTCGTGGCTACTTCACCGCACTTTAAATTTTATAAGAAAAGTATTTACCACAACCTCAAAAAGTTGCATGCTTCTTAGAGATTTTTTACATTGTTCGATTCCATGCTACTTACGTGCTGCACACACTAGATCTGATTGTATACTTTCTACAAAAATATAGATACACAAAACAGTTAGATTAGTCTATAAACCATGTCATATAAATTAATTTAAAGTTAAATAATTGAGTGAGGCTATGGACCTATGGTACTTTTATTAGGTAAGGTTGGATTATTAATGACAGTTTCCTTGCTAGGTTTGAAACAATTATAATTATTTTGTTAACCACTTCAACGAGGATAAACATGTTAATTAATTGAATTAATATGTTAGTTAAGATCGGTCGGTTGAATAGAAAATTGTATCAAGCATGTTTAATTAATTTTTAATGACATGCGTCGTCGATGGTCAACGAATATTAGTTAAGTTAGGTATAAATGGTCGCCTTATGTATCAATTTATTCCATACTAAAATATCTTATTTGGCATGAGCAAGAACAAATTATTACCCCTCTTCAATTCTCTAGGAGGTTTAACCTTTGGAAATTGGATGGATCGTTAAATACCATCGAAGAGATTTTTTGCCAACTGCGTACATTTGCAGAGAGAAACTTGGGATAGATGTTTAGCTTTGGCAATCTGTTGAGCAAACATGGGATAGATCTTTAGCTTTGGCAGGGAGACCTAGTATTTGGAAGAAGATTGGCCCGTTGGTTTTGATGTGTACTGCATGGTGGATATGGCGAAGTCGAAACGAGCGAGTTTTCAGAGGAACTGAACAGCGGGTTAATGCGGTGGTTCACCGAATTTGTCATGAGGTTGAGTTGTGGATTGCTACTGGTAGAACAAACCCAGGTGCATCGGTGGGCTGAAGTGGAGATTTAATTTCTTCATTTGATGTTATAATTATTTTTGTTTTTGGTTGTTTGTTTTGTGTTTTTAAAGAGGTCACCGATTGATAGCTGCTATCAATCTTTCAAAAAAAAAAAGAAAAGAAACTTGGCCAATTGTACGTACTTACAAGAGTGAGTAAATCGTTCATGACTGTCATTCGTTAAAAATTAATTTATTATTAACTTGTTCATTAACTTAATGAACCGAGTATGACCATATCCAACTCGCTCATTAAGAACTGAAATACATGAAACCATGCCACATCCAATTCCAATCGGATCAAACTCAAATACAACTTAGTTACACTCAGACCTAGACACACAACGACCTTAACCTAGTGAATCCAAAGTTTCTTCTCTGTCTATACTTTATTACTCTCTCACTAACCCTAAGTCCCTAGCCAACAGATTCATTGTCACCACCGTATCTGCCGACATTGCCACCTAACCCAACACCCAAAACTCAAAACACAATTCAAATTGCCTACAAACTTGATTTCTTAACGAGTCGCTTAATGGGCACGAGTCAACTCCAGCATTTAACGAATCGAGCACGAACACAGCTGTCAACTTAGTATTATCTTCTTAACATGAATCGACTCGCTCATTAAGCTAATAAACCAAACATGTAGTGGCGTAGCCAGGATTTGAGTCAGAGGTAGGTAGAACAGTTCAACAATAAATATAAAATTTTCAAAAATTCAACCAATTTAGTAAACATAAATCAATTTAATCTCTAAAATATGGACTTATCTATAATAAAAAAATCAGGTAATAACTAATAAATAAACAACTTAGGGTACTCAGCTCTAAACAAATTTTTTTATAAAACCAACCTAAATCGGGTATAAACAGACAAATCAGACAAACATACTTGAGAAATCAAGAATAAAAATACCTAACTATATCGTGCACATATAACTCAATTTATATACTAACATACTTTAATCAAGTATAGATTGGGTATCAACAGAGAAATCGTTTTATATAAAATAACATAATTGAATCAAGTATAAGCATAGTAGCATACGATCGGATATAAACAGAGAAATTAAGTATAAATAATCTATATACTTGAGCCGCCGCCGTCTCTATTTTTTTTTCTTTTTGGGATCGCTCTTTTCTCCACTACAATCGATGTATCATTGCTGTGATTTTTTTCCAAATCAGCGCGGTTTGGATTTTTTCTAAATAGGTACGTTGCTCCTTCTATAAGAAAATTACTAAGAATTGGATTGTTGTTGTAATGAGCTGCTTTTGGGCTGAACAGAGATGGGCAATTAATAAATCAGAGGTAGGCAACATCGTAGAACCACTATAGTCGGTACTTGAATTTCAATTTTCAGGAGTAGACAACTGCCCACCCCAGGAAAGAATTGGCTCCGCCTTTGCAAACATGAACATACCGCAACTCGTTCGAACTCGCTCATTAATCACCCCTAACAGCTTGTGGTCGTAAGGACTGCCAAATACTTTGTAATATTAAATGACCATAAATATTAAGTCGGTTTGTTTGAAACTTAAAAATGGGGAAGAGGGACTGAGGAAGTCTTAATTAAGGATCATCAAGAGGTATTAATTGAAAGCAAGGGAGGTCCTTAAACTCTTGGTAGGTGAGAAATTAGTATTTTTGCCATCTCTGCATGAGGCAATTGGTAAAGGCATAGCTCCTACGGAAGGGACACATGATCGATTATGTTTGAGAGCAAAATTGAGGTGTACGGGCTATACTAAAAAAAAATTGTATTTTTTTAATTTTAATTTTTATCTTTGGAAATATGTGATAGATAACAATAATCCCTGGATAATTAATTTATCACTTAATATTCAATTTTAATTATGAAAAATCAGAATATCCACGATTGTTTATAATATAATATTTAAAATATTCATAATTTTGAGAACTAGCATCTGGTCTAGTGGCTAAGACACATGGTATGTATGTGAGAAGTCATGAGTTCGAAACCTAAATGGGAAAAAGCATATTAAATAGTTGGATGCTTGACCTCCAACTTTACTAAAAAAAATATTCATAATTTTCTGATTTTCTGGTATACAGGAATTTGGTAAACTTCTCAGAATAATATATGCACTTTAATTTACGCTTGCTTAAATATTCACAATACATGAGATGTTTGATATCTTATTATTTATTTTTGGTTTGTATGTATGCCTTAATTTAATTTTGTAGAAAAATGTAAGTTCTAAATAACTTATATTGACGGAACTAGTTTGGTTTAGAGACGGATCTACTTGGATCTAATGGGATCAATTGACATTTAATTTTAATTTTTTATATTTATATTAAGTTTTCTATATAATTTAGCACAAAAATGTCATGATACGGTAACACTGACCTCCATTTTTCAGATAATTTTTTAATATAATTGACCCCATAGTTTGATTTTTTTTTTTATATGATTCGCCTCATATGTGTTTAAAGTCTAGTTCTGCCTCTGATTTGGCTTATACATTAAAGATGGCAATACATTGAAGAGCAAAATTATTATTGAAAAATGAAAACTATTCTGTATCGTAATTCTTAAAGATATTTAACCAATGAAAAATTTATTAAGGATATTTTAGTCATTTTAATACTTAAAGCTGAGCATTAAATGGTAAATTATTATAGAATTAATTAACAAGATCTGAACGAAAAACCAGAGAGTATTAATACAATCTTAATTATTATAAAACACAATTTGGTAAAATAAGAAACTCGTGTCGATATTATATTAAAATTATGAATTTAAGATCTTGACGTATTGTTCTCAAATTCCGAATTTATTTTTATAGTAGATTGGTTTATCAAACAGTAACTCGGCCCACAAATAATGTTTGGGCCTACACCATAGTAGATATGGGCTCTTAGAATGGGTGATGTTTATTTCTAGGTGTTACGGCCTTACGGGCGTTACATAACTTACATGCGGCCTGGGAACTGGGCCACGGCCCACAGGCCTGTTTTAACTTGCCACCGGTTCGGCGGTTCCTCGAGATCTATGCACTTACTGCTTGTATTCTGTAGCTCTAAGTTTGCAATAGAAATATAGAATGCGTTGCACTATTTTTCTTCTGCATATCCAAACAAATGAGCAAGAATTATAATTTTGTAATTTGACATTTCAAGTACAAATTCTGCTATCATGTCCTATAGCACAAGTACATCCTTAAAAAAAAATTTCTATAGTTTCTCATTTTCTACTTCCCCGTAGAAAATAATCTTAAAAAAAATCATAAATATACTTAACTCTGTATAATTTCCTACATTTTAATGTTTGCCAATGACACGGAAATTCTCAACTATGTTATGTTTATAATTCCTAGCTGTAAGAGCAGCTTTATCTCCTTATCAGTCAACTTTCCCTCCTATGTCCATGTTTAGTTATAGTACAAATCATGAAATAAATATTTTATTCAAAACTTATGATGTCAAACACAAAATAGTATGGCACAAATCATGAAATAGTATGGAATAAAAAATCACATATACCACCATAAGTTTACTCACATAGATAGATGAATTAACATATACCACCATAAGTTTACTCATATAGATAGTTGAATTAACTTACTTCATGTTGTTATTGTTGTTAGCATCATTATCATTAACATTATCTTTGTCATCATAGCCATCGTTATTTATAATAATAATAATTATTATTACAGTTATTATTATTATTAAAATTATTGTTGTTGTTGTTATTGGTGTCGTCGTCGTCGTCGTTGTTACTACTATTATTATTCTATTATTATACTGTTGTTGCTGCTATTTTATTACAATTATTATTATTACTAAAGAAAGCGGATTAAGCTTTAAGGAAACATAACCCGTTGTTATTAAAATTTTAATCTCACACTCAATTCCAAATCTAACTTGATGTCCAAAATAATGTTGAGCGACATCTATCATCTATGACAAAACTTTGACATAGTTTATCAAAAATAAAATTATAATTAATTAATTCAAGCATAACCAATTAGTTTATATTAATATATGTTGTTTTGATTTAGGTTGTTGATGTTCTTATATTCTATAATAAACAATTTATGTAGCAAAAAATATCAATTACTGCAACAATCAAACAGTAAATTAGCTGTCTATTAGATTAAAAAAAGGCTAATCCATGACCTAATTTTAGATATATAAAACAAGACAACTTAGATTGAATTTAATTATGTTCTTCCCATCAGTTTATTCTTATAACATTTCTGTCTTCCTCTCTTAAGTTTTCGTTCCCTTATCTTGAACATACGTTGCAATTAATTAATCTTGCAAAAAAGAAAAAGAAAAAAACACTTGGCATTATAATTATTCTCATCAAAGTGTGATACAAACGTACATGATATATAAACTGCATATACATATGATATGACCTTGTACATGATAATTATAATCCCAACCATATGAATATATTCGACAACAGTAGTCTATATACAAGAAGTATATATAGAAATGATGCATTCGCTAAGTCCATATTTTTTTTTTTTTTACTGAACGAGGAATTAATTATAAAATGTTTGCTTTGATGTGCCTGTGTTGTTTACCCTTTCATTGAATAATACATTAGAAGCAATGATTAAAACATATATGTTATCTACAGTAATAATGTTGTGTCATTAATTAATTAGTGACTGCATATAATTTTTAGAAATATTGATCCAATTCTTACACTATGATCTCATTAATTAGTGACTGCAAACATTCTTACAAAAATAAATTTCAATGCTTATAAAATTTTAGCCCTCTCACAATTTTTATTATGACATGTGCTTAACTAAAATACAAAATAGACAATCCATTCAGCTTTCATCATTATTTTTTAAGATATAAATGAATTTAATGTACAAGTATTAATGAATCTAGGTATATACAATTAAAAAGAGATGAGTATTAAAGAGCAAGTGTAAATTGAGTATTTAAATGAAAAATATTCTCTCACCTTTCTGATGTGTATTTTGGGTATAAAATTAAATGGTATACGCAAAGTAGATTGAATTACAAACGCACAATCTATCATTTAGTAATTATGGGTATCGATCCAAAGACTAAGACAATTGTAATTTTTACTTAATTAATTAATCGTAAATAGAATGCAAATAAGTAAATTGGGGGGGGGGGGCGGTTGTTGCAAATCACAGTTGTTGGGTTCAATATCCGAGAGGAGTTGGTTTGTAACAAAAGCTAAATTAAAATCAAATAAAAGAAATAGAGTTTGTAATCAATTTGACGAAGTCTCTTTTGGTCTACAATTTCTTGGCTAATTCAATACTCGATATATTCTCTTCATTCATGTTTTGTTTCGATGGGAATTCCAACTAAGTTGGCCTATTTCCACCTAGAATCAATACTTTTCATGTTTCAAGCCTATCATGTTAATTTACATCGTCTTAGGGTTGTCACTACCTAATAGGGTTGTTTAATTGAAGACTAAATACTCCACTAATTCATACCGATAACTAGGTATACTCTAAGTCTTCCGATTGAGAAGTACTTGTAAATTAGTTTCCCACAACTTTCCATATCCAATTTTTTGTTCTAATGATCAGGGGTAGACTTGATTTGGTTAATCTAATCTATTATCCCTAAGGTTACTTGTATACAAGACTCGATTTTATCTATGTCGTAACACCCTTGAAGACAAGAGGGCTATCACTTCCTCTGCAAGGTGTAGTTTCAAAAATACAAATCATTCATAACTCACAAGTAAATAAAATAAGAACCAAACATCAACTCAAAACAATCATCATACAAGAGAATATCTAAGTAAATAAATGAACTCAAGTTCATGCTACAACCTAATCCCCTAGAGAGGAAATTAGCCTCTCATAGGTGCAATAACAATAGCATCCATGACAGAAAATTCAATTAAACTATGCAAATAATAGAGAAAATAGAATACACCAATTCCTGAGCTACGTCTCAGGAATTCCTTGCAAAGCATCCTTAAAAAGTCCTCCAATCCGCTTCGTCTCCTTAAAAACACTCGAGAAAAGTGGAAGGATGAAATTAGGATTGAGAGAGGAGACGAGATGTAATGGAAGGTGACTTGATGATCCTTTCCTGGTGTCTCTTGCCTATTTTATAACCAATTTTGTGGCTTAGGAAACAATTAGGTAGGATCTGAAAGTGAATCCGATGAAGATTGTGTCATTTAAACCAAATATCCTGTGATTTTTAGCATTGGTGCGGCCTAAAGGGGGAGCACAAAGGGATATGTGCTGTGGATTGAGATTTGTATGGGAAGAGGGGGCCACACGGCTGGCCACAATGGCTCTCTGACTTTTGCTGGATCTCCCTCTTGGATAGTGCGGCCTGAGGTGCTGGCAGAGGGGGCCGTACCAATTAACTTTGAGGCACTTGAGGGTGTGTGCGGGCTAGAGATGCCGCATCTTAGGCCGCACAGTGGCTCTGAATCGCCATTTCTTTAACATGATTGATGTCGGGACTTCAAGGATAGTCATGCGGCTGCACATAGTGCTCCAGAGACTGTACAATAGATGAAAAAGCTTCGAAACTGCAATCAAATCAAACTAAAAACAGTAACTTGGTTCTTTGGCATGATTCTAACTAATTTATGCTAAAATGCAAAGAAATTGGCTATGAAATCGAAGTTAAACTCGTGCTAAAAGTATATATAATTAAGGCTCATCAAAATCCCCCAATCTTAAATCTTGCTTGTCCTCAAGCAAAATCCAAACCTAAGTATCGGGCCGGTCTCGATTCTAACCAAAATTCAAATTAAAATCCTATATGCGAAAAATTTACATAATCTTACTATTGTTAAAAACTTCATGAATTTTTTGGAAAATGATTTGGACTTCCTTGATCAATTCTAATTCACCCCACAACTCAATCAATCAAATTTCAGATTCAATGATGTCTTAATATTTGCAAAAACTAATCATTTGGAATTATCAATATTTCATCCCCCCCCCCCCCCCCGAAAGTATACCCTCATTTGATGGTGATTTCTTTTTCTTTTTGCCCCCCAAGCTTGGGCTAGAAAGTTGTGAACTTCGTGTGCTGATATCATGTCAAATTCTATTTTCATTTTGTTGCTATTTTTATGAGACTACTAGTTTAATCCTTATTACAAAATCGGTTAGTTATAAGTAGTGAACCATACCCAACTGTTTTAATTCAAAAGTGCTATTGCATGCTTTTAGTTCAACCCTTCCATGACACAAACCTACACTTGTGATGTAAACTTGGTCATTTTATCGGGCAACTAGCATAGCAAAAGAGGTTGCACATTATCTAATGGAATGATGTTGATAATCAAAAGAACAAAGACAAATGAGAATTTTAAACACAAGAGCAAGGAAAAATGAGGTTGCTAAGCACATGAACTAATGCGAATGATTTTGATAATAAAAAAAACAATCACAAATTAGGATATTAAACACAAGAACAAGGTCAAATGAGGTTCATAAGTACAAAAACAAATGCAAATGGGGTTGATAAGCATAAGATCACAGGCAAATGATATTGCTAAGCATAAGAATAACAGGAAATGAGGTTGATAAGCACAAGAACAAGGGCAAATGCGCTTTCTTTGCACAACAACATTGGCAAATGCGCTTGTTAACACAACAACAAGAGAAAAATTGGTTGATAAGCATAAGAACAACAACAAATTATCTTGCTAGGCATAAAAACAATGAAAAATGAGATTGTTAAGCACAAGAACTAATGCAAATGACGTTACTAATCACAAAAACAAGGGCAAATGAGGTTGCTAAGAACACGAACTAATGCGAATGATGTTGATAATCACAAGAACAATGATAAATGATATTGCTAAGCACAAAAAACAACTAGAAATAAAGTTGCTAAGCACAAGAACGAAGGAAAATGAGGTTCCCATGCCCAAGAACAAGGGAAAATGATGTTGTTAAGTACAAGAACAACCACAAATGAGGTTGCTAAGCACAACGGCAATGACAAATGAGCTTTCTCTGCACAAGAACATTGGCAAATGCACTTGCTAAGCACAATAACAAATGAGGTTGCCAAGCATCAGAATATTGACAAATGAGGTAGTTAAGTACAAGAACTAATGCAAACGATGTTGCTTACTACAAGAACAATTGCAAATTAGGTTGCTAAGCACAAGAACAAGGGCAAATAAGATTGTTAAGCACATGAACTAATACAAATAATGTTGATAATCACAATAACAATGACAAATGAGATTTTTAGGCACAAAAAACAAGGTCACATTAGGTTCCTAAGAAAAATAAAAAAAACAAATGCAAATGAGTTTGTTAAGCACAAGATAAAGGGAAAATAATGTTGCTAAGCACAAGAACAACTGCAAATGAGGTTGCCAAGCACAAGAACAAGGGCAAATAGGCTTTCTTTGAACAAGAACATTAGGAAATACGCTTGCTAAGCACAAGAACAGGAGCAAATGTGGTTGATAAGCACAGGAACAACAACAAATGAGCTTGTTAAACATAAAAACAATGACAAATGAGATTGTTAAGCACAAATACTAATGCAAATGATGTTGCTAATCACAAGAACAAGGGTAAATAAGGATGTTAAGCACAAGAACTTATGCAAATGGTGTTGATAATCAAAAGAACAATAACAAATGAGATTTTTAAACACAAGAACAAGTTCAAATGAGGTTCACAAGCACAAAAACAAATGCAAATGAGGTCAATTGAGGTTGCTAATCACAAGTTCAAATGTTAAGCACACGAACAACGCCAATTGAGGTTGTTAAGCACACAAACAATGGCAAATGAGGTCCCTAAGCACAAGAACAAATGCAAATGAAATTCATAAGCACAAGATCAATGGCAAAAGATGTTGTTAAGCACACGAACAACGCTAATTGAGGTTGTTGAGCACACAAACAAGGGCAAATGAGGTTCCTAAGCACAAGACTAAATGCAAATGAGGTTCATAAGCACAAGGTCATGGGCCAATTATGTTGCAAAGCGCAAGAACAATAACAAACAAGGTTGTTAAGCACAACAAGAAGTGTAAATGATGTTGCTAAGAATAAGAACAACGACAAAAGAGGTTGAGAAGCATATGAACAACGCCAATTGTGGTTGTTAAGCAAACGAACAAGGGCAAATAAAGCTCCTAAGCACAAGAACAAATGCAAATGAGGTTCATATGCACAAGATCAAGGGCAAAAGAGGTTGTTAAGAAACGAACAACGCCAATTGAGGTTGTTAAGTACACAAACAAGGTAAAATGAGGTTCCTAAGCACAAGAACAAATGCAAATGAGATTCACAAGCACAAGATCAAGGGCAAAAGTGGTTGTTAAGCACAAGAACAATGTCAATTGATGTTGTTAAGAACACAAACAAGGGCAAATGAGCAGGGGCGGAACTAGAAATTTTCAATATAGGTAGCTGAAAATTAATATGCAAAATATGTTGTGAGTGGGATTTGAACTCATGTCCTCTCAACTACAAAATAGAGTTCTAACTACTAGACTACAACTCAACATTTGTTACTTACTGAGGAGGGCTGGACTATATAAAATGTTTTAAAAAAATAAAGTTCCATTTAATTTCAATATATTTAATTAAAATTTTAAAATCATAGGGGTGGCTTAGCCACCTTTGGCCATGCCTGAGTTCCGCCCCTGCAAATGAGGTTTCCGAGCACAAGAACAAATGCAAATGAGGTTCATAAGCACAAGATCAATGGCAAAAGAGGTTGATAAGCGCAACATCAAGGGCTAATTTTGTTGCAAAGCACAAGAACATCAATAAATGAGGATGTTAAGCACAAGAACATGTATAAATGATATTGCTAAGCACAAGAACTGAGCAAAAGAGGATAAGAAGCATATGAACAACGATAATGGAGGTTGTTAAGCATACGAACAAGGGCAAATGAGGTTCTAAGAAGAAGAACAAATGCAAATGAGGTTCATAAGCACAAGATCAAGGGATAATTATGTTTCAAAGTGGAAGAACAACAACAAATGAGGTGGTTCAGCATAAGAACAAGTGTAAATGATTTATCTAAGCACAAGAACGAGGGCAAAAGAGGTTAAGAAGCATATGAACAATGACAATTGACGTTGTTAAGCACACAGAAATGGGCAAATGAGGCTCCTAAGCACAAGAACAAAAGCAAATGAGCTTCATAAGCACAAGATCAAGGGCAAAAGAGGTTATTAAGCACATGAACAACGCCAATTGAGGTTGGTAAGCACACAAATAAGGGCAAATGAGGTACCTAAGCACAAGAACAAATGCAAATCAGGTTCATATGCACAAGATCAATGGCAAAAGAGGTTGTTAAGCACACGGTCAATGGCAATTGAGGTTGTTAAATACACAAACAAGGGCAAATAAGGTTCCTAAGCACAAGAACAAATGTAAATGAGGTTACTAAACACAAGATCAAGAGCAAATTATGTTGGAAAGCGCAAGAACCATGACGAATGAGGATGTCAAGCACAAGAACAAGGGTAAAAGAGGTTAAGAAGCATTTGAACAACGACAATTGAGGTTGTTATTCACATGAACAAGGGCAAATGAGGTTCCTAAGCACAAGAACTAATGCAATAAGGTTCATAAGCACAAGATCAAGGGCAAAAGAAGTTGTTAAGCACACGAACAACGACAATAGTGGCTGTTAAGCACACCAACAAGGGCAAATGAGGTTCCTAAGCATAATAACAAATGCAAATGAGATTCATAAGCACAAGATCAAGGGCAACTTATGTTGCAAAGCGCAAGAAAAACGACAATTGAGGTTGTTAAGCACACGAACAAGGACAAATGAGGTTCCTAAGCACAAGAACTAATGCAATGAGGTTCATAAGCACAAGATCAAGGGCAAAAGAAGTTGTTAAGCACACGAACAACGATAATTGTGGCTGTTAAGCACACCAACAAGGGCAAATGAGGTTCCTAAGCACAAGAACAAACACAAATGAGATTCATAAGCACAAGATCAAGGGAAAAAGAGGTTTTTAAGCACATGAACAACCCCAATTGAGGTTGGTAAGCACACAAATAAGGGCAAATGAGGTACCTAAGTACAAGAACAAATGCAAATGAGGTTCATAAGCACAAGATCAAGGGCAAGGAGGTTGTTAAGCACACAATCAATGGCAATTGAGGTTGTTAAGAACACAAACAAGGACAAATTAGGTTCCTAAGCACAAGAACAAATGCAAATGAGTTTCGTAAGCACAAGATGATGGGCAAATTATGTTGCAAAGCGCAAGAACAATGACGAATGAGGATCTCAAGCACAAGAACAAGTGCAAATAATGTTGCTAAGCACAAGAACAG
This sequence comes from Carex arenaria, assembly GCA_964058825.1. Classification (NCBI taxonomy): domain Eukaryota; kingdom Viridiplantae; phylum Streptophyta; class Magnoliopsida; order Poales; family Cyperaceae; genus Carex; species Carex arenaria. The sequence continues at coordinate 259,149 of CAXKVW010000159.1, forward strand.
GGCAATAGAGGTTAATAAGCATATGAATAATGCCAATTGAGGTTGTTAAGCACACCAACAAGGGCAAATGAGGCTCCCAAGCAAAAGAACAAATGCAAATGAGGTTCATAAGCTCAAGATCAACGGCAAAAGAGGTTGATAAGCACACAAACAACTTGAATTGATGTTGTTAAGCACACAAACAAGGGCAAATGAGGTTAAGAAGCATATGAACAACGACAATTGAGGTTATTAAGCACACGAACAAGGGCAAATGAGGCTCCTAAGTACGAGAACAAATGCATATGATGTTCATAAGCACAAGATCAAGGGCTAATTATGTTTCAAAGCGCAAGAACAACAACAAATGAGGTGGTTCAGCATAAGAAAAAGTGTAAATGATTTTGCTAAGTACAAGAACGAGGACAAAAGAGGTTAAGAAGCATATGAACAATGACAATTGAGGTTGTTAAACACACGAAAAAGGGCAAATGAGGCTCTTAAGCACAAGAACAAAAGCAAACGAGGTTCATAAGCACAAGATCAAGGGCAAAAGAGGTTAAGAAGCATATGAACAACGATAATTGAGGTTGTTAAGCACACAGACAATGGCAAATAAGGTTCCTAAGCACAAGAACAAATGCAAATGAGGTTCATAAGGACAAGATCAAGGACAAAAGAGGTTGTTAAGCACACGAACAACGCCAATTGAGGTTGGTAAGCACACAAAGAAGGGCAAATGAGGTACCTAAGCACAAGAACAAATGCAAATCAGGTTCATATGCACAAGATCAAGGGCAAAAGAGGTTGTTGAGCACACGCTCATTGGTAATTGAGGTTGTTAAGCACACAAACAAGGGCAAATAAGGATTCTAAGCACAAAAACAAATGCAAATGAGATTCGAAAGTACAAGATGAAGGGCAAATTATGTTGCAAAGCTCAAGAACAACGACAAATGAGGTTGTTCAGCACAAGAACAAGTGTAAATGATGTTGCTAAGCACAAGAACAGGGCAATAGAGGTTAATAAGCATATGAATAACGCCAATTGAGGTTGTTAAGCACACCAACAAGGGTAAATGAGGCTCCTAAGCACAAGAACAAATGGAAATGAGGTTCATAAGCACAAGATCAAGGGCAAAAGAGGTTGTTAAGCACACGAACAAAGCCAATTGAGGTTGTTAAGCACACAAACAAGGGCAAATGAGGTCCCTAAGCACAAGAACAAACGCAAATGAGATTCATAAGCACAAGATCAAGGGCAACTTATGTTGCAAAGCGCAAGAACAACATCAAATGATGTTGTTAAGCACAAGAACAAGTGTTAATGATGTTGCTAAGTACAAGAACAAAGGCAAAAGAGGTTAAGAAGCATATGAACAACGACAATTGAGGTTGTTAAGCACACGGACAATGGCAAATGAGGTTCCTAAGCACAAGAACAAATGCAAATGAGGTTCATAAGCACAAGATAAAGGGCAAAAGAGGTTGTTAAGCACACGAACAACGCCAATTGAGGTTGTTAAGCACACAAACAAGGACAAATGAGGTTCCTAAGCACAAGAACAAATGCAAATGAGGTTCATAAGCACAAGATCAATGGCAAAGGAGGTTGTTAAGCACAGGAACAACGCTAATTGAGGTTGTTAAAAACACAAACAAGGGCAAATTAGGTTCCTAAGCACAAGACCAAATGCAAATGAGGTTCATACGCACAAGATTATGGGCTAATTATGTTGCAAAGCGGAAGAACAACAAAAAATTAGGTTGTTAAGTACAACAAGAAGTGTAAATGATGTTGCTAAGAATAAGAACAACGGCAAAAGAGGTTGAGAAGCATATGAACAATGCCAATTGAGGTTGTTAAGCACACGAACAAGGGAAAATGAGGCTCTTAAGCGCAAGAAGAAATGCAAATGAGCTTCATAAGCACAAGATCAAGGACAAAAGAGGTTGTTAAGAAACGAACAACGCCAATTTAGGTTGTTAAGTACACAAACAATGTAAAATAAGGTTCCAAAGCACAAGAACAAATGCAAATAAGATTAACAAGCACAACATCAAGGGCAAAAGAGGTTGTTAAGCACAAGAACAATGTCAATTGATGTTGTTAAGAACACAAACAAGGGCAAATGAGGTTCCCGAGCACAAGAACAAATGCAAATGAGGTTTATAAGCACAAGATCAAGGGTAAAAGAGGTTCATAAGCGCAAGATCAATTGCAAATGAGGTTCATAAGCGCAAGATCAAGGGCTTATATTGTTGCAAAGCACAAGAACATCAATAAATGAGGTTGTTAAGCACAAGAACAAGTGCAAAAGATGTTGCTAAGCACAGGAACAGAGAAAAAGAGGATAAGAAGCATATGAACAACGATAATGGAGGTTGTTAAGCACACGAACAAGGGAAAATGAGGTTCCTAAGCAGAAGAACTAATGCAAATGAGGTTCATAAGCACAAGATCTAGGGAAATGAGATTGTTAAGCACACGAACAATGCTAATTAAGGTTGTGAAGCACACAAACAAGAGAAAATGAGGCTCCTAAGCACTAGAACAGATACAAATGAGGTTCATAAGCACAAGATCAAGGGCAAAAGATGTTGTTAAGCACATGAATAACTCTAATTGAGGTTGTTAAGCACACAAACAAGAGCAAATGAGGCTCCTAAGCACAAGAACAAATGCAAATGAGGTTCATAAGCACAAGATCAAGGGAAAAAGAGGTTGTTAAGCACACGAACAACGCCAATTGAGGTTGTTAAGCACACAAACAAGGACAAAAGGTTCCTAAGCACAAGAACAAATGCAAATAAGGTTCATAAGCACAAGATCAAGGGCAAATTAAGTTGCAAAACGCAAGAACAACAACAAATGAGGTTATCAAGCACAAGAACAAGTGTAAATGATATTGCTAAGCACAGTAACAAGGGCAAAAGAGGTTTAGAAGCATTTGAACAACGACAATTGAGGTTGTTAAGCACACGAATAAGGGTAAATGAGGTTCCTAAGCATAAGAACTAATGCAATGAGGTTCATAAGCACAAGATCAAGGGCAAAAGAAGTTGTTAAGCACACGAACAACGACAATTGTAGCTGTTAAGCACACCAACAAGGGCAAATTAGGTTCCTAAGCACAAGAACAAATGCAAATGAGGTTCATAAGCACAAGATCAATGACAACTTATGTCGCAAAGCGCAAGAACAACAACAAATGATGTTGCTAAGCACAAGAACAAGGGCAAAAGAGGTTAAGAAGCGTATGAACAATGACAATTGAGGTTGTTAAGCGCACGAAAAGGGGCAAATGGGGCTCGTAAGCACAAGAACAAATGCAAATAAGGTTTAAGCACAAGATCAAGGGCAAAAGAGGTTGTTAAGCACACGAACAACGGCAATTGAGGTTGTTAAGCACACAAACAAGGGCAAATGAGGCTCCTAAGCACAAGAACAAATGCAAATGAGGTTCATAAGCACACAAACAATGCCAATTGCGGTTGTTAAGCACACAAAAAGGGCAAATGAGGCTCATAAGCACAAGAACAAATGCAAATGAGGTTCATAAGGACAAGATCAAGGGCAAAAGTGGTTGTTAAGCACACAAGCAACGCCAATTGAGGTTCTTAAGCACACAAATAAGGACAAATGAGGTTCCTAAGTAGAAGAACAAACGCAAATGACGTTCATAAGCACAAGATCAAGGGAAAAAGAGGTTATTAAGCACACGAACAACGCTAATTGAGGTTGTTAAGCACACAAACAATGGCAAATGAGGCTCCTAAGCACAAGAAAAAAATGCAAATGAGGTTCATAAGCACAAGATCATGGGCAAAAGAGGTTGTTAAGAAAACGAACAACGCCAATTGAGGTTGTTAAATACACAAACAAGGTAAAATGGGGTTCCTAAGCACAATAACAAATGCAAATGAGATTCACAAGAACAAGATCAAGGGCAAAAGAGGTCGTTAAGCAGAAGAACAATGTCAACTGAGGTCGTTAAGCAGCCAAACATGGGCAAATTAGGTTCCCGAGCACAAGGAAAAATGCAAAAGAGGTTCATAAGCACAATATCAAGGGCAAAAGGTGTTGTTAAGCACACAAACAACGCGAATTGATGTTGTTAAGCATACAAACAATGGCAAATGAGGTTCCTAAGTACAAGAACAAATGCAAATGAGGCTCATAAGTGCAAGATCAAGGGCTAATTATGTTGCAAAGCGCAATAACAACAATAAATGAGGTTGTTAAGCACAAGAACAAGTGTAAATGATGTTGCTAGACACAAGAACAGGGGCAAAAGTGGATAAGAAGCATATGAACAACAAAAATTGAGGTTGTTAAACACACGAACAAGGGCAAATGAGGTTCATAAGCACAAGATCTAGGTCAAAAGGGGTGGTTAAGCACACGAACAACGCCAATTGAGGTTCTTAAGCACACAAACAAGGTCTAATGAGGGTCCTAAGCACAAGAACATATGCAAATGAGGTTGATAAGCACAAGATCAAGGGCAAAAGAGGTTGTTAAGCACACGAACACTGCCAATTGAGGTTGTTAAGCACACAAACAAGGGCAAATGAGGCTGCTAAGCACAAGAACAAATGCAAATGAGATTCATACGCACAAGATCAAGGGCTAATTTTGTTGCAAAGCGGAAGAACAATAATAAATAAGGTTGTTAAGCTCAAGAAAAAGTGTAAATGAAGTTGGTAAGCACAAGAACAAGGGCAAAAGAGATTAAGAAGCATATGAACAACGACAATTGAGGTTGTTAGGCACACGAACAAGGGCAAATGAGACTCCTAAGCACAAGAACAATTGCAATGTGGTTCATAAGAACAAGATCAAGGGAAAAATAAGTTGTTAAGCACACGAACAACAACAATTGTGGTTGCCAAGCGCACCAACAACGACAAATGAGGTTCCTAAGCATAAGAACAAACGCAAATGAGGATTATAAGGGCAAGATCAAGGGCTAATTATGTTGCAAAGCGCAGGAACAACAACAAATGAGGTTGTTAAGCACAAGAACAAGGGCAAAAGAGTAACAAGAAGCTTATGAACAACGACAATTGAGTTTGTTAAGCACACGAACAAGGGCAAATGAGGCTCCTAAGTACGAGAACAAATGCATATCTTGTTCAGAAGCACAAGATCAAGGGTCAATTATGTTTCAAAGTGCAAGAACAACAACAAATGAGGTGGTTCAGCACAAGAACAAGTGTAAATGATTTTGCTAAGCACAAGAACAAGGGTAAAAGAGGTTAAGAAACATATGAACAATGACAATTGACATTGTTAAGCACACGGAGATGGGCAAATGAGGCTCCTAAGCACAAGAACAAAAGCAAATGAGGTTCATAAGCACAAGATCAAGGGCAAAAGAGGTTGTTAAGCACATGAACAACGCCAATTGAAGTTGGTAAGCACACAAATAAGGGCAAATGAGGTACCAAAGCACAAGAACAAATGCAAATCAGGTTCATATGCACAAGATCAAGGGCAAAAGAGGTTGTTAAGCACATGATCAATGGCAATTGAGGTTGTTAAACACACAAACAAGGGCAAATAAGGATCCTAAGCACAAGAACAAATGCAAATAAGGTTCATAAGCACAAGATCAAGAGCAAATTTTGTTGGAAAGCGCAAGAACAATGACGAATTAGGATGTAAAGCACAAGCACAAGTGAAAATGATGTTGCTAAGCACAAGGACAAGGGCAAAAGTGGTTAAGAAGCATTTGAACAACGACAATTGAGGTTGTTAACCACATGAACAAGGGCAAAAGAGGTTCCTAAGTACAAGAACTAATGCAATGAGGTTCATAAGTACAAGATCAAGGGCAAAAGAAGTTGTTAAGCACACGAACAATGACAATAGTGGCTGTTAAGCACACCAACAAGGGCAAATGAGGTTCCTAAGCACAAGAACAAATGCAATTGAGGTTCATAAGCACAAGATCAAGGGCAACTTATTTCCAAAGCGCAAGAACAACAACAAATGAGGTTGTTAAGCACAAGAACAAGTGTAAATGATGTTTCTAAGCACAATAACAAGGGCAAAAGAGGTTAAGAAAATTTTGAACAACGACAATTGAGGTTGTTAAACACACGAACTAATGCAATGAGGTTCATAAGCACAAGATCAAGGGCAAAAGAGGTTAAAAGCGCACGAACAACGCCAATTGAGGTTGTTAAGCACACAAACAAGGGCTAATGAGGCTCCTAAGCACAAGAACAAATGCAAATGAGGTTCATAAGCACAAGATCAAGGGCAAAAGAGGTTGTTCATCACACGAACAACGCCAATTGAGGTTGTGAAGCACACAAACAAGGCCAAATGAGGTTCTTAAGCACAAGAACAAATGCAAATGAGGTTCATAAGCACAAGATCAAGGGCAAAAGAGGTTGTTAAGCACACGAACAACGCCAATTGAGGTTGTTAAGCACTTACAAGGGCAAATCAGGTTGATAAGCACAAGAACAAATGCAAATGAGATTCATAAGCAAAATATCAAGGGTTAAAGATGTTGTTAAGCACACGAACAACGCAAATTGATGTTGTTAAGCACACCAACAAGGGCAAATGAGGTTCCTAAGCACAAGAACAAATGCAAATGAGGTTCATAAGCATAAGATCAATGGCAAAAGAGGTTGTTAAGCACACGAACAACGCTAATTGAGGTTGTTAAGCACACAAACAAGTGCAAATGAGGTTCCTAAGCACAAGACCAAATGCAAATGAGGTTGATAAGCATAAGATCATGGACTAATTATGTTGCAAAGTGCAAAAACAACAACAAATGAGGATGTTAAGCACAACAACAAGTGTAAATGATGTTGCTAAGAATAAGAACAACGGTAAAAGAGGTTGAGAAGCATATGAACAACGCCAATTGAGGTTGTTAAGTACTCAAACAAGGGTAAATGAGGCTCCGAAGCACAAGAACAAAGGCAAATGAGGTTCATAAGCACAAGATCAAGGGCAAAAGAGGTTGTTAAGAAACGAACAACGCCAATTGAGGTTGTGAAGTACACAAACAAGGTAAATTGAGGTTCCTAAGCACAAGAAGAAATGGAAATGAGATTCACAAGCACAAGATGAAGGGCAAAAGTGGTTGTTAAGCAGAAGAACAATGTCAATTGAGGTTGTTAAGAACACAAACAAGGACAAATAAGGTTCCCAAGCACAAGAAAAAAATGTAAATGAGGTTCATAAGCACAAGATCAAGGGCAAAAGAGGTTCATAAGCGCAAGATCAAATGCAAATGAGGTTCATAAGCGCAAGATCAAGGGCTAATTATGTTGCAAAGCGCAAGAACAACAATAAATGTGGTTGTTAAGCACAAGAACAAGTGTAAATGATGTTGCTAAGCACAAGAACAAGGGCAAAAGATGATAAGAAGCATATGAACAACGATAATTGAGGTTTTTAAGCTCACGAACAAGGGCAAATGAGGTTCCTAAGCAGAAGAACAAATGCAAATGAGGTACATAAGCAAAAGATCTAGGGCAAAAGAGGTTGTTAAGCACACGAAAACGCCAATTGAGGTTGTCAAGCACACAAACAAGGGCAAATGAGGCTCCTAAGCAAAAGAACAAATGCAAATTAGGTGAATAAGCACAAGATCAAGAGCAAAAGAGATTGTTAAACATACGAACAACGCCAATTGAGGTTGTTAAGCACACAAACAAAGGCAAATGAGGTTCCTAAGCACAAGAACAAATGCAAATGAGTTTCATAAGCACAAGATCAAGGGCAAAAGAGGTTGTTAAGCATACGAACAATGCCAATTGAAGTTGTTAAGCACACAACAAGATCAAATGATATTCTTAAGCACAAGAACAAATAAATATGAGGTTCATAAGCACAAGATCAAGGGCTAATTTTGTTGCAAAGCGCAAGAACATCAATAAATGAGGTTGTTAAGCACAAGAACAAGTGTATATGATGTTGCTAAGCACAAGAACAGAGCAAAAGAGGATAAGAAGCATATGAACAACGATAATTGAGGTTGTTAATAACACGAACAAGAGCAAATGAGGTTTCTAAGCAGAAGAACAAATGGAAATGCGGTTCATAAGCACAAGATCTAGGGCAAAAGAGGTTGTTAACCACACGAACAACGCCAATTGAGGTTGTTAAGCACAAAAACAACGGCAAATGAGGTTCCTAAACACAAGAACAATGCAAATGAGGTTCATAAGCACAAGATCATGGGTTAATTTTGTTGCAAAGCGCAAGAACATCAATAAATGAGGTTGGTAAGCACAAGAACAAGTGTAAATGATGTTGCTAAGCACAAGAATAGAGCAAAAGAGGATAAGAAGAATATGAACAACGACAGCTGAGGTTGTTAAGCACACGAACAAGGGAAAATGAGGTTCCTAAACAGAAGAACAAATGCAAATGAGGTTCATAAGCACAAGATCTAGGGCAAAAGAGGTTGTTAAGCACACGAACAACGCCAATTGAAGTTGTTAAGCACACAAACAAGGGCAAATGAGACTCCTAAGCACAAGTACAAATGCAAATGAGGTTCAGAAGCACAAGATCAAGGGCAAAAGAGGTTGTTAATCACACGAACAACACCAATTGAGGTTGTTAAGCACGAAAACAACGGCAAATGAGGTTCCTAAGCAACAAGAACAAATGCCAATGAGGTTCATAAGCACGAGATCAAGGGCTAATTTTGTTCAAAAGCGCAAGAACATCAATATATGAGGTTATTGAGCACATGAACAAGTGTAAATGATGTTGCTAAGCACAAGAACAGAACAAAAGAGGATAAGAAGCATATGAACAACGATAATTGAGGTTGTTAAGCACACGAACAAGGGCAAATGAGGTTCCTAAGAAGAAGAACAAATGCAAATGAGGTTCATAAGCACAAGATCTAGGGCAAAAGAGGTTGTTAAGCACACCAACAACTCCAATTGAGTTTGTTAAGCACACAAACAAGGTCAAATGAGGCTCCTAAGCACAAGAACAAATACAAATAAGGTTTATAAGCACAAGATCAAGGGCAAAAGAGGTTGTTAATCACACGAACAAAGCCAATTGAGGTTGTTAAGCACAAAAACAAGGGCAAATGAGGTTCCTAAGCACAAGAACAAATGCAAATGAGGTTCATAAGCGCAAGATCAAGGGCAAAAGAGGTTGTTAAGCACACGAACAATGCCAATTGAGGTTGTTAAGCACACAAACAAGGGCAAATGAGGTTCATAAGCACAAGATAAAGAGCTAAAGAGGTTGTTAAGCATACGATCAATGGCAATTGAGGTTGTGAAGCACATAAACAAGGACAAATAAGATTCCTAAGCACAAGAACAAATGCAAATGAGGTTCATAAGCACAAGATTGAGGGCAAAAGAGGATGTTAAGCTTACGAACAACGCCAATTGAGGTTGTTAAGCACACAAAAAACGGCAAATGAGGTTCCTGAGCACAAGACCAAATGCAAATGAGGTTGATAAGCACAAGATCATAGGCTAATTATGTTGCAAAGCGCAAGAACAACAACAAATGAGGTTGTTAAGCACAACAACAAGTGTAAATAATGTTGCTAAGAATAAGAACAACGCCAAAAGAGGTTGAGAAGCATATGAACAACGCCAATTGAGATTGCTGAGCATACGAACAAGGGCAAATGGGGCTCCTAAGCACAAGAACAAATGCAAATGATGGTCATAAGCACAAGATCAAGGGAAAAAGAAGTTGTTAAGCACACGAACGGCGCCAATTGAGGTTGGTAAGCACACGAACAAGGGCAAATGAGGTTCCTAAGTACAAGAACAAATGCAAATAAAGTTCATAAGCACAAGATCAAGGGCTAATTATTTAGCAAAACGCAAGAACAATAACAAATGAGGTTGTCAAGCACAAGAACAAGTGTAAATGATGTTGCTAAGCACAAGAAAAAGGGCAAAAGAGGTTAACAAGCATTTGAATAACGACAATTGAGGTTGTTAAGCACATGAACAAGGTCAAATGAGGTTCCTAAGCACAAGAACTATTGCCATGTTGCTCATAAGAACAATATCAAGGGCAAAAGAAGTTGTTAAGCACACGAACAATGACAATTGTGGCTGCTAAGCACACCAACAATGACAAATGAGGTTCCTAAGCAAAAGAACAAACGCAAATGAGGTTTATAAGTGCAAGATCAAGGGCTAATTATGTTGCAAAACGCAAAAACAACAACAAATGAGGTTGTTAAGCACAAGAACATATGTAAATGATGTTGCTAAGTACAAGAACAAGGGAAAAAGAGGTTAAGAAGCATATGAACAACGACAATTGAGGTTGTTAAGCACACAAAGAAGGGCAAATGAGGCTCCTAAGTACGAGAACAAATGCATATGAGGTTCATAAGCACAAGATCAAGGGCTATTTATGCTTCAAAGCGCAAGAACAACAATAAATGAGGTGGTTCAGCATAAGAACAAGTGTAAATAATGTTGCTAAGCACAAGAACGAGGGCAAAAGAGGTTAAGAAGCATATATGAACAACGATAATTGAGGTTGTTAAGCACACGAACAAGGGCAGATGAGGTTCCTAAGCAGAAGAACAAATGCAAATGAGGTTCATAAGCACAAGATCTAGGGCAAAAGAGGTTGGTAAGCAAACGAACAACGCCAATTGAGGTTGTTAAGCACACAAACAAGGTCAAATGGGGCTCCTAAGCACAAGAACAAATGCAAATAAGGTTCATAAGCACAAGATCAAGGGCAAAAGAGGTTGTTAATCACACGAACAACGACAATTGAGGTTGTTAAGCACAAAAACAAGGGCAAATGAGGTTGATAAGTACAAGATCAAGGGCAAAAGAGGTTGTTGAGCACACGAACATCGCTAATTGAGGTTGTTAAGCACACAAAAAAGGGCAAATCAGGTTCCTGAGCACAAGACCAAATGCTAATGAGGTTGATAAGCTCAAGATCATGGGCTAATTATGTTGCAAAGCGCAAGAACAACAACAAATGAGGTTGTTAAGCACAACAACACGTGTAAATGATGTTGCTAAGAATAAGAACGACGGTAAAAGAGGTTGAGAAGCATATGAACAACGCCAATTGAGGTTGTTGAGCACACGAACAAGGGCAAATGGGGCTCTTAAGCACAAGAACAAATGCAAATGAGGTTCATAAGCACAAGATCAAGGGAAAAAGAGGTTGTTAAGCAGACGAACGATGCCGATTGAGGTTGTTAAGCACACAAACAAGGGCAAATGAGGCTCCTAAGCACAAGAACAAATGCAAATGAGGTTCATAAGCACAAGATCCAGGGTAAACGAGGTTGTTAATCACACGAATAACGCCAATTGAGGTTGTTAAGCACAAAAACAACTGCAAATGAGGTTCCTAAGCACAAGAACAAATGCAAATGAGGTTCATAAACACAAGATCAAGGGCTAATTTTGTTGCAAAGCGCAAGAACGTCAATAAATGGGGTTTTTAAGCACAAGAACAAGTGTAAATGATGTTGTTAAGCACAAGAACAGAGCAAAAGAGGATAAGAAGCATATGAACAACGATAATTGAGGTTGTTAAGCACACGAACAAGGGCAAGTGAGGTTCCTCAGCAGAAGAACAAATGCAAATGAGGTTCATAAGCACAAGATCTTGGGCAAAAGAGGTTGTTAAGCACACGGACAACACCAATTGAGGTTGTTAAGCACACAAACAAGGGCAAATGAGGTTCCTAAGGTCAAGAACAAATGCAAATGAGGTTCATAAGCACAAGATCAAGGGCTAAAGAGGTTGTTAAGCACACGAACAATGCCAATTGAGGTTGTTTAGCACACAAACATGGGCAAATGTGGTTCCTAAGCACAAAAACAAATGCAAATGAGGTTCATAAGCACAAGATCAAGGGCAAAAGAGGTTGTTAAGCACACGAACAACGCTAATTGATGTTGTTAAGCACACAAACAAGGACAATTGAGATTCCTGAGCACAAGACCAAATGCAAATGAGGTTGATAAGCACAAGATCATGGGCTAATTATGTTGCAAAGCGCTAGAACAACAACAAATGAGGTTGTTAAGCACAACAACAAGTGCCAATTGAGGTTGAGAAGCATATGAACAATGCCAATTGAGGTTGTTGAGCGCACGAACAAGGGCAAATGGAGCTCCTAAGCTCAAGAACAAATGCAAATGAGGTTCATAAGCACAAGATCAAGGGAAAAAGAGGTTGTTAAGCACACAAACGACGCCAATTGAGGTTGTTAAGCACACAAAACAAGGGCAAATGAGGCTCCTAAGCACAAGAACAAATACAAACGAGGTTCATAAACACAAGATCAATGGCAAATTAGGTTGCAAAACGCAAGAACAACGACAAATGAGGTTGTCAAGGACAAGAACAAGTGTAAATGATGTTGCTAAGCATAAGAACAAGGGCAAAAGAGGTTAACAAGCATTTGAATAACAACAATTGAGGTTGTTCAGCACACAAACAAGGTCAAATGAGGTTCCTAAGCACGATAACTATTGCCATGTGGCTCATAAGAACAAGATCAAGGACAAAAGAAGTTGTTAAGCACACGAACAATGACAATTGTGGCTGCTAAGCACACCAACAAGGACAAATGAGGTTCCTAAGCACAAGAACAAACGCAAATGAGGTTTATAAGCGCAAGATCAAGGGCTAATTATGTTGCAAAGCGCAAGAACAACAAATGAGGTTGTTAAGCACAAGAACATGTGTAAATGATGTTGCTAAGTACAAGAACAAGGGCAAAAGAGGTTAAGAAGCATATGAACAACGATAATTGAGGTTGTTAAGCACACGAACAAGGGCAAATGAGGCTCCTAAGTACGAGAACAAATGCATATGAGGTTGATAAGCACAAGATCAAGGGCTAATTATGCTTCAAAGTGCACGAACAACAACAAATGAGGTGGTTCAGCATAAGAACAAGTGTAAATGATTTTGCTAAGCACAAGAAAGAGGGCAAAAGAGGTTAAGAAGCATATGAACAATGATAACTGACGTTGTTAAGCACACGAACAATGGCAAATGAGGCTCCTAAGCACAAGAACAAAAGCAAATGAGGTTCATAAGCACAAGATCATGGGCAAAAGAGGTTGTTAAACACATGAAAAACGCTAATTGAGGTTGGTAAGCACACAAATAATGACAAATGAGGTACCTAAGCACAAGAACAAATGCAAATGAGGTTCATAAGCACAAGATCAAGGGAAAAAAGAGGTTGTTAAGCACACGAACAACGCCAATTGAGGTTGCTAAGCACACAAACAAGGGCAAATAAGATTTATAAGCACATGAACAATGACGAATGAGGATATCAAGCACAAGAACAAGTGTAAATGATGTTGCTCAGCACAAGAACAAGGGCAAAAGAGGTTAAGAAGCATTTGAACAACGACAATTGAGGTTGTTAAGTACATGAACAAGGGCAAATGAGGTTCCTAAGCACAAGTACTAATGCAATGAGGTTCATAAGCACAAGATCATGGGCAAAAGAAGTTGTTAAGCACACGAACAACGACAATAGTGGCTGTTAAGCTCACCAACAAGGGCAAATGAGGTTCATAAGCAGAAGATCAAGGGCAACTTATGTTGCAAAGCGCAAGAACAACGACAAATGAGGTTGTTAAGCGCAACAACAAGTGTAAATGAAGTTGCTAAGCACAAGAACAAGGGCAAAAGAGGTTAAGAAGTATTTGAACAACGGCAATTGAGTTTGTTAAGCACACGAACAAGGGCAAATGAGGCTCGTAAGCACAAGAACAAATGCAAATGAGATTCATAAGCACAAGATCAAGGGAAAAAGAGGTTGTTAAGCACACAAACAACGCCAATAGGTTGTTAAGCACACAAACAAGGGCAAAAGGTTCCTAAGCATAAGAACAAATGCAAATGAGGTTCATAAGCACAAGATCAAGGGCTAATTTTGTTGCAAAGCGCAAGAACATCAATAAATGAGGTTGTTAAGTACAAGAACAAGTGTAAATGATGTTGCTAAGCACAAGAACAGAGCAAAAGAGGATAAGAAGCATATGAACAACGATAATTGAGGTTGTTAAGCACACGAACCAGGGCAAATGAGGTTCCTAAGCAGAAGAACAAATGCAAATGAGGTTCATAAGCACAAGATCTAGGGCAAAAGAGGTTGTTAAGCACACGAACAACGCCAATTGAGGTTGTTAAGCACACAAACAAGGGCAAATGAGGCTTCTAAGCACAAGAACATACGCAAATGAGGTTTTTAAGCGCAAGATCAAGGGCTAATTATGTTGCAAAGCGCAAGAACAATAACAAATGAGGTTGTTAAGCATAAGAACATGTGTAAATGATGTTGCTAAGTACAAGAACAAGGGCAAAAGAGGTTAAGAAGCATATGAACAACGACAATTGAGGTTGTTAAGCACACGAACAAGGGCAAATGAAGCTCCTAAGTACGAGAACAAATGCATATGAGGTTCATAAGCACAAGATCAAGGGCTAATTATGCTTCAAAGCGCAAGAACAACAACAAATGAGGTGGTTCAGCATAAGAACAAGTGTAAATGATTTTGCTAAGCACAAGAACGAGGGCAAAAGAGAGGTTAAGAAGCATATGAACAATGACAATTGAGGTTGTTAAGCACATGAAAAATGGCAAATGAGGCTCCTAAGCACAAGAACAAAAGCAAATGAGGTTCATAAGCACAAGATCATGGGCAAAAGAGGTTGTTAAACACATTAACAACGCCAATTGAGGTTGGTAAGCACACAAATAAGGGCAAATGAGGTACCTAAGCATAAGAACACATGCAAATGAGGTCCATAAGCACAAGATCAAGGGCAAAAGAGGTTGTTAAGCACACGATCAATGGCAATTGAGGTTGTGAAGCACAGAAACAAGGACAAATAAGATTCGTAAGCACAAGAACAAATGCAAATGAGGTTCATAAGCACAAGATCAAGGGCAAATTTTGTTGCAAAGCACAAGAACAATGACGAATGAGGATGTCAAGCACAAGAACAAGTGTAAATGATGTTGCTAAGCACAAGAACAAGGGCAAAAGAGGTTAAGAAACATTTGAACAACGACAATTGAGGTTGTTAAGCACATGAACAAGGGCAAATGAGGATCCTAAGCGCAAGAACAATGACAAACTCATTTGCCCTTGTTGTTGTGCTGAGCAACCTTGTTGTGCTTAACAAGCTCATTTGTGGTTGTTCTTGTACTTAACAACATTATTTTACTTTGTTATTTTGATTATCAACGTCATTAACATTAGTTCATGTACTTAACAACATCATTTGTCTTTGATCTTGTGCTTATCAAACTCATTTGCATTTGTTTTTGTGCTTAGGAACCTCATTTTAGCTTGTTCTATGCCTAAAAACCTCATTTGTTGTTGTTCTGGTGCTTATCAAGAACAACAAATGACCTTGCTAAGTATAAAAACAAGGGCAAATGAGGTTGCACAAAAACTAATGGAAATGACGTTGCTTATAACAAAAACAAGTGTAAATGATGTTGCTAAGTACATGAACTAATGTGAATGATGTTGATAATAACATGAACAAGGGTAAATGATGTTGCTAAGCACATGAACTAATATGAATGATGTTGATAATCAAATGACTAATGACAAATGAGGTTTTTAAACACAAGAACAAGGTAAAATGAGATTCATAAGTACAAAAACAAATACAAATGAGGTTGATAAACACAAGATTAATGGCAAATGATGTTGCTAAGCAGAAGAACAACCAGAAATGAGGTTGCTAAGCACAAGAACAAGGGCAAATGAGTTTTCTTTACACAAGAACATTGGCAAATGATTTTTTTAAACACAAGAATAAGATCAAAAGTGGTTGATAAACACAAGAACAACAACAAATGATCTTGCTAAGTATAAAAACAATGGCAAATGATGTTGTTAAGTACAAGAACTAATGCAAATGACGTTGCTAATCACAAAAATAATGACAAATGAGGCTGCTAAGCACATGAACAAATGCGAATGATATTGCTAAGCACAAGAACATTAGGAAATACGCTTGCTAAGCACAAGAACTGGAGCAAATGTTAAGCACAAGAACAATAACAAATGAGCTGGTTAAGCATAAAAACAATGACAAACGTGGTTGTTAAGTATAAGAACTAATGCAAATGACGTTGCTAATCACAAAAACAAGAACAAATGAGTTGCTAAGCACATGAACTAATACGAATGATGTTGATAATCAAAAGAACAATGACAAATTAGGATATTAAACACAAGAACAAGGTCAAATGAGGTTCATAAGCACGAAAACAAATGCAAATAAGGTTGATAAGCACAATATTAAGGGCAAATGATGTTGCTAAGCACAGGAACAATTGTAAATAAGGTTGCTAAGCACAAGAACATGAGCAAATGAGTTTTCCTTGAAGAAGAACATTGACAAATGCGCTTGCTAAACACAAGAATAAGATCAAAAGTGGTTCATAAGCACAAGAACAACAACAAATGATCTTCCTAAGCATAACCACAATGACAAATTAAGTTGTTAAGCACAAGAACTAATACAAATGACGTTGCTAATCTCAAAAACACCAGCAAATGAGATTGCTAAGTACCTGAACAAATGATGTTGATAATCACAAAAACAATGACAAATGATATTGCCAAGCACAAAAACAACTAGAAATGAAGTTGCTAAGCACAAGAACGAAGGCAAACGAGGTTCCTATGCACAAGAACAAGGCAAACGATGTTGTTAAGTACAAGAACATTGGCAAATGCATTTGCTATGCATATGAACAACAACAAAAGTGGTTGATAGGAATAAGAACAACAACAAATGACGTTGCTAAGCACAAGAACGAAGGGAAATGATGTTCCTATACCCAAGAACAAAGGAAAATGATGTTGTTAAGTATAAGAACAACCACAAATGAGGTTGCTAAGCACAACAACAAGGGCAAGTGAGATTTTTTTGTACAAGAACATTGACAAATGCTCTTGCTAAGCACAAGAACAAGGGCAAACGAGGTTGATAAGTATAAGAACAACAACAAATGAGATTTCTAAGCATAAAAACATTGACAAATGAGGTTGTTATGTACAATAACTAATGCAAATGATGTGGCTAATCACAAGAACAAGGAAAAATTAGGTGACTAAGCACAAGAACAAGGGCAAATGAGATTGTTAAGTACATGAATTAATGCAAATGATGTTCATCATCACCATAACAATGAAAAATGAGATTTTCAGGCACAATAACAAGGTCAAATGAGGTTCCTAAGCACACAAACAAATGCAAATGAGATTAGTACCCACAAGATCTACGACAAATGATGTTGTTAATCACAAGAACAACCACAAATGAGATTTCTAAGCACAAGAACAAGGGCAAATGAGCTTTCTTTGCACGAGAACATTAGGAAATACGCTTGCTAAAGCACAAGAAGATGAGCAAAAGTGGTTGATAAGCACATTAATTAATGCGAATGATGTTGATAATCACAAGAACAATGACAAATGAGGTTTTTAAAAACAAGAATAAGGTCAAATGAGGTTCATAAGCACAAAAAAAAAGCGAATGCGGTTGATAAATGCAAGATCAAGGGAAAATGATGTTGCTAAGTACAAAAAAAAAAAACCGAAATGAGATTGCTAAGCACAAGAACGATGGCAAATGAGCTTTTTTTGCACTAGAACTTTGAGAAATGCACTTGCTAAGCAAAAGAGCAAGGCCAAACGAGGTTCACAAACACAAGAAAAATAATAAATGAGCTTGCTAAGTAAAAAAATAATTACAAATGAGGTTGTTAAGCACAATAACTAATGCAAATGATGCTGCTAATCTAAAGAACAAGGGCAAATAAAGTTGCTAACCACATGAACTAATGCAAATGATGTTAATAATCACAAGAACAATGACAAACGAAGTTGTTAAGCACAAGAACAAGGTCAAATGAGGTTCCAAAGTACAAAAACAAATGCAAATGAGGATGATAAGCACAAGATCAAGGGCAAATGATGTTGCTAAATACAAGAACAACCGCAAATGAGGTTGCTAATTACAGAAACAAGGGCAAATGAGCTTTCTTTGTATAAGAACATTGGGCAATGCACTTTCAATGTACAAGAACAAAGAAAAAGTGGTTGATAAGTACAAGAACAATAACAAATTATCTTGTTAAGTATAAAAATAATGAAAAATAACGTTGTTAAGCACAAGAACTAATGCAAACGACGTTGCTAATAAAAAAAATAAGGGCAAATGAGGTTGCTAAGCACATGAACTAATACGAATGTTGCTGATAATCACAAGAAAAAAGACAAATAATATTGCTAAGCACAAAAACAACCTAAAATGAAGTTGCTAAAAACAATAACGAAGGCAAATAAGGTTCCTATGAACAAGAACAAGGGCAAATGATGTTGTTAAGTACAAGAACATTGACAAATGCCCTTGCTAAGCATATGAACAATATCAAAAGTGGTTGATAAGCATAAGAACAACAACAAATGAAGTTGCTAAGCACTAGAATGAAAGCAAATGAGGCTCCTTTACTCAAGAACAAGGGAAAATAATGTTGTTAAGTGCATGACCAACCACAAATGAGGTTGTTAATCAGAACAATAAGGGCAAATGAGTTTTCTTTGCACAAGATCATTGGCAAATGTACTTGCTAAGCACAAGAACAAGGACAAACGAGGTTGATAAGCACAAAACAACAATAAATGAGGTTGCCAAGCATCAGAATATTGACAAATGAGGTAGTTAAACACAATAACTAATCCAAATGATGTTGCTTAGTATGAGAACAATTGCAAATTAGATTGCTAAGCACGAGAACAAGGGTAAATGAGGTTGTTAAGCACATGAACTAATGCAAATAATGTTGATAATCACAATAGTAATGACAAATGAGGTTTTAGGTACACGAATAAGGTCAAATGAGGTTCCTAAGCACAAAAACAAATGTAAATGAGTTTGATAAGCACAAAATCAAGAGAAATGATGTTCCTAATTACAAGAACAACCACAAATGATGTTGCTAGGTACAAGAACATTAGGAAATACGCTTGCTAAGAACTGGAGCAAATGTGGTTGATAAGCACAAGAACAACAACAAATGACCTTGCTAAGCATAAAAATAATGACAAATGAGATTGTTGCACAAAAACTATTGGAAATGACATTGCTAATCATAAAACAAGTGTAAATGATGTTGCTAAGCACATGAACTAATGCGAATGAGGTTGATAATCACAAGAACTAAGTAAAATAATGTTGTTAACAAGAACAACCACAAATGAGGTTGCGAAGCACAGCAACAAGGGCAAATGAGTTTTCTTTGCACAAGAGATTGGCAAATGCACTTGCTAAGCACATGAACTAATATGAATGATGTTGATAATCACAAGAAAAATGACAAACGATATTGCGAAGCACAAAAGCAACCAGAAATGAAGCTGCTAAGCCCAATAACGAAGGCAAATGAGATTCCTATGAATAAGAACGAGGGCAAATGATGTTGTTAAGTAAAATAACATTGACAAATGCACTTGCTAAGCATATGAAAAAGAGCAAAAGTGGTTTATAAGCATAAGAACATGAGCAAATGTGGTTGATAAGCACAAGAACAACAACAAATAAAGTTTTTAGGCACAAGAACAAGGTCAAATGAGGTTCCTAAGCACAAAAACAAATGCAAATGAGTTTCATAAGCACAAGATAAAGGGCAAATGATGTTGCTAAGTACAAGAACAACTGTAAATGAGGTTGCTAGGCGAACAATGACAAATAGTATTTATTTGCAAAAGAACATTAGGAAATACGCTTGCTAAGCACAAGAACGGTAGCAAATGTGGTTGATAAGCACAAGAACAGCAACAAATGAGATTGTTAAGCATAAAAATAATGACAATGTGGTTGTTAAGCACAAGAACTAATGCAAATGATGTTGCTAATCACAAGAACAAGGGTAAATGAGGTTGTGAAGCACATGAACTAATGCGAATGATGTTGATAATCAAAAGAGCAATGACAAATGAGGTTTTTAAACACAAGAACAAGGTCAAATGAGATTCACAAGCACAAAAACAAATGCAAATGAAGTTAATTAGCACAAGATCATGGGCAAATGATGTTACTAAGCAAAAAAAACAACCGGAAATGACGTTGTCAAGCACACAAACAACGGTAAATGAGATTTCTTTGCAGAAGAACATTTCCAAATGAGCTTGCTAAACACAAGAACAAGAGCAAAAGTTGTTGATAAGCACAAGAAGAACAACAAAGACCTTGTTAAGCATAAAAACAATGACAAATGAGGTTGTTAAGCACAAGAACTAATGCAAATGACGTTGCTAATAAAAAAAATAATGACAAATGATATTGCTAAGCACATGAACTAATGCGAATGATGTTGATAATCACAAGAACAATGACAAATGATATTGCTAAGCACAAAAACAACTATAAATGAAGTTTCTAAGCACAAGAACGAAGGCAAACGAGGTTCCTATGAACAAGAACAAGGGCAAATGTTGTTGTTAAGTACAAGAGCATTGGCAAATGCGCTTGCTAAGCATGTGAACAACTGCAAAAGTGGTTGATAAGCATAAGAACAACAACAAATGACGTTGCTAAGCATAAGAACGATGGGAAATGATGTTCTTATACCCAAGAACAGGGGAAAATGATGTTGTTAAGTATAAGAACGATCACAAATGAAGTTGCTAAGCACAACAACAAGGGCAGGTGAGCTTTCTTTGCACAAGAACATTGTCAAATGCTATTGCTAAGCACAAGAACAAGGACAAACAAAGTTGATAAGCACAAGAACAACAACAAATAAGGTTGCCAAGCATCATATATATTGACAAATGAGGTAGTTAAGCACAAGAACTAATGCAAACGATGTTGGTTAGTACAAGAACAATTGCAAATTAGGTTGCTAAGCATAAGAACAAGAGCTAATGAGATTGTTAAGCACATGAGCTAATGCAAATAATATTGATAATCACAATAATAATTACAAATGAGGTGTTTAGGCATGAGAACAAGGCCAACTGATGTTCCTAAGCAGAAAAACAACCGCAAATAAAGTTGCTAAGCACAAGAACAATGACAAATGAGCTTTTATTGCACAAAAACATTAGCAAATACGCTTGCTAAGGATAAGAACATTAGCAAATGTGGTTGATAAGCACAAGAACAACAACAAATGAGGTTGTTAAGTATAAAAACAATGACAAATGAGGTTGTTAAGCGTAAGAACTAATATGCAAATGATGTTGCTAATCACATGAACAAGGGCAAATGAGGTTGCTAAGTGCATGAACTAATGCGAATGATGTTGATAATCAAAAGAATAATGACAAATGAGGTTTTTAAACACAAAAACAAGATAAAATGAGATTCATAAGCACAAAAACAAATGCGAATGAGGTTGATAAACACAAGATTAAAGGCAAATGATGTTGCTCAGCAAAAGAACAACCGAAAATGAGGTTGCTAAGCACAAGAACAATGACAAATGAGCTTTCTTTGCACAAGAACATTAGCAAATGCGCTTTCTAAGCACAAGAACAAGGGCAAACATAGTTGGTAAGCATAAGAACAATAACAAGTGAGGTTTCTAAGCATTAGAACATTGACAAATGTGGTTGTTAAGTACAAGAACTAATGCAAATGATGTTGCTTAGCACAAGAACAAGTGCAAATTAGGTTGCTACAAACAAGAACAGTAGCAAATGAGGTTGCTAAGCACATGAATATGCAAATGATGTTGATAATCACAATAACAATGACAAATGTGGTTGTTAGGCACAAGAACAAGGTAATTACAAATGATGCACTCAATATAGCACACTTACATCAAAACAATTATCCTTTGAAAACAAAATGGGACGAATTACGTGTACCGGTTCCTTGCTGGTCTAAATACCAGCTTTGAGTCAGTCCAGTCCCAAAGTATGTTGTGTCCTGCACTCCCTCCTCTCGAGTGTCGTAGCCATGGTGCAAAGAGATGAGACGAAGAAAAGAAGAAAGACGCGATAGCAGCAGCATGGCATGTTGGGAAATAAAAAAGACCAAACAATTACGCATTATCTAGAGATCAAACAATTACATCTCATCTAGAGGTCAAACACTTACACCGTGGGGGAAGGAGAAACAGTTCCTCACCTTAACCTAAGGACCGTCTTATGCCAAAAAGACCCAAAACATAAATCAACAATGTGGAACATAATACCTGATTCCATGCCATTTGTCATGAAATATCCAAAGCCCTAGTTAAGCAACAGTCATCTTAATAAGCACGAGAGAAGTCTTCAATGGCAAGAAGTCTTTCTCGACTTTATGTCGTATGGTCGTGGAATAGGTCTTCTAAGACAACAAGATATGACCCTTGAGAAATTCTCTCCAAATTTACTAATGTATTTCTCTTCTCTATTATTTGATAGTGGAAGTAGAAGAGAAGACACACAGATCTGTATTTTTCTAAAGATAAAAATGTATATTCGATTTCCGTGCTTTTCTGTGTTATCTTATGCCTTGCGAACTAATCCTTATAAATAGTAACTTTTCTGGTTATTTGCCAATTTTAAAAAGGTGTGACTATATAAAAAACTGTGTTGTTGCATCAAAATACGTGCAACCGCATTAATATTCATGTGACTCACACAATCCTTTGAAAAGGCAGTTTCCTTAAGTGCAAATTTCAGAATAAGTTCATCAATGATTTGATATTTACCTAAATTGTTTTACACATTTATGGACCACACTCTATTAAATACATAGATTGTCTAATATCTTAATTTCATATTAGATTGCCAATTTTAAAAAAGTGTGACTACATCAAAAACCGTGTTGTTGTATCAAAATACGTGCAGCCGCATTAATATTTGTGTGACTCACACAATCTTTTGAAAAAGCAGTTTCCTTAATTGCAAATTTCAGAATCAGTTCATCAATGATTATCAATATTTACATAAATTGCTCTACACATTTATGAACCACGCACTATTAAATACATAGATTGTCTAATATCTTAATTTCATATTAGATAACTTAATTGTGATAATCATATATGACAGTATACGAGAGACAACTATTGGTTTTTCCATCCAATTTTTGATCAACGAGAAAAGATGAAGAGGCGACAACATCAACTTCGCATAAAGGAGCGACGGGGCGAAACGAAAACAAGGCAAAGAAGAAAGGAAAATTGCCTTATCAAGACAGATCTCAAAATAAAGAGCATTTCAATCCGGAGATTCTTGTAACGTTAGATTAATAGATTTACAAGCTTGTTGCTTGAGAATCACCAATTTAGATCGGAGAATGGTGGTAGATTTAGAAGAGAAAGTACAAATAATACTAAAAAAATAAACTGCTCCTTGTTGGTAAAACCGTCAAGAAAGTCCTTAAAAATAGCTCCAAGGAGGGGCTGGATCTTAAGGCGAGGGGGTAGCCTCCTTGAGACAATTCACTAAGTAGCTCTCTTAATCTTATCTAAGAAATGCTTGTTGTTCGGCTGGATTAAGGAAGATTAAGGCTAAATAAAGCCCAATAGCTAAATTGGATGATCAGAGTTAAAGCGCTATATTGTAATAATTTAGAGGTTTTAACCTGAGCCTTTCATGAGAAACCCATCTGGACCGTTCGACCAAAGTTAGATGGCCTGAAATATATAATCAGAATATCCTCGATTGTTTATAATATAATATTAAAGTATTCATGATTAATGATTTACTAATTTGCAAGAAATTAGTAAACTTCTTAATAAAACCACGCGCACTTATACACTTGGTTAGATATTCACAATACACGAGATGTTTTATATTTATTATTTATTTTTGGTTTTGTATGTATGCTTTAATTTATATTTGTACAATACATGTAATTTATTTTTTGTTTATACATGAAAGATGGCAATATGATTAATTTAAATTATTATTGAAAATTGTTAAGTATCGTAATTCATAAAAATATTTAACCAACGCTAAATTTATTAAGGAATTTTTGTCATTTTATACTAAAAGCCGAGCATTAAATAGTAAATTATTATTGAATTAATTAATTAATAAGATATGAGCGAAAATCATAGAGTATTGATACAATATTAATTAATATAAAATATAATTAGATAAACAATAGGCTTATAAAACACAATCATCGGTATTATTTTCGAATCATCAAACTAAAATCCTGACGAAGTTTTCTCAAATTTCAAATAATGTTCGTGCCTGCGCCATAGTAGATTAGGCTTCTCGAAAGGATGATGTTTATTCCAAGTGTTACAGGCTCGACATACGGCCTGGACAACGGGCCACGGCCCACGGCCCACGGGCTTGTTTCGGCTTTCAACAGGTGCCTCGAGATCTATGCATTCATTGCTCGTATTCTGTTGCTCATCCAAACGGTCCTTTAGTGCACAAGTATATCAATAAAAAAAATTCCTTTATTTTCTCATTATCAATGCCCCCCATAGAAAATAATCTATAAAACATACTAAATATACAGAACTCCACATAATTTCCTACAGATTTTGTGTTTGCCTATGACACAGCAAA
Source organism: Carex arenaria (assembly GCA_964058825.1). Taxonomy (NCBI): domain Eukaryota; kingdom Viridiplantae; phylum Streptophyta; class Magnoliopsida; order Poales; family Cyperaceae; genus Carex; species Carex arenaria. The sequence continues at coordinate 283,674 of CAXKVW010000159.1, forward strand.
TCACAACAATGTTATTTTTATAATTCCTACCTACAAGTGCATCTTTATCTCTGTACAAGTCAACTTCCCCCTATAAGTGCATGGATTGGATATCTCCTTACCAGTCAACATTTCCATTAAAACATCTTGGATCTTGCTATTTTGTCTATTGGAGATAGAAAGCTTCAGTGCCATGGCTTCTCTTAAAATACGCATCCTTGTTTTGATAATCATCTCCATCCTTCTCTCTACTGCCATTACCGCTGTTCGCTTCCAACCCGACCCGCTCCAAGAAGTCAATCCTGTGATAATTACCACAGTCGCAACAATAGTTTCCACATTGTCTGGAGATGCAAACGGGTACGGGTGTATGATGACTTGCACCATGGGATGTTTCAAGTTCGGGTACAGTTACCAGTATTGCGAACAGATCTGTTGTGAACAGTGCCCGGAGGACTGTGATGCCATCCAGGGTTAGATTGGTCAAATTAATTAAAACTGTGATTTTGCTGCAACATTGTATCGTTTTTCTTTCATATCATGTTGTTGTTGTTGTCAGGTTTGATTATTTTTGGGTTTTTCTTTTCCTGATTGTGCTAGCTTTATTTTACATCTGCCTATGCTTTTGTAAACTGAAATTTTGAGATTAACTGGTCCATATTCTGTACCAGCTTGAAGTACCAGTACCGGTCAGTACCTCGTGCTTCTAGTTATTTGTAAATTAGAATGTGTTGTAGCTAGGTATTCCCCTGCGTTTTTTCTCTTTTATATTCTTTTAGAATGATTAAATCTCTGAACTTGTAATTTTGCAAGCTAAATAGCTAGAAACTATCGGAGTGTAATTAAATAACTACAGTCACATGCTAATTAATGGGCTATGCGGTAAGATGTGAGTAATCAGGAAAAGGTTCAATAGTACTGCGTAAAACCAATACCAGAACCAAAAATATAGGATAGGCCAAGAGATTTTCATCCCTTGCTTCAATTGTATTGTATTTGTATCGTCAGAACTCTAGGCCTGTATCATGCATCCTGATCTGATGCTATTGGTCACCTTATGAGGCCTAGCTATCTTCAAGTGACCAATTTAAACTAAATTAGAGTTAATGCGCTAATTGTAATAATTTAGAGGGTTTAACCTGAGCTTTTCATGAAAAACCCATTTTGGACCGTATACAGGAAAAGTAGAAGAAAAAATTTCTTGCAAAAAGTTTATTTAAAGCTCAAAATGATTCATAATGGAACAAAAGATCAAACTTTAGCAAACGTAGTAGGTACAATGCTCTCCATCTGAGATTGAGTTTCACAAAAAAAGAGAAAGAAAAAACTGTAAATTGATCATTTTGCTTTGTAATTTGTTCATGGTTTCACCATCTTGAATTATTATAGTGCAACTGCATTCCATATTGGTAAAATGCACCTTCCTACCTGATCTTCTTCATATTATTTTTTTCTTTTCATCACATGCCTACTTATTACCATTTTCTGTTTTGTAGAATATTTAACTACTTGTAGTAAGCAGATTTGTTAAATACATCCATCTTCCACAATGTGTTTTCTATAAACCTGCACTATTTTTATAATTAGTAAAATGCACGAAGCTACCCTGTTCAGTTTTTCAGAATTTATTTTCAAGTAGATTGGCTGATGCATACTTTATTTTTATCAAAACCAAAAAAATTCACATGTACAAGATCGTTTGGACTTTGAACGTATACCAGTAATACATCAGAATCAATATATATCAATAATGCCAGAGCAATAGAAGGATAAATATAATAAGCAGAGATATTTACATCAAAATCAGGCTTCTCACTGGAACTGGTGGAAGCCCATAGACAGCCCAAGGCCAGCAGTTTTGAGTTATAGCCCGGTATATACCAGATTACCAGGCCTCCTAATAAAGACCTTACCCCAATTCAGCTCCAATTTCTCACTCTAAAATTTTGATTTGTTCATCATAAAAATAGAATAAAATTTGGATTAAAGCCCCTAGTTCGTATTATCTTTTACAATAAAAATGTCATACCAATTAATATTAATATTGTTGTCCCTAACGACACCTAGGGAAGTGAATAGTGACTTAAAGAACCTTAGACGTTTTTCATGATGGTAGGTAAAGCAAACAAAATTGCAATCAATCAACAATGTAAAGTAAATAGATAGAGTAAGAGAGATTGACACTGGTGTTCGGTTTAAAATGTTTGCGTCTTCAGGACAACGCAAATTTATCGGTGCGCCTTTCCTATTACCCAATGAAAGAAAGGATACAACTCGTGACACGTGAGCCCAACACACGTGGCTTGTCACAGGCAACTGTGTACAAGGTTGAGCCTAGAAGCTCTAGTTGGAGAGTCCTATGGAGATGATCGCCACACAACTATGAATATATATTTGAGCGGAAGCGCTTGAGCCGGTGAGCCCTTAATGCCCTACAAGTGGAAAGTCACACAGCTATTCAAAAGGAGCACTAAAGTAGATCTCCAAACTATAGAACAACGAATCAACACTCCAACTAAATCTAGAAGTAGATTATTAGTCAAGTGGATTTGAGATTATCAATGGAGTATTGAAATTTAGCTCTCTCAAAGACGGAAGTTCTCAAGAATACAGAATTAGTGCATTTTGAAATTTAGAGGTTGATAGCTTAAATCTGAAGTTAGAGTATGAACTCTATTTATAGACAGAGCTTCAGCTCTAGGTATTTGAACTGATTCATTCAGTCCGTTCGAACGGATAGTTCAAATGTAATTGAAATTAGGATTTTCACCTTTTTGAATTATATAATAATCATTCAGTACGTTTATGTTTGTACATAACAAATAGTATATTTCATTACAATTCTATGTAACTTGAATAGCGTATAGTACGGTTAGCATCTGTTCAGAACGGAGACAATTTGGGAGTCCTTGGATGGTACAGAACATTCCATTCTGAACGATTGCTGATCAAAATAATTATTCCGTACTGAAATACTTCTCTATACGTCCGGTACCATTCAATACATTCTGTACTAAACGGTTTACTTCCGTATCCAACGGATACTTCTAGAAATCAACAATTTCAAATTTACTTTACTTCTCTATTTGATATTACAATTTTATAATCTTAATCTTCGTAAAGTCTTATTGATTTTCTTGATCTTCAAACTTAATATTGCAATTATAATGTTTTGCATATGCAAACTCACTCATACAAAGAAATTGTTAAATATAATTATTGTATGTTTTGCAAATTAGTTAAACAACACGTAATTAGAAGATTACATAGAAGAACAAATATGGTGAAATCATAAATAAAAGGACCAAATAAGTATGTGAAGTTAGGAATTAGGAGCCAAAATTCTGCCAACATTCGCTAATTGTGTTTTTACTAAGCGTCCAATTTAATTAACACTATATCTGGGGAGAATTATATGACATGCTAACTTAGATTTTCACTGCAGGTGATATTATCAAATAATGAATAATAATAAAAATAGTATAACAGAACAATATTGTATTAATTATTAATCATATCAGTAGTAATAATGATTATAATGATATTAATAACGACAATCGCTAGCTATAGCTCGAAAAATATATTGGTCCCAGTATTTAAATCTAAGAATGTTATTTAAAATATTACTGTTGTTATATTATTTTTTGTTGTTGTAAATTTTATTATCATTATTATTATATCTTAAAGAATATAATTACTATAGAAGAATTGACTAAATAATAGAAAGAAAAGACAATTAATGGCAGAGTTAGAAGAAAATTTTCTTAGCTTTCTTTGACCGATTTTCACTCTAGCCCAATTGCATTTGTATTTGTTTTTTTGTTTTTTGTTTTGAGGAAACAAATATCTTATTCTGTATTATTCAGAAATAAACTTGAGTACCAAACACTCGGCTATGTTACCCTACATCTATATATATTGAACCAATATAGTCGCCACTCGCCAGATAGTTTGGTGGCACACCAAGTCATGTTTTGTTGTACCCGAAAGAGCATTATACTACAAATGTACCTCCTTTGGAAAAATAGTTAGTTCTTTTCTCAAATGAAAGGCTATAGACCGGCTGTGATGAGTGGAAAATAATATACTTGAAAGACTATATATACTTGTGTAATCATGATAATTAGACCTATCATGATCGATCATATCTTAATTAATTGAAGTGGAATTGTACTACTCTTTATAAATATTAGTTCTTCATTAATAATAAATATCATATGCATGTTATATTTTAATGAAAACTAGGATATTCCATCTGGATGGTAATATATATTGAATATTATTTTTGTTTTTTGAGAAAGAACTGTTCTATTGATGATCAATTGACCATATTAAAACTTATATGTGCTAGCAATTGGATTGTTCTTGTGTCTTTTTTTGTGCTAATTTGAATTATTGTCCTATATATGAGGCAATGAAGAAACTTATATATATTTGGTGCTAATTAATTGTAGTCCGTATTTCATATAAAGGAGAAATCATTTAAAAATCCAAAGTCTCCATATATTCCAAAACAAATCTGAAGTACCATCAAATAAGGAGTAAGAAGGATCATGGCCATTCATTCTTTCTCATGCATTAAAGCCCCTTTATTCCTTTAAGTTTAAAACTCAACCCCCACCTCTTTTGTTGTTTAAAGTCTCTATCGGTTTTTTATTATTTCATTTTTTTTTTATAATGAACTCTCTCACTTTAGATTACTTGACAAGTTAACGAGTGATAGAATTAAATGTTACTGTTGTCTGTTGACAACTAAAATTTCATTAATTGTCATTTATTTATAAATGTACTCATCCCACCACGACTTATGGGCATTTGACTACAAAAGACAAAATATAAGGTCGTTAATATAGATAGAGAAAAATTAATGGTCCTAATATTTCGTGAACTTTAATTCTCTGAATGAAATAGGTCATTTTTCATCATAATTTTTCTTAATAATACACCAAATATATATAAACAAGTTTCTTCATACATAGCCTCATATGTACGACAATAATCCAAATTAGCGCACACAAAAAAAAAACAGTAGAACGATCCAAATTTCATCACATATAGTGTAATATGGTCATCACTAGAACAGTTCTTTTTCATTTATTTGAACTACAAATTGGCATTTATGGATCATCATCACATAAAAAGAAAAAAAGAAACACGAAACAAATATCATCAAATATATATAAACGTTATATTTTATCAATATATATACGCCCCATAACAAGAGATCAGATACTCCAACTGAACCATAATCACATAAAAAAAACCCGTATAGATCAATGCATGAAAGTTCTCCAAATATCATAAACATGAATGCTTACATGTAACTTGTATATAACTTTTTTATATCAATATATTGTTAGTGGCGTAAGACATCTAACCTTAAAAAAATGCTTACATGTAAGGTGCTGCATTAATATATTCCTGCATAATTGGCTTGAACTACATATATTATAAACAACAAAGTTGATGGCAGTGAAACTAATTTTAACTATCTTCACAAATGGAGTTAAATGAGATACAATCACTTGTATTACAGAACCTTCTTTTAATTCTTCAACATACAATATGACAACCGGAAAAAACAAGCACAGTCCAAATTGCAAGATGAACTAATACAGTAATACTGAAATATCATGAAATCGTAGGGTTATATCAGAATTAATTTTATTCAAACAATGCAAAACAAGATGGTAGATGACCAGCTATAAGTGCATTTATAAGTGAAATTCCCTATAAACACTGGTTTGGTCTCCTTGAAATGATCATTTCTCTAATGAAAACAACAACAAGACCCGGAATACAAGGGGATTTTTAGCCCAAATAATTGCACCAGTCAAAGATGCCACCACATTTCCTTTCCATCTAAAGCTACCCAATCATTAATCCCCCTTTCGTTAATAATATATCCAGTTAGAAAGTGAGAGTAGGGAGATGCATATTTATCATTTCATGATACTACAATTTAGTACATATAGATACGGGCCTACCTTAGAGAGAATGAATGTTCTACATTATATACTAACAAGTAACAATGGATATACTATCAGTACTACCAACATATGCATTTATCATTTCATGATACCAAAATTAAGTGCATATATAGATGGACCTACCTAAGAGAGAATGAATGTTCTACATTATATACTAACAATGGATATACTATATAATAGTACTACCAACATCAGCAAATCTAGGATGATGTCCAAAAATATGTCTACTAAAAAGAGATATTGGATGTCTTTATTCATAAATGAAATGGAGAGCTAGCATCTATAAACTTAAAATATTGCAGTTACTGATGATCAAAACTAAATTTTATGCAAAGTTAGAATTTTCAAAGCTAGCTTAACTGAAAGATACTAGACCATAGATTTTGCACCTAAATCTAAATCTGACCAATATCATTTAGCATTAAAAACTAAAAAGTTGAGCAAATCCATTAGCAAAAGAAAATGTTCCTTTTCCCTTTCTTAGACCAATGAAACAGTATTTCAAAAGTGAGCTACATCTCTTCCAAAAGTTGGGTTAATTATCCAATAAAAAAAGAAAATAAAGAAACAAATTGATGGAAATTACGAAAAACGGCCAATGCCGGATACCTACCATGCCCTTAGTCTTCACCTTAACATCTTGTTAATTATTTCATTCGCATGCATTTCATCTTCCTTTTGTTAAAGCCATTATGCATGCTTCTCTCTTTTATTTAGAGAGAGAAGAAGGCCGGTCGGGAGAAACACCTGACCCGCCCCTATGTCGGTCAAGCAGCTCTCTTGCCAGTGCCTGGAGGTCACCCCCACCTGAGCTGCTAGATTGTTGACGCGGGTGAGGTGGCCCCCACTGAGAGGGACCAAAGTTTCCTACAAGGCCCCCAGTGGGTCCAATTGAGGGGTCAAAGAGGGAGGACAGGTCAACTCCACTCTGTGGAAGTCCAGCTGAGCTGGCACATGGAAGGTCATTGATAGAGAAATGCTGAGGTGGCATGATTGGATTGGGCACTGGTGGGGCCGGGAGAGGTGGCGGGGATGGGAGCTCTAGAGTTGCAAGGTGCGCTTGGAGGTAGGTCAATTCAGCTTGGAGATTAACCACCTGCATGAAAAATTAAAATATGAAGTTAACATTCTAATTATAAGGCTATAAATATGATCTGCTTAATTGTCCCACAAATTACAAATGAGCTGTATGTTACTTGAAGTCCCCAAAAGATTGAGCTAGAGTAAATATATGCAATGAGAACTTGTATTAATATATATGAGGAGGGTTCCAATGCACCCAAAATTTCATGCTCCCATTTGCTCCCAATCTTTTATCTTCATTTTCAAAGTCCGAACAGTCGATCAAAACCGATCAACATGGCCTTCATAATAAAATATGCCTGGAGACCAAATTTTATATTTTTTAGAATTTTTTTACTATTTTTTAAGATAGGTACAAAATCACTCTATCGGATGGTCCATAATCTCCTTAAAACAATGATTTTGTACCCATCTTAAAAAATAGTAAAAAATTTCCAAAAAATATAAAATTTGGTCTCCAGGAATATTTTATTATGAAGATCATGTTGAACGGTTCGGATCGACTATTCGGACTTTGAAAATGAAGATAAAAGAGATAAAAGATTGGAAGCAAATGGGAGCATAGAAATTTGGGTGCATTTGAACCCTCCTCAATATATATATAAGCTATAGTATAGTCTATGTTTATGAGTAGGTGAACTTTTTCAAATTGTGATTTGGTCGAGCTAACTTTGGTACCAAGTAATGCATGCCTGTAATGCACAACACAATCGTTCTCTATCTCTCTCTGTGACTGATCCCAAAAAAAATTCTGGAAATTATGTGTAAAAAGTACAGAAAGAAGAATATTAGATTGTGTTAATGTTTGTGACTAGTACATTTGTTTGAAAAAATAGTGAAGTTTGACAATAATTCCTATTATATAATAAGATTTGAACAATACAAAAATAAATGTTACTCCCAAGATGAAGCGAACCCATGTGCTAAGAGATTGGTATTAGACTTCTGGTACAAGAAAAGGAAGCGTATTTGACGTTCAAGAAATGCACTTGTAGAGAGAGAGAGAGAGAGAGAGAGAGAAACTAAGAGAGAAAAGAGATCGATATAACAGAAAGGGGTTGTTTGCCATATTTTGCTTCGGTTACCCCTTTTTCTCTCTCTAGAAAGCGACAAACCCTTTTCAGATAGAGGCCCGAAACAAACAAATAAGGACTCCCAATTCTCAGCTCAAATTCAGCTAAATCTTTCAGAGCACATAAAAAGATTCAAACTAACTTGCAGTTAATAGATCTTTAGTAAATCGAAAATTTATGCACCTTGCTCCCTATACAAAATTCTTTTGCATTCATTCCTAAAAAAAAAAATCATTGTCAAATCATGAGTTTTCCTTTACCTTTCTGTAATATTTATGTTATGATTGATGTGATATAGATCATTGCAATCGATCATTTCTTGAAATTTAATGAAATTCTTTAAGAACTACTGACAGGAATCTTGTCTTTTCTTCCCTTCCCTATTCCCTTTGTCTTACAACTTCATCCCAAATTCTTCTTCAAGTACACAAAATATATTAATAAAAAAAAAAGTACACAAAATATACTTTACCCGTTTGTCCCAGAACACACATTCAACATAATTGCCAATATTTCATTTAAAAATGTTTTGCACTTTGCACTTTGTCTTTCCTGACCTACTTGCTGAAAATATGAACACTTTCTTAATCTTCCCAAACAGAAAGAGAGATAGAGATCAAGACAAGCTAGGTTATAACTCATAATGGAAAAAAAATTATACAAGCAAATAGTGATAATTTGGAGAATAGAAGTTCAAAAAGAAGGAGAAAATAATCAATTTACAAAACCAAAACCCTAACCATTTAAGCAAGCAAGCATGCATACCTGTTGCTGAAGTGCGAAGATATGCGCAACGCATCCATAAACAGGATCCCTCAACCTGGCCTGTGCCTCATAACAAATTGTAACAACGGCATCAAGCCTGCGATGTGCCGGTATCTGCATGAGCAGTTTCGACACATTGCTAGCACCAAACACCTTGTGCACGGCCGCAAAGTGTCCCGCACCTTGCTCCGCATCAAAGTAAGGTGCAAATATGCACCCGCTCACACACTTGCGGCGCAGGAACTTGCATGCGCCGCATGGCCCGGAGCTAGCACCAGAGCCAGCACCGCTACCGGAACTAGAACCACTACAAGCACCACCTCCTCCACTAGTGGTGGCTCCACTGGGGTTGACTCCACTCATGTTTCTAGAGGAGGATTAATTAAGGTTGGATTTTTAGGGGAGAGACGGGGGGAGGTAGAGAGGGGAAGAGGATGAGAAGAGAAGAGAAGAGAAGAGAGAGAGAGAGGGATTAAGAGGGGTGATTTTGGGTGCAGGGTCATGATGGGTTACTATTTAGGGTTTTATATGTGAATTTTATATTGCATAGTTCTGAGCGTTTTTTGTGTTAAAAATTTTCCGGTAAAAAATATAATAGTATAGTTTTGTTTTGGTTTCGTTGTATTGATGAGACTTTAAAGCCACGGCAGGAAGTGAAGCCTACCACACTTCTCACTCTCTCTCTCTCTCTTGCTTTCTTTCTAATACTTTGCATATTGCGTGAAGCAAACATGCGAGATGGAAAAAAATACATGACAAAATATTCCCAATACAAATCGGTCTTTCTCTCTCTATAAATGTATACAGGGCAAATCCCAGAAGCTGGTCTAGCACTAGCAGTAGTATTACATCGATCTACCACGTGAAAGATAACATGGCATTTGATCTTCTTACTACACGGCTACACGCTATATGTTCACTGTTGAATATTTTTGCAACTGTATCCTCTCAATAATACATATTTGTCGCGTAAATATTTTTCTTAATTTATAAAATCGTTAGACTGCAATTTGCCGCAATAATACATATTTGTGGCGCTAGCTACTTTCTCAAACAAGATCAAATTATGGGAAATAAATCTGCTGTGATTCCAATGAAATAACATGTCCTGTTATTCCGATCTCATCCATTCAAAGTTTTCTATGTGCGAATCTTAATGAAAAAAAAATTATACACGAATTTTAACAAAGTTTAATGGCTAGAATCGGAATAACAGGCCGGCCCTGTTATTCCATTGAAATTACAGCAGATTTATTTATCAAATTATATATATGGGATTATACTCAAAACTTCCAACCTCTCCCTTGTGATTTGACAAAACACATATTGCACCTCTTTTTTTTTTGAAGTGCATTCATTTTTTCTTAGATCAATAATTAGATGTGAATTCTAGTTGAAAGTGTACATGATAGTTTTAATAAACACATACGCATATCCTAATTCAAGCGAGCATTCTAGTTTGAAGAAAAAAATAATATTCTTTGTACGTTTACGAGAGAGTATATACTATCTAGAAATGTATACATTATATATAAGAGTTTGATATATATACCTTACTTTTAGTTTCTATCCATTAATATTTAATGATAACTCATTCATACTTAGTACTCTTAGCAACAATTAGTTTATGATTAATGAGTTTATTGAAAATAAACATATTTTAGGGACTTAAAGGCAATATTTAATTAGTTAACGAGGTACAGTATGAAGAAAACGTGTCCGCTTCCATCTTACCTTTATATGAGCTGTCCATTTTTCAGATGCGTAGAAGCTAAATATATGGTTCTTTTGGTTCTTTTTTGTTTTATTTATTTATTTTTCCTTGTATTCTATTATTATTCCCAAAACGGTACCGAGATTCAGATTTGTGATAATTTCGGTCAGACCGTTTCTCTCTCCCGACTGCAGTTTTTCCGGTTTTGGGGAAGACTTCATGTCATCAGTGCTGGATAAATTTTGCTAAGTTTGGTACTTTGATGGGTTTTGTGACTTGATGTATTATAATTATAAAATGATGATAACAATTATTTAAGATTCGGTTTGTTCAAAATTGATTCATCAATAAATGTCCACCACGTCATTCATCAATGTACAATTTATATACACATTGTTCACCAATACAAAATTTATATATTAAATGCAAATTAAACAGAATTTGTGCTTTTGCAGGTGAATAAAGTATTTTCAATAGAATTAGGTCATTGTGCCACATGCATGTTTCTCTTTGACTTCATTCCTTCCTTCCCCTTTTTATTATTTTATTCTGTATGTACCGGTTTTTAATTTTGGTGCTATTAATATTGCTTTCTTTACAAATGATTACTGCTTTAATTGGATTCAACGGTATTAACTAGAAGCGCATTTAATTACACCTGTAAAAAACTGAAGTCGGCAGGTGATATTTTCACCATTGTTTTTTTTTCAAAAAAGGAAACTAGAAGCAGAACTTTTGCTTGAATAAAATTAAGCTCATGAAAAATTTGAGCTTTTAGTTATTGATCAAAACGTTTCTGAAATTTCGGTTTGGTCTTTAGATGGCAGTTTCATATTTAGACTTTATTAAGTCTAATTTGCAGTTTGACCATCATATATTTTTTTTAAAAGAGATAAAGAAATTAAGAACTTGTGCGTATAATGTGTATCAATTATTTTTAATGATGGTTTTTGCATGTGATCTTTTGGGGTTTTTTTTGCTTGTTTTGAGCCTCAATGGGTGGCAAAAGTAGCTTGAAGTGAATTTTGGATGGTGCTACTTTATACTGTCAATAACAGAATGCAACATAATCAGGCATTAATTATGCATTTTTTTTTTTAGGATATCTTTTCTAGAAATTTCTTTAGTCAATTGAAACATAAATATATAATGTGTTTTTTTTTTCTTTTCATGAGTGATGTATTCACATAAAATTTTATAATATTCTGAATTAATTAAAAAATATGATCAATAGATCAAAATATGAACAAAGTTAAATTAATATATATTATATATATATGTTTCAATGTTATATACAAATAGAAAGATTAAGCACTTAGAATATGCCTAGTGGGTTTGCATAAAGCAATTTCGGAGAAATACAAGCTACCGAACGTAGACAACAATAAGTCATCCATATATAAATTGATAAAAATGATTTTTTAAGTATATGCAAGCAGTAAGCTTACGGTCGATCACATGTTTAATATTGATTTGAGTGCATTATATTCTAAGCAAGCCTAAGCTTCTAAAATAAATATAAATAAATATATTTGTTCTGGGGCCCACAAAGCCACTTGCTCCAATAATCCTTTTTTTTTTTTTTTACTTTTCTATATATATCACAAAAGAAAATTAAAGAAAATCAAAGAATAAATCATTAAATCAACAAATTAAACTTTATTTATCCAAAAACTAGCTACAGCACAGTAACTGATTAACTAAAGTTTGAAGTCATTTTTTATAGTATATAGCGAAATTTTAGTATACACAAAATTGAATTCCAAATTAGTGTTTAATCAAATAAATATAGGTAATTCAAATGATCAAACAATCCTTTAGGAAAGTATTTTTTTTTTTTTCTGCTTTTGCCTTCTCTAGGCATTAATTAAGCGTTGGTTAATTATCTGTTAATGTCAAATACAGAAATACTAAAATTGTCAATTAATCCAATTTAATTCTTTCTTTGTTTTATATCTTTTGTTATTTACATGTATAAATCCCGAACTTTGTTTATAATAAATTTTAAATTAGCAAATATAGTTCTAGGAAAAATACATGTTAATTCTTGGTTAATATTTATACTTTCTAAAGCTTGTTTAATAATTTTGGAATAAGAAATGTTATTTTTTTAACATTGTTGCCCCCTTAATTTGTTATTAAATGACTAGTCAACTTTGCTTTGACTATTCAACATGTTGAACAACCTTTCATGACTTACATAACATATAACCTCTAGCAAACTTGTGGCATTAATTAATTGGTCCAGTGATCTCACTGGTGCTTAATTTGACGAACCTCAAGCTGTGTTAAATTTATTGATATTATTATGCAGTTGATGTGCTTTAAATGTTTCGATCGAAATTTTCGTTGAAAATTTACCGGTGCGCTGCCTTGCTCTAATAGAGCATCGAAACTTAATATTTTTCTTAATAAAATTAAGTATTTAACTATTTAATATTCACAAATAATTATTTAACTATTTAATATTCACAAATAATTATTCTTTCTGAATTTCAAACCTGCAATCTCTCACACACAAAATATTTAATCCAAACACGTACACGCTATTAATATATTGTTCTTTGGTATTCTGTTTCTCAAGTATTAAATTTGTTTGTCTTATATAAGACTTACGATTAGGGATGAAAACGAAACAGATACGAAGTTGGTGGTAAAACTATATTCATATTTCTTTTTTAATTTTCCGAATACGGATACGGAGCGGAATCAGACATATCAGATGGATACAGATACGGATCTGGATCAGATCGGATATTTATTAAAATAATAAAAAATATTAAAGTTCATAATATTTATCTAATTATAATGGAGAATAACATAAAATTTTCATAATATATATTAAAATATATGATATATATCTACTATATGAATACGGATAATTGAAACGTAAAATCATATCAGTATCCTTATCCACACGAATATTCGGATATTGGATATCTACATTTAAGTTTTGAATACGTATCAGATATTATCCATACTGTTTTCACCCCTATTTACGATACAAGACCTACGTTGCATTATAATTTCACAATCTTGGTATTAGTTGTTCAGCATGCATGGGTGAATCTTAATGTAAGTTATAGGGTTGCTTAGTTATCTCTATAATTTTAGTTTTTTTAATTATGTAATTAAAATTTTATTATATTAAATTTATTGTCTTGAAAGATTTTGTAAAGGGAGAGTATCTGCGAGGGTAGATAGTGACTATCATCGACAGAAAAAAAAAATTTCTATTAGCGACGGGAGTATCCACGAAGGTATACTGACAGATTAATTCATCACGGATAGAGACTCCATTTTTGTAGCTCAGACTTCTTCATAAAATATTAAATATGTAGTCTAGTGAATAAATTATTTTCTATAGTGAAAACTTGAGTTTAAAAATTTCAACTACCACATTATGCATTTTAAGTTTCAGATCCACAATTTAAATTTTCTAATTCCACCAGTTTAAATAATTTGGTCGAATTAGTTTTGTTGGAATTTCTTTGGAGCACTGCTGAATTATTTACTAGTCAAAAGAAAATGTTGTACGAAACAGTTGGTAGTAATTAATTAATGATGAAACAGATGTTATAATTTTTAAGTAAAGAGAATAAAGTTTAAAGTTTATTTTATTCCGAATTAAAGAAAAACTGTGCGTTCCAGTCAGAGCAGTAGTTATAAATAGTTATCCTGGAGCATGAATCTTGATAGTCATGCAGCTACACTTGTCTAATATTTTAATAAATATCTTTATACTCATGCCATTTTATAATATCTCCATTGAGTAATTGACCCAAATCAGAGTCATGAGGTTGTTACTGGTAAATGGAACGTCTGTTAAAAATTCTTTACAAGGGCTGACAAAAAAGTGAGAATATTTAATTCGCTACTGCTCTTGAATCAACCTCCAAAGCCTCCTGACTAAAAGCTTTACCAAATAGGCACTTGCCGCCTCTTGTGTTCTCTGTTCATCAAGCAATGAATTGAAAACGGTGAACAACCTTTTCAAATTGTACTGTAGTCAAGTTGCTTTGGTCATTGGTCTTCAATAACTATTTGATTTAATTAATTTGTGAGTCACGTTTTGAGCCCAAAATTTTAACCTTGATCAATAATTATTTGTTCCAAAGATTGGTCCATCTTATAATATATTTGGAATATATTTCTATCTAATTTAAGACGTAAGAAGGTCAAATAAATAAATGTCTAGTAGTTAAGAGGATATTATAATATTCTCCCTAATCTCATAAGATGTAAAATCATATTTTTTCTATTTTATTTTAGTTTTTACGGTGATTCACATCCGAAAAAGAACTAGTTCGGCCTTCAAGGCTTCAACGCCCCCACGCCATCCTTCCAATTAGTTCATGCCATGTGTCACGTTTCCGGGGCCCCACCGTAACGGCCGAAACTAGATGACATCACCACCCTCATGGGGGCCACCGCCTGCCGTTTATCTCGACTTTAAATTACTTTTTCGTATTTTATTATAAAATGGATGTACACAAGTAACACAAATGCTTTTGTACTGTTTCAGGAAAGGGAAGAGAATGAAATGCTTTTGTTCTCAATTTGTACCATCAATGCTGTTTGGTGACCTGAACCAGAATGACTGACTGGAAAATTATGGGATTCAGAATTAATTGAAATTCTCTCTGTTCTTTTTTTGTTTGTTTGAGAAATTGGAGTACTGGTACCTCAACGTTTTACAAAGTATGAGTGAGTCTATGGTACTATGTATATCACGATTTAGCCCGTAATACGGATTAACATTTTTTATTTTTAAAATTCTAACAGTCGATCCAAACTGATCGAAATAATTTTCATATGAATATGTACTTGCAGATCAAATTTTATATTTTTATATTTTTTATATTTTTTTATTATTTTTTAAGATAGATAAAAAATCGCTGTTTTTGGATGGTCCAGAATTTTCAGATCAAGTGATTTTCTATCCATCTTAAGAAATAGTGTAAAAATTTAAAAAAATATAAATTTTGGTCCGTAAGTAGATATTCATATGGAGATCATGTTGAACGTTCGGATCGACCATTAAAATTAAAAAAAAAAATATTGATCTGTATTACAAATCAACCTGTGATATGCATAGTACCACAGACTCACTCACAAAGTCTTGTATTAGATGTCTTTATATGAGAAGAATATTGTATTCATGATTTTGATTTTTTCTAAAATAGCACCAAATTTAAATATTTCAACGAAATAAGAATGCTGGATTTGATTTTTTATGAAAAACAATTCCACCGATTATATTGATCAGTGGAGACAGAAATGCCTTTGCTCCGTCATACTTACTACCTGTATAGTAAACTGTCTCCACCGATTCACGAGATCGGTGGAGCTGTTTTTTCATAAAAACCAAATACAGCGTATTTCGTTGAAATCTTCAAATTTGATTCTATTTAAAAAAAATCCATAATTTCATGAGTACGTTTTCTTTCGTTTTTTAGGATAAAATTGCATTCAAAATCAGCACAATTTCATAGAAGATGACCACTGTGTTCTGATATTTCGACGGGACCTTTAGAATGTAGAATAAAAGATGTTGTGATTTTACCATAATCTATCTATGGTGGTCAGAAGCATTTTAATTGTAAATTGTTCCTCAACATTTTTATTACTGATAGGCAAAAAAAAATATATATATATATATATATTAGTACAGCTAACAGGTTATGAGTTGTCATAAAGCAACTAATTTAGGTTGTGGGCTATATATCTAGATATTGACAAAAAAAATTCTAAAAATGAACAAACATTCTGATTATACATAAACTTATACTCTAGTTTTAAAATCTAGAGATAGACACCTGGTCCTAGTTTAATGTAGTTATGTTACTGCTCTATTTAGTGCGGTAACAAGTTATTGTTCTCTGTTTCTTTTTTATTTTCTTTGATAATTTATTATTGCAATTTACTAGCATAAAACATATCATATTACATAGGAAATAACAAATGCCTGGCTAAAGAATTTTTCATTTGAGATAAGAAACAATCTAGAACGTTTTGCAAAATAATTTACAGGTTAGAAAAAATAGATAGGCCCCTATTATTATGGTTATATCAGTTAACTTCTTTATACATCTAGCAATTTATACAATATATACAAGGGCTGTCAAAAACTGAGGAAATCCTTTGCACAATTCTCTATTTTAGAACTATTGTCGAATAACAATGCTATTTTGTAGAATTAGACTTTAATTTAGTGGCAAAGGCACTATTTTTCATGTGAAAGATTGCACGTTCGAAATTCTGATAAAAAAAATATTTGTGAAAATTAAATAGTTGAATGACTTGACCTTCAATATTTACTAGAAAAAAAAAAAAGCAATTCTATTTCATAAAATACAAAAAATATGATACCATGAGAGAAATAAGAGAGGAGAGAAAAAAATGATATCCTTTCCGTATTATTTTATTTTTATTGGCAAACACATAAAATACTATTGTGACTCACCACTCAAACCACCAACTTTCTTTTTGATATCCTTTAACTCCTAGGTTTTTGTACAACTTTTTATAATATGCTCACTCTTTAGTCAAATACAATATCATATATTGTCTTAACTTAATTAGTGCACACATATAGTGTTTTAAAAAATTTAGTGCATTATGTTTAGATACCTTCATTTTTTTTGCATCCACGATATCTCTATTTTTTATTTTTTAATAACAAATATTTTAAAACTTATATGTCAAGATAAAACTGTTAGTTGCGATTTATATATTTTGTTATTTTCGATATGTGCACATAAAAAATGTATCCATTTTTTATTTTATTTTTATATGAATCGATATATTAAAAAATCAACATAATTATTTTTTTCATATTAGTATTTTACAAACTCTTGATAACAATAAAAATAAAGTTGAAATATCATATAATATTGTACATGTACATAGAGAAAAGATACACACCATATCTACCAGTTTTATTTTGCCATTAAACTTCATTTGAATTTTCCTTCCTTATGTACTAATATCAAATCAGTTGTTCCTGAGGTCTCGTGCAACCAAGTCGTTTTTTAATTTTTAAAGTCCAAAACGTCGATCCAAACAGTTAGATGTGTTCTCCATATTAAAATGTACTTGGAGACCAAATTTTATATTTTTTGGATTTTTTTTTTACTATTTATTAAGTCACTTTAAAAATCGTTGATCCAACGGTAGCTTCTGTTTTTAGTGTTTGGTTAAGTCACCGTTGGATCAACGATTTTCAAAGTGACTTAATAAATAGTAAAAAAAATTCCAAAAAATGTAAAATTTGGTCTCCAACTACATTTTAATATGGAGATCATATCTAATGGTTTAGATCGACCGTTTAGACTTTGAAAATCGGAAAACGAATTGATTGCATGGGAGCTCAAGAACAATCGATTGTATATTAGCCAACCTCTATATATATATATATATATATCATCGATCACATTTATTTAATAACGTTAAAACAAAAAAAAATGATTACTAAAAGAAATAAAAAGTGCAGATACTTTTTTATAGTTTAGATAGCATTACAACAATTTTGTTTGCAAGTTGAGAATTGCTAGATAATCAATCTAAGTGTCAATAAAAAATAGCTAACCCATTAATTTTTAAACTAGGTCGGATTTTAAATCTCACCAAAGATGTTTTGAAGAAAGAAAGTTGAATGTTAAGCTTTTAAATTTCACACTTTTGTTATTATAAATAATTTTTTTCATTTAAATTTCGAATTAATGATCTTCTACATGAAGACTATGTACCTTTACCACTAAACCAAATGTTAATTCTTGAATATCATCAAAGTTATAACCTACCTACAATTAAAAAGTGTTTACAATTTTTTTTCTTTGCTAATTGTGTGATTTTTAATGTCTATAAAGAACCTTCCATTATAATTTTGAACTCACCACCTCTTATATACAAAGAATGTTGCCCTTTGTCACGATGTTGATTTTTAAATAAATTTATTTTTAATGTAACATATTTCATTTATTGTTATGAATTATCTGGCGGATACCAATCATGCAAATTTACTATTGATACGTGCTCACATGAAAATCGAAAGCGTGTATTGGAACTTGGCACACCGAGGTATGTATTTTTTTTTTTTTTTGGGGTACTCCGTTCTATAACAAATATAAATTTGCGGGACAGATGAGAAAATCATGACTAAACCGCGTTTTAAAACTTCACCCTTTCCAGTTCTAGTGCAACTGTGCAGTACTCCGAATTTCCGTATTAATTTTTTTTTACCACGTGTATTTTATATGAGTAGGGTTAAAATGTTATATTATTTTTATGTTTTAATTATGCTTTATGTTTTTATTTTTGTTTTTATGATCAAATATCCAATATGAATAGTCTCATGATCATCATATTAAAATGAGCATGGAGACCGAATTTTATGATTTGTGAAAACTTTTTACTATTTATTTTTAGATGAGAACAAATTCACTGTTTTTGGACTATCCAGAAACATTGATTTTGTCTTGTCTAATTTTTTTTTCCAAAAATATAAAATTCGATCTTCAAGCACATTTTAATTAGGGATGTCACCGGAGATGACACGGGTTGGATGGAGACATTTTCATATCCATATCTGTTATGATAATGAAAAAAATCTTTACCCTTACTTATTTTTTTAATACGACACGGATCAGGTAAACGGATAAAAAAATGTCATTTTAAAAAAGTGTCATTGAAATCTCGATTTGTGGAGCATAATTGAGATGCAAATATAATGAGAGATTTTAATACTACTCATTTTATATTGTATAAAATTCTAAAAAATACAAAATTTTAAAATTTCTAAAATAAAAAATTGGGAAAATAAGTTGAAGTTGAACAGTTGTTAACGGCGAAAGAAGAGTACCGCGCCGTCCGGTTCATGTCCTGTCCAAAGGGAGACACACACACACACTCTATTGCCACCACCGCTTGCCACGTGTCATCCTACCTATTTACTATTTCTTCCGTCCGATTCTTCGAACTTAAAGTGGTTCAGTGACTATAGCTTATTTGGGATGAGTTCAATCAAGTGTGAATAGTGCTATCTGTCCGGTACGGCCTATTACATAGGTTAATTTTAAGTAGTTGAGTTGTTGAGCATCTACAATTCTACATTATAACAAATTAAATGAGTTTTTAATTAATTATTAACTATTTTTTAAAAATTAAAATCTCTAAAGTTTTTAACTCTAGTATTCTTGAAACTAATTTTAAAATTTCTATGAAGCCACGTCAGCAACAAATTAAAAAGTAAAAATAATTTGAACCAATTATTTGATCAACATGGAGTTTATAAATAGTTTCTTAATAATAAATTTTACTGCATAGTTTCCAAATAAGAAAGTTTTCTATATCATTAGAAACTCTAAGGTCCTGTTCGGCCGCTCCACTGTTTTCGTGAGAAAAAAAAATTCAGTTCAACTGAATTTTTTTTCCTATGTGAACAGTAATTTTTAGTTTAATTTCCGTACCTATATCCATTCCCAATGGCCCGCCGGACATGCCCTAATAGCATCGAAGATGTAGATGCTCTTAGTTGTCAATCATACATTGATTCTTAATGGTTAAATATGGTTAATTAAATAAAAGTTGCTAGTGTAGGTTAAATTTTATAGTAAGTTGAGTAGATAATCTAACTTCATTGTGTTTTAAGAATCAATTTTTATTATGGTGGTAAAACACAACATTTTTCTCATAAGAAGTTGTGGGAATAGGAATAGTAGGAGCAATGCTGGCGATACTGGCATAGGATAGTGATTTTTCTGAGTTCCGTTGTTTCAGAAGGGGTTTAGATTTGTTTACTTTCTGTTATGTGAGATGTCCTCATATGAGAATTTGAGATGTAATGTGGACGTTGTAACTACCTAAGTGGTTAATGAAACCTGGCAGCCTCTGCCCGGCAAATTTCAAAAAAAAAAGAAAAGCCTGCCTTCATCTTTCTCTAAAATAACACTTCATTATCCTTCGAACTTCTTTTCTAAATAAATAAATTATGATGCATTGTATTTTAAGGGGCTCTAGATTAAACTAATAAATAATTTTTTTTATTAAAAAGTTCTGTTACACTTCAACATCATTTAGATATGATTTTTTATAATTAAACTTGTACCTCTTCATAGAGAAACGAGGTTTGTGCTACTGCTCTAAGTCCGTATTTTTTTGACAAATAAATAATACATTAGTTTTTTGTTTTTTTTTCCGGAAGGAAAAAAATAACTGGGCAAGAAAAATCAATTTTAAATGATATATATTCTTGTGACCGGTTTATAAATTTGCATCACCACCTTTTATTTTTGGAGGAAAGAAGAACACGCCTTAGTTATTGACTTGTCCATTCAGTCCATTCCATTAGGCTCATATCATTTTCTCATTAAATCCAATTGTCGTACAAAACACCCCAATTTCTATTAATGAAATTTCGGTCAAACTGCAATTATATATTAAGCGCTATAATATATACTATCTTTTCATTAAAAGTAATGAAAATTTTGGCCCCACCGTTCGGTCAAACAACAAAAGCAGAACTTTGGGTCTCCAAGTTACCAAGAGAAAGCATTTAGGGTGTTCAAACAGTTCGGTTTGTTTGGTTTTCAAGCGAAACAAAAAATTTCGACTTAAATGGTTCGGTTTTTCAGTTTAAATGGATCGGTTTAGTTGAATTTATGAATTATTTCGGTTTAAATGGATCGGTTCGGTTTAGATTTTTCAAAACCGACTAAACCGAACCGACTGAATTATATTAGTTCAAGTATGATTTATATTATGTTTGGTTCAATCATTGCTTCTTTTCTTTCATTTAATTTAAATATTTGAAAACATTTATATATTTTATATGGAATTAAATAACTTGTGTATGTACATGTACAATTTTTGTTGATAATAGCACTAATATGTTTACTTCGGTTTGAATCGAACAAACTAAATTTTTGTTCTGTTTGGCTCTTAATTAATTTATAAGTTTTATCAGTTTGTTTCGATTCTAATTTTAAAATCCGGAGACATTTAATTTGATTATGTTAGTTCGGTTTTAAACGAGCCGACTGTTTGAACACCTATCTGTGAAGCAGGGAAAATAGTACTGTCCATATATAATAATCTATTATTTTCTGAGCATGTACAATCTGCATATGCCAAAGTTGCATTCAAAGTTGGGTCCCACCTCCTTCTTCTTCTTGTTCTCTCTTTGTATGACTCGATCAATCTATCATCTATTCATCTATCTCTTCTCCATTCGTGCGGTCAGCGCATAGGAATCACAAAAACTAGGTGTTTGTTATTTTAAGCATAGGTGAATGCCACTTCCATATTTTCAGTGGAAGGAAATGGGTTTTAAATGACAAGATGTCAGCTTGGAATGGGGCAAGGAGACCACCTGCTTAATTTACCAAATTGTGCGCTTATATGTAATGCCACGTTGTAATTAAACAAAGCTTTTTTTTTTCTTTGATGAGGATATACACTTTGGATGGGGAAATGGCCAAATGGGGGATCCAAGTGAAAGAAAAAATCAACTGAGATTTTCTGTGGTTTTATTTCTAAAGGTTCCTATGCAGCAAGGGCACACTGTGTCAACCCTTCAGTTTTTATTTTTATTTTGATAATTAAAAAAAATTATGGAACTGATATGTTATGGTTTATTTGAATCTTTAATTCGTCCAAAATCTAATTGGTGACTATAATCTTAACTTATTATCTGATCTGGCATTTGTAAAGTTCATGATGACATATAATATTGTCCCAAAATTTGCTTGAACTCCAAATTATCACTTTGTGAAATGAATATTCATAATTATTTATATACTGATCCAAATTATCTCATAATTGAATTTACAATGACCCAATATTGGAATGATATGATCTGCAAATAAACCAAATCCAAAATGATTGGGACTAAAAAAAGGTCCAACTAATGCAAGTAAATTCTACCAAAACTTGACTTAATTCCATCATCTTTCTGTTAGGAAATATAAACAAATATGTTTTCAAATAATGCCATGGAAATGAAAGACATAATAATAATCTTTTTACCTTCAACCCTAGCCTAGAGGTGAGCAGAGGCGGATTCACATTGATAGGGTGGGGAGTCAATTGACCTCCATTTTTTAATTTTTATATTTATATAATATTTTTTATATAATTTAGAGTAAAATGTTATGATACCATAAAATTAACCTTCATTTTCTGAAAAAAAAATTATATGATTGACCCCTATATATATTTTGATCTCCATAGTTCGAAAGTCTAGCTCTGTTTCTGGAGGGGAGAATACAATATATTATCCAAAAGTCGCTCAAGCAATTTTATTGTCTTCTAAAAAAATATGATTTTATTTCCCATATTCCTGTTCGTTTTAAGAAGGCATGGCTCTCTTTTACATTTATTACATGCAAAATAGACTAATTTGTGATGAGGAAAGATAGTTTTTCTATACTTTACATAAAGGAGATAATGATTCATCCATAAAAAAAAAAAATACTCTTCTGTACTTTACAAGCCACAACATATCCTTGTGGCAAATTAAAAACTACAAGAATCTTGCGCTTTTTGACTCAAAATTTTCATAATAAATCTCTATTTGAAGTAAGGTTTCTTTCTTAATTTAAAATTTAGTTAATATATTGATTTTTTTGTATGGAAATCGAAATTAACTTCTAATAATAGTTCTAACACACTCACTTAATTTAATGACACTAACAATAGCACCAAACACCATATATTCTTTTGCTATGAATGAAATGTACAAAAAATATTCTAATATATACTTGAATTATAAGGCCACTGAACTATGAATACTCATTGTCATCTCTAAATAACGAGTTTAACTCTGGTTGCTTAATTTCTCATTATAATTATTATATTTTAACAAATTCCTTATCTTAATACTTATTACTTATGTATATCAATCAACCAAATACATTTCTGGTATCAAACTGTACTCACTATTGGAGATAACAATATACTTGATAAGTTGACCAGAGCAAAGGCAAATAGTAATACGATATGCCACACGATGTATGCCATAGAAGAACAGAAATCAGCAGGAAAGGGCTTGGGTAGAGCCATGGAGCAAACAAACCTTCCCTTTGTATTATATACGCTTGAAATAAATGGAGAGGACCCACCTACCTCCTAAAGTTTCAGCATTTCTCTTTACCCAAGCTAACCCTGTTTTTGTAGCCTTTTCATGAGAAAGTGTTGCACTACCCTAGAGACTAGAGAGGGACCTCCAATTAATAGTCATATTAGAGAAATTATAAAAATGGTTAGTACAGTTTAGAGTCTAAACACATGAACAGGATATAGTCAAACCATCCTGGAATAGGGTATATAGATTTCAGCTAAACAAGATATCTAGATTGCAGTTGGTCATGAAATCTATATGTAGGAGAGCATGGCGTTTTGTTTAATTGAACTTTGGAGATTGAGAAAAGA
This sequence comes from Carex arenaria, assembly GCA_964058825.1. Taxonomy (NCBI): domain Eukaryota; kingdom Viridiplantae; phylum Streptophyta; class Magnoliopsida; order Poales; family Cyperaceae; genus Carex; species Carex arenaria. The sequence continues at coordinate 307,709 of CAXKVW010000159.1, forward strand.
GAAAGATTTGACTTGTGTAATTTTGTATTTGTTTGTGAACTGAATAATATTTGCACTAGTCTCAAGTCATGCACTCCCAAGGATACTAGAATTAAAAAAATGATGGCACATGCTTTCACTAAGGAACATTCTAAATTCTAATGACAGAAGAATTATCCAGCTTACAAATTATTTGTAGGTAGAAAGAGGAACTTCATTACGTATAATTAAATGCAGTCGAACAAACTCGATATCGCCTAGTTAAGTGGAGTTTAATATTATATAATGTTAAACGAACAGAATAATTAATATCTCATTCATTTTTGGTACAAGATGGTTCACCTTGTGCTAAAGTAGTTAAACAACATTAATTTAGATAATTGTTAAGAGTAAAAATCTTGATAAAGCAAATTTATAATTATTTGGTCCTAACTCCCAATTCTGAAGAGGAAGTTCATATTGTTTGTAGCTGATATTAATATTCCATTTAACAACGATTATGTTTTAAAGGTTTTGGGAACAAATAGCATGTATATTAAAACAGGACAGCAAGTCATGGGTTTGAATAATTGTTGGCCATCAATCTCTATTCATTTTTAGAAGCCTTCAGTACTTTCTAAATTAATAAATGTTTACAATGTAACTACTCTTTTTGTATAAATTAAGGATCTGCAAATCCTCCATCACCTTTGCTTCACATAATCAGAATAGACATACAGTATACACTCTTCTTTAAAGCAAAGCAGCCAATTTAATATGATAGATATGCCCCAGTCAAGCTCCCAACCCACCTATATGAATTGTAATATTTGATTGAAACAGTTCTATCAGATTAGATTCAGTGTGGTTAAATAGAGAAATGATATTGTTCTCCAGGACTGATTTCTCCTCTAATCAATCCTCCTAAGTGTAAATCATGCCCTTAAATAACCTGTGCCAGCACACACCTCGGGACAATTAGCACCAATAAATGAAATATTTGACAAGTACAGTGAGTCAGTGACTAATATGCAAGCTTCCCTGTTAAAAACTGGGGGCCTACACCGATCAAAGCATATCATGAGGCCAACATTGGCACGAGATCAAAGCTGTAACTCCATAGCAGAAATCTTTGGCTGGACCTGGTCTATTCCAAATGATAGCACATTTTTTTAATGTACTTTTGACCCCACTATCAATGAAATAATCAATCAACCAGAATTGGATGATTTATTTTGGTTTCTCCACAATTCCAGTAAAATAGAAATACAAAAGAAGAGTGTCAACCAAAACAAAGCATGCAAAGAAGAGAACAAGGTTTAAAATAGCAACCTAGAGCAACAGATTCCATATATAATGTAATTTAGTAATAACAAATCAAAATTAAGGAAAATATGCATCGCCAAAAATTTAACAAGCTCTTAATCATATATATTATCTGTAACTCAGAGGAGCATCATTATTGGCCTGCAACAAAACAGAAGTAATTGAAATGATTATACAAAAAGAGGACACAAAATGTAAATGAATATATATTCCCAATAACTTCTAAAATTTTGCACAAGTCACTGCAAGGTTGATATTAGAATCCAAAATTTGTGTGGTTTACCCTATAAATCTTTTATTTGCCAGGCTACCCAGCAATTGAGGAAAAGAAAAAAAGAATACTTATAGAGAAAATAAAAGGAGGCTTACAATTTTGGCAAGCTTTTTAGCATTTTCACTATCAAACCCCAAAGCAGCCAGTACCTTGTGACCTGGTGATTCTTTCTCTGACCAAATTCCCAAAACCAAGTGGCCTACTGTTATCTCTCCAGCCTCGCCTACATAAAAAATATAAAAACAAAATGAAAATCCAGCATATGAACCAACATCACTTTTGATTTAGTTTATGCAACATCTTTTGCATGTGAGTTCAATCACTATACAGTTAAATTAATACAAATCTTTTGGGGGTTGGGTAAAACAGAATTCATACATTTTCAATCACACTATATTTATGGTTTTCTTGTTTTTGTTCGAAGCAAAATACTAACACCCCCCAAGTGAAATAAATAAATAAAACAAAACAACACATCAGGGTTCTAAATAGCGCGCTATAGGGGCGCTATAGCGCTGTTTTTTTAGCCCTTCCGCTATGACGCGATAAACGCTATTTAAACCTTTGCAAAACATTCACAAACTTAATTATAGAATGTGTGCGTGCGTGGGGGGGTGGGGGTAAACTTACATTAGTTTCCACAAAACATAATGGTCTGACTGTGGAGATAAAGTTGGTTTGAGGAGACAATTACTGCATGTCGGAATTCATTTTCAGGAACCCTAATGAATAGACATCCTATACAGTACAAGTAACAGTAAAGCATACTAGCAAAACGTTTTCAAGTTGCACAGCTTGTACCTGATTCGAGTTTGTAATCTACAGCCCAATCAAGGGCTCTTAGAGCTGTATCACTCACAGAAAGGAAATCCGGAGTACGACATCTCCAGTTCCATTCAATAAATTTATAAGTCTCTTCATGAACTTTCGTCAATGTAATTCCAATTTTGCACAGGTACTTGGCCGCTTCACTTGTTCCTGCAGTCAACAAAAGAAGCAGAATCAGCAAAAACCAAAATAAGATAAAATATCAACTCAGCAAGTTTAGGTACTGTATCGGTACCAGTTAAACTTGCAGTACAAGAGACTAAACTTACAGCAAGGATCAAATGATAATTTTTATTTAAATAAGTCAGGTTCAAGTTTGGTTGCAATTTTTATTTAAATAATTAAAAAGGCATGGTCCAATCCGACCTATCATCAGTTGTGGAACCTGTCATTGGTTGTAATTACACTAACCTGACTTGGGTCATCACCCTTCACTAATGCTATTTAGATGATAAAAAGCAAGCCAATTTGACATGAACTCATATACATATCAGGCTGAGTCACAACCAAGTATGAATTTTCTTTCTCCTTTTTAGTTTTTACTTATTCTGGAAGTGTATTGGACTAATATGTGACATTCAGCATTTCTTTTTTATCAAAGGTGACATTCAACATTTTTATTTTAGTAACAGGTCAAAATAAAGTGGAAAACATAACCTCAACACCCAGAAAAGAATCCTGACCCAAACACTAGCCATTAACTCATCAAACTTATCGGATCAGATTGGGTTTGGCTGAACTATTGGTGGTGTTTGCAGTTGTCATTACAAAGTTACAATACAAGTCAACATCCTACTTGTATCAAAGAAACTCTGATCTGGGTCCAATGTGAATTTTTTGTCTCAATCTATATCAGCTTCTGTATGTACTGGTTACAGGGGTACTGCTCCAAATTTGCTCAATGAATATGTGGATTTGGAAAAGGGATCCTACCATCAGCCAAGACAGCCAGTAAGAGTGCCTCTGTTCCCAATTCAGTCCTCCTGAACTTTCGAGCATGCAGCTCTGCCAGGGTAAATGACTTTATTGCCCTTGCCGACCACCTGCTAATTTTCCAGTAGATCAAGGAAATATGTCTAACTGTTCAGTGTGATTATTTTTAAAAATTTCTTCATTTGGACTACAATCATTCTTCCTGGATTTCTTTCCGCTAAAGTTTCTGACAGCTTCCTACACCAGTTTTAGTAGGTACAACAATGCAAATAATCTCCAATGCAGCAATCACTGTTCACCTTTTAACTAAATGATAGAGACCTACCATTACAGCGCAGAACAGATCAAACCAGCACTAACTACTATTGTACCAAAGCGGTTTGTTGCAAACAGCCAGAGTTGGTACCAGTACAGACAGTCCCAATCTTAGGTAGAACATAACATCAAATGCACATTACCTGATTTTATTGTTACTTGCTACTCGCTCGGGCCTCCTGAAATAAAAAAAAAGACATAATATAAATGAAAAAAAGAAATCAAATATCTATACATATTATGAGCAAATGTGCAAGTAAGACAATTCTAACGGCTCAACAGGAAAAAAAAATTATTGGAAACGTACGCAGTTGGAAGAGCTAGCGCAGCGGTGGCGGAGAGGCGGTGGGGCCGGGAGAGGCGAGGAGAGAGAAAGGCGGGGCCTCTGATAAGACTTGGCTGGAGAGTGAGATTCGATTTTGAGTTGGTGTTAGACGGAACTTGTACTGTGATTTGGAAGAAGCAGCCTCCTACTGCTGCCGCCATTTTGGGGTTTTAGATTTCGATGCTTTTGATTTGAGCGAGTTTTAATAAAAGGCGATATCACTGAGAGAGAAGAGAGGAGGAATCCGTATCCTCCCAGGTACCGTAGAAGATTTGCCTCACTAATTCTCAGCCGCATTAGGATTCGGGCTAGAGCAGAGGCAGTATATTGAGCTTTGAGATGCGTGCAAAGTTCAAAATATCGATCCGGACCCACTAATTGTAAAAAATTGAAGTTCAAAATATCGATCCGGACCCACTAATTGTAAAAAATTGCCTCGTCAGTTACCTGCGAGATGTGAATTCAGAAAGGAGAGGGAGAGTGATAACTGATAAGCAGCTGGATTTCCTAACGGGTCGGATCCTAACTTCCTTTCAGATTATACGAAGGCGGTCCGATTTGAAATGGACGGTCAGGATGCCATTTGAAACATTCGGAGTGTTCAGTTTAGTCATTTTTTTTTTGCTTAATATGCAATATAATAAGTATAATCTGTACGATTCGAATACAAAATTATTTTTAAGGGAGCCTATAAATTTGTGCTAATTTTAAATTGAACGGCATAGATAGCATGCCAAGATTGCAACCATTGCAGTCGACGTTGATTATAGTTTTATAATATCATTGCCTTTCAATAAAGGGTCTAAAAACAAATGATAGGTGATTAAATTACCAAAGTTTTTTTATGTCCTATAATGACAAAAAAAAATTCACTATCAACAAATTCTTAAACTTCAAAGTTCAAACGACAAAATGCAAAATGTTGAAGCAAAATGTCGTAAAATTCGAAGTCCTAAGACTAAAAGATGAAAAATCAACGGTACTAATTAATCTTGTGCTAAACGAATAGAGGGATTCCTGGCATTATCACATTCTGTTTTGTTGTATGACTTGGGCCGAACCTCCTAAAGAAGAATAAAAAAAATAACTTGGGCAGAGTGGGCAGAGCCCAATACAACACAACTACCCAATTGGGTCGGCTGCACCTGAGTCCATATCTCAGGTATTTGCACTGGATCTGAATTCCCTGCACCTACCCCTAGTACTAGGAGTTCATATCCTCTGAGATATCACAAGTTTTGCGTGACCGACGTGTTCGGTGCCTAAAGCTCAGGGGGCCAGTATTATTTATACTTTGAGATTCGTGTAAAACTATTTAAACGGTAATGATTTTCGATAAAGTCACGCAAAGTTTGATATATCTCAGAGGATGCGAATTCCTAGTACGAGTGGATCCAGTCCTCTGTGGAGGATGAGGCCCGTGCGCGCAATCGCAACATGTGGCAGTTTAGTAAAGTTTCGTACGTAACATGGTCACAGAATATCAGGACAGACAAAGGATAAAGCAAACTCCACAAGGACAGAAAAGGCAAGAGAAACAGAGAAGCGAGAAAAAAGTGAAAAAAAAGGTGAAAAAACAAATAATTTGTAAAATAGAGAGAGAGAAGCTGAATGAGTCAGTCCGATACAGGGAGACTAGTAGAAAGAGAAAGAAAGTAAAGAGAAGAACGAGAGAAAGAGAGAAACAGATGCCGAAATCCTCCTCTCCCTCTCCGAGCGTAACTCCGATGAACATGAACCCTAACACTAACCCTAACCCTAATTCTAATCCATCTATGCTCAAAACCCTAACCCTAACCCCGCCTCCTCCCTCCGCCGACGACTTCCTTCGCACCTTTTCCATGGACGACGATGATGACGAGCCAGAGGTTCTAATTGGGTCCGATGGGAACTCCGACTACCCGTTTACCTCTCTTTTAGAGGAACCTGACCCGCCCGAATCCCTAATTGGAGGCGATCAGAAACCGTTCAACTCTTCTTCTACTTCTAGCTCCTCCTTCTCGCTACCCTTCATTGATCCAACGCCCCATATTTCCTCTCAGTTTTACACCTTCAATGGGACCTCTCACTCGCTGATGATCAAGTGCATACTGGAGGGGCGACTTGCATCTCCTGAAGAGATTCGTGTCGCGACACCACTTTCTGTGCTTGCATCATGGCGCAACGTATGGAAGGATCGGAATGAGGATACTGCTTATCTCACCGCATGGAAAAGGATTCAGGTAATTTATGATGCATCAACTGAAAAGTGTCCAAATTTAATGGGATATTGGCAGATTGTTGGGTTCAAGGTAAGTATTTGTGCTCGATTGCTCGTGTGAACTGGACATTTTCTATTGGCGATGTGTTGATGTGCTTTTCGAGCCTGTCATAATTATACACCAATTGGAAAAAAAAGTTTAGATAAAGAAGACAAAAATAGTTTGGGACCTATGTTCACATGCACACAATAGATCACCTGCATGTTGTGACGTAGGTAATTCCAGTTGCAACATAAAGTCAGTTCTTGTTGGAATCCATTTTGTGCCCTATAATTATTGCTAATTCCATTTATATGCATTAATCTATGCAAATTTGGGGGAAGAAGTGTGTAAAATAATGATCACACTCTGCAAACTGGTACTCGAAGTTAAAATAGATATGGTTCTTGATAGCTATGGTAATATAAGTTTTGCCTTTTTCACATTTCTTTGCTTGTTGGATACAAGTGTGGTTCGTATGATAGGATGCAAGATGGTTTCCCGTTAATAAGTCATGTTGTTAAGATTATTGATGTTATTGAAATCAGTAGGAAACAACTGTACCTCTTTACACCCTGTTAGTTCATTGGAAGTTAAGTGGAATGGAGGTGAAAAGAAGGGATGGAAATAATCGAAAAGGGAGGTTACTATATTTCCATTCAATTGTTTGGTTGGTGTTGTTTCCTTCATCACACCCCCAATTTGTAAAAGCAAGGTTAAAAGAGCAACATCCAAATATCCAACAAAACAAAACAATTTATACAGCTTTTTTCGCTTCCCTTCCCTCTCCTATACCCACCATCCAAACAAGTTGCACTAGGAAACAATCATTTCTATATAGATTGGTTAACAATTAAACCCATCAACGATCTAACCTAATAAATTCTGTTAACTGTAGTGATGACATAGCAAAATTGGGAATTTTTTTATTATTTCTCCATTTCATCATAATTATCGAATGTGCTTAATTAAGGCAGGTATGTTATAGAAAGTAGGTCCTGATTCTTTGTGTTCTGTTTACGAGCTGCTATAGTATCTTGTCATATGGCTATCGATACGGTCTTGCAGTGTGGATATTTAAAAATATGTATTGCCAATAGGAACCTTTGCTCTTCAATTTAATTAAACAATTCCTAAGTTAAACTTGCATCATATGGTAGATTCTGGATGAGATTGTCTTCAAGAACAAACTGGTACTTATATCTGACAATCAAATTGTTCATATCTTATACATTCTCTATAGGATCTGTTGTATATTTTTTATCATTTTCTACTTTCTAATACCCGTGTTCTCTGTATACATCATCAGGACAAACTTAATGCCTCAGCTGACCCTTCTCCCACCCTCTTCTTCAAAAGTAACCCGTCACAACGAGTGTCACATGTGGATCAATGGCGTGACATTGTTATTGGGGCCCATGCGGACCCTGACCTCCTGCGTCACCTCACTCTGAAGGACACCTTGGAGCGCATTAGGCAATCCTGGACTGTGGGTGCCAAGTTCTATGGCATCCCTGAATCTTTTGTCAGAGTCTGTGTCGCCTCTTGTCATGTCTGTAATGCCCCCTCACTCCCAAGTGCCAGCTCACCTGGCCATCCTGGAGCTGCTGCAGCCCGTACCAAACGTCGAAGATTCGAGTACACTGAAACCCTAGATGTGCCAGCAAAGGATGTCCCGCGGCGGCTTCAGCAACTGGCAGCTAAACACAAGGTGGTTTTGTGCATTCGTCAGAAGTATATTCGGTATAAGCCATTCATGGCTGAGGTAAAAGATTATGCATGTCACCGTGCTGGCGAGCCTGCGTCGGCTGCAGGCGGGTCAGCTTCTGCTTCTTCTAGTGCTGGCTCGGCTGGTAAGAAGGCCAGGGTGGTCAAGAGGGAACCATACCAGTCCAAACGGTGTGGGTGTGGGTTCAGAATCCGTGCCATTGTACCTATAACTAACTACAATGAGAAAGACAAGACCTTTGTGTACCAAGAGGAGGGTACTGCAGTTTTTAAACTGTACGCAGTGCACTCCGGCCATGAGCCAGGACCATTAGATGGAAGTGCGAGGATAGTGCATCGGCTTGTCGGGCATAAGGGCGCTGTTGAGTTTGATCCGGATGTGTATGGGCTAGAGGATAATGAATCCGGTTTCATTACGGGTGATTCACATCACCTAGTGATGCAACAGTTGCAGGAGCTTAAAGGGGAAGTTAACAACTTGGAAGGTAAAATTGGGAAAATGCAGCCAGAAATGGTGAGTCCATTAGTGAGTGAGTTGTCAGACATCTTGCAGAGGATTAGGAAGTTTAGTTTAGATGCCAGTGTATACAACCCAGATGAGGCATTATTAGGAGATGTGGTTACCCCCTGGGGCACTGCTGACAGTGGGGCCCACCACCTCCACCACCACCACCAGCATTTGGTAGAACAGCACGAAGGGGATATCATAGAGGAGGACGAGGCCGATTTTGGTTCGAGTCTGGGGCCAATGGTACAGTGGGATGGGATGGTGGGGCCTAGTGGTTCCAGCTGTCACCGCCAGCAGGGTCATAAGCTAACTGATAAGTGGACAATGAAGGAGGATGTAGCTGAGTTTGACGAGAAGTCGATGCTCAACTGTGGAGAAGATGATGACGTGGGACCCACAATAATGGATGAATCCAACAAATTGATTAAGCAATTTAATGAAGAATCGATTGTTTCAGACCCAAATTTGGTTGGGATGCAGGTTGATGGTTTTTATCATACTGCCAAGTGGTACGACTCACCTCCACATGGGTTGGACCCAGGTCCAACAGATTTGGGGTTCAGGCATGGATAGGTTAGAAGTTACTTAGATAGTTCTGACAAAGTGAGAGAGTGTGAAAGAGAGACATTGTAAATTCTGTATAACAGAGTAGAGAAGTTACATGTGACTTTGTAAACCAGATGAAGTGGGAGACTTAGGTTGTAGTTTTTATTTTTTAAATTATTATTTTGACTGTAATGACTCTGAGAACTGATAGAATGACTGCCTATTAAATTAAAGAATGTCAATTGGTGATTGAAATAATTTTACTCAGCAACTGATGTATTTTTGCTATTATCTTGCTGAAGCTGCAACTAAGAAATTTATTCGGTCTCTTCTCTATCCCATTGTGAAGCTGTTCATATGATGTCTCAATGTCTCACAGAGGAAGATGGACCAGCAAAGTAAAAGGTACTATCTGTTCAAATTTCCTTCTCCTATGGTTATAGTTCCCTTTTTAAATGGGAACAGTACTGCTTTTTTTTGTTCTAATAAGTACTTTCCTCTACCCCATGATAGATATTGATAGTCAGTCTGTATAACAGAGGAAAGAAGTTATGCGACTTTGTAAACCAGATGAAGTGGGAGACTTAGGTTGTAGTTTTTATTTTTTAAGTTATTATTTTGACTGTAATGACTCTGAGAACTGATAGAATGACTGCCTATTAAATTAAAGAATGTCAATTGGTGATTGAAATAATTTTACTCAGCAACTGATGTATTTTGCTTTTATCATGCTGAAGCTGCAACTAAGAAATTTATTCAGTCTCTTCTCTATCCCATTGTGAAGATGTTCATATGATGTCTCAATGTCTCACAGAGGAAGATGGACCAACAAAGTAAAAGGTACTATCTGTTCAAATTTCTTTCTACTATGGTTATAGTTCCTTTTTTAAATAGGAATAGTACTGCTTTAATTTGTTCTAATAAGTACTTTCCTCTACCCCATGATAGATGTTGGTAGTCAGTCTGTATACTGCTATTCGCTCCTAAAAGGTAGGTTCTTTGTTATTTTTTATCTGGGCCAGAAAATTTTTATCTGGGCCAGCAGATTTTCTAAGTTGTACATTCATTCCCCTTTGTGTGTGTGTGTGTGTTTTGTTGGCAGGGGGGGAGGGGGTTGAGGAGGGGTGGATTGTTCAAGAGGGGAATAAATAGCAGCAGATACGGAGTCAAGGTGCTGATAACTGGGTGCTTTAGCTGCACTAAACCTGAATTTTAATCTGAAAATGAACACCAAAAATTTCTAAAAGCTTGTATGTATGTATTGGTTTCATTTCCAACCTTGTATTGTGGGCTAGCTCAATAAACTAGTCAAAAATTAAGTTAAATTATGGTGTTGTAGTTGTAAAAACAATGCAGGTAAATATTGTATAACTATGGTTTCTGATTAAATTTGTGCAGGGTTTTATGCATATCAGCTAAGGTAACTCAAATTTTGAGTTCTAATCCAGACCGTCCGATCTGCTTTGGCGCAAATATTAAAGGTCCCGCGTGCATTTCACTCTGGATTGGCCTAGATTTTGATAGAACAGTCAGGATCTAAACTAAAATTTTGAGTTACCTAAGAGGATCTGGACTCGGGATTTATGGGCTGTCTGGTATTCTTCTTACATGTTATTACAGGGTTGTCAGTGAAGTGCCTTGTGCCCTCTCCAAAGTGATTTCAAATCTGTGATGCGTGTTCAACCTTCGGCGGGCCCTTAGGATAGTTAATATTATTATTTTTGTTTTTTGAAAGAAATATTATTATTTGTGTTGTTATTATTATTTTTATGATAATTAATTTTCTCTCAAAGCTAATATTAAAGGGGTAACATAATGGAAAATTTTACATAACAACACTGTCTTACAACTGTAACAGCAGGTATTTATTAGAGGGACCCCGTAACAACTTGTACAAATATTTGATGGAATGTCGATGCTGGAGTATGCACCAGTAGTTGCAACTATTTTTTTTTTTGAGTAAAGTTGGAGATCAAGCTACCTAACTATTTAATACTTTTGTCATTATAACAAAGAATTTTTTCTCATCTGAGTTTCGAACTCATAACTTCTCACATAGAGATCATGTGCTCTAGCCACTAGACCAAATGCTAGTTCTCAGTAGTTGCAAGTATTATAGTTGATTACAATTAGTGTATTGCCTTTCAATGAAGAACCATGAAGCTCTAAAATAGTATTACCTATCAAGCAAATGTACAAGGACTCTAAAAGGCTTGGTTGGTTAATCCTGATTTGTTCTCTCTTGTAGGCATTTGTATTGTTCATTTTCCAGTTTTCTTTCTTATATCTTTTCCTTAGGCGAGGGTATGCTTTTCCTTTTTATAATTGAGTCAAATTTTATAGTTTTTTTTTTTTTGAGAAAAGCCAGTAGGCTTAATTTATGGTTGGTTTGATATAGATGAACTAAGAAACAAATGCAGGGTTCCTTCGCTACAATTTGTGGGCAACTTTTGATTAATATCAGGCACGAGATTAGGGATGCATGATGATTATATTTCTAATGAAGGCTGTTTGTTATTATGTTTTCCTTTTATTGCAGTGGTCTGTGTAGTGGGACCAGATTCCTGAAGTAACCCAAATTTTGAGTCTTCAAACCGGTCAGAATTCAGGCCAATCCAGGCCAAGTTGGAATGTCCAGGGTCCCTTCAATATTTTGCCAACTGTACACTGTACATAACAACATACAGTAAAGAAGTTTCTCCAGCCCAGAACAGTAGTCCAAGTACAACCGTACATACAGGATAACATACTGGAAAATACTACATAACAACAGCCTATCAGAATGAAGAAATACAAGGTGGTACCTAGGCTAAATAAACAGAAAAATGCTTATGTAGCAAGGGAATGTAAATCCCTTGTAATGAAACTGACAGATCCTTGCTTGATTGGCAATTTGATGAGGCTGTTGATTGGAGCCTCTGTGCACATGATAGCAAGCAAAACCAGGGTATCATGCGAGGAGGTTCCAAATTTGGACAATTTATAAGATTGCTACTGAACAAACATTGGGGGTCTTTGCATGAGTGACAGTATCCCAAAAGTAGTGAATCAGTAAAGAAAGTACACTGGGTAACTCCACGAACTTCAACAGCACACACCGCTCGCAATAGACTGAGGCCCTCCATGTGGATTGTGGATGGCGCCTGTGGACAGCCCTACCCTTCAAACTGAACCAGTTTTCCATGTAAGGGTGAAAACGGATCGGATACGGATCGGATAGTGGTGAAACTATATCCGTATCCCTTTTTTTCAGTTATGGATACAGATCAGATATTAGACGGATACATACGATACGGACTGGATATTGAATAACCATATTTAATTTTTCTATTACAGATCCGGATTCGGTCATATAATATCCGACCTATTTTCACCTCCAATCCTCTAACAGTCCCTCTTGTCAGAGGACCGGACAAATTGTCAATCCAGCAGCAAAAAGGTGTAATTGCAGGTTCTTGGACACCAGGTTGGCACGCGGTTGATGGAATCTGCAACTGACAAACAAAACTAGTATAATGAGTCAGGTCAGAAAGAGCCTAACATGGTGAGAGTATTTTTTTTTAGAGAAATATAGAAGTCAAGCCTCTAAATCCCCCCTGTAGAGTGTTACTAGGGTGAGAGATCGGTGTTGGAGATCAGGTTTGCGCATCTAGCTTTCTAGATTTGTCAAGCGATGTTCATTGTCAGAGCAATCTGATTTGTGTCAAGGGACTGTCAGAGGGTGGAAAAGATTTGTGATACATCAAAATCCGGTACCAGATCGGTTCGAATTAATACCGAGTGGGGATTTAAACCATGTGGCTCGAGCGTGCGGACACAGATGCATCTCAGTTTCATTCTCTTGGCCACATAACTGGCATAAAAGGGTTAACGTGACGCATACAGAGTGGGGTTTTAACCGGTACAGAAAAATAACAATATCTTCACCGGAGTGCAAAATGACAATATTTTCAACTTCAATATTAGCTACAACATTAATGCAACTTGTCTTTGTATTTTTACTTGGGAACGAAGTAGACTTTCCCTTCTAGGTCAAATAAAAAGTCATTTTAATGTTTCAGAAACGCAATGAATGAAAGCAGTGTTAATTAAAACCATAGCACAATGAACTAAAATCAGATACATTGTCAAACTCTCGTATTATCACTATAGCTCACATTCCAACACTAGACAATGACCTAAATGTAAAATTTGATCATGTTATGCCGACCGATAGTACTAAAATGATGTAATCAAAATTATTCTTCTCACTTGGCACTCGAGCATGTGATGAAAAACAAGGAAACATATTTATAACAGTCACCAGGACAAAATAATGCAATCTACAAGTACTTCGATAAATAATTGTTAATTAAAAAAAAAATTCCAGTGGATGGGATAAGGTTTGGTCCAAATGGTTTTGGACTGGATACCGTTCAAAGCCTCTAAAAATCGTATGATTAAAGTCCAAACAGTCGATCCAAACTGTTCAACATGATTTTCATATTAAAATGTGCTGAGAGATCAAATTTTATATTTTTTGGAAATTTTTTACTATTTTTTTAGATACGTACAAAATCACCATTCAGAAACAGTGATGTTGTACGTATCTAAAAAATAGTAAATAATTTTCAAAAAATATAAAATTTTGTCTCTTAGACTAGTGTTGACCAAACGGTCCGGTCTGGTCCAAATTCGGCTGGTTCACGGTTCCGCACGGGTCACAGTTCAAGGTTCTACACGGTTCAGTTCCGACGGTTCTAACTTGAAATAGTTGGCTCAAAACCTTGCTAGAACCATGGTCCAAATTCATACAGTCCGGTCCGTTCAATTAGGTCTACGGTTCTTTTTTTTTTCTCTTAATATCTTGATAAGAAACAAATTTTACAGTACTGAATTGTGCGTACAGTATAAAAATCATTTGGTCCTTTCATGATTTGAAGTATACTCAGCAACCTGTGTAACAATGCTACCATTCATATTTTAATCTACAAAATTTTGTTGGTCGAATGGATTTATTTAATGTGATCTACTATCATCGTTTTGTCTGAATGTAAAAAATAGTTAGAATTTTTTTTTAAGAAAAACATATAATATAATTTTACAACAATATTTTAGTATAATTTTTTTTTATCATCCATATATCCAATCAGAACTTCAAATTGAAATTAAGAGTTCTTGTACGGGGCAATCAAGAATATGCTAGCAATGTAGCCTGAATATAAACTGATTAAATGAACTATCATCTGGACAATTTATCTAAACAAATATATTGACATATTTTAATAAAGATAGACCAATGAAAGAATATTTATTTAGTATATAAAGAGTTGGGCTATCATCTGGACAATATATTGACGGATTAGGTCCGGTCTGGTTTTGTCACGGTTCCGGTTCCCACGGTTTACCGGTCTAGTAGGATTTGGTTTAGTTCGGTTATAGTCCAAAATATTAGCTAAAAACCTTTCTAGAACCTTAAATTGAATCGGTCCGGTCCGGTTTTGAATCTCGGTCCGGTCCGGTACGATTGCGGTCCACGGTTCCCTCAGTCCGGTTCTTGAACCCCCGTTTTTTTCAAAACACTACTCTTAGTACATTTTAATATGAAAATTATATTGAGCGGTCCGAATTGATTGTTAATCGTAGAATTTTTAGAGACTTTGGACGGTGTCCGGTCCAAAGCCATTTGGACTAAATCTTATTCCAAAACGGATACCATCAACATATTGATATTAATCTGGCAACTTTGACTTGAAACCAAATTTATTTTTAATGGTTGGCTTTAGCGAAAAGTGTAATTTGTTCCGTAATGAGTGGTCCGTATTTCTAAAGTAACCTAAATTTTGAGTTTAGATCCGAACCGTCAGATAAAAATTCGGACCAATCCGACTCGAGATGGAATGAGCAGGGACCATTAATATCGTGGCTGAGCAGATCGAACGGTTCAGATCCAAAAACAAAATTTCAGTTACTTTAAAGGAATCAAATTCAGGAATGGGAGTGCAATCATTTCTCCATGCATTTACTCGCATTAATTAACACGCGACCAAGCAAAGCCGTCGTCTTCCGTACACGTACTTAACGCGTTGTCCCCTTTTTTTATTCTCCTCCTGTTTGATTAAAACGGAAGAGTTCCTCTTTATCCTCGTGTGCCGACTTAATCCAACGGTCAATACCTCTGCGTGCCGACTTCATTTGATACGTGGCATGATCTCAGAACTAAAAATATCTCTTTTTCCGTTTCTGATATCTGAGGCCATCAGATGACCAGAAGCATCTCCAATTCGTTTCCTCTGAGTTATCTCAAACTTTGCGTGCCTTTATGGAAAATTTTAACCGTTGAAATACTTTCTGAACGAATCTCGAAGCACAAATAATACTGCCCCCTGCGCTATCCCCGAATATTCAGCGGACACGTCGGTCAAGCAAAAGTTGAGATATCTCAGAGGATACACACTCGAGCTTCTCTTTCTTTATCCGGAAAATGGGATTATTTTGGAATGTCTAATTGGACATAATATGAAGCGGGTATATAACATGTGGAATACCGTACGTAATGACCTGCCACATTAGAGGATACATTACTACATAGCAGAGAAACAAAAAGAACACAAACCGAGCTTGCTTTTCCCTCCCTCTTCTTCTTCGACATCCAGACGAAGTCTTCACACATTCCTTCTCTATTTAAACCTCCATTGAATTGTTTCACTCTAATAATCTCTCAATGCAATTTGTTCTCTCTCACTTGAGCCTAGAGACCTGAAATTGATGGCTTCTTTAAACCCGAATACTAATAAATCAAAGCCTCTCTATCCCCAAGTCGTTGATTCAAATCCGGATCTCAATACCCCCTTTCTCTCTTCTAGTTCTAGTTCTAGTTCTTCTTTGTATCCCAAGGTTGATCTCTCTTCCAATCCAGATCCTAAACCTAACCCAAGTTCTACTACTATTCGCATCGGAAGAAGTTCTAGTTCCTTGTACCCAACTGTTGATGTAAACATGCTCGCCGAGAACCTATTCCCCTCGGAAGAAGATCTACCGCAAATGGAGCCTCCAGTTGAGGAGGTTATGTTGAAGTTTCCTGGAGCAGTGCTACACCTGATCGATCGTCAGAGAAGTGTTGATCTTGGATCGGGTGACTTCTCTATTGTACGGATCATGCAAGGGAATAACACAGTGGCGGTGCTAGCGAAGCTCGGGGAAACGGTACAGTGGCCCCTGACACCTGACGTGGCGTCAGTGAAGGTCGACTTGTCGCACTATTTCTTCACAATTCGTGTGCCCCATACACACGGTGATGATGAAGAAGGTACTGATCTAAATCGAATTTTGTTGGCCTTTTGAGAATTCCACTGTTGGAAATAAAATCAGAATAGTGTGGGGAATCCTAAATCCTAAGCGGTTTCTAATTCTGATTCCTGTTGCAATGATGAAAACTATCATATCAATCGGCTTCTCCTAAATATAGAGCCTGATCTTTCAGTTAATTACTTACTAGATTCCCCAATTAAGGACTAATGTAGTCTGATATGCTTCAATTAATTATGACCATGTAGAGGTATAAAAAAAGTTTCTGACAACAATTTTTGTACTTTTGGACTAATTTACAGAAAAATTAGAATCAGAGCCAACACTTCTGAATTATGGTCTTACCTTGGCGGCAAAAGGTCAAGACAAACTGTTGAAGGAGTTGGATCAGATTTTAGAGACCTACAGCAGTTTCTCTGTGCAGAAGGTACCTAATTTCCCCCCTAATTTCCATTTTTCCATTTCGTAAAATAGAATGGTTACAGAGCTTTTATATGTGTTATCTTTTGAAAAATCATAATGAGTCTAACCTGACCTGAATTTCGTATTTTGTATAATCCAGACCGTTCTATAACCTGGCACAAATCTCAAAGTGGACCCCCATGTCTACAATAGGCAACGAATTTATTTTGGTCTGGGTGAGATTGAATCCAGACCATTCTTTAAGTAATGGAGGGGTACAATACCTCAGGGGATACGTTTCCACGGTCCACCTGACCTACTAAGGGATTAATAAATGCTGTCTCTGTCTTGACAATTATCCTATTGTCTCAGTCTAAGCTGACCTAGCCTGTCAATAAACTCTTTAAACATATTTCATACGGTTGGATACAGACTTGCATCCTTCAATAAAATACAATGTTCAAAATTTAAGCCTACTTTTGAGTTTGAGCTTTGGTTAACAAGAAACGATAATTATGTGATAAATAGGAAATTGTACTTGGTGCTTTAACCCCATTTGAATTACTGATGGAAAAGAGTTTGTGGAAAAATTTGTTTAACTAACATACAAATTATAACAGGTTCTACACTAGTTATACCATACTCGTTCAGGGCACTGAAATTCCCTTCAAATAATAAATACTCTAATATAACAGGTACAAGCTAAAGGGAAGGAAAAAAGCGAGGTGCTTGACACATCAGTTGAGAGGAGTATGACCCCAGAGGAAGCGGCAGGCCCCAAAAAAGAATTAATTGAAGAGAGGTCAGCTGCATTTTGGACCACCCTGGCACCAAATGTAGAAGACTATAGTGGTGCTATACCTAGGGCTATTGCCAAGAGTACTGGCCACGTTATCAAAGGCATCTTATGGTGTGGTGATGTCACTGCCGACAGGCTCAAGTGGGGTGAGCAGTTTCTCAAGAGGAAGGTAAGCCCCGGCACCAAGCAGGCTGAGGTTAGCCGTGACGCCTTGAAAAGGATGAAGAGGTAACTTTTTCCCCCTATTTTGATTTTCATTGACTACCTTGACATGGCTAATAAAAATGATTTTCTCATCTAGATATAAAGCCCTTCCATTACTTTAGCTCCACAGTAATTTATTGACAAATTTGAAAAAAAAAAAATGTTTTTTTTTTAAAAGATAATGCAAGAGTTTCTTTGAACAAAAAAAAAATACGGAGAGGGGGAATGTTTTATTAAAATTACTTCCGTCCTTGAAATAATTTTCTTTCCCCAATTCTGAAAATCATAGTGTTTCCTGCAACTGAGGAGAAAAAAAAAACGCAGCATTACCACAAATGACACCAACAATAAGTATCTGTTGTTTTGTGTATGCAGGGTTAAGAAGGTCACAAAAATGTCGGAGACAGTTGCAACTGGTTTTTTGACGGGGGTGCTGAAAGTCACGGGGTTTTTCACCAGTTCCGTTATCAACTCGAAACCTGGCAAGAAATTTTTCTCCCTCTTACCTGGTGAAATAGCTCTTGCTTCTCTTGATGCATTTGGTATGCTCTTAACTTTTATCTTCTTCTTTTAAATCAATCGAAACATTCTGATTTTCTACTAGCCTATTTTGTGGTTCTAATTTTATTTTATTTTATTTTATTTATTTGATCTTAGGGAAAATATGTGATGCTGCGGAGGTGGCCGGAAAGAACGTCTTGCAGACGTCATCAACTGTGACAACAGGAATTGTGAGCCACAGGTACGGTGATGGAGCAGGTGAGATTACACAAGATGGCCTACACGCAGCTGGCCACGCATTTGGGACAGCATGGGCTGTGTTCAAATTAAGAAAAGCTTTAAATCCTAAGAATGCTGCGAAACCTTCTTCGATGGCCAAAACTGCACTCAGGGCTGCTGCAAGTGAAGTAAAGAGTGGCAAGGCCAAGAAGAAATGACATTTTTTTTTGTTTACTAAAAGCTTATATTTTGTTCTTTTGGAAACGTTAGAGTATGTTTGTTCTTCTGTTTGTGTGTGTGTTTTAGTTCTTTTTGGAGCTTTGTATACAAAGATCCAGGAATTGTTTTAGATAAGCTAGTGAAAGGGGGTTTGGTGAGAAGAGAACCAATGCAAGTTTGTAATTGAAGTTGCAAAGTATATATACGTCTTATGAGTTGGTTTCCTACGACAATAGTTTTAAGACGATGAACATTAGTAAGGCTTCCTTAGAAATATAATAGTGATTACCTGTAACAAATCACATAATAGTTTATGACGATGAATATCAGTAAGCAAAGGTGGATTCAGGATTCTGATTATGGTAGGGTAAAAAATTATTAAATCGGATTTAAATAGATAATCAGATCCAAACTTATTAGATAATCGGGTATTAGATAAAAAATAATAACAAAAATAATAAAATAGTATTCTAACACAATTTACTTCATAATTTTTAGATAATCAACTATTCAGAGTAGAGCAAAGACCTCACTTCGTCTTTATAAATTAGTTTTGAATTTTCAGAATAAGACAGTTATTCTATTCTGTGCTACAGTAGATCCGCCCCTGTTAGTAAGACTACATAGAATGTTTCTCATGGTCACATTTCAATTATTTCATGTAAAGATAATATATTCAACATGATCTCCTTATTCGGAGGCGAACTATGTAAAAATTACGTGTTGCAAAGTGAAATGACTGTCCAGCAAATACTGGGTAAACCTATTTTCCATAATGAACCTACAGCAGGTGTGGTCCGTGTGGATGGGATCTTGGACAAGGGTGCAAAGGAACGGTGGTATGCAAAGGAAGCTAATAGCAGAAGTACATAGGCAGTTATAACAGAAAGCAGTTAAACTTAGTTGTAACTGTCAGTTAGTTAGAGTTAGTTAGAGATGACAAACTCCTGTATCTTTCTGTCATTGTAACTCCTATATAAAGGAGGATTGTAACATAGTCAGAAAAATAATAAAAACAAGATTCATTTCTATCTTTCTTCTTTCTTCTATTCTAATTCTATGAGAAGCAATGGGCGGCAAGCTTTATCTGTGTCGCTTGGAATATCTGGAAAATGAGGAACGCAATCGTATTCAGGAATGCAAGGCAGCCGCCCAGAATGGTGGCCAATGGGGCGGTACAGGAAATGAGCTTATGGAACCAGTTCTGTTGATTTACAAGCTGCTGCTTTAGTTGGATGTTTTTTGTTTTGTTTCTCTACTGTATGTTATAGGTATGCTGAGTTTGTTGTGAGGTGGCTACTTTTGTAGTAATGTTTGTTGCTATTTATCTATATATTCAACCTGACAGCTTCTGTCAGTTTTAAAAAAAAACAAAACAAAGTGAAATGACAGAAATAAAGAGGAAAATAAAAATTAATAACAGTTTGGAATGATTTGAAACATGATATGATTTATTTTCGTGGAATTATAGTTACAGATTGCGAATTAAATTTTGAAAAAAATCTTACTTACGGTTAAAGGAAAAACATAACAACTTATCTAACTTTATGTATAGATGAAATTAATGCTTTGATTAATAGCATTCTAAGATAATTTAATTGGAAATATAATTAAGTTGAATATGATAAATAGTTACGAGAGCATTGGTCAAAGAAAATTGAAGCGAAAATTCGAAACGCTATCATTAAAAGTTATCAATATACTAATGATGACATTTTTAGTCTAATAAACTTTATGCATAACATTATTAAGAATGATCATACAAAACTCCCACCTATGAATTCTTTTAAAAATTGAGTTTATTTTTTAGGATTGAAATTTCGATAGATTTTTATCCAATGATAAGAAACATTATTCATATAATTATGTCATAATATGCAAATGAATGCCAAAAATCGAAAACATATACAATTTTGCAATGGTTTGAAGGAGGATGTGATTTATTGTTAGGATATTATTATTAAAAATTGCAAAATTAAAATTTAAAAAGTCTTACAAAATGGTTAAAGGAAAAGAGATTTACTTATCTAAGTTTATGTATAGCTCAAAAATGTTTGCAAATGATATTTGAAATGAAAATTTAAAGAAGTGGGCATGCCATTTTTCGATAAAATATCGAGCATTGGAGATGGCGATAAATAATTTATTTCTATTCTGATTATTCAAATGACTAATAGTTAGGAGTATTATCACATAGTTGACAATCTTAATTATATTTTTACATTCAGAAAAATTTAAATAAAAAAAAAACAAACATAAAGCTCAGAAATATGATGAACTTATAACATGTCGTAATCATAAAACTAAAACAGCATATTTTAAATGGGACTTTTTGACTAGAAGTGAAATAGTGAAAATAAAAAGCTAGCAAATATGGATACAATAGGAACATGACAATTGTAGATTTATTGACTTTTGTTTATATTTTTACTATAAAACTTTGCTTTGCTGAAAAAAAAAATATTTAGATGAAAAAATTATAATTGTCAATACTGAACAAACTATATATAAATCACGGAATAGACATATAATATAATGTCCGATAGAAATACAAAAAATCTAAAGAGTTTGGCAAAAAAAAATGCTATGGATAGCATAAGACGTTTCAGTAGGCTTACAAATATGTAGACTTGTTCAATAGGCTTACAAATCATCACATGCATCTTTTCATTCTTTCTTAGAAGAGATAGATTTAATTCTTGTTAAGGAGTACTTATTTAATAAAATAATAGAGTTAAAAATAAAAATTTAGTATGAATAAATATGTATTATAAATTTATAATGTGTAAAGATCTAAATATCCCTCTTTCTCCACATTTCTTGAATATGATATCACCCGGTAATTACAAATTTAGGGGTACCAACCTAACTAGCATAGTATTAATAATCAAAGCATGATTCTTAATCTAAATGGAGTTCTAAACAATAAAGCCATTAACTAAATATGAACACAAACATTTAAAAAAGACAACATGCCACAAAGTTCATTTACAACATATTGCTCAGTTTTTGAAAATATGAAACTTCATGGTTTAACTAAAATACAGAAATGGCATACCAGTATCAGTCATATACCAGTATCAGTCATGACCCAGAAAATTAGGATCGACTTTGATTTCTCAAATTATCACTTAAGAATATAAAAGTAAAAATATTTAGAGATAAATTCGTGTTATTTATATAATGAACAAGGGTTTCAATATCTAATGCTTTTCATACCTCATCATGTCTCACATTTTATATCTTTATTTTCTAAGTTCAAACTGTTAATCCCAACCACTCAACATGATATCTATATTAAAAATATGCTTGGAGACTAAATTTTATAATTTTTGAAGAAATATTACTATTTTTATATAGGTAAAAAGTCATTGTTCAGCCAAAAATAGTGATTTTGTATTTATCTTAACAATAGTATAATTTTTTTTTAAAATATAATATTTCATCCTCAAGCATATTTTAGTATGGATATCACGTTGAGCTGTTCAGATCGACAGTTTGAACTTAGAAAATAAATACATAAAATGCGAAGTATGATTGAGATATAAAAAACATGAGGTATTGAGCCATCCTCAATTTACAAATAGAAGGGAGAAATACCCTGACGCAGCAAAATATTTTCACTAATCAACTGTTATGCTGATAGGGCTGCACAAAAAGTTCGTAGTTCGTGATTCGATTCAAATTTGATTAGAAAAGGTTCGTAAAAAGTTCGATTCGAAATAGTTCGAAATTAATTCAAATCAAACTCAAATTGGACCTGGTTCGTTTGAAATAGGTTCGCAAACTATTCTAGTTAGAATCTCAAAGTAACGTAAACCGTTGATTTCCACTGATGACTTAAAAGTTAAAACATATGGCCGTCCAACCATAAGTCATAACCCTCGCTCTCAATTATGAAACCCTAGACGACTTTCACATCTCGCTCTCAGCAACTACGATCACTCTTCCTTGTCGTACAAATTTTTGTAAAAGATTCAAAATTGAGTTTGTAAAAAATTTGATTCGAAATTAATTCAAACCAAACTCAAACTAAAATAAATTCGACTCGGCTCGATTCGTTTGCAGCCCTAGTTATGCAATTACTTACCGGTCTAATTTCATATTTTTAAAAAGAGAGGAAGAAATAGCAGAATTTTTTAGGGCAAGATGACGGATTCTAATATTGCAGTGGAAGAGGTTCGATTGTGGCGACAGTTTTGTTAGTTTTTCTGGTTGTTAACTTGTTAATTTATTTTATTTTTTTGTTGGCTGAGTTGTATGTAGTTTTGAAAAACAATGTGATGTATTTAGTCTGATAATTGCTATCAAAGTTTCAAAAAAAAGAAGAGAGGAAGTAGTAAATAGGAGGTGTATTGCTACGTCAGCAAAATAAAACAAAAATAAAACAGTAAATAAAAATAAATTGGATTGAGCCGGAGAAGCATTAATGTCGCGTTAAACGCGTTTTCCGATTTCTACACGCAATTACGCATCCAACTGTAATTTATAATATTTAGTATATGTATTTGCCTTGTATGTGTTTCAAATCTATATGTTAGAATTATAACGGTAAATTAAAGTCGAAGCAATATTTAAAAATTACTTCTGCTTAGTTGTTGTCATATTATTTTCCACAACTATGTTGTCATATTATTTAAAGATTACACGCAATTACGGACGTAAATGTAATCTGCTTAGAGAGTAAATGGTGTCATATTATTTTCCACAACTATGTTAAGAGAGAACATATTATGTTTGGTTGTTGTGCATGATGTAATATTTTGAATACAGAAACTCTCATGAGTATGTATAAAGTTAACTGAAATTTTATTTCTACCATATAAAAAAAAATTAACTAATTAATAACTATTTATGTAGAATTCAAAATTCATTACGTCCGCCAATTGAATTGACGGATCTAAAGAATGAGATCCACCAATTCAATTGGCAAACCCTCCTTTTTTTAACAGAAAATCAATTGGATTAGGGGATGGAAAAAAAAGAGGGTGTCCGCCAATTGAGATTCACCGATTCAATTGGCAGACCTCCTCTTTTTTGGTCCATCAATTCAATTAGTGGGTGTGATAAATTTTGAATTCTATAGAAACAATAGTTAATTGGTTTATTTTTTTTAAATATGATATAAATAACAATTTTGGTAAAATTAATTATGGAAATATATTAAAATAAATGTTCGATTATACTGTTAAAATAATTGTGGAAAAATTTAAATTGAAAAACATATTCATAGAAAACTGTTTTTTTTAAAGGTTTATTATCAATAGCAATTTTGTAACTAATAGTTATTAATAGTTTAGTGATCAATTTTAATAATGTAAAGTCTAATAATTAACATATAATAAAATTTAGAATAATAAATAATAATATTGTATAAGTATAATAAATTAAAATTCTCTCCATAAATTATATAATTTATGAAATGGTATACAAATAATGAGTATAAATTTAATTAAGTAGTTTGAGATCATGATAATTTTATGAGATTGAGATACAAGTAAATATAGATAAGTATAATGTATTTAACGTTTAATAGCAATGCATTCAACATTTGTTTATTTGAAAAACTTGAGGATGAGGATGAGGGAAGAGATCATGAGAAAATTATAATAACGCCAACCCCCCCCCCCCCCCCCCCCCCCCCCCCCCCTCTCTCCCCTAAAAAGACTAGAATGAAAGCCAACCGAACCCTCCTTACATTAATTTTTCTAAAAAGTAAAATCTTATCAATTCTCATATTTCAAATACGCGCTAAATGTTCCAACGCGCATAAGATGGATTATATTTCATTAAAATTTATGTCCCACAGTCTTTTTTAAGAATGCAAAGATGGAACATACTAGAACTTCTTATGGGCTTTTTGCGGGAGTTCAGATATTTAAATTTTAAGTTTGAATATTTTTTTTTCATGAATTTCTAATTCAAAATCAAATTGACTTGAATTTTAAGACAATCTGAATTCAAATTCAAAATTGGAGATAGCGATAGGGCTCTAACTAAGCTATACGGAGATATACATTTTTTTTTTCACTTGGAGAACAACTATTAGATGAGATTCAAACTTTATTTTTTTATATGATGAATCATTCAAATTTGTAAAGAATAGTAATAGAATCAGACTATGAAAAACTAGTATTTCTTTTTTTTTTTTTTTTTTTGCAGAGGCTGCAAAATTATAAAAGGAATTCGAACTTTCGAACTTTGAATAGCCGCAGTGTAGAATATTTATTTCTAACCAATTGTGTTGCCGCTCTATTAAAAAACTACTAATTTAAGTATAGATTATTAAATTATCTTTTAAAATGTTTTGGATTTATGTTCTATTAGACACAACACAATATGATTAGATATTTGTAATAAATACTACCACTATCAGAATTTATAAAAAATAAAAAATAACAATCAGGCTCTCGAATTTGATCTAGTGAGGATTAGAAACCGAATAATTTTTTTTTTCTTACAACAACAGAAATTTGAACACTTCACTCCATATTTCTAATAACTACCGGACAAAAGAAAACCACAGCGCTGCTTTTAAAATAATAAATCTTGCTACCCAGATAAAAACTTATGTTTTCCCTTTGAGGAAATTTCCATTTTCTTTTTTTAGGGAAAGGGAATTTCCTTTAGAAAAATGTCTCTATAAAAACTCGGCATGACTTGGCAGAGACTGCTAACGAGTAGAGTAACGACGCTTCTGTTCCCAGACGACGAGCAAGAATTCCGATTTCATTTCTGGTTTTAGCGAGAAATCTCTTGTTCCGATCAGAGCCTCTCTCTACTCTCGAATACGAGATCGAACATTCTCTGTACCGGAAGTTAGACACTACCCATTTTAATGGCTCGGAAGAAGCGATCTCCACCGTCCGGCGATGGCGCCGGGCCATCACGACCGTCAAAAAGAGCAAAGTCGACGTCCCGGTCAGTGGGTCCCACTTCTGGGTAAGGGACAATTTGCACTTCGGTAGCTTTTCATTATGTTCTCTTTTTGTTAGTTTGCATTTTTAGATATGTTACATTGAGCAATTTCTTCGTTGCAGCTTTTCAGAGAATGCAACTGGCAGCTCTCGGCTAGAGTTGGAGGTTATGGTAAGTTTTCTCTTAATTTGTTTCAGATCCTCTTTTTAATTTTGTTTTCATTTCTTTGATGCGATGGTAATAGCTAATAGGAATGAGTTGAAATGTTGACTGGTCAAAGGATTAGAAGAATGGGAATATAAGAGAAGATGCAGTTAGAACTAATCAAGGCAATTTGGCAGTTATTACATTCTAGATTGTTAGGCTGTTAAATATTCTGTTGGAAATAGTGTTAGACCTTTGTAATAGGAGATTAGACATAGATTAGACGCTAGACTTAGCCTATATAAACAATACAAGTGTAACAACTCAGTTTAATGAAAAACACTCTCTCTTTCATGAAATGTTTTAGATGGTTTGTGCGTTAGTTGAAATTTGACACATTGTTGCATTTTACTTTCTAAAACTACCAGAATGTTTGCTTTTACACGCCACATGTTTTGCTCCCAGAGTTCAAATATTCTCTTACATGAACTATGTCATTTCTGACTAAATTATTTATTTATGAATTTTGCAAACAAGTGTCTCGCAACTTTCTTTACATCAAGTAACAAAATTAAGGACATATTTGGTAAAATTTATGTTTTCTGAGTTCAAATTCCGAACAAAAACCACTATTTATTGCTAGACTTATATCCAAGTTTGCCCACTCCAATTGTTATGAAGCAGAACCGCAAGATAGAAGAACTACAGTTGGCTTTTCAGAAAAGGGAAGAATTATTACAGACCGAGGTTAATGCACTGAAAGAGAAATTGAGCATACTTCAAAACCCTCCTGATACAAACCAATCAGAAAGGTAAGTAATTTTTGGTAACTTGTTTCACTTTGTAATGATCTTTAACTAGTCCTGTCTGGCATTTGCCAGAAATGTGTTGTCCAGTATAGAACTGTACCGTAGGAACAGTCTTGTCTGGACCAGGCAGTTTCACGTTCTTTTGATTATTTTTGTGTTTTACCTGATAACTATGAATCATATGCTTAATCAAAACCCCCACTGACATATTAGAAAAGGTTTAAAAAAGGCTTATACCTTGATGTACCAAACTGGTAAGTGCTAAATGACAGTAACTTTTATCTCACTTTTTGCACTTAGAATGGGACTATTAGAGAAGTCTTTCTCCTAAGTCCCTACAAATTATATGCTCCCGCTAATTTTCATAAATAGTAATTAATTTAAGTTTATCCTTACAGTGAACAAGTTGATCATGGTCGGTACGATTCAAGGATCATAGGTGCCATTAAAAGACGGGTCTATACAGGCTCCAAAGTAGAAGGGCAGAATGGAGAGTTTCTCAAGGTAGCTATATATTATAATGGTGAGAAAGTTACATCGGAACCCTTTGCTTCTGCCAAATTTGAAATTTTGGTCATAAAAGGGGACTTTGGTGAGAAAGGAAGTTGGACTGCTGAGACATTTCAAGGAAGTTTAGTGGAGGCACGGGAAGAAGTGGGGTCAATTTTGAAAAATAATTCTATATCAAAGTTTGCTAGCGGAGAGGCAGTTTTAGATGGTCTGATTTTTATGGATAACTCGAGTTGGGTCAAAGGGAAGAAATGGCGGCTGGGAATTAGGCTTTTAAAGAGTGATGATGTGAGGGTTGTAGAAGCAATCAGCAATTGTTTTAGAGTTTTTGATTGGCATGGAAAAGGTATATTCTCAAATTGTGTACTATTTGCATTTTGTTGTGTTAGATCTTTTCATTTGCACTTTATTTCAGATAATGTACTAAACTACAAATATCATAACCATATACAACTCTCAATTAGGTTTTGAAGTTTCTATTTGTATAACTTGTTTATCCTTCAATTATAATTATTATTTATCTAGCATCTGAAAAGCCGCATCCCCCTTCGTTGACGGATGGAGTAGAGTGCCTAGAGAAAGTTGGAAAGAAGCGTGCTTTAGACCTAAAAAATATGGAAATTTGTACTGTTAAGGATTTTTTGCAGCTCTTTCACAGCAAACAATCCCGTCTTCTCAAGGTAACATATACTACTTTATTCTAATTGTTATTTCAAGTGTATTCGGTCTTATTGCATAAACGGAATATGGTTTCTTTTACTTTCTAGTTTCATAGAAATATTATTGGGAACGACTAATAGTCCCCTCCATTCTATCCCCTAAATGTCCCCCTAACTAACTTATCCATAAAAAAGTACAATGGGGACCACTAACTAACTAGGAGAAACATTAATTACTTGAGATACTTCTTACATTTGAAAAAAAATTACAGTTGGTAGGCACATGTATGAACACTTATGCGCGCGAGTATTCATAATTAATATATCAAGTATTCATACCTAAGATATTAAGTATTTAAACAAAAAACTGGACATCAATTTTCTTTTCTCTCTAGTCACACACCTTTTACATGTTTTTAGAAGTGGGTTTTTTTTTCTCCGTTTAATCTAATCAATATTTCTAACGATCCACGATGAATTTTTCAAATCTAAAACCACGAATATTTTTTACGTAATTTTCTCTTTCAAATGAGATCCATGATGAAGTACTTTCGGGTTCTTCGTCGTTCAAGTACTTATATCTCGGCATGCAAGTATTCATACCTCAACGAGCAAGTATTCATACTTTGCAAATTATTCATAATATAACTTTCAAAGTATCATTACTATAAAATATTCATATTGCAAAGTATTCATACTAAAACATATAAAATATTCATACTATTTTTTTTTTAGAATATAAAATATTCATACTAGAATGGAAGTATACATAACAAAATCAATAAAATTAATCTTACTAAAATAATGTAAGTATTCACACTATAATATTGAAAGTATACACACTACAAGGTATGAATACTTGCTCGATGAGATATGAATACTTGCATGCCAAGGTAGGAGTACTTGAACGACGAAGAACCCGAAAGTACTTCATCATGGATCTCATTTGAAAGAGAAAATTACGTAGAAAACATTCGTAGTTTTAGATTTGCAAAATTTCTCGCGGATCGTTAGAAATATTGATTAGATTAAATGGAGAAAAAAAAAACCACTTCTAAAAACATGTAAAAGATGAGTGTGACTATGGAGAAAAGAAAATTGATGTCCAGTTTTTTGTTTAAATACTTAATATTTTAGGTATGAATACTTGATATATTATATAAGAATACTTGCGTGCATAAGTGTTTATACATGTGCGCACCAATTGTAAATATTTTTAAATTTAAGTGGTCCCCCAAGTAATTATTGTGTTCTCCCAATTAGTTAGTGGTCCCCATTGTACTTTATGGATAAGTTAGTTAGGGGGACATTTAGGGGACTAAATGGTGGGGGACAAAATCTTTACTCAATATTATTAACCATAATTCTCTAGTCCCTTGTACTCCATACCAAAATTCACATTTTCTTTTTGGTTTTCATATTTTACTTAGCTGAAATTGGTTATAGATAATTTTTTCTCAATGCAATCCTAGATGAGCAAATTCCATTTATGGATTTGTACTGGATTTAGGACTTTTTTGTCATATACTGTTGCATATATTATTTTTTTAATTAGATCTGTGGCATAAATGTTAAAAATAGGAAATCTTTTTATGTTTTTGTGAAGTAAACTATGACATTGCATTTGTAGATTCTTGGA
The DNA here is from genome assembly GCA_964058825.1 of Carex arenaria. Lineage (NCBI taxonomy): Eukaryota > Viridiplantae > Streptophyta > Magnoliopsida > Poales > Cyperaceae > Carex > Carex arenaria. Next base: position 337,000 of record CAXKVW010000159.1, read on the forward strand.
ATGAACTCGGAAGATGATGAATCTTGGAAAACTATGATTAGACATGCCAAAGAGTGCGATGTTGGATCAGATCTTTACTCCTACAGAGAGAACAATAACATGCTTTTTTTTTACTCTGTGTATGAGCTTGTGGGTGCTGAATTTGAAAACGATTACATATCCTTTGATAAACTAGAACGTTCTAAGAAGGTAAGAATGTATTATCGCAATGTCCAGTTCTAATACTAGACCTGACTATATATATAGGGTACAGGTTTAGTACTGTATTGTAGCAGCAGAGATTGGTATGGGTGATCTATCAGTGCCTTGTTGTTTGCACCTATGCTGTACCAACCTATGCTTTTTTGCTATACTCCTTTTGGAAGCTATTTGTTTTTCCATTTTTGCATTAATTCACCAACAGTAATCTGTGTTTCAGAAATTGGTCAATAAACAGAAGAAAGGTTTCTACAAGTATATCAAAATGGGAAATATAGCTGATTTTGAAATGGTCAATGGACAACCTGTACCTATTGAACACGATCCTGATGACAATGCACAACAAATTGGTAATCAACTTTGTCTACAACTTTGCTTTAGAGATTTTTTCTACAGTTATCCTAAAAACCTGATATGCACCTGTAAAATGACAGATTTTGTTGTTTCTCTCAAAAAAATTGCCATTACCTCATTGCACCCCATTGTCTTTATTTGTAAAAATGCCCAAAGTATTCTCTCTATTACCTCCATGTGGATTCTTGTCTCCTTGAAGGAAAAATCAACTAGAGGTGTTTAATGAAAGTATGGAAGGAAAACTTTGGGAACATGCTTTTGTTGGAGACTTGGGAGTGCATATGCATGTGTATTTGTCACTCTAAATTTGTACACTGTATAGTTTTTTTTTTTAACAGACCTTCCAAAATTTCTACATTGCATTTTTCTCTTGACTTTGTGACTCTGATTGGGTTTCATTTCTAGCCTACCCCAACTTGTTTGGGATAAAGGCTTGGTTGTCGTTGTTGCATTTTTCTCAATTTCATATCATACTCCCTGCCTCTTTTTTTCTTTATTTTATTTTTGGATATTAGTACTCTCTCTCCCCCTGCTCCCTCTCTCACCCTTTGACCTTTTCTTTTCCAGATCAAACTGCTGAGGCACTGGATAGACAACCAGCTGATAATACACATTCTCTTTCTTATGTAAGTACATCTCACTTTGAGAGATTTGGACAACGTTTTGGCATTTTCTAACATGTTTTTCAAAAAAGAAGACAATTACTTTATCCATTCTTCCCAATACAGGATGCTATGTCAGATATCAGAAGAGACGCAGATCAAAATATTGTGTCTGATCGTAATGCAGATGAAAACTATGACTTGACCCAAGGTCAGGAGATCTAATTTAGCATTAATTATCAGTCTTAATCTGCCTTCCCTGCTCCTCTCTCCCTCTCTCATCCTTTGACATTTTCTTTTCCAGATGAAACTGCTGGGGCGTTGGGTCGACAACGAGCTGATAATACACGTTCTCTTTCTTATGTAAGTACATCTCACTTTGAGAGATTTGGAGAAGGTCTTGGCATTTTCTAACAGGTCTTTTAATAAAGAAGACAATTACTTATCCATTCTTCCAAATACAGGATTCTGTGCCAGATACTGGAAGAGACGCAGATCAAAATATTGTGGCTGACCACAATGCAGGTGAAAACTACAACTTAACCCAAGCTCAGGAGACTTAGTTTAGCATTATAGCTAACTAATTAGGGTATTTTGTAGCAAGGGTTTCAATTATCAATATTAATTTCAGTAATTTTTTGGCCAGGTTGATAAATAACAAGACCTGTATGAATTGACTGCTACATATGATGCCTGCGTTTGTCATAATCTAACCCACTTTTTTTTTTTATCTCCGTTGATAGTAAATTAGGCTATAGTGATGTTTAGTAGCTAATTCAGGTAAAATTGGGTTGATTGTAGATCAGTTAGTTTTAATTGTATAATTGATTCTACAGCACTTAGGTGGGTTAGAATCAGAGCCAACATAGTGCCATTTTGGTACCATACTATGTTAAGCTTAGTAGGCAGTACGCATTGAGGTTTTTAGACAGTTGTTATTTACAGAATTTTCAGATGAAAACTGGAGTCAAGTACAAGAGCAAAAAAGTGTTGCCGAAATTAACTTAACATCAGCTCGTGAAAATATGTCAGTTGAGGAGCCATATCAGGTAACAATTTGTCTCTATTTTCTAAATTCACCATTTTTAATGCAAATTTCTTGTACCATTATGGCAGTTGGTACCAAATGACTAGTGTCTTTGATAAGTATTAGGTAACAAGTCTAGAAAATATTTTGGAAACGTATTAGGTTTAAAAAATAAGTATCCATGGATTTTCACTTATTTTTCTTTTTTGGGTTAATGTACTCTTATTCGTTACGGAATCCACTTACTATGGAATAATGAACAGCCTTGCAGTATTTCCCAAATAACACAGAAATCTTGAAAACTAAAATAATAAAAAAAGATTATAGGTGTATTGTTGATAATATATATTTGAGTACATCTAGCTAGGCTCATTAAATTTAGACATTGAAAAATTATTGTTCAATGAATTGCGAGATCTGCAGCAAATCTTACTATTTTTCGTATGCATGATTTTAGTGTGGTATAGCCGTATAGGTCATTCTTTATTCTTGCATTTTGAATTTAATTTTAATTTGACAATAGTCTAGTTATACGGTTGTCAATGGATCTGACCCTTCAACTCTTTATTTTATTCATTTTTTTAAAGGGTCTTAGTTTTCAGAGGGTGGACTTTATTCCCTCGCCTGGACAAACAGAATTCCATTTTCTACTACACACATTATATGGTAAATATTTACTTTTTTATTTTTTATTTTAATTTCATTCTGCTATGTGTTCTGCTAGTGACTTTTACTGATTAGGTGTTGAGATGTAGCTAGATTGCTCAGGGATTTAGTTTTACCATTTTTTTCATATGGCATTAGTCATGCTTGCTTCATCATTGCTCTGGTATATTTCTTGATAATTATTTTTGTACCCTTTTGTCTTAACAGTGCTAAATGCAGTTCTTGAACCTACATCAGTTTTTCGGAGAAGAAAAGAAGTGCAAAAAATTTAAACAACAATGTTTATTGCGTTTTCTACTCTTGATTGGAAAAGATTCTCATACATATATCACTCTATTTGTTAATCAGTCATTTTAATTTTGATAAAAAAAATGCAACGTTACAACTGAAGAGAATCCCATTGAGAAACACAACTCAGTAAAGAAAAGAAAGCACAAAAAATATAGTGCAGAATTACAGTAAATATTTGTCAAACTTCATTTGTTATATTCTGTTCTACAGATGATCAACCGATCCTAGAGTATACCATGTATGGGCGGCGTGCCACGGCAAGGGCGATTATAAAGGCCATGTGCTCAGTTGTCAGGTTCAAGCAATATTTAAGAAGAGATCATCTTGCCGGCGATCCAGGCTTCTGAACTCAGCAAAGCATTGCTGTGCTTTCATGGTTGGAAATGTAAGATAAATTTGTTGGTGTTTCATTGTTGTGCTTAAATTTTTTTTTTCTTGTGTCCTACAAAATCAACAGAGTTTTTTTTCTTGTGCTTAAATTACATGTACCCCCTCGGCCCCTCCCCGTTCTATTTAAAAAAAAAAAGAAGTACATGTACTTTCTTCTTGCTCTTTTCTGTTTGAGTAAAAAGAAATGGCATTAATGCAGGTAGCTCTTGCAAGTGGAACTACAGAGGATATTTTCTTGTATTGAGAGGGTACACGTGACTTTTACAATTTTTCATGGTTTTGTAGGCTACACTCAAAAATGGCCTTGTAAAATAAAATCTTTGTAATTGTTTGGAGTTACCTGACTATTTGGCTTTTATTTAATCATGTATATATAAGGATGAGTACGTAACAATGTGTGCATGCTTGTAGACACTTTTTAATTGATTTTACAATAGAGGATGCAACGAATATATATCTTCTGGTTATATCTTGTGTATTTATATGATAATATGATATGTATACAAATGAAATATTTAAAATATTTTTTTATTTTTAAGTTTGTAAGCCATTATAGTTTGCTTACTGGAATATAATTTGTATTCCAGTGCTCTGTTTAGGATGTACTGCATGTCATCAGAATTTCTTTGTAATAAATTTTATAAGTAGCCTAGTATAAACAAAAGTCACACATTAAATTTTAAATTTGCCAAAGAGCAATTTTTAGTAGGATGACGAGGTTCAGATCCTGGAGTTTTCTTTTCGTTAGATAAAATGATGACAGAATCCATTCAAAATTCAGAACGGCACTAGCTGTATGGAATAGAATGATAAAGTTTTAGTCAAATTTCCACTGTTTGGGCTTTAATTGATCGGAATTTGACACAGGATCGAACAAAATATTATTATTCTTACTTGAAACAGATGAAAACCATAATTTTAGAAGGAAAAAAAAACATAATGCATTTACCAATCATGTTTGCTCAAATTAGTTGCACCAATGACATAGATAATGATTTATATTTGAGTTGAAAACTTTAATATTAATCGGTATAGAAAAACATAATGCATTTACCATCATGTTTGTTCAATAGCAATTTTGTAATTAATAGTTATTAATAGATTAGTGATCAATTTTAATAATGTAAGGTCTAATAATTAACATATAATAAAATTTAGAATAATAAATAATAATATTGTATAAGTATAATAAATTAAAATTCTCTCCATAAATTATATAATTCATGAAGTGGCATACAAATAATGAGTATAAATTTAATTAAGTAGTTTGAGATCATGATAATTTTATGAGATTGAGATACATGTATAAGTAAATATAGATAAGTATAATGTATTTAACGTTTAATAGCAATGCATTCAACATTTGTTTATTTGAAAAACTTGAGGAGAAGGATGAGGCAAGAGATCATGAGAAAAATATAATTTGGTTTGATCATGAGAAAAAAAATCAATCTCATGCTAGAAAGAAAGCTCAAACACTCAGATTAATTTTTCTAAGGCCCTGTTCGGATGTTAGATTTTTTAGTGGGAACACATGGGTTCGGGGGTGATTGGGTTAATAATTCTCAGACCTGTTCGGATGCTCAGTATCTTCCCAATTCATACCCATCTTTTTTTCTATATTCTTCCCCAAACAGCGTAAATTCGTGGGAAATCGAAAATTCAGTCCGACTCAATTAAAAATTTCCCAATTGGGCGCTGACACTGCTCTCTTTCTCTTCGGTCGTTTTTTTTTTCTCTTCGCATGTTGACTCTACTTTAGTTGTGTTATACTTCTGTTACTTTGGCCTCTATTTTGAGGGAGCTAATAGACAAGAAATTATTTCTCTTATTTGTATTAATATCTGACAAAAAGGAAATAAGTAAAACAAAATATATAGGGATTTGGGATTTTGTATTAACATCTTCAGTTGGAAATATATAGGGATTTGTATTAAGGGTGTGCTTCCCAAGCAATCGGGGGTGAAACTCTCATTAATGGAAGGAAAAGAGAAGTGATCGTGGTGAACCTTACCTCTAAACAGTGATCTTACACTCTGATTTGGGGGTGAAGATTGTCCCAAAAATTAACGTATCGCTAACCTTCGTTCCCCTTTGCATAGTACGCTTTTACTTTCGCTTCCTCTCTGCTTCTTCTCTTCTGGAGCAGGTGAAATCCTTGAATAGCTGCAGTCTGAGACAAGGTTTCCCTCTGCACAGTGTTTCTGCCTTCCTCTCTCTCCGCGTACCCCCAATTGGAGCACAAGAGTAAAATCTCATCAATTCTCATCCTTCGAATACGTTCTAAATGTTCCAACGCGCATAAGATGGATTTGTATTTCATTGAAATTTATGCCCCACAATCATTTGGAAGAATGCAAAGTTGGAAACATGCTTGAACTTTTTATGTGCTTTTTGTGAGAGTTCGGATATTTAAAATTTTAATTTGAAATCAAATCGTTCGACCGGAATCTGCTTGAATACTAAAACAATTTCATGAATTTCTAATTCAAATCGGATTGAATCGAATTTTAATCAGACAATCTGAATTCAAATTCAAAATTTGAGATAGCGATAGTTAGAACTAGTTATATGGAGACATACATTTTTTTTCACTTGGAGAACAACTATTAGCTGAGATTCAAACTTTATCAAAACTTTATTTTTTGATACGATGGATGATTTAAATTTGTAAAGAATCGCAATAGAATCAGACTATGAGAAACTACTAATTTGTTTTTTTTTATTTTTTTGTAGAGGGCTGCAAAATTATAAACGAAGTTCGAACTCTCGAACTTCAAGTAGCGGCAGTTTTAGAATATTTATTTGTAACCAATTGTGTTGTTGCTCCATCTAAAAAACTACTAATTTAAGTGATAGATTATTAAATTATCTTTTAAAATGTTTTGGATTTATGTTCTATTAGACACAACACAATATAATTAGAGATTTGTAATAAATACTACCACTATCAGAACTTATAAAAAATAAAAAATAACAATCAGGCTCTCGAATTTGATCTAGTGAGAATTAGAAACCGAATAAAAAAAATCTCGAATTTGATCTAATAGCTACCGGACAAAGGAAAACCACAGCGCTGCTTTTAAAATAATAAATCAAGCAAACCCAGATAGATTGACGAAAATAAAAGGTCTAACAAGAAGTTCGAAGTTCGCTTCTTTCTTTTCACAAATACTGAACTTATGAGGACTTGTTGGTAACATTTTCACCCATCTTCTGACAGCACCTTGTTTTTTACCGGTAATTGCTGGGAAGCCTCCTTCTCGCCCCTCTAAAACCTTGTTTTTACCAGTAATAGGCTCAATTCAGCCGATTTTTTTATTAATCGAAATAAAATAAAATAAATATCGAAAAAGAGGATAGGTCTGAGTTTTTTTTCGAAAAATAAGTAGGACGGAACAAATTTCAACGTCCCTACGGACGGGATAAATTACCACATCCCTGCTAATGAGAATCCCGCACTAATCTAACCACTAATTAATCCAAAATCCGGAAAAAAAAAATTTCAGGGACATCATGGATAATCCCGTCTGTGAACAGTGACAAAAAAAAAAAAAAACTTAGTTTTGATTTTGATTAAATAAAAAAAATTAGAAAAATTATGTTTACTAAATTATGTTTCAACTATAAAAATAATGATTTATTTTTCAACTAAAAAACAATGATTTAATTTAGTAATATTTTAAAAAATAAAATTTATATTTAAAATTTAACATTATAAACACAATTTATATTTTAGATATTATGTCTATAAATATGATGAGATTTGATTTATGTTTTAGCTACATCAAATGATTCGAAATTCTATATCGCGGATCTTGTTACATTATTAATCAATAGTTAATTGCATTAAATTTGAATTTAATTGTAGACAATCTATGTGTCCGATAACATAGACATATATTTTAATTTAATTTATTGAGAACTTCATTACATCAAATGACTAAATTATGTTTTTTAGAAAAACCTAAGTTTTTTTTTTTAGAAATTACATCAAATTAACTATTGATGTAATGGAGTTGGTGCAATTAAAAAAATGACACTAATCTAGTCATTTAAAAAAATTAACTATTGATGTAATGAATTAATTTTTCTAAGTTTTTTTTTTAGTCAAAATCAAAACTAAGTTTTTTTTTGTCACTGTTCATAGACGGGATTATCAATCCCGTCCCTGAGAAATTTTTTTTTTAATCACTATTCACTGACGAGATTATCCATCCCGTCCCTGAATTTTTGTTTTTTTCCGAATTTTGTATTAGTTAGTGGTTAGATTAATGCGGGATTCTAATTAGCATGTATGTGATAATTTATCTCGTCCGTAGGGACGTTGAAATTTATTCCGTCCTACTTATTTTTCGAAAAAAAACTCAAACCTATCATATTTTTCGATATTTATTTTATTTTATTTCGATTAATAAAACTAATCGGCTCAATTCAGACTTCTGACAGCATCTTGTTTTTTTACCAGTAATTGCTGGGCAACCTCCTTCTCGCCCCTCCTTTTATGTACCAGACACAAAATTAGGCTAGAAATAAGTCTGAATTGAGCCTATTCTCAACCTCCAGGTGCGCAATTTGACATTAAATAGGCGTGCCTTCCTCCGTTCTTCCTGATTGCCCAATTGGCTAAGTTATGAGGAAATTTCCTCAAGAAGAAATGGACCAAATGGTCCAAAAGGTCGATAAATTTTACTCGTTAAGGAAATTTCCTTTTAGACAAATGGCTTCTATAAAACACGGCAGACTTGGCAGAGGCTGCTAACGACGCTTCTGTTCCGATCAGACGACGAGCAAGAATTCCGATTCCATTTCTGGTTTTAGCGAGAAATCTCTTGTTCTGATCAGAGCTTATCTCTCTACTCTCGAATACGAGATCGAGCATTCTCTGTACTGGCAGTTAGACACTACCCACTTTAATGGCTCGGAAGAAACGATCTCCACCGTCCGGCGATGGAGCCGGGCCATCACGACAGTCAAAAAGAGCAAAGTCAACGTCCCGGTCAGTGGGTCCCACTTCTGGGTAAGGGACAATTTGCACTTCGTTAGTTTTTCATTATGTTCTCTTTTTGTTAGTTTGCTTTTGTAGATATGTTACATTGAGCAATTTCTTCGTTGCAGCTTTTCAGAGAATGCAACTGGTAGCTCTCGGCTAGAGTCGGAGGTTATCGTAAGTCTTCTCTTAATTTGTTTCAGTTCCTCTTTTAAATTTTGTTTTCATTTCTTAGATGCGATGGTTTATACGTTAGTTGAAATGTGACACATTGTTGCATTTTACTTTCTAAAACTACCGGAGTGTTTGCTTTTACACGCCAGATGTTTTGCTCCCAGAGTTTAAATATTCTCTTACATGAACTACGTCATTTCAGACTAAATTATTTATTTACGAATTTTGCAAACGAGTGTCTTGCAAATCTTTTAACAAGACATCAAGATGATATACGAATGGTTCATTTTTGGATGAAAGACCCTCTTTCCTTTGGTGCTTCTTTGATTGTTTGCAATTTTCTTTACATCGAGTACCAAAATTAAAGACATATTTGGTAAAATTAATTTTTTCTGAGTTCAAATTCCGAACAAAAACCACTATTTATTGCTAGACTTATATCCAAGTTTGCCCACTCAAATTGTTATGAAGCAGAACCGCAAGATAGAAGAACTACAGTTGGCTTTTCAGAAAAGGGAAGAATTATTACAAACCGAGGTTAATGAACTGAAAGAGAAATTGAGCATACTTCAAAACCCTCCCGATTCAAACCAAACAGAAAGGTAAGTAACTTTTGGCAACTCGTTTCACTTTGTAATGATCTTTAACTAGTCCTGTCTGGCATTTGCCAGAAATGTGTTGTCCAGTATAGAACTGTACCGCAGGAACAGTCTTGTCTGGACCAGGCAGTTTCACGTTCTTTTGATTATTTTTGTGTTTTACCTGATAACTATGAATCATATGCTTAATCAAAACCCCCACTGACATATTAGAAAAGGTTTAAAAAAGGCTTATACCTTGATGTACCAAACTGGTAAGTGCTAAATGACAGTAACTTTTATCTCACGATTTGCACATAGAATGGGACTATTATAGAAGTCTTCCTCCTAAGTCCCTACAAATTATACGCTCCCACTAATTTTCATAAATAGTAATTAATTTAAGTTTATCCTTGTAGTGAACAAGTTGATCATGGTCGGTACGAAATAAGGATCATAGGTGCCATTAAAAAACGGGTCTATACAGGCTCCAAAGTAGAAGGGCAGGATGGAGAGTTGCTCAAGGTAGCTATATATTATAATGGTGAGAAAGTTACATCGGAACCCTTTGCTTCTGCCAAATTTGAAATTATGGTCATGAAAGGGGACTTTTGTGAGAAAGGAAGTTGGACTGCTGAGACTTTTAAAGGAAGTTTAGTGGAGGCACGGGAAGAAGTGGGGTCAATTTTGAAAAATAATTCTATATCAAAGTTTGCTAGTGGAGAAGCAGTTTTAGATGGTCTAATTTTTATGGATAACTCGAGTTGGGTCAAAGGGAAAAAATGGCGGCTGGGAATTAGGCTTTTAAAGAGCAATGGAGTAAGAGTTGTAGAAGCTATCAGCAATTGTTTTAGAGTTTTTGATCGGCATGGAAAAGGTATATTCTCAAATTGTGTACTATTTGCATTTTGTTGTGTTAGATCTTTTCATTTTCACTTTATTTCAGATAATGTACTAAACTACAAATACCATAACCATATACAACTCTCAATTAGGTTTTGAAGTTTCAATTTGTATAACTTGTTTATCCTTCAATTATAATTATTATTTATCTAGCATCTGAAAAGCCGCATCCCCCATCGTTGACGGATGGAGTAGAGTGCCTAGAGAAAGTTGGAAAGAAGCGTGCTTTAGACCTCAAAAATAAGAAAATTTGTACTGTTAAGGATTTTTTGCAGCTCTTTCACAGCAATAAATCCCATCTTCTCAAGGTAACATATACTACTTTATCCCAATTGTTATTTCAAGTGTATTCGGTCTTATTGCATAAACAGAATTTGGATTCTTTTACTTTCTAGTTTCATAGAAATATTATTAACCATAATTCTCTAGTCCCTTGTACTCCATACCAAAATTCACATTTTCTTTTTGGTTTTCATCTTTTACTTAGCTGAAATTGGTTATAGATACTATTTTCTCAATGCAATCCTAGTCCTAGATGAGCAAATTCCATTTATTGATTTGTACTGGATTTAGGACATTTTTGTTATATACTGTCGCAAATATAATTTTCTTAATTAGATCTGTGGCATAAAAGTTAAAAATAGGAATTTTTTTTATGTATTTGTCAAGTAAACTATGACATTGAATTTGTAGATTCTTGGAATAAACTCGGAGTTTGATGAATCTTGGAAAACTATGATTAGACATGCCAAAGAGTGTGATGTTGGATCAAATCTTTACTCCTACAGAAAGAACAATAGCATGCTTTTTTTTGACTCTGTGTATGAGCTTGTCGGTGCTGAATTTGGAAACCGTTACAGATCATTTGATAAACTAAAAGATTCTAGGAAGGTAAGAATGTATTATCGCAATGTCCAGTTCTAATACTAGACCTGACTATATTAGGGTACAGGTTTAGTACTGTATTGTTGCAGCAGAGATTGGGTATGGGTGATCTATCAGTGCCTTGTTGTTTGCACCCATGCTGTACCAACCTATACTCCTTTTGGAAGCTGTTTGTTTTTCCTTTTTTGCATTAATTCACCAACAGTAATCTGTGTTTCAGACATTGGTCAATAAAGGGAAGAAATGTTTCTACAAGGATATAAAAAGGGAAAATATAGCTGATTTTGAAATGGTCAATGGACAACCTGTACCTATTGAACACGATTCTACAAGTATTTCAGCTGATGATGATGCACAACAGATTGGTAATCAACTTTGTCTACAACTTTGCTTTAGAATTTTTTTCTACAATTATCCTAAAAACCTGATATGCACGCACCTGTAAACGAACAGATTTTGTTGTTTTTCTCAAAAAAATATTTGCCATTACCTCACTGCACCCCATTATCTTTATTTTTAAAAATGCCCAAAGTATTCTCTCTATTACCTCCACATGGATTCTTGTCTCCTTGAAGGCAAAACCAATTTAATGAAAGTAGGGAAGGAAAACTTTGGGAACATGCTTTTGTTGGAGACTTGGAGTGCATATGGATGTGTATGTGTCACTCTAAATTTGTACACTATAGTTTTTTTTTTAAACAGATGCACCTTCCAAAATTTCTACATTGCATTTTTCTCTTGACTTTGTGACTCTGATTGGGTTTCATTTCTAGCCTAGCCCAACTTGTTTGGGATAAAGGCTTGGTTGTGGTTGTTGCATTTTTCTCAATTTCATATCATACTCCCTGCCTCTTTTTTTGGATATTAGTACTCTCTCTCCCCCTGCTCCCTCTCTCACCCTTTGACCTTTTCTTTTCCAGATCAAACTGCTGAGGCACTGGATAGACAACCAGCTGATAATACACATTCTCTTTCTTATGTAAGTACATCTCACTTTGAGAGATTTGGACAAGGTTTTGGCATTTTCTAACATGTTTTTCAATAAAGAAGACAATTACTTTATCCATTCTTCCAAATACAGGATGCTGTGCCAGATATCAGGAGAGACGCAGATCAAAATATTGTGTCTGATCATAATGCAGGTAAAAACTACGACTGGACCCAAGGTCAGGAGATCTAATTTAGCATTACAGCTAACTAATTTGGCTTTTTTTGTAGAAAGGGTTTCAATTATCAGTCTTAATCTGCCTCCCCTGCTCCTCTCTCCCTCTCTCATCCTTTGACATTTTCTTTTCCAGATCAAACTGCTGGGGCACTGGATAGACAACAAGTTGATAATACACATTCTCTTTCTTATGTAAGTACATCTCACTTTGAGAGATTTGGAGAAGGTCTTGGCATTTTCTAACAGGTCTTTTAATAAAGAAGACAATTACTTTATCCATTCTTCCAAATACAGGATTCTGTGCCAGATATTGGAAGAGACGCAGATCAAAATATTGTGGCTGACCACAATGGAGGTGAAAATTACAACTCAATCCAAGGTCAGGAGACTTAGTTTAGCATTATAACTAACTAATTAGGGTATTTTGTAGCAAGGGTTTCAATTATCAATCTTAATTTCAGTAATTTTTTTGGCTAGGTTGATAAATAACAAGACCTGTATGAATTGACTGCTACATATAATACCTGCGTTTGTCATAATCTAACCCACCTTTTTTTTTTATCTCCATTGATAGTAAATTAGGCTATAGTGCTGTGACAGTACTGATGTTAAGTAGCTAATTCAGGTAAAATTGGGTTGATTGTAGATTAGTTAGTTTTAATTGTATAATTGATTCTACAGCACTTGTACGGTACTACACACTCGGAAGCTGGACTTTATTCCCTCGCCTGGTCATGAAACAGAATTCCGTTTGCTACTGCACACATTATACGGTAAATTTTTACTTTTTTATTTTTTATTTTAATTTCACTCTGCTATGTGTTCTGCTAGTGACTTTTACTGATTGGGTGTGGAGATGTAGCTGGATTGCTCAGGTATTTAGTTTTACCATTTTTTTTCATATGGCATTGGTCATGCTTGCCTCATCACTGCTGGTGTATTTCTTGATAATTATTTTTGTACCCTTTTGTCTTAACAGTGCTAAATGCAGTTTTTGAACCTACATCAGTTTTTCGGAGAAGGAAAGAAGTGCAAACAATTTAAACAACAATGTTTATTGCTTTTTTTATGATTGGAAAAGATTTTCATACATAGATCACTCTATTTGTTAATCAGTCATTTCAAGTTTGATAAAAAAAAATGCAACGTTACAACTCAAGAGAATCACATTGAGAAACACAACTCAGTAAAGAAAAGAAAGCACAAAAAATCTAGTGCCGAATTACAGTAAATATTTTCCAAACTTCATTTGTTATCTTCTGTTCTTACAGTTGAGCTACCGAACCTGGAGGATATCCTGTATCAGCGGCGGAATATTGCCAAGGCATGGGCAATTATAAAGGCCATGTGCTCAGTTGTCAGGTTCTTAAGAAGAGATCATCTTGCCGGTAATCCATGCTTCTGAACTCAGCGAAGCATTGCCATACTTGCATGGTTGGAAATGTAAGATAAATTTGTTGGTGTTTCATCGTTGTGCTTATTTATTTATTTATTTTTTCTTCCGTCCCCTACAAAATCTACAGAGCATTTAAAGTAATACATGTATCCACTCGGCCCCTCCCCATTCTTTTTGGAAAAAAAAAGTACATGTACATTCTTCTTGCTCTCTTCTGTTTGAGTAAAAAGAAATGGCATTAATGCAGGTAGCTCTTGCAAGAAGAACAACAGAGGATATTTTCTTGTATTGAAAGGGTACATTTGAGTTTTACAATTTTTCATGGTTTTTAGGCTACAGTTCTACACTCAAAAATGGCCTTGTAAAATAAAATCTTTGTAATTGTTTGAAGTCACCTGACTATTTGGCTTTTATTTAATCATGTATATATAAGGACGAGTACGTAACAATGTGTGCATGCTTGTAAACACTTTTTAATTGACAATAGAGGATGCAACGAATATATATCTTCTGGTTATATCTTGCGTATTTATATGATAATATGATATGTATACAAATGAAATATTTAAAATATTTTTTTTTTGTTAAGTTTGTAAGTCATTCTAGTTTGCTTACTGGACTATAATTTGTATTCCAGTGCTCTGTTTAGGATTTACTGCATGTCATCTGAATTTCTTTGTAATAAATTTTATACGTAGCCTAGTATAAACAAAACTCACATTAAATTTCAAATTTGCCAAGGAGTAATTTTTAGTGGGAGGCCGAGGTTCAGATCCTGGACTTTTCTTTTTGTTAAATAAAATGATGTCAGAATCCATTCAAAATTCAGAACGGCACTTGCTGTATGGAATAGAATGATAAAGTTTTACACAGATTTCAACTGGTTGGGCCTGAATTGATCGGAATTTGACAGCATCTGAATGGCACAGATCAAGTGATTTTCTATCTATCTAAAAAAAATAGTAAAAAAATTTAAAAAAAATATAAATTTTAATTTGCAAGTACATATTCATATGAACCTTGTGAACTTAGGAGCACCTTGGTTCTACTCATATATGTATGCATATATGTATGTATATACATGTATGTGTACATGTGTACATGTGTGTGTGTGTATAAATTGTTTAAGGCAGGGGCGGACCCAGCTTATTTCAGGGGGGGGGGCAGCTGCCCCTCCTGGATTTTGAGTTTTAGTGGAGATTTATCAGTTCTGACTGGCTTTGCTCCTCCTGGAAATTTTGTTGCCCCTCTTTGAATGTTTAATTGGTAATTCGGGTTAAATTTATAGTTAAAAATAAATAAATTTCTTAAAATATGATTGCTAATTATAAATATATGTCAGAATATCATAAATTACAAGTTAGATCATTATAAAGTATAAGTTAAAGCATTATTTTTTATCAAATATCCAATTAGTTAATGGGTTTAAATTCGATTCGATATTTTTTTGTCCCCCCTGACGAAAATCCTAGATCCGCTCCTGGTTTAAGGTTGATCTCTAAATCAAGTAGACTATATAATAACTTTTCTAAAGCTTAGACTTCTCAAACCAAGCCAACAGAAGCAACCAAAACACCATCACAACTATTGGTTTCAAATTCAGTAAAGAACACAATGAAAAATGGAGGTCTTAGACAAACCAATGAGATCATTATTAAACAACTTTTTCATTAACTCATCACAAAATTTAGCTCGTATATATATCAAATCCAGTTGACCAATTTTCCCCAAACCCTTGATCAATTTAAGATGTAACATAGCACAGAAGGGCAAGAAAATACCTCACACAGCAGTGGTAGATGCGCTAATAGAGAAACCACACATATCACTCCACTCTCAATTCACACAAGTACTTAAGTCAATCAAAGAGAAGCTTCTTTTCAATTTCCTTGCGCAACAGAGAAGAGGGAAGAGATAATAGTGTTCAAAGACCGACTATACAGTGAGAGAAGATAAAAATATAGCAATGAATTGATTAGAGAACAAGCAGCTCTCTAATTGGCTTTGGAGCCGCTGGAGCACAGTGGCACTGCCACGCAAGAGAGAGAGTAAAAACTAAAAAGAGAGTAAAAAGAGAGGAAGAAGGAGTGCAGGCCCCACCTTCCTTATTAAATTTATTCTTTTTGCTATTTAATTAACCTTCAAATCTACAAAAAAAATTGCAAACTAAAAAGTAAATGACATATTTATACATTTACATAGACATATATACATTCTATTATTAATCCTATGTATTGTATCTTATATTAATTTCTATTTCTATTTATAACGTTTCATATTTACTTGTAAATATTTACAATTTGAAACTAATAAACATATCGTTATTAATCAAACAAATTTCTAAATGATCAAATTAATAGCATTTAATTTTAAAAGCAACTTAATTATCTTGCTAATATATTAAAAAAATGCCACTTATATTCAGACATTTTGTACTTTATTTTCATATATTAATCTTACCTAAGTATTTTGCGCGATGTTACATATTATTATCTAAATTATCTAAATAAAATATTAAAAAAAAATGAATCAGCAGGAGAAAGATCTGGGAGAGCGGCTTTTGTGTGTGTTGGGGGGGCCCTCTGGGACCGATTTGACTTGAGTGGCCGGTTACAACTCGCGCGTAGAGCAGTTTGACTTGAGTGGCCGGTGCTGCTTGTCGCCTTGAAATAGCTTGAAGGGTCACCCGTCCTATTCACTAGAGTTCTCAAAACCGTGCCACCGTGGCCAAACACGGCACGAACGGCACGGCACGATAAGGACACGGCACGGCTAAGACACGGCACGGGACACGGCACGGTACTGTTCACGTGCCGTGCCTTAAGCGTGCCGTGCTTGGATTTCCTACTGTAGGGCACGGCACGGCACGGCACGTTTACGAGGAGAGGCACGGCACGGCACGGCACGGGACACGGCACGGCACGACACGGGAACACGATTAGACACGGCACATTTAGGCACGGCACGACGACACGACTAGGCACGCTAGGAACGACTGGGCACGACTAGGCACGACTAGGCACGACAGGCACGAAAGTTTAATTTTTTTTACATTTCATATAATTTTTTTATTTAGTAATTTATGATAAAATTAATTTATCCAACTTTTTATGTAGATTTTTAATTATTAATTTTTGGCAGAATTAATTTATACAATAATTTATCATTTCATTAAGTTAATAATTTATATATTTTAAAATAAATTAAAAATGAGATAGGTACATAATGTATTTAATGTATATGTTTACATTATAATATTAATTAATTAAATACATGGTATTTGGACGTTTGAATGCAAGAAAGGAAAACGAAAAAAAAAGTTTATTCTAATTAATACATTATAAATGGTAAGTTGTTCACGCTAAAACAAGAAAGGAAAACGAAAAAAAAAAGTTTTGAATTCTAAGAGGTTTGGAAGAAGTTTCCATTTATCAGGTTGTTTATTCTCTTTTAATGAGAAAGGAAGATCAAAGGTGCCTGACCTTAATATCTTATTACTATCTTGTTTATGAGACAACTCTAATTTTGAAGGTCATAATATTATTTTATTTTATTCTTTTGCTAATGTAAAAGTTAAATTTAATAAAACCTCAACATTTCAAGTACGTTCACTTTATTAATTACATAAACTGTTTTATTAAACTGAATTTCTATTTTAATATGTTTTATTATTTAAAAAAAATTATTTAAACTTTTCAATTTTCAACTTGTGTAACATGCAAGTTTCCTAGGGGTGTAAACGGATCTGGATTATCCGACGGATATCCGCTCCGAATCCGCTTATTATCTGAATCCGGATTAAACATATATAGATACTTTCGGATACGAATACAAATATTTCTGGTATATGGAAAAATAATCCAGATACGAATATGGATTATTATGTAAGGATATAAACGAAGCGGATATCTGTATATATCCGGATTTGAAATTTAATATTTGAATTGACATGCGGATTTTACTGGTATCGGTGTTAACCAAAACCAAACGCATAACAAAATGAATCGGAATCATATCCGAAATAATAACGGATTGGATATCCGGTACAATACGGCACCTAATTTCATTTGCTCATCTGGATTGAATGGGTCTAGTCAAGTGAATTTTTGAGGTAATCTCTGATTTCTTTTATAAACATCCTAGCACCTTCTTAATTTTGTTTTGATGAGTTGGGACTAAAGAACTCCGCCTATGTTAATATTTGAGGATTAAGGTATAATTTTCACTTCAATTTTAATATTTGAATTTAATTTTCTTAAACTATACTAACAAAAGAACTCCACCTATATTATTTCACATAGCTGGTCCCAAGCCCGGAATAAAGAAGGAGGGTAACTTTATTTTTCTTTCTTTTGCATTTATTAATTCTATTTTAAACTTTACAAATTTTAAAAAACAAATATATTTTTTTAAACTTTTTTTCCTTTCTTTTTTCTCCTATACATACGGCTATACGCCTATACCTTTCTATTTTTATGATTTTATTTAATTTTCCTCCTTTTTTCATTTTTTTTTATTTTTTTAAGAATTTGCAAAACATAATGCTGCACGAGGCTCAGAAAAAAGAATATTTAACTATTATTTTACTTGCTAATACTTGGATAGGGTAGGACTCACTGTCATCAACAAATCACATAATTTTTTAACTACATATTATTGCCATTCCTTTTTTTTTTGTCCGTTGGATAAGCCTTTTTAAATCTCAAAGGATGAAGATAAATATAATTTAAAGTTACAATTTAGTGGCAAGAATTTTAAGCGTTTTTGGTGGTCGGAAACTCGGAATCATAATGCAATGAGCATCTGGCTGGCGCATGCACAATCTATAAAATTTGAGAATTTTTTTTTTCATATTTTTATATTTTTGTAATTTTTTTTCTTATTTTTTGGATTTTTTTAATTTTCGGCACGATCAACACGAATAAGGCACGCCGTGCCAAAGCAACACGGCACGAACAGGCACGTCACGATTAGGCACGGCACGGTTAAGACACGGCACGTTTAGGCACGGCGTGCCTAAACGTGCCGTGTCTTAACCGTGCCGTGCCGACCTCTTCCAATTTTTGGCACGGCACGGCACGGCACGGTAAAAATAATAAAATAATAATCGTGCCGTGCCGTGCCGTGCCGTGCCAAGCCGTGTTTGGCACGACACGGCACGGCACGGCACGAATTTAGAACTCTACTATTCACCAAACGCGCTTGAAGAGAAGCCATCGATAACACGTCCATAATAACAAACCTTTTTCTTCTCCAAAAGATGGATATAGTTCTTATGTTTTTCCTTGTTAATCAACTTTAAGATTTGAAATCATGTACTTCATCAAGATAATGGACCATCTAGCAAAATATAATTACCTTTTGTAAAATGTCAAGAACAAAGCTAAATTATTTAATTGTCAGTACAACAATGCCGCAGATAGTTAAAGTGCCTCTTCTCCTTTTATTTCTCACCGCTTTCCTCGTAAAAACTCGAGCTAGAGCTTGAATCAAACATTTGAATGATGGATTATATAATAATATTTGTGTTATAGATAGGAGCAAAGATAGCCGAATGATACAAAATTTAAAAAAGTGGGCATGCCATTTTTCGATAAAATATCGAGCAGAGGAAATGGTGATAAATAATTTATTTCTATTCAGCTTTTCAAATGACTAATAGTTGTAGTATTATCACATAGTTGACAATCTTAAATATATTTTTACATTCAGAAAAAATTTAATAAAAAAAAAAACATACATAAAGTTCAGAAATATGATGAGCGTGTAACATGGTCATAATCATAAAACTAAAACTAAAACAACGCGTTCTAATTGGGACTTTTTGACTAGAAGTGAAACAGTGAAAATAAAAAGCTAGCAAATATGGATACAATAGGAGCATTACCATTGTAGTTTTATTGACTTTTGTTTATATTTTTACTATAAAACTTTGCTTTTCTGAAAAAAAAAATATTTAGATGAAAAAACAATACTAAACAAAATATATATAAATCACGGAATTGACATATAATATTATGTCTGATAGAAATACAAAACATCATTTTTTTACCACTTGATTTATATTGAATAAATTCAGAAATTTATAAATTTAGAATGTAAACTCATCAAATAACGAAGTAAATCGGTTTTAATAAATTGAATTCGTCATTTGAAATCATCCAATTGAAAATTCGTAACGTCTTGTGTTGAAACTCAATTTTAAATATTTCAAAGCAACGATGAAAGTTTTTCATCTACTGAGGGGTACAAACTTGGGTCCGATGTCCATCGGACTCAAATTTGGGTCCGACGGGCTCCTTAACCATCCGATTCGTTTTAAAATACGTGTCCATAATGTTAAAGCGAATGTGCACGGATGTTAAAGCGATGCGCACAGATATTAAAGCGAATCGGACGGTTATAAAACCCATCAAACTCAGTTTGAATTCAATGGGCATCGGACCCAATTTTGTTTGTCCCAGAGCTACTGGGTAACTCTTCGGCGTCATGCAACTCGTTGGGCAAAAGAGTAATTCCAGGTTGTTTCTCTGAAATCAATCAGATTTTCGGCCCAACCTATTAGGAAGTAAATCTGCTGCGATTCTAAAGGATCACAGTGTCTTGCGAATCCAATCTAAACCATTCATTAATTGAAATACAGTAATTTCAAAAGAAATTAATTTTTGTGCACGAATCTCAAAATATATAAATAGTTGTGATTGGAATCGAAGAAACTCTGAGATCCTTTGGAATCGCAGCAGATTTATTTCCAACCTATTATCATTTATTTTAAAAATAAATCCGTGGACTTGTTCAGTAGGCTTACAAATCATCATATGCAGCTTTTCATTTCTTCTTAGAAGAGATAGATTTAATTCGCCAAAGAGTACTTATTTAATAAAATAATAGAGTTAAAAATAAAAATTTAGTATGAATAAATATGTGTTTTATAATGTGTAAAGATCTAAATATTCCTCTTTCTCCACATTTCTTGAATATGATATCACCCGGTAATTACAAATTTAGGGGTACCAACCTAACTAGCATAGTATTAATAATCAAAGCATGTAGTTCTAAAAAATAAAGCCATTAACTAAAAATGAAAAACAAACATTTAAAAAAGGCAACATGCCACAAAGTTCTTTTACAACCTGCACTGTTTAACAAAAATACAGAAGGGGCATACCAGTATCAGTCATGACCCAGAAAATTAGGGTCGACTTTGATTTCTCAAATTATCACTTAAGAATAAAAAAGTAGAAATATTTATAAATAAATTCGTGTTATTTATATAATTAACAAGAGGAGGGTTTCAATATCTAATGCTTTTCATACCTCATCATGTCTCACATTTAATATTTTCGTTTTCTAAGTCGAAACTGTCGATCCGAACAGCTCAACATGATATCCATATTAAAATATGCTTAGAAACCAAACTTTATCATTTTTTGGAGAAAAATTACTATTTTTTAGATAAGTAAAAAATCATTGTTTTTGAACGGCCCATAAACAGTAATTTTGTATCTATAAATTTTCAAAAAAAATATAATATTTCATCCTCAAGCATATTTTAGTATGAATATCATGTTGAGTTATTCAAATTGAAAGTTTGAACTTTGAAAACAAATATATAAAATATGCAGTATGATTGAGATATAAAAAATATGAGGTATTGAAATCATCCTCAATTAACAAATAGAAGGGATAAATACCCTGACGCAGCAAAATATTTTCACTAATTGACTGTTATGCAATTACTTACCAGTCTAATTTCAGATTTTAAAAAGAGAGGAAGTAGTAAATAAGAGGCGTATTGCTACGTCAGCAAAATAAAATAAAAATAAACTGGGCTGAACTGCAGAAGAATTAATGTGGCGTTAAACGCGTTTTCCGACTTCTACACGTAATTACGCATCCAACTGTAATTTAAAACTAACATCCATTTTCCCGAAATTTTTATTAATATACAAAAGAAATAATAAATTTAATAATCTATACAATGTTTTGATGAAATTCGAAATCTATCGAAACCGATGACAAAGTCATCGGTTTCAGAAGCTAGAACCAAATTCAATATATATCGAAACCGATGACAAAGTCTTTGTCATCGGTTTCAGAAGCTAGAACAAATGACAATGTCATCGTTTCTGAGATAACTTTGTATAATATATTTATGCACGATTTTTGATACAGAATGCACACTTTTGATGTGAGAATTATATCAGATTAAAACAACGAACGACTCAAATTAAACAATTTTTAGTAATGATTATAATGTTACGGAAAGTTTTCTTAAATTTTTATTTTTTTAAAATAGAAAGACAATAATATTTTCTATATTTACCTAGAAGTGACTTTTGAACCGGGATCAATAATTCAGATTCAAAATATTTTTATTTTTTCCAATAACACACAAAGAAATATTTTAATTTTTCTTACAGCCGAGAAATATCCGATCTAAAAAATATTGATCCGGGTTATTTGTTTAAGTCTTTCTAATAAATCAAATTATATAGTATTCTATCTAATTTAAAAAATATAAAAACATTTCTAATATTTTAATACAAAAAATAAATAAATTATAATATTTTCTAATTAAATGAAATAATTAAATAAAAAATTATTTTAAATTTAAATTGGGTGAATTGGAAGTCTCAAACCGATGACATAGATTTTGAATTTCATCAAAATATTGTATTGATTGTTGAATTTATATTTCTTTTGTATATTAATTAAAATTTCATTCCATTATCACTTACACATTCTACATTATGAAAAAAATATTTAGTATATGTATGCCTTGTGTGTGTTTCAAATTTATACGATAGAATTTTAACGGTAAATTAAAGTCGAAGCAAATTAAATTTAAAAATTACTTCTGACAAGCGGCACGTAAATGTAATATGCTTAGGGGGGTAAACTGTGCCATATTATCTTCCACAACTATGTTAACATACAACATATTATGTTTGATTGTCACAGGATTGTACGTGATGTAATTTTTCAAATACAGGAACTCATACTCATGAGTATGTACAAAATTAATTATGAAAATATACTGAAATAACCGTGAAAATAATTGTGGAAAGTTTTAAATTGAAAAACATATTCATAGAAAACTGTATTTTTTTAAAGGTTTATTATCAATATCAATTTTGTAATTAATAGTTATTAATAGTTTAGTGATCAATTTGAATAATGTAAAGTCTAATAATTAACATATAATAAAATTTAGAATAATAAATAATAATATTGTATAAGTATAATAAATTAAAATTCTCTCCATAAATTATATAATTCATGAAGTGGTATACAAATAATGAGTATAAATTTAATCAAGTAGTTTGAGATAATGATAATTTTATGAGATTGAGATGCATGTATAAGTAAAGATAGATAAGTATAATGTATTTAACGTTTAATAGCAATGTATTCAACATTTGTTTATTTGAAAAACTTGAGGAGAAGGATGAGGCAAGAGATCATGAGAAAAATGTAATTTGGTTTGATCTAATGTCTTTTACCCCCATGAATTCGTAAAGACTTAAGAAAAAAAAAATCAATCTCATGCTAGAAGGAAAGCCAAGTAGCCAACCGAACAGTCCTTACATTAATTTTCCTAAAAAGTAAAATCTCATCAATTCTCATCCTTCCGAATACGCGCTAAATGTTCCAACGCGCATAAGATGGATTGTATTTCATTGAAATTTATGCCACACAATCATTTTTAAGAATGCAAAGTTAGAAACATGCTTGAACTTTTTATGTGCTTTTTGTGAGAGTTCGGATATTTGAATTTTAAGTTTGAAATCAAATCGTTCGGAATCTGCTTGAATACTAAATTTGTTTCATGAATTTCTAATTCAAATCGGATTGACTCGAATTTTAGTTAGACAATTTGAATTCAAATTCAAAATTTTAGATAGCGATAGAGCTCTAACTATAGTTGTATGGAGATACGCATTTTTTTTCTTCACTTGCATAACAACTATTAGATGAGACTCAAACTTTATTTTTTGATATGATGGATGATTTAAATTTGTAAAAAAATCGTAATAGAATTAGACTACAAGAAACTAGTAATATTTTTTTTTTAAATTTTTTGCAGAGAAGGTAAAGTCGTAAACAAAGTTCGAATCTCAATCTTTAGGTAGCCACAATTTTAGAATATTTTTTTCTAACTAACTGTGCTGCCGCTCCATCAAAAAAACTAGTAATATAAGTGATAGATTATTAAATTAACTTTTAAAATGTTTCGGATTTATGTTCTCTTAGACACAACACAATATAATTAGAGATTTGTAATACTTCCACTTTCAGAATTTATAATAAATAAAAGTAACAATCAGACTCTCAAATTTGATCTGGTGAAGATTAAAAACCGAATAAAAAAAATCTTGAATTTGATCTAATAGCTACGGGACAAAGGAAAACCACTGCGCTGCTTTTAAAATAATAAATCAAGCAAACCCAGATGAATTTTACTCTTAGGGCCTGTTCGGCTGTAGTCTGAAAACGAAAATGGACACAGAAACAGATAAATAGTAAACAGCGAGTAAATAGTCTCACAGAAACAGTAACACACATAATTGCAGCCAAACAGGCCCAAGAAAATTTCCTTCTCTGAGAAATGGAACAAATGGTCGATAAATTTTCCTCTTAAGGAAATTTCCCTCTCAGTGAAATGGACCAAATGGTCGATAAATTTTACTCTCAAGGAAATTTCCTTTTAGCACAAGGAGCTCCTTATATAACTCGGCAGACTTGTCAGCCATCTCTCTCTCTCTCCCCTCTCGAATACGAGCTCGAGCATTCTATGTACCGGCAGTTAGACACTACCCACTTTAATGGCTCGGAAGAAGCGATCTCCACCGTCCAGCGATGGCGCCGGGCCATCACGATCGCCAAAAAGAGCAAAGTCAACGTCCCGGTCAGTGGGTCCCACTTCTGGGTAAGGGACAATTTGCACTTCGGTAGTTTTTCATTATATTCTCTTTTTGTTAGTTTGCTTTTTTAGATATGTTACATTGAGCAATGTCTTCTTTGCAGCTTATCAGATAATGCAACTGGTAGCTCTCGGCTAGAGTTGGAGGTTATTCTCTTAATTTGTTTCAGTTCCTCTTTAATATTGTTTTCATTTCTTGGATGCGATGGTTTGTGCGTTAGTTGAAATTTGACACATTGTTGCATTTTACTTTCTAAAACTATCGGAATGTTTGTTTTTACACGCCAGATGTTTTGCTCCCAGAGTTTAAATATTCTCTTACATGAACTACGTCATTTCAGACTAAATTATTTATTTACGAATTTTGCAAACAAGTGTCTCGCAAATCTTTTAACTAGACATCAAATGATAGACGAATGGTAAGATTTCCTTTGGTGCTTGCTTGATTGTTTGCAACTTTCTTTACATCAAGTACCAAAATTAAGGACATATTTGGTAAAATTTATGTTTTTTGAGTTCAAATTACAAACAAAAAACACTATTTATTTCTAGACTTATATCCAAGTTTGCCTACTCAAATTGTTATGAAGCAGAACCGCAAGATAGAAGAACTACAGTTGGCTTTGCAGGAAACGGAAGAGAAATTGAAAGTAATACAGACTGAGGTTAATAAAGGGGAAGAGAAATTGAAAATAATACAGACTGAGGTTAATAAAGGGAAAGAGAAATTGAAAGTAATACAGACTGAGGTTAATAAAGTGAAAGAGAAATTGAGCATACTTCAAAACCCTCCTGATACAAACCAATCAGAAAGGTAAGTAATTTTTGGTAACATGTTTCATTTTATAATGATCTTTAACTAGTCCTGTCTGGCATTTGGGCAAATGTGTTGTCCAGTATAGAACTGTACCACGGGAACAGTCTTGTCTGGACCAGGCAGTTTCACGTTCTTTTGATTATTAGAAAAGGTTAATAAAAGGGTTTTACCTTGATGTACCAAACTGGTATGTGCTAAATGACAGTAACTTTTATCTCACTTTTTGCACTTAGAATGGGACTATTAGAGAAGTCTTTCTCCTAAGTCCCTACAAATTATATGCTCCCGCTAATTTTCATAAATAGTAATTAATTTAAGTTTATCCTTACAGTGAACAAGTTGATCATGGTCGGTACGAAATAAGGATCATAGGTGCCATTAAAAGACGGGTCTATACAGGCTCCAAAGTAGAAGGGCAGAATGGAGAGTCGCTCAAGGTAGCTATAT
Organism: Carex arenaria; assembly: GCA_964058825.1. Taxonomy (NCBI): domain Eukaryota; kingdom Viridiplantae; phylum Streptophyta; class Magnoliopsida; order Poales; family Cyperaceae; genus Carex; species Carex arenaria. The sequence continues at coordinate 362,810 of CAXKVW010000159.1, forward strand.
ATTATAATGGTGAGAAAGTTACATCGGAACCCTTTGCTTCTGTCAAATTTGAAATTTTGGTCATGAAAGGGGACTTTGGTGAGAAAGGAAGTTGGACTGCTGAGACATTTCAAGGAAGTTTAGTGGAGGCACGGGAAGAAGTGGGGTCAATTTTGAAAAATAATTCTACATCAAAGTTTGCTAGCGGAGAGGCAGTTTTAGATGGTCTGATTTTTATGGATAACTCGAGTTGGGTCAAAGGGAAGAAATGGCGGCTGGGAATTAGGCTTTTAAAGAGCGATGATGTCAGGGTTGTAGAAGCAATCAGCAATTGTTTTAGAGTTTTTGATCGGCATGGAAAAGGTATATTCTCAAATTGTGTACTATTTGCATTTTGTTGTGTTAGATCTTTTCATTTGCACTTTATTTCAGATAATGTACTAAACTACAAATATCATAACCATATACAACTCTCAATTAGGTTTTGAAGTTTCAATTTGTATAACTTGTTTGTCCTTCAATTATAATTATTATTTATCTAGCATCTGAAAAGCCGCATCCCCCTTCGTTGACGGATGGAGTAGAGTGCCTAGAGAAAGTTGGAAAGAAGCGTGCTTTAGACCTCAAAAAAAAGAAAATTCCTACTGTTAAGCATTTTTTGCAGCGCTTTCACAGAAATCAATCCCGTCTTCTCAAGGTGACATATACTACTTTATCCCAATTGTTATTTCAAGTGTATTTGGTCCTATTGCATAAACAGAATTTGGTTTCTTTAACTTTCTAGTTTCATAGAAATATTATGAACCATAATTCTGTAGTCCCTTGTACTCCATACCAAAATTCACATTTTTTTTTTGGTTTACATCTTTTACTTAGCTGAAATTGGTTATAGATAATTTTTTCTCAATGCAATCCTAGATGAGCAAATTCCATTTATGGATTTGTACTGGATTTAGGACTTTTTTGTCATATACTGTCGCATATATTATTATTTTAATTAGATCTGTGGCATAAATGTTAAAAATAGGAAATCTTTTTATGTTTTTGCAAAGTAAACTATGACATTGCATTTGTAGATTCTTGGAATAAACTCAAAGGATGATGAATCTTGGAAAACTATGATTAGACATGCCAAAGAGTGTGATGTTGGATCAAATCTTTACTCCTACAGAAAGGACGATAACGTGCTTTTTTTTGACTCTGTGTATGAGCTTGTGGGTGCTGAATTTGAAAACAATTACATATCCTTTGATAAACTAGAACATTCTAAGAAGGTAAGAATGTATTATCGCAATGTCCAGTTCTAATACTAGACCTGACTATATATCTAGGGTACAGGTTTAGTACTGTATTGTAGCAGCAGAGATTGGGTATGGGTGATCTATCAGTGCCTTGTTGTTTGCACCCAGGGGCGGACCCAGGATTTTCGTCAGGGGGGGGGGCAAAAAAATATCGAATCGGGTTTAAATAACTAATCGGATTTAAACCGATTAACTAATTTGGTACTCGATAAAAAACAATGCTTTAATTTATACTTTTCAATACTCTGACTAGCAATTTCCGATATTTTAACCTATAATTCTAATTACCATGAAATTTATTTTAATTTTAACCTTAAATTTAACCCGAATTACAAATCAAACATTCAGAGGGGGGCAAAAAAATTTTCAGAGGGGGCAGAGTCGATCGAAACGTCCCAAACTCCACTAAAACTCAAAATCCAGGGGGGTGCAGCTGCCCCCTCCCGGGATTAACATGGGTTGGCCCCTGTTTGCACCTATGCTGTACCAACCTATGCTTTTTTGCTACTCTTCTTTTGGAAGCTGTTTATTTTTCAATTTTTGCATTAATTCACCAACAATAATCTGTGTTTCAGAAATTGGTCAATAAACAGAAGAAAGGTTTCTACAAGTATATCAAAATGGGAAATATAGCTGATTTTGAAATGGTCAATGGACAACCTGTACCTATTGAATACGATCCTACACGTATTTCAGCTGATGACAGTTCACAACAAATTGGTAATCAACTTTGTCTACAACTTTGCTTTAGAATTTTTTTCTTCAATTGTCCTAAAAAACCTGATACGCACCTGTAAAATGACAGATTTTGTTGTTTTTCTAAAAAAAATTGCCATTACCTCATTGCATCCCATTGTCTTTATTTTTAAAAATGCCCAAAGTATTCTCTCTATTACCTCCATGTGGATTCTTGTCTCCTTGAAGGAAAAACCGACTAGAGGTGTTTAATGAAAGTATGGAAGGAAAACTTTGGGAACATGCTTTTGTTGGAGACTTGGGAGTGCATATGCATTTGTATTTGTCACTCTAAATTTGTACACTGTATAGTTTTTATTTTTAACAGGTGCACCTTCCAAATTTCTACATTGCATTTTTCTCTTGACTTTGTGACTCTGATTGGGTTTCATTTCTAGCCTATCCCAACTTGTTTGGGATAAAGACTTGGTTGTGGTTGTTGCATTTTTCTCAATTTCATATCATACTCCCTGCCTCTTTTTTTCTTTATTTTATTTTTGGATATTAGTACTCTCTCTCCCCCTGCTCCCTCTCTCACCCTTTGAACTTTTCTTTTCCAGATCAAACTGCTGCGGCACTGGATAGACAACCAGCTGATAATACACATTCTCTTTCTTATGTAAGTACATCTCACTTTGAGAGATTTGGACAAGGTTTTGGCATTTTCTAACATGTTTTTCAATAAAGGAGACAATTACTTTATCCATTCTTCGAAATACAGGATGCTGTGTCAGATATCAGAAGAGACGCAGATCAAAATATTGTGTCTGATCATAATGCAGGTGAAAATTACGACTTGACCCAAGGTCAGGAGATCTAATTTAGCATTACAGCTAACTAATTTGGGTATTTTTGTAGAAAGGGTTTCAATTATCATCTTAATCTGCCTCCCCTGCTCCTCTCTCCCTCTCTCATCCTTTGACATTTTCTTTTCCAGATGAAACTGCTGGGGCATTGGATCGACAACCAGCTCATAATACACGTTCTCTTTCTTGTGTAAGTACATCTCACTTTGAGAGATTTGGAGAAGGTTTTGGCATTTTCTAACAGGTCTTTTAATAAAGAAGACAATTACTTGATCCATTCTTCCAAATACAGGATTCTGTGCCAGATACTGGAAGAGACGTGGATCAAAATATTGTGGCTGACCACAATGCAGGTGAAAACTACAACTCAACCCAAGGTCAGGAGACTTAGTTTAGCATTATAGCTAAACTAATTAGGGTATTTTGTAGCAAGAGTTTCAATTATCGATCTTAATTTCAGTAATTATAAATAACAAGACCTGTATGAATTGGCAGCTACATATGATACCTGTGTTTGTCATAATCTAACCCACTTTTTTTTATCTCCATTGATAGTAAATTAGGCTATAGTGCTGTTTAGTAGCTAATTCAGGAAAAATTGGGTTGATTGTAGATTAGTTAGTTTTAATTGTATAATTGATTCTACAGCACTTAGGTGGGTTAGAATCAGAGCCAACATGATGCCATTTTGGTACCATACTATGTTAAGGTTAGTAGGTAGCACGCATTCAGGGTTTTAGACAGTTTTTATTTACAGAATTTTCAGATGAAAACTTTAGTCAAGTACAAGAGCAAGGAAGTGTTTTTGGTCCCTGGAATTCAACTGTGGAAATTAACTCAACATCAGCTCATGAAAATATTTCAGTTGAGCAGTCATATCAGGTAACCATTTTTATCTATATTTTCTAAATGCACCTTTTTTAATACCAATTTCTTGTACAACAATATGGCAATCAGTACCAAATGACTAGTGTCTTTGATAAGTGAAATTTTTGGTAACAAGTCTATGAAATATTTTGGAAACGTATTAGGTTTAGAAAATAAGGATCAAAGGATTTTCACTTATTTTTCTTTTCTGGGTTAATGTACTCTTAGTTGTTATGGTATCCACTGCCAATGGAATTATGAACAACCTTGCAGTATTTCCCAATTAACACAAAATGCTTGAAAACTAAAAAACAAGATTACAGGTGTGTTGTTGATAATATATATTTGACTACATATAACTAGGCTCGTTAAATTTAGACATTGAAAAATTATTGTTCAATGGATGGTGAGATACGCAACAAATGTTACTATTTTTCATATGCATGATTTAAGCGTGGTATAGGTCATTCTATATTATGGGATTTTGAATTTAATTTGACAATAGTCTAGTTATATGGTTGTCAGGATTCCAACCCTTTTACTCTTTTATTTTTTCATTCTTTTTAAAGGATGTTAGTTTTCAGGGAGAAAACATGGAGGGTCTATCCGATTTAGAAGACATGCCATTGCTCTCTCGTGAAGATTGTGATGCAATGCTAGGTAAATGTTTACTTTTTTATTTATTTTGATTTCATTATGCTACATGTTCTGCTAGTGACCTTTTACTGATTGGGTGTTTAGATAAATTGCTTAGGGATTTGGTTTTACTGTTTTTTTTTTTTCTTATGGCACCAGTCATGCTTGCCTCAATCACTTCTGGTGTGTTTCTTGATAATATATTATTTCTGCACCCTTCTGTCTTAACATTGCTAAATGCAGTTTTTTTAATCTGCATCAGTTTTCAGAGAAGGAAAAGGAGGTGCAATTATGTTTAACCAACAATGTTTATAATGTTTTCTACTTTTTTATTGGAAAAAAATATAATACAAAGATCACTCTTTTGTTAATCAGTCTTTTAAATTTTTATAGAAAATATGCGAGAACTCCTGAGAATCCCATTGAGAAATACAAGTTACAGTAAAGAAAAGAAAGCACAAAATATCTAGTACAGACTTACAGTACATTTTTGCCAAGCTTCATTAGTGTCTTCTGTTCTTATAGATTTCCTGTTCGGGCAGCGCGACATTTTCAAGGAATGGTCGATTTTGCACTTAGTTACCAGGTTCGTGCTAACTTTAAGAAGGAGATCATGGCATCGCTGCTTGCATGGCTGAAACTGCAAGATAAATTTTTGGTCTTTCATTGTTGTGCTTAAAACTATTTTGAGTTTTCATCTGTGTCCCTACAAAATCTACAGAATTTAAGTATCACATGGTGCAAACCCCACCCCCCCATTCCATTTGAAAATGCACATGCACTACATTCTTGCTTTCTTCGTTTTGAGTAAAAATAAAAGAATACGGCAGTAATGCAGGCAGGCGGCAGCTCATGCAAAAGAAACCATGGAGGATATTTTCTTGGAGTAGAACTAGGGTGTTCTTAAGCTCACCATGCCTCTTTGTGAGCTTAACTAAAAAATCTATCGGATTGACTTCAAACAACACATCCAAACTGTTGAAACCGATATACTTCACGAGTGATTCATTTACATGCCATATTTATAATTTTTCAAACTAGTTTAGTATAAAATCAAGTGGTACAAAAATGATGAAAAATGAACTTATAAATCATCTTTTTTTGATCACTTGATTTCATACTAAATCAGTTCAAAAATAAAAAAAAATTGACATGTAAGCACATCACTCGTGAAGTAGATTGGTTTCAACGATTTGGATGTGTCGTTTGAAGTCAATCCGATAGGTTTTGAGCTAAGAACACCTTAGTTCCACTCTTTGTATAGAAAAGGGTACTTGTGACTTTTGTAGGCTACACTCAAAATTGCCTTGTAATTAAAATCTTTGTAATTGTTTGAAGACGCGTGACTATTTGGCTTTTATTTAATCATGTGCATATATGGATGAGTACGTAACAATTTAACACTAAGGCAGTCTTTAGTGAGTTTGTTTATAAACACTTTTAAAAAAAATGTTACGATAGTGGATGCAACCAATATATATCATCTGGTTATATCTTGTGTATTTGTGTGATGTGTATACAAATGAAATATATGCATATATTTTTTGAGCTTGTAAACCATTCTAGTTTTTGCTTACTGGAATATAATATCTATTCCAGGTGCTCTGTTTGGGATTTACTGCATATCATATGAATTTCTTTGAAGTTATCAATATTGTACGTCTGACTAATGTAAACAAAACTCACACATTAAAATTTCAAATTTGCCAGGCAGCAATTTTTAGTGGGAGGCCGAGGTTCAGATCCTGGATTTTTCTTTCTTTTTGTTAAACAATGTGATGTCAGAATCCATTAAAAATTCAAAACGGCACTAGCTGTATGGAATAGAATGATATGGTTTTAGATAAATTTCAACTGTTTGGGCCCGAATTTATCGGAATTTGACACTGGAGCGAATAAAATATTGTTATTCTTACTTGAAACAGATCAGACCAGAATTTTAGAAAGAAAAAAAAAAACATGCATTTGCCAATCATGTTTGCTCATATTAGTTGCAACAATAACATAATTAATGATTTATATTTGAGTTGTGGCATGTTTATTTAAAAATTAAAATACATCGTTTTTTAATATTTTGATGGTCAACGGTGAAGTATCGCCAACAATGATTTTCATTAATAATATTTACAAGACCTAAATTGCATAGTGTTTTGAGTTTTTTTTATTAACCATAAATAAGAAAAAATTAACAAATTAATTTCATGATTTCTGTTTTTACAAAAACCATAAATACTGAGATGTCAAATCGGCCTAAATTTTCTTTTTTGTTGTGCCAAGACGACATGAATTCCCAAATTAAACAATGCTCCGAAACAGCTTGAATTTCCAAATCGTTAAAACTGATCTACTTTGCGAAGAGATTTGTCCAGAAGCAATTCGCGAACCCGCATTCCCAAATTGAATGTTCTCTAGTTTCCACAGTATCTAAGTTACACAATTAGCATCTCGACTGAATTGTGTGCATCCTCTCATAATTAGTACCTCTTGTGATAGGATTTAGTTCTGAAAGAGTAGTCAAATGAAGTTTTTTCACCTTCATGTGTACTCTTATGCTCCAGAGCCTTCCTTTTAGAGGCGAGCATAGTGCCCAGGTACGCGAATAAAACGTGTATAATTCGCGTTTAATAAGGTTTTTAGGATTTGCCGTGCCGAACTTCGTATAAAACGTTGACCGAACGTTTGACCGAATAATTCGCTAATAAAACCTGTATAAAACGCTAGTCACGAATTATTCACGAAAAAAACGGTTGATTTAATCTTCAGTTTTGGGCCAGCTTGCTGAGTGAGTTGATTTTGAAAGAAAATGGCACTAAGGCATTGCTGTCCATTCATTTCAACGGTTGGATCCGCTCCAATTAGTGGACCACCCGCATTTTGAATCATTTGTTTTGCTGGGCTTTTTTTTCTTTTGCTTCGTTATTGTACTGAATCATTTCCGAATCACAAATTTTTAATCCCGTCGAACCGAACCTGAACTATTGATTTGTTACATGGTGGCGAGAGGACAGTGCAGCAATCTGTAGGCCAAATAGCACGTAAATAGACAATTCTGAGAATTTCTAAAGATGTTGGTCTTGGACAGCCGTTGTACTTAATTAATGGCGAAAAATAGTGATTTGATCCGCTGATCCTGTAGGATCTAAAGCAATCGGTATTAGAATAACACTGAACATAAGAAAACTTACAAAGGGGGGGCATTTCATCGAGCAAATAAAGAGGATGTCCAACCACAATGTCCAATAGATTTCTAGTCTAATAATGGAGATAGGAGTAGGTTCGATGGGCATCGGACCTAAAAGTAGCTTCAATTAGCTCTATTATCATACAATTAGCATTAAGATTATTGTGCACAGAAATTGAAACATACATGCACGGATTTTAATGTACATAGCACGAATTTTGATGCAATCGAATGGTCATTTCACCCGTCAAACCAAAGTAGGTCCGATGGGCATCGGACCTACTCTGAATTCGTAATAATGATGAAGAATATTAATGCGGTGCTGTGCTAGAGGTAAGAAGGAGAGTGCAATCGGGTGGGCTGAGTGAAAATTAGGTGTGAAGTTTCTTGTTGTTTTGAACGCATTTAGTTGATAATACGAGTTACAAAAAATATATCTTTTGTAAGTATTTTTTATTATTCTTGTAATGTAAGTTTTTAGTAAAATCACGTGCATATCATTGTCGGAAAATAAATACAAAATTCTATATGTAATGTGTATGATCAATTATATATAATGTAAACATTATTTTAGTTGCGATTTTTGTTCTTTCAAGCTGATTTGGGGCTGTCGGTGCCAGTACAATATCTTTCTGTAAACATTAATTATTTTGTTTCGTACGTGGTTCTTTGGCTATAATAAGAAGTTTGGGTACACAAATTTGTTTCGATTAATTGAAAATTAGTACGATTGTACCTCTTTTGTTAATAAAATTATACAAAGAAATAATAAGATATTAAAAATTATTTAGATATAAATGTATAAGAACTTTTAACTAAAAAATATTCTAAATAAACTTATAATAAATACAGTCAATGCTCAATAAGAACTTGAAATAAATTTTAGTCCGGAACACAGTTTTTTTTTAAAAAAAAACTTGACAGTGGGTGTCAAGGGAGTTCAGAATAAAGTTTATATCATATTTACAAGATACAATCATACAGGTAACAAGAATAATAAAATGTTAGCATTAATGCAACATTATGCATTAAAAAAATGATGCACTGCAAATTAGGAAATATTTTCTTAATATAAACATAACAGAAAATTAAAATAATTCACTGATATAAACATAACAGAAAATATACAGCTAACAAAACTATTTTACATTTTTTGTTTTGGAAAATGCATGAAGAAATTAAATAAACAAACTCTAACAAAGAAAAATTTACAAAATTAAATAATATTATTCTAACCTTTTCTAAAGCTATCCGATAATATAACCTAATTTTATATCTTAAACAATTCTGTTAAACAATATATGCACTATTTTCTAAAGCAATGTGGAGGCTAATAAGAAGAGTGAATAAAAGAAGGTGAACTTTATATATAAATTATTTAATTTTGTAATACTTAAATTAGAGTACGGAGGAAATTAACTCTTATATACAATTTTTCTTTCCTTCTCTCCTCTCATTAAATTTCTGGAGTAAGAAACTTGGTTTTCGATAATGATTCTCAATGCCTTTTTCACGCAATGAGGCGTATCAACCTGGTTTGTACATTTGTTTTGACGCTAAGTTGTATTTTGTATGTAGACGAAAAATATCATCACAATTTGATTAAAAATAAAAAAGGAGATAAGAGTAGAGTATTGCGTATAATTAAAGAATAGAACTAGAGTCGGTGAAAAAAATTAATTATGTTTTTATTGATTCTGTCACGATACGTTATAGATACGTCACAGTATGCTATGTCATGTGTATATCACGTTGTGTGGCATGTTTTTTTTGACGAAAATAACATGTCATGGTACGTCATGTAAACTGAACATGACGTCACACGACCGACCTTTCCAATGTTATTCTTTATTTTAATTTATTTTGCAATAAATTCTTACTTTATAGCAGTGTTTTTAAATTTCTTTCCCATGAACTAACCTAACAATCTGGAAACATAATTAAATGTAACCAATTATGTCAAGTTTGATCACGTCATGTATGGTCATAGCATGACCACACGTGATATGATCATTTGCGTGGCGTGACTGTCCTCCATTATTTTAGTCATATTACATGAAAAAAAAAACTTTTGATCACGTGCCGTAACATGATCCGCATGTTAGTCACATCACAATTTTCCTTTAGTAACTAGAGTTCTTAAGCTCATTAAACCTCTTGACAAGCTTAACTGCGTGATATATCGAATTGACTTTTAACGACAAATTCAAATTGTAGAAATTAATCTATTTTACGAGAGATGTGTTTACCTACAAAGATTTTTAAATTTTCTAATAAATTTAATATAAAATTAAGGGATAAAAACAATTTGTAAGTTAGTTTTAATGAATTTAATGTTCATAATTTTTTTACCGTTTGATTTTATATTAAATTAATTTGAAAATTTATAAATTTTGCATGTAAATGTATTACTCACGAAATAAATTGATCTTAATAATTTGAATTTATTGTTTGAAGATGATCTGATTATTTTGAAAAAAAGAGAGTATACTCATAAGTCATAAGTCATAATTAAATGGCTCGTAGGCCGTAGCTCACGTGAGAATTAAATGGAGCGGAGCTTTATATCATGCTGCTGAGAGTTTGAGACTATACAAACTCCGCAGTACAGTCCAAAAACTATGTTTAAATAATTTCAAAGATTGTTATCGTATTTAAGCCCAGTAATTGACGCGTACTTCTTCCAACAAATGAATTGAAGTAGCAAATTAGCAATCTGAGTTTCAAAAATTAGCAACTGGGCCTGTTAGTCCTACTTGGGCTTTTGTTTAAGTTCTTAGGCACGGTCCATTTTGAGATGCAGCGGGACTTATTAGATCTCTAACAATCGGGCAGCACTGAAACACAATATCTTGATTTGGTCCATCAATCATAAATGCACGGCTCAGATGATCCCTGTATTATCTATGAATTACTTGCAAGTTATAACTGGGGAGTTAGGCTGCAAACGAATCGAACTTAATAGAATTATCTCAATTTGAATTTGATTTGAATAAATTTTGAACTAAGTTCGGTTTGAATTAATTTTGAATCAAATATTTTATCAATGTTTTTACGATAAGAAAGAGTAATCATAATTGCTAAGAGCAAGAAATGAAAGTCATCTAAAATTTTAGAATTGAAAATAAGTGTTACGACTTACGAGTTATGATTTATAGCTGGACGACTTTATATTTTAACTTTTAAGTTATCAGTGAAAATTAACAGTTCATGTTATTTTCAGATTCAAACTAAAATAGTTCTTGAACTATTTTGAACGAACCAAATCTTATTTGAATTTAACTCGAAAATTTCAAACTATTTCAAATCGAATAACGAATTACTAATATTTTGTGTAGTGCTAGAGAGGAGACTATCCAAAATTCCAAACCCTTGGACTTCCTTCCGACAGAAGCCTCGTCTCTCAGAAACCCGCCAAACCCAAATTTCCCTCGTAACATTCTCCAAACGAGCAAAATAAAAGGGGGAAATGTTCTCAGCTCAGAATCACACATAGGTCATGGGGAAGAGAAGATCCATCGTAGTTCTATCGTCTTCCTCCTCAGCATCGGAGGATGATGCTCGGCGGAGCTCCGTCTCTCGCCGGCGATCGAGGGCTAGTTCCTCTTCTTCTATTTTATCAGGAAATAAGAAGCCTCGGAGGAGGAGTGCTACGAGGGATTCTATCTCGAAGCGCGATTCTGGAAAGGTAGAGATAGTTGTGCTAGAATATTTGCGTTATTCAAGTCAGTGAGAGTTCAATTTTGCGTTTATGGTTGTAATTTCATATATTTTTGTTTTAGAACGCGATAATAGTTTGCTGGAAACTTATTTGAAGTTTTCTGCCTTATACTAGGATATGAAGGCTGAATTTGATATGCTTTCAGAGGATTTTTCTGATTGCCGTTATGATCTCAGCAAGTCAGGTGATATGACTATTTTATTTTTTATTGTTTTAATGTTATATGCTAAACAGCTAAACACACTTACTCTCTCTCTCACACACACACACACACACACACACTAATATCGTTTGTGCTTAAGTGTCATTTAATTAGACAATATTTACTAATATCATTTTGTGCTAAGTGTCATTTAATTAGACAGTAACAAATGCTGATTACTGATATTGTCACAAATATATGCATATTAAGTTGGATTCTTGTAACTTTCGTTATTATCACAGATATATTGAAAACAAGGTAAAAAGGGCACTCCGTAACTATGTAAATTTAATTTTATATTTGTTTTTAGGTATTCAAATTATTGTCATGGCTTACTCTTATTTGACAATTATTGTACCGGAAACAGGACCTTTATTTCATACAAAGGAGCTATGGGTTGAGAAATACAAGCCTCAATCTTTGTTAGACCTCGCCGTGCATAAGAAAAAGGTTCTTCTTTGCTCATAAATTTCATGTAAAATCACGAGAAAATGGATATTTGATTTCATATTTTTACTATTAGAAGTGATGTTATACTATCTATTTCTAAAAGAAAAGGTACCAAAGTTCCTTTATTGGCATTTTATTGCTCTTGGACAGGTTGAAGAAGTCAGAAAATGGTTGGAAGAAAGATTGAAGATGTCTAAGGTACCCGAATTGTTATCCATAATTTGTTCTTAGTTTGTGTCAATTAAACAATGAATTTCATGAAAGAGGCATTTATTTCCTACTTCATGTGCCTGTACTTTATTGATTCATGCATGCATGTATATGGCTTTATGAAGCAATTATTTTTTCAAGTACAGGAAGGATTAAGTGATTACACTCTTCTTCTCACTGGCCAGGCTGGTACAGGAAAATCTGTAATCTCTCTCTCTCTCTCTCTCTCGTTCACTACACTATGCTGTTGGTACTTCCTGATACCAGGCAGCTTGAGACTAGAAATAAGAAAATGATTTATGTAGGGGCTGATTCAGCTTGGTCTGACATGCAAGTTCTCACCAAGTCTGACTGGCACGATCAATTCCACCAGCACTTAATTTGAAGTGAATGATATTCCTTCAATTTTGATAAAATTTTATATAGTAATGTTTGTTTCATATTTTCAGTTTAAATATTTCATCTTTTATCTTTTAGGCTGTTATTCATGCTGTTGCTTCTGACATTGGAGCTGAATTATGCGAGTGGAGAACTCCTACACCAACACTTTGGTCTGAACATTTACATAATTCTAATTCAGGTATGACATATTTGGAAGCTTTTTAAGTTTAACTCCACCATTTTGAGGAAAGTCTGGTACTGGCTTCTTAACTGATGCATTTTGTTCAGTTTACCACCTAAACTATCAGGCCTCTGAGCATTCCTTTGATTCAGTTTACCTGAAACTATTGCATTGTTTCAAATATTCCCAAGGTTCTAAATAGCGATTATAGCTCTATAGCTTTTAAGGTCCGAAAAAGCTATAGCGTAATCATTGCTAGCTATTTAGAATCATTATAAAAGAAAAGCGGTTAATAGCGTTATAGCTTTTGAGGTCCGAAAAAGCTCTAGCACAGCTATTGAGCAGCTATAGCTAGCTATTTAGAACCCTGATTATTCCTCTCAACCTTTTCTTTGTTCAACTAAATTGTGTGGGTCAATTGGATCTCTCCAGTAGTTAAACCTTGTTACTAATAGTTCTACAATCAATTATTAGAACTTGATTGCTTCTAGATGCCTCACATTACTTGCAAAATTATCAATGTGTTATAATTAACTAAATTATTGTCTAACTGACAGTAGGTTTATTTGAATAAGTAGTCAAATGTCCTGGGCTTAATTTAATCATGTTCAATAAAAAAGGGTCCTGATTGAATCTGAAAGAAAATTGAGGGCCTTGATTGGACCAAACTGCAATTGTTGAGAGGTGAAAATCATCCTTTACTTTCTTTTTATGATTATTAAATTCTCAACTTTTACTCTTGGGGAATCCCAGAGTAATCTTCTGTCAAGAGGCCAAACAAACAAACATCAGAATAAAGTGGAAACACAAACAGTGCTATAAAAATAAAACCAGTGTACACTTGCGGGATATATATATGGACATTTTCCTTAGGTTGATTTTTAATATCAATTATACATAATATTTATAGGCAGTAAAGTTCATATTTGCTGCACCTATACGAATAGGAGTATTGTAACAAATACAATATGGAAACATGGATACAGCATTTTTCAAAGCCAAAGAGTTTGCTATTTTTTGTGTTTGCATTTTTTTTATATTTTTGTATATAATAGTATAAAATATTATAAATATGCATATAAGAGTTATAGTTTTCAACAGATAAGAATATACAAATAAAAAAATTAATATTTTGTCTTTTATATTGAATAAAAGTTGAGGGAAGATAGAAGCTACTAAATGTAGTTATGAAAAGTTAATGGATACACAAAAACTGATGGTTGATCAATGAAAAATGGAGTTAATATCTAGACCCTTTTTCTTAATTAGTCCCAGAAGGGCTACGAAAGTGATTCCAGTAGTGATTCTCGTGATTCTGTTTGGCAGGATGCACATAACCCTTGTTAAATTATTATCCTACTGCCATATCTGTTAATGTGTCAGCTGGTCTATCTTGCACTTATCGTACACATGTTGTTACACATGTTTACCCGGATTGATATCCATTATGGTATGATTAGCTATTTATGCGTATCAGGGTAACGCAAGTTGTTGATATTCATATTTTGAAGGGCAATATTTGAATATCACTGAGGACTGTCATGAATTTTATGCAATATATTTGGAGGATATACTTTTGTAGGAAATTTGAAGGCCAGCCAATGTATGCAGGCATTTGAGTAGAAAATTTTGTGGCCAAATGTGTGACCCTACTGGGTGAATTCCATTTTCTGCTTCATATTATACTTCTACATTTAGATAACCAAAACTTGTTTTTTTACTTTTCTTTTTAGGATTACAATACACATCGAAGTTGGAAGAGTTTGAAAACTTCATCAAAATCATAAGAAAATATTCTTTACTCACTCCAGTGGTTACTGGTGAATCTAAAAAGCCCGTTATAGTTCTAATCGATGACATCCCTATAACGAATGGGAAAATGGGTCTTGCAAGACTAAGCAGGTGCTTAATGGATCTAAATTATTCTACCAAGGTCCCGATTGTGATATTGATTACTCAATGCCATAAAACTGAGATTGGTAATGGTTCGTCTTGGTACTGGGAAGAACTTGAAGCCTTAATTGAAAGAGCTGGTGCACATAAGGTACAATTTCTCTGTGATTATTGCTTAGTAACTGTTTTTTCTAGTATTGACTATTTAAAGGAGTATTTTTTATCTTCATTGTCTGACTATGTTGTAATTAGTGGGTTTGAGAAATTTAAATTCTTCTTGAGCAGAATCTCAATTAGAGAGTTTTATATAAATAAATTATAACACACACGCGCGCGCGCGTGCGCTCACACAGCACACAACACACAAAGCAAGACAACACAACACAACACAAATATTTTGGCATACCAATCGTTGGTCAAGTATGCTATTGGATTGTTACTACCTTTTGCATTTATTTGTATATTTCTGTTGAAGAAAGGTGAGCAGCCCATACCACATTTCCCATTTTACTACAAAGTTACACAAGTTAATCTATCGCAGATATCCTTCAATCCAATCACAGTAAATTCCATGAAGAAAGCTCTCCTCAAAATAAGCAAAGAAGAAAAGTGTGAGGTGTCTATTGAATTAATGGAGGAGATAGCTAAAGCAAGCAGGGGTGACATCAGAAATGCAATTACATCATTGCAATACTACTGCCTGAAGCCACGAAGGGCCCAGCAACTGATGAGTTCTTCATCACTCTCAGTTGGTAGAGATGAAACACTCTCTCTCTTTCACGCCCTTGGGAAGTTTTTGCACAACAAGAGGGAGACCGCTGCTGACCCTGATTATCAGGACCCACCTCCATTAACACTCAAGGAGAGATATAATAGAAAACCCATGAAAATGGAAATGCCAGAATTGATTCTCTCTCAAGCCTATGGCCAGGCACGCTTAGTCACTGATTTCTTACACGAAAATGTTCTAGATTTTATTGAGTTTGATTCTGTTTTTGATTCATGGGTTGTCAGTTCTTACTTGAGTGATGCTGATTGCCTCCTTGCTAGTGGACATATGGGAATGCCGTCTCGAAGGGCTGTTTATGAAATAAATGAATCTGAGGGTCTTGCTCATATAATTTCTGCATCAGTTTCTGTCCGTGGGGTGCTTTTTGGAAATTCGCAGCCCGCTGGTTCAAGGTTACCACTCTATTCTTTTCCTTTCCAACAGATGTATACATTTATAGGGGTTATCATTCAGGTTGATATATGTCTATAGAATTGTCATACTGGTTGGTATATTTAGCCTAAAGGTGTTCAACCGGTCGGTCCGGTCCAAACCGAACTAAAATAACCAAACCAAACTTTTTTCGGTTTTTGAAAATCCAACCGAACCGACCGAACTAAAATAGCAAACTGAATTAAAACCGAACCGATTAAACCGATTTAAACTTCGGTTTGTTCGGTTGAACCGAATAGAGGAATAACTAAATGGTTTGGTTGAACCAAAAATAAATGGTCTCAAACTATTAATAAATGGTTTATTCAGTTGAAGTGAATAGAGGAATTCAATCTCAAAAAATCAAAACACGTAGATTCAAAACCAAAAATGAACCAAAATAATACACGAAGTCTCAAACTATTAATAAAATCAGTCGGTTCGGTTTAGTCGGTTTTGAGAATTCAAAACCGAACAGAACCATTTAAACCGAACTATTTCATAAAATCAACTGAACCAAACCATTTAAACCGAAAAACCGAACCATGTAAACCCAAATTTTCCGGTTCGGTTTAAAACCAAATAAACCGAACCATTTGAACACCCCTATATTTAGGTACTACTGTACTAGGAATACCGCTTGACATGATCAGTAATGATGCTTGTTTGGACGGTCAGAATAGCTGTATGCTGGTCTTTACTAACGACAGTTTTAATCGAAGCTGCATTCTAAAGTCTCTAAGTAAAAATACTGCACAAATTTAAAGCTATTTGGAAATTAATTTAAAGTCAACTAACCCCCATACTTACACCCACCTAGGTGTATCACTACAAACTAATATCATATTACAATTCACTAATGTTATTTTGGATTGATCTTCCCTTTTTTACTGATAATGAACTTATGTTTGAAGGTGGCATAGTATTCGTACTCCAAGGATTTGGCAAATCGAGCAGTCCATTCGGCATATTAAGGTAATTTTTATTTTTTTGAAGGAGCCGGCATATTATGTAACTTAAAAAATAAAATCCTGAGTTTTCAATTTTTCTTTTGGAAAAAGTGGCCATCAGAAACAGATGACAGCAGTATGTAAACCAACCCTTCTAACCCCAATCTAAAACATAATACTACCCAACCCCATATATTTCTAAGTCCAGGATAACAGAAAACCAAAATAACCAGATCACACACAAAATATACATCACAGAAATATATAGCAGAAATACATGACCAAACAACAGCACAAATCCTTTTGAGTTGCTATGGTTTGTAATGTTTTACATTGTTGGAAAATATGAAGGATGGGATGCTTAGAGAAAGATATGAAAACTTAGAGACCTTTGGATCGCATAGCCTGTCAGATTTAGCAACAGATTTCAAACCAGTCATGCAGCAGCTTGAGTCACAATATTTGGAGGGTTCTCGTAATGCAATGAAAAATCAAACCCAATGCCCAGTTCAGTCAAATACATTTTCTGTTGGAATTTTGGAGTCAGAAAGACCCAATTCTGACGGGGCTACTGAAGACGAGATAGAAGATTGGTAATGGATGCTGATATTTTTTTGTTGAGTGTGTATGTGAGAGAGAGAGAGAGGGGAGGGGGGCTGGCTTTGTATAGATGGAAAAATAGTTGGTACCATGTAAATGGTCTAACAAGTTTTGTATAAATTTTTGAACCCTGTAGGTGTTGCTAATGCTGTATTATGCAAGTATCTTTTTGTTACATAGTTCAAATATAGGTATTCTAGTAGAGAAATTTAGATAAATGCATACATATTAGAAATTCATGATTTAGATCTTGACAAATTTAGTTTAGTTGGAAGAGGAGGGAAGAGGCATGGGAGAAATAAGAGGACAGTAAGCAACAAGGGAAAGGTCCAGTAAGGTGAAGAGAGGTAAATCAAACTTGTGCAACTAATTTGTAACAAATAACAAAGTTTAGTGAAATTTATTCTAAAAATCAAAGTTGAGTGACCAAGCAAAAGATAAAAAATAATAAGTAAAACATAAAATATAACTAGTGATAGCTGAAAGATAGACATCCAATGGAAGATTAAAAATAACAAGTAAAAGATGAAAGACGAACATAAAAGACAATCAATGCAAAATGGAAAACAAATAGAAAAAGATAAAATACAACAAATAGATAATTAAAGACAACTAATATAAAAAAAAATAGTTAGTAGAAAAAACATGAAAACCAACTTGAGTGACTAATTCATGTTTTAATGGTTGTGTTCCATTTTCTATATATATATATATATTAGAAGATGCTCATAATTAATTGTTTTTCATATTCTAACATTGTATTTCATTTACTAATTGTTTTCATCTTATTTTAGTTGTTTTTCTTCTTATGCTGGTTATCTTTCATGTTCTACTGGTTATCTTTTAATTTTTTTCTAGTTACATTTCATCTTCTACTAGTTGGTTTTCATATTATTCTCCTTGTTTTTTTTTTTTATCTTGTACTAGTTGTTTTTTATGTTCCTAATTGTCTTTAATATTCTATTGGTTTTTTTTATCTATTAGTTTTTCATCTTCTTTTATTTGTCTTTCATGTTTTTCTAGTTATTTTTTATTTTTTACTAGTTGTCTGTCGTCATGTATTGATTGTCTTTCATGTTTTAATAGTTGTCTTTCAGTTTTTCCGAGTTGTTTTTCATCTTATACCGGTTGTTTTTCATATTTTACTTATTGTCTTAATCTTCTTCTAATTGTCTATCATCTTGTACCAGTTGTTTTGTATGTTATATTGGTTGTCTTTAATTTTCTTTTTGTTATCTTTTATCTTGTAATGATTTTCTTTCATGTTTTAGTATTGGTAGTCTTTCATCTACTATTGATTGTATTTTATCTTCTAATAGTTTTTTAATTTTCTTCTATTTGTCTTTCATCTACTTTTAGTTATATATACTAGTGTTTGCTTTTCATTTTCTTCTAATTATCTTTTATTTTTTTTCTAGTTATCTCTCATTTTCTTCTAGTTGTTTTTCATTTGATACTAGTTGTCTCTCATCTTCTTCTGTTTGTGTTTTACCTTCTACTAGTCGTCTTTTATCTTTTTTCTAGTAGTTTTTCATCTTTTATTGGTTGTCTTAGTTGTTCATGATTTGTCTTTCATCTACTTCTAGTTGTCTTTCATGTTCTACTAGTTGTATTTCATTTACTACTGGTTATTTTTGTCTTTCATCTTGTTCTAATTGTCTCTCATTATGTTTGTCTTTAATCTTGTACTAGTTTTTTTTCATGTTATACTAGTTGTCTTTTAATATTTTTTCTAGTTGTTTTTAAATATATTTTGGTTGTCTTTTATCTTCTACTGGTTGCTTATCATGTTTTTCTAATTGTTTTTCATCTTGTACTGTTTTTTTTAATGTACTGCTAGCTATTTTTCATTTTCTTCTAATTATCTTTCAAAATTATACTTATTGTTTTTCATCACCTTCTAGTTGTATTCATCTTCTACTAGTTGTCTCTTAATATTTTTCTAATTATTGTTCATATTTTATTACTTGTTTTTCATCTTATTCTAGTTGTCTTTCATTTCTACTTAATGTTTTTCATCTACTAGTTGTGTTTCATCATCTACTGGTTGGTTTTTACATATTCTTCTAGTTGTATTTTATGTTCTTTTAGTTGTCTTTCATCATATTATAGTTATCTTTTATTTTGTACTGGTGATCTTTCATGTCCTACTGGTTGTTTTTCATCTTCTTCTCATTGTCTTTCATGTTCTACTCATTGTCTTTCATATTCTACTACTTGTTTTTCATCATCTTCTAATTGTCTACCATATTCAAAAGTATAGTAAAGTATATCTGAGGTTCTGAACACCCGAGTCTAGCTGTTGCATGGCTGGAAGCCCAATTCAAAATTCAAATAATCGGTCCTGGTCAATACTAGAAACTAGGCACAGCCAAGATAAGCTAATTCTTAAATACTGTAGATCTTGTGATCTGCATTAGAGCAGTTGGTTCTCCTTTGAATTCCATTATAAATAGTGGGCTCTATCATCTGTCTAAGGAAGAAAGATAATACTCTCACAAACTTACATCTTTGAAATTCTTTGAGAGGTTTAGTCTAGTCCATTGTTGTTTGTGCCTAAACATCAATTTCTTTCCAGCAACCTCAAATATACTTCACCTAAATTGATCAGTGTGAGATTAGAGTGAAGTTAGTGATTATTTGAATCTAAAGCCTTTGTTGCTTGCCTACTCCAAGCGTTTGTGCTTTCTTCTGAGCTTTTGTGCTCACTTATATCTTGAGCCTGTAGTGCTCACATTTGTATACTGTTGGAATATTGTCTCGCCGGTCACAATTTGTATTCCTTTCTGTATTAATTGGGTAATAGAAAAACATGCCTAGTTTTGGTTGTGTTGCCCCGGAGACGTAGGTCATTTAGTTGGCCGAACTTTGTTATCAACTCCTGTGTCACTGTCTCTAACTCTATCTATTTATTTTATTGCACTTTATTTATTTAAATTCATAAGTTCTTGATTCCGTCAAGAACTTCATATAAATAGATTTACTTAATTACAGGAACGACTTTTAACTTTTATATATGACCGATAGTTACAAGTTATAGTGTTTAAATTTTAAACTGCCCCATATTCTTCTAGTTGTCTCTCATTTTCTTTTTTTTATCTTATACTCATTTTTCATTATGTTCTAGTTGTTTTTTATGTTTTACTGATTGTCTTTTTTTTATCCTAAAATTCGAATTTATAGTAAAGTTTATTAACCACCTGCAGAATTTATCCTAAAAATGTTATTGGATAAATATCTAAATTATCATAATTTTGATAGGCATGTCTAAATTTCTCAAAATAGGAAGTCATGAATGATTATATGTAAATAAGTAAAATAACCCAAAAAGTATGAATGTAAATTTGAAGTAATAAATGAAAGTAATATCGAGAGGATAGAGAGATAGACTGATGAATAAAGAAACGAGAGATTGACATTATTTATCGGACCGTTTATGCTTTATCTAGCAAAATTTGTAGAGTCACAATAGGGAATACTCCAGCTCCAGGTGTTATAAAAAATGAAGAATTGAATTAAAAAAAACTTGTATATTGTTTACTGTTTAATAGTATAGTACTGTAGATACAGATATAGACACAATTAATATTAAGCTTTAATACTTTATATTTATAGTATAGTATATTGTAGAAGTAAATTTTAATATAGCGTATACTAGAATTATTAAAGGCATGAAGCCCATTTTCATTACTGAAAATCAAGTTAACTTACATAAGGCTATTGTTCAGCTATTCCTCACATCATCAAATAACGTATACTAGAAAATTACTAATTAAAATCAAGCGTTTACTAAAATTTGAAGTAAGATTTAACTAAATTTAAACACCAATCAGCCGAGGACAGGGTTTCATGGACTAAATATTTAAATGCACGAACATATACCTTCCTTAGGAAGAGGTTGATATCACCTATAGCTCATGCAAAATGAAATCTCCACAATTTAGATTTCTTGTACTGTCAATAACTATTTTCCATTGGTTTCAATGGGGGTTCATGGTACAAGCTCAGGCTCTGACCAAGAACTGGTCAGAGCTGATACCATCCTTGTTGTTATTTGGAGACTCAATCATTGACACAGGAAATAACAATCAACTCATCACATTCACCAGGGCAAACTTTCCACCTTATGGCAGAGATTTTATCAGCAAGAAGGCCACCGGACGATTCTCCAATGCAAAAGTAATATCAGACGTAATTGGTACGCATTGGCAGATCTATAGTCAATCATGCTCAGCCACCACCTTTGTAATTTTAAAATTTTAATTATGTATATTGAAATTTAAATGAATTTTAATTTTTTAAATTGAAATGCTAAATGTGTACTTGTAGCTCAGTAATTAGAATTTTACTCTGTGATTGTGGAGATTTGAGTTCAAATTCTATCTCAGCCCCCAATCAAAATTTTCTAGTTCCATCCCGGTTGGTACGGAAGAATACATATGCTTTACATGCATAAGCACATACTTGCACAATCCAAAATCTAATTACTGATTTGCATTTGCAGCTACTCACCTAGGACTGAAAGAGTATGTCCCTCCTTACCTCGCCACAAATATGACAGCAAATGACCTTCTTACTGGAGTGAGCTTTGCTTCGGCTGGTACTGGATTTGAAACCACCACATCTGTGGCTCAAGTAAATCTTCATTTATTATCATCAAAGCAAAACATGAATGACATAATCAGTATTTCAATACTTGGTGTAAACTTGTGTTAACAATTGTAGGAGGCAATACCTATGCAGATGGAACTAAATATGTTCAAAGAGTACAAGAAAAAGTTGGCAGCAGCAGTAGGAGAGAGCAAGGCTTTATTTGTCATTTCCAAAGCTGTGTATGTAATTTGTGCAGGGAGCAATGACGCGGTGCAGTACTTTCAATTGACGAGTACAGAAAAATTGAACCTGATACAATATAGCGAACATCTAACAGACATGGCTATACAGTATGTAAAGGTAATTATAATATAGTGCGACATATATACATATTATTGAGGCATGCTAATTCTCACATTAATTGTTTATCTGCATAAACATGCATCATTGGAATCTATTTACACCTCCACCGCGCCCATAATTTATTCAACGAAGGCCTTCTTTAATTCACTTAACTGTAATTTTTTTTGGGTGAAAATGCAGTCTTATTGATTTTCTTTTCTTGTGCAAAAATCCTTGTAGAAGATAATTATGTTTCAAAGATTACTTCTAAGAAACTGAACTCTTGAAAAACAAAATAATAAACATTACCTTGCATGCGGCCATTTTTTTACTAACTAAATTTGTTTTTGTCTTTTGACTGTTCCTAACACAGTTACTAAATTAAGGTTAGGCAATGTGTTTTGAAACTTGGAATCTTGTTAATTGTTTATTGCTTCTAAGTTGTGCTTGCAACTATTGGTATAGGACCTGTACAAGCTTGGTGCTAGACGTTTAGCTGTAGTTGGCCTACCACCCGTCGGTTGCGTACCATCCCAGAGGACCGTGGCAGGAGGCAGTAATAGAACGTGTGTGGCCAACCGAAATGAATTTGCATTGATGTACAATTCCAAGTTGAAGGCTGAGATTAATCGGCTCAAGAAAACCAACGAGCTCCCCGAGTCCAAGCTTGCTACTGTCGATATTTATCCGATACTCATGGATCTCATTCAGCGTCCTCAGAAATATGGTTAGTTAAATTAATCTCAATGTTCAACTAACAAAACTAATTGGGGAACAACTAAACAATTACTGGTACAGTCAGTACAGACTCCTGATGACACTGATGAAATCTTTTTGGTAGATGCTACATTATGATTGCTTGAAATTTTTGAGATACCATGCATTATCATCACTCATTTTCTTTGTGCAATTTTTCAGGGTTTAAGGAATCAAGAAGAGGGTGTTGTGGAACAGGGTTAATAGAGGTGGCAGTTCTGTGCAACATTTTGTGCAAAACATGCGCAAATGCCTCAGAATATGTGTTTTGGGATAGCTACCATCCCACACAGAGAGCATATGAGTTCATTGTTGCTGATATTATTGAGGAAACACTGGCTGCTCTTACCTCGTAGCCATTATCGATCTTTTGAATTTTTGTTTTTACTCCAATGCTTTTGAACTTCTTTTAGAATTATAATTTTCTAGTGATAGATTATTTGTAAACTATAGATGCCATTTTTGAATGCTAACAATGTTTTCTGTTTTGATGGGTGGTAGCACAGTTAGTTAAAAAAAAAAAGTTTTAGGATTGTGGTTATTTAAAGGTTGAGAGTTTGAGTTCCTTTCACGACTTTGTTGTTTCTGCAAAGCTTTTAAAAAAATAATGTTTTATGTTCAAACTTAAGCATTTTTTATATATATATATATATAGCCTGGATCAACAATTTTGTCAGCTAAATTTTTTTCACTTCAATATTAACACTTGTGATCGACTTGCAAATTACTTTGTTAGATTTTGCATAATTGTTGAGTTTGTTATAATTAAATTTGAAGTACATCAATAACTTAGAAGCGGTGGGGTTCAAATGGTCTCAAATATACTGTTTATGTATTTGTTCATTTATTTTTTAGACTCCAAATTAATTTTAGTTGTTGCCTAGACGCAATATATAGAATGGAATTCAAGCTGTCCCACTTAATTATCTCGAATGCGGTATGTCCATTAGGAAAAAGAAAAAGAAAAAGAAAAAAGAAAAGAAAAAAAGAGGCGATGCTAACATTGCACCGAGAAAAAGGTGTGTGTTTAGTTTTAACAATTAAGAAAACTTGAGGAAACCAAACGAAAAAGAAATTGAAAGTTTCAAACAAACATGAATTAAATAATTAAATATTTCACAGGTCAATTTGGATTAATGATTTGGAAATTCTAAAATTCGAATATAACATATGAAAAGGAGTGAGGTTATGGTAATATGCATATTATGGATCGACGTCCCGTGCTATATATGGATCCATATCTTTATTTTTAAAGTTCAAACAGTCGATTTGAATTATTAAAAATAACCATTTTATGAATATTTACTTTGAGACCAAATTTTATATTTTTTAGAATTGTTTTACTATATTTTTAGATAGGTAAAAAAAAATTTAGATGATCCATAATATTAAATTTTTCAGAAATAGGTACAAAATTATTATTCTTCAGAAAATCTAGACTATTAAAAAACCATAATTTTGTACGTATTTAAAAAAATAGTAAAAAAATTCCAAAAAAATAATATAAAATTGTCTCTAAGCACATTTTAATATAAAAATCTTGTTGAGTGGTTCGATCAAATGTTTGGACTTTAGAAAACAACGATAAGAATGTGAGACACAAATGAGACATTTGAACTTTACTCTAAATTAAATTCGATATCATTTAATTATTATGGACCATTACTTGTTGTAAAAAATAATAATTAGGTTTTATCATCATAACAATCTCTCAAACAATTCATTCAATAAACAATATTGCGGGATAGTCCGCATAAATCTTGAAGAAACAAAATACGCACATTTTGATGATGTAGAAATTAATCTAAGTATTAATTTCGTCATATTGTGCGCACACTTTTGAGCAATGGAGAAACCTCACTATTGTCTCGATATATATATATATATAGTGTCCGCTGAAACTTTGAATTTGGAACATTTTAGATGTTATCATAATAAACTTATCACTGGAACTACTAGTCGAATTTGCATAAGAAAAAAGTTCAAATGCTTCATGTCTTTTTATGTCTTATTATGCCTTACATTTTTTATCTCTATTTTCAAAGTCCAAACAGTCGATCTGAATCGTAATCTTCATATATTAAAATGCGCTTCGAGAGCGAATTTTATACTTTTTGATTTTTTAGATAAATACAAATTATTATTTCTGGACCATTCAAAAACAATAATTTTGTACCTATCTAAAAAAATAGTAAAAACTGAGCTTAATTTGTTAATTTTTATTGTCATTTCAAATATACCTCGACCAGTTTCTTTATTTTATGATATTAGAATTTGAAAATATTAGGAGTAAGAATAATGGCGATATTTCGTCAGCCGGATCTAATTAACTGATTATGTGAGTTTTTCAAGGTTTAATTATGTTTTTAGCCTTTTAGGTTAGCCCGGAGGCAATATGTTGTTTTGTCTTGTAAACTTTTTTTTTTTTTGGTGTTGCCTTGGGGCCATGAAATCGCATCCTCTGCGGAGTTTTTACCTGCGGAGCTGTGCGGTTCTTTTAATCTGGTCCGTTCGTTTTTTATCGGACGGACGAAATAAGATTTTGGCACGAATTTTAAAGCAAAATTAATACTGCCCCTCCATCATCCGAGCACTCACTGGCTGAGATTAAATATGGGCCGTCCGATCAGCTCCGCAGGGGGAAAACTCCGCAGAGGATACTGGTCCTGGTCCTTGGGGCCATATGTTGCTTTTCCTGTACCGTCCCTGTTCATAGCAGCTGGGGTCTATCCATTATATTAAAAAGATGATGCTCACATTACACTGCGAGAATAATTGTATATTTTTGAACATTCAGTACTTTTTTCCTTCTTCCTGAAGTCATGAATAATTCATTTTTTTTCTTCTTGAAATGATATTAATTGTATTGATTGTGTAGTCTAATTGCGCATAATCATAGTTTTAAACATTGTATTTGATAGAAAATTGCTTCAGTAAAACATATATTTTATTGAAGAAAATGCTAAAATTGGTTTTGACCATTTGATAAATCAAATACAATATTGAAAAAATATATATATAATGATTTAATATTATTTTGATAACAGATCTTATAATGGGAGAAGGGATTTCCTTTATTGGGGATATGGAGAAGGGAATGTTTTTTGTTGTTGTTGTTGTTGTTGTTATTGTTTAGCCAATTTTGTCATCAAAATATTGTGTATTTATATAATTACATAATGTTTTTGTATGAAAGAACTTTATCATCAAATAACAGCCATCCAATCAAATTATTATATTATTTTGGTGTACACAAGATTGACCCTATTTTATATTGGAATAATAAACATTTTTTTTTAAATATAGAACACAACATTTGCAAATGTTTAAAATATTGAACACAACTGTCAACCAACAAATTCAACACATTCTTGACTTGATTGTAGATGACATGCATTTACAATATAGAGCATAGCCAATAATTCAAACAAAACTGTTTAAAAATAAATTAGTTTAAAAAATAAATAGTTGGTCCTTTTCATTCTTAAAATTCACTCGTCTTTGTTGTTACAATCAGAGTAATTATGAATAATTTATCCATAACTTTTATTGTGACTTTGAAATGTTCAATATATATATATATATATATATATATATATATATATATATATATATATATATATATATATATATAGAGATGGACTATGGTACTCTATGGAGTAAAACGCCTCGGTACTCTACGCTATATCTCCATTTTAAAAATCCAAACACCCGATCCGAACCGTTGAACATGTTCTTCATATTGAAATGTGCTTAGAGACTAAATTTTACATTTTTTGGAATTGTTTTGCTATTTATTAAGCCACTTTGAAAATCTCAGATCTGCTGTGAACAGTAAAAAACAGTAAAAATTTCTGGACCATCGGATCTGAGATTTTCAAAGTGGCTTAATAAATAGCAAAAAAATTCCAAAAAATGTAAAATTTGGTCTCCAAGCACATTTCAATATGAAGAACATGTTCAATGGTTCGGATCGGGTGTTTGAATTTTTAAAATGGAGATATAGTGCCGTAAAGCACCGAGCCATGGTACTCTATAGAGTACCATAGCCCAACTCTATATATATATATTTTTTTTTTCTGTTAGTTATTTTCACGAAGGAAACTTTTTTTGCTGAAAATTAATATGCTATATCTATTTCAAATTTCATCTATTTGGCTTAACAAGTCTTTTTCCACCGATTTTTTTATTAATTGAAATAAAATAAAAAAAATATCGAAAAAGAGGATAGATCTGAGTTTTTTTCGAAAAATAAGTAGGACGGAATAAATTTCAACGTCCCTACGGACGGGACAAACTACTACGTCCCTGCTAATGATAATCCCGCACCAATTTAACCACTAACTAACCCAAAATCGGAGAAAAAAAAATGTCAGGGACGGGATGGATAATCTTGTCCGTGAACAGTGACAAAAAAAAAACAGAAAACTTAGGTTTGATTTTGATTAAATAAAAAAACTTAGAAAAATTATATTTACTAAATTATGTTTCAACTATAAAAACAATGATTTATTTTTCAACTAAAAAACAATGATTTATTTTTCAAATGACTAGATTAGTAGTTAGATTAGTGTCATTTTTTTAATTGCACTAACTCCATTACATCAATAGTTAATTTGATGTTATGGAGTTCTAAAAAAAAATTAGGTTTTTCTAAAATTTAATGCAAATAGTCTACATCAATAGTTAATGTGATGTTATGGAGTTCTCCATTACATCAATAGTCTACCAATTAAATTCAAATTTAATGCAATTAACTATTGATTAATAATGTATCAAGATCAACGATATAGAATTTCAAGTTATTTGATGTAACTAAAACATAAATCAAATCTCATCATATTTATAGACATAATATCTAAAATATAAATCGTGTCTATAATGTTAAATTTTAAATATAAATTTTATTTTTAAAAATATTACTAAACTAAATCATTATTTTTTAGTTAAAAAATAAATCATTGTTTTTATAGTTGAAACATAATTTAGTAAACATAAATTTTTCTAATTTTTTTTTATTTAATCAAAATCAAATCTAAGTTTTCTATTTTTTTTTTTTGTCACTGTTCACGGACGAGATTATCCATCCCGTCCCTGGAATTTTTTTTTTCCCCGGATTTTGGGTTAGTTAGTGGTTAAATTGGTGCGGGATTATCATTAGCAGGGACGTAGTAGTTTATTCCGTCCGTAGGGACATAATAATTTGTTCCGGCCTTATTATTTAAAAAAAAAAAAACAGATTCTATCCTCTGTTTCGATATTTTTTTTATTTTATTTCGATTAATAAAAAAATCGGCTTTTTCCATGTGAGGCTGGTGCTGCAGCTTTTGTTACTTAAAAAGGTGCAACTGGGGAGAAGATGGGGACGGCTGTTTTATTTTTATAGATTGGTCGGTGCTGATCGCCAGTCGCCACAACTAACCATTGGCTATTTGCCCTTTTCTTTATTAAATAAAGTACCTCCACCAGTAAAACTTACGCCAATTTACTTTCCTGCCTAGGGAATCTTTGAATTGGTTGCTTACTTGCTTAGCAATCAGTTGTCTCACATCATTATTCATCACACATTTCCGAGAGAAAGCAAAAGGAAAGAAAAGATTCTCTAAAGAATCTCAATTTTGTCGAGGAGGCTTCATCTCCAGTTAAGTCAACTGAGAGGGTTCATTGGGGTGTCCAAGTGTGCCACGTGTCAAATCCCAAAACAATTTTTAGAGAACGGAGTAGCCGAGTAGGTCTGATGGGCCGTCCGATCTATCTCAAGATTTGTGCGCACGAAATTAAAGCAAATGTTAACGAAATTTATAGTAGTGTGCACGAATCTTAAAACAAATTTAACGGTGATTAAATCCGTCGAACCAAAGTAGGTCCGATGCTCATCGGACCTACTCTCAAGTCTAATTTTGGAATGAGATTTGGTCCAAATGGCTTTGGACCAGACACTGTCCAAAGTCTCTAAAATCCGTACGATTAAAGTCCGAACAGTCGATCCGAACTGCTCAACAAGATTTTCATATTAAAATGTTTTTTTTTAATATTTTTTTGAATAGTATTATGGAATAAATTTTTTTTAAATGCTTTGGACTAGAGACCAAATTTTATATTTTTTTGAAATTTTTTTTACTATTTTTTAGATACATACAAAATCACTGTTTTGGGACCGTTCAGAAACAGTGATGTTGTACATATCTAAAAAAGTAGTAAACAATTTTCAAAAAAATATAAAATTTGATCTTTAAGAACATTTTAATATGAAAATCATGTTGAGCGGTTCGATTGACTGTTGGTACTTTAATCATACGATTTTTAGAGACTTTGAACAGTATCCGGTCCAAAGCCATTTGGACCAAATCTTATTCCCTAATTTTTATCGGCGCTTATTATTGATTACAAATTAAGCTGGTAAAATCATGTACTTTTTTTATTTTTAGTGCATGAAACATTATAACAGAAATATACGACGTGCATAAAAAATTTACAATATATATGAATATAATAAATTAGAAAAATAATGATTCAAAAAAAGATATAAATAAAATATACAAAAACAAAACGTGTCGGGGTTCATTTCTCATTTGTCCTTCGCTGGTGAATTCCTGGCTGGTTTCCACAATGCCACAACTAAAAGTCTATCAAAAGAATATAGTTTGGACATGTAATTTTTACAATTAGGACCTTTCTTTTGTCCTTTTCTGATTTTACCTTTTCTTTTATTTTACATTTTTTTTCTATTGTTTTTCTAAACGGGTTTCTACTTAGAAACTAAAAAATTATGTAACCGATTATAGTTAATGAAAAAACGAAAGCCATACCTTCGTTGATTATCTCAAAAAAAAATCAACGGATAAAATCATGAATATGGATTTTCTATGCACTCCTTGAAAAGACTTTTATTGTAACAAGTCTTGTGTTCATAAAGACATATAAACAACTTCGTAGTTTAAAAATAACTCAATAATTATAAAAATTAATTGTTTGGATAACGGACGAAAATAAGTGGAAAATAGCTCGTTTGTTTTCGATACAAAGAATATAGAATATATCTCAAAAAGTGAGGCTATGACATATCACGGATCGATTTCTGTTATAGATTTATATTTTTATTTTCAAAGTTAAAACGTTTTAATTCAAACCAATAAACATAATTTTCATATGAAAATATACATGGACACTAAGGTTTACATGTTTTAGAATATTTGTACTATATTTTTTTTATAGTTAGAAAATCACTTGATCTAAAAAATTTGGACTATTTGATAATATAAAATATAAAGGAGGAGGATTCAAATGCACTATGATTTTGTACTCCAATATGCTCCACCTCATTTATTTCCATTTTCAAAGTTTGAACAGTTGATTTAAGCTGCTCAACATAATCTTCATAATAAAATATTTTTGGAGACCAAATTTTTATTTTTTTATAATTTATTTTGCTATTTTTCTTACATAGTTACAGTATCATTTATTTGGATGGTCCGAAATCTCCTTAAAATAGTGATTTTATATTTGTGTAAAAAAATAGTAAACAAATTTTAAAAAATATAAAATTTGGTCTCTAAGCATATTTTATTATGAATATCATATTGAGCTGTTCGGATCTACTGTTGAAATTTTAAAAACAAAATTAAAATCTGTAAAATATATTAGAGTACAAAATTATGGTGCATTTAAACACTACTCAAATATAAAAAGGTTTCCTCCTTTCTTGAACTAGTAATGCATCACGTGAGAGACTGAGAGGCATATCAACCTTCGCTTTTATTCATCTATGGCACATGCTAAAGCTTACTTTAATTCACATTAAGCAAGCATAACATCACGTGCTAATATCGGATCAACGCCGTACATTTGGCACATCTACAGGATCTAACGGTTATGGTATATAATGGAAAAGCATTTAAGACGGAGTATTTATTATAAGTTCTAGAGATTTCTCGATAGTTGTAATACTGAAGTTCTGATAGACCATGACTATCATCCAGCATAAATTCCACAAGCGGAGACGAGTGACGAGCTAAAAATTTTGGAACCGAATCTTTTCTTCTTGTGAACCGAAAATTTTTGTTTTTAAACTTGAAATAAAATTATATTCAATATTTAAATGTCAAAATTCACTCTGGATTTACCCGGCACTAACTTTAGGGGCAGAAATTTCCTGCCCCCTGTGGGCAGCTAATCTGGTTCCAAAATTCTTTAATCTTCAAATATTAAGGTAAATTTTTTGAAAAAATTAAAAAATAATAACTTTTGTTTTCTCGCAAAGAAGAATGAATGATATATGGTGATATGCATATATAATGGTTCGTGTTATGAATTTATATATCTTTGTTTTCAAAGTCTAAACAATTAATTTGAACTACTCAATGTTTTTTTCATATGAAAACGTGCTTTGAAACAAAAATTTATATTTGCAACTTATTGTACTATTATTTAATTATGTAGAAATTCATTTGATAAATTCTAATCATCAGAAAGTAGTCATTCCATGTGTAATAATAGTTAAAAAAAATCTATATAATATAAAATTTGATCTCTAGATTCATTGTCATATGAAAATCACATTGAATGGATCGACTGTTTAAAATTTACAAATAAAATATATGTGGAAATGTATCCATTTATGATAAATCTGTAATATAATATATTACCGTAATATTAATAAAAAAAATATTACTATACGAGGAGGGTTCAAATGCTCCTATTTTTTGTGTCTCCATTATGCCTCCATTTTTAAAAACTTTAATAACTCAAAATCTAAAACTTAAAAATCAAAATAAAACTGTTTGTATATGATCTATATCATTTTATCTATGCACGTGTAAAAAATTATGACATTTCAATTTTTTTTTTATCGTCATCAAGAGCTTTTAAAAAATATACTAATATGGATAATTTAGAGACGCTGATTTTTTAACTTATTGATTCACATATAAACAAACTTGAAATGTAATAGTTTTTTATGAGCACATAGAAAAAATAACATAGTTCGCATCCAATAATTTTATTTTGACTTTTAAACTTTAAATTTTGAGCTATTAAAGTTTTTAAAAATGAAGGCACTACATTTGAACCCTACTCTTATTATATTTACAATGACGCTCATTGTTTGTTTTCTCATTCAATGCTAAACCGAGTCTACATAGAAATTATTGTCAAACAGGAATGAAGCTTCTAGCTGTCCCTTTCCGCTCGTGTTCGGTTTTCAGATTTCTTTTTAAGTCGACAAAATTCACGGTCAGATATTTCCCAGCGGCTGTAGCAATGTCATGATCTAACGGTGTACATTGAAAAGGCGGCTGCCGGCCTATAGTTCTATATCTCCTAGGTCCCATATTTTCTGCAGTTCAAGTTGAAAAGAGAGAGAGGTCTATTCAACAAGAGAGTGGATTCTCTCAAACGGACGTCTCCATTATATTAAAATGGAGGGTTGGTGACTGGAGTGTGTTGAACGGGGTTTTGTGGTGGTGGAGTAACCCTGTTGCGCCGGTTGTCGGTTTTTTTTAGAAAAAACCACTCCTACCTTTTATGGTTTTTATAATTTCGTCATTTTATTAGTAGTTTTGATTTTTTTATTTCCTCCATTTAGTGTCACTGTACATGCAGAAATGTTAACGAGCCCTTAAATTTTGCCACAATTAATTTTTGATGAATAATTCTCTTCTCAATGTAGAAATTTCTAGCCATGAGCAATTGGTACTTCCTAATGGTAGTTAACAAAATGTTACCATTACACATTCAAAATCCATTAATTACAATGTATTAATTAGCTTAATTATGCTTTTGGTCCGAAATTTTTATTTGTACCAATAAAAAATAAACTAAAAAACCACAATTTGGTGAAAATTTCATTTTTTGACATAGCCGCAACGTGAAATTACGAATAGAAATTGAGTGTTCGCAACTTCAAATGATGGTCACAACTTCTACTAAAATTTCCCTAACAAAGCAGTTGTTTTGATTTTGTGTGAGCCCCACAATTTTTTTGCCCAATCCAAAACACTGGGTACGTTTGGATGGGTGAAAAATAGTCACTAATATGGATTAGCACTATTCCGAAATACTATTCTTTTTTTAGGTGTATTTAATTGGATTAGCAAATAAAGACTATTCTTTGTTTGTTTTTTGTGAGTTTTCTCCTTATTATACTAACTCAACAAAATGTTCGGTTAGCTACTATTCTACCTATCAATTTTGAGGTTAATTAGCTCTATTCCTTGATTCATCCAAACGTAATCAGGATACGACTGCCTTTTGGTCAAAGCGGTTGAAAAAAAAAAGTTTTGTCTGCAATTTCACATTGCAGATATTAAATTTCTGTATGGAATTAATTTCACGTTGCGGCCATATTAAAATTAGAATTTCTCAAATTTTATGGTTTTTTTGTTTATTTATCTTCTTTTTTTTATTTTCCAATGGTAAATATAAACATTTCGGGCTTTTGGTATTGCATTATCAGGACACGCCTCGGTTAAATAAAAAAAATAATTATGAGTAGGTCCATCCTAATATTTTTTTTGTATATGATTTACATATATATGGCCTTGTTAAAATTGAGTTTATGATAGATATAATTTTGTGTATATTTTTTTTAGTAAAATTGTAGCTCAAGTCACCTAACTATTTAATACTCTTGATATTATAATAAAGAATTTTTCGGTTTTGAACCCATAACTTTTTATATAGAGATCATGCATGTGTCTTTGCCGCTAAACAAAAAAACTATTGATATAATTCTGTGTATGTGTGTGTACACCAGCTTATATATGAAAAGATACATGGTACAAAAGCTATATTTTTTTTCCTTGCAAACTCTTATTTGGTTATCAACACTTAGTGCAATTATTGCAGAAATTATTGTAGAAATTACTTGAAAAAAAATCTTAAAAACATTAAGATAAAAGGTAGCTATATAAATCGGATCCATGTCTTTCTTGTGCAATTATTGTAGAAATTAATAATATACAAAAGTTGGATTTAAAATTAATTGTATGGAATAGGGGGTTAAAGCCTTATAGTTGACCTAACTTGGTTTTTAACTGCAACAATAATTGCCTAAAATAAAAGCAAAAACTATATATATATATATATAGATGTGCTTTCTCTTTATTAAGAGAGTTGGAAAAGAGTAAAAGTTTTATGCAATTTAGAAATTATTTGGTTATATATATGTTGTGAGACTTTACGATTGAGGACGGAGTAATTAAATGTTATATTATTTAACGATGACTAATCAATTTTTAAATTGAATGCAACAAACTTAAAAAAAAATACTAAATATTGAAAAAAAATACATATGTACATAATTTATAATTTTGATAAGGTTATGCATTAGTTGTCAAGGTAGTCAAATTTATTAGGTATCTATAAGATCTATCTGTAATTTTATATAACAATGATTCTTATAATTGACTCAAACCATAAAGCACCACCTCAATGATACACATGATGCCAAACCAGGAAGTAAGATGGGTGGTCTATAACAAATCTTACAACAAAGAATTCTTATATCAAGTTGTTGGTAATTAACAAGGAGAGGTCATCTCTCTCCCTCAACTTCTTTGATGTTTCTATAAAAAGAGTTGAAGGCCTCAAAATCCTTTGCCCTGAAGGGATGCTTTGGAGAGAGGGAGAGAGCTAGGTAGGACATTGCTTCTATTTTTCCCTTCTTTAGGTGCAATACAATATTGCATCTCTTGCCCTCTTTTCTTGCCTTCATCTCCTCTTTAGCTTTTTCTCTCCCCTATCACCTATCTTCCAAATATTTTGATTTCTTTCAAGCCATCCTTGGTGCTTTTTAGACAAACCAGGATGTGTGTATAAGTTTCTTATATATTTGAAACAAAAAAAAGGAAAAACTTTGCACAATAAACATCTAGCTTTATCAAAAACAACCTCTCAATTATTCTACGCCACCAAAGAAGAAAACTTTCTGTAATATGGAGAAAATACTGTTCGATCAATCTCCGAGAAGCACCCTCGATGTTCCTCTTCCTCGATCAAACAAATCAATGAATAGCTACTCTTCGTTTTCATCTTCATCCTCTTCTTACTCACCATATTCCTCAGGAACCGCTCTATCTCAGGGCCTTCTCTACAATTATAATGCCACACTAAACTCCATGCTCCCTCTCTGTCAAAATCCTCCTGTCCCGTTTGCTCCATCACTCTCTTCTTCCCTCTCTCTCCCTAAACCTAACCAACCTCCTCTCCTCCCTCTTCCTCTCAACAAGAATTCTTCATTTCCTTCTCATATTAATCACAAAAAATTCACTGCCCCTACCGCTCCAAAAAGGAAACCACGAGCAACAAAAAAAGAACCTCGAGTTCAATCCAAGAATGTAAAAATCCCCTTAGAACGAAAGCCTTCTTTCTCTCCTGCCATCAACATGACTAACGATGAAAATGACATGAAAGAAGAAATTTTAATCACAGGTCAGGTGAAGGATAGGGATATCTTAGATTGTTACTCGATTTCTCCACCTCCAAGCAGTCTGCCATTGCCGGGTCTTGCTCTTTTAAGGCCAAAGATGAAAAGAACTACAGCCTGTAATACTGAAGCAGTTTTTGAAGAAGCCAAATTAAACAACTTATCTGGTGTGGATAACGGCGCAACTGACAATCTTCGCCGTATGCTTAGACTTTGATCCGAAGGATATGTATGTAATAACTAACTAGCTACTAGCTAGGGTTTTCTCAATCTATGTTATTGCGTTTCTCAATCTATGTTATTGCGTGAGTTGAGAAAATGGAGGCGTTGAAGATTGAGAAATGGAGAAGAAAGATTTGCTATATTGTGATTTGTTTGTGGTCGGTTGTGTTGTCATTTACTGTGAAGTTGATGGGCCTTTCGGTTTGTGTTTGTAGTACAAAAAAGAAAAAGAAAAAAATAAATAAGGAAGCAAGAAATGGTGTAGTACAGATCGACTTTAAAGCAAGGAGATAGGTACGTACGTACCGTGAGATAAAATTAGGGTTTGTACGCTTTTCATGCATGGTGAGGTATTTTTGGGATCACCTACGTACGAAGAGAGATTACGGTTTGGTGTGCTTAAGTTTTTTAGAGAGTGCACTGATATAATGTACCGTACAATATAGATTGAAATATGTGATTGTTGAGTATTTATATATATTTGGAAGATATATGCATCAACTCTTCTTTTCTTGGTTTTTTCTTCCGTAATTAAGAGATATGGTAACGCAGTAAAGCACATCATTTGTCCATGCTCTAAGCGGATTCGAATTCCTGTATCGATCTCTTATGAATTCGGATGCCCTAAAGTAACTCAAAATTTGAGTTTAGATTCAGACCGTCAGATCTGCTTTGACACAAATATTAAAAGGTCCTTGTGTACATTCTATCTCTGATCAGACTGGTTCGAATTATGATCAGACGGTCCTGATCCAAACTCAAAATTTGAGTTACTTTAGGAGATCTGAAAGGTGCCGGGCTGTTAGCAGTTAGCTGCATTGACACGGTGGTAGAGAAATTTGTCTTTATATTTTAGCATTAAAACAATGCTATATAAAATTTCAACAGGAGAGATAGAGCTGTACATCAGAATTTTGATTTCTTTTCGTTAATTGGTTTATACAAAAAAGTTTGATCGATCTCGATCGATAAAATTGGCTTGATATATACGAGGTCTTCAACTCAAACTCGGATCCGTATTCTCTCTATTACTACAAAGGATGTGCATCACTTTACGGTTTGAGATTAAATCTCAGCCAGTTTGAGATTCGGGAGAAAGTAGGAGGCAGTATTATTGGGCTTTGAGATTCATGCCAAGTTAAAAGAACGATCCAGATCTACTAGAAAGAGAATCATTCTAAAAGATTCTCTTTTGCAGTACCCCACTGGATACGAATTCCTCAAACTCACTGCCATGGAGAACAATACAGTTGCCTACGGGTGTTAAATTTAAATAAATAAAAAAACAATACATTAGTCATTAAGTTACATGTAATTCTTATCGACCTCAAAATTTTATAATCATAATTATGTCATTTACTTTTTTTTTTTGTTTCAGACTCTCTTTCCTGAATTTTACTTTATCGCAAAAATTAAAGTTTTTTGTTTAATTATATATAGCAAAAGGTCAATTTTAGTTGATGATTGTCATTTTCAGAATATATATTTCGTTAAAACAATTATTTTCTCCAATGGAAAATTAATACAAAACCGAAATTTCACTGTTTGGCCCTACTTAATTAATTTGAATACAAGCAATATATATATAGCCGATATCATCACTCAATTAATTATTATTTTTTGAGTAAAGGTTAAAGGTGAAGCCACCCAACTATTTAATACATTTGTTATTATAACAAAAGATTTTCTCCATCTGGGTTTCGAACCCATAACCTCTCACATAGAAACCATGTACCTTAGTCACTAGACTAAAGACTAGTTCTCAACACTCAATTAATTATCTTCTTTTCCCTTTTAGTTTGAATTGGTTTGATCGAAATATATATCGAAATACAACAGAATGATAAATTTGTCCTCATTTTGGTTTCGCCATAGATACAAATGACACAACACCGCGCGACATCCAAAATGTTAATCCTTGCTTTGTACATATTCTTGCGAAAAATATAAAAAATAACTTCAGCACACATTTAATTTTATGTATATGTTTATTTATTTTTTCTTTAAAATACTGTTTAAATTAGGAAACTATAAATTGTATACGTATGCAATATATATATATATATATATATACTTGATAAAAAAAGGATGTGCCACGAGACCCACAATTTTTTTTATTTGTGATAATAACGAAAAATATATAGTAATAAAATCCATAAGGAAACTTAATTAAGAATAACATTTTTAGGGATATTATAGTTATTTTATGCTCAAAACTAATAATTTAAGTAAAATTTTGAATCAGGGGTTGATCGTTAAAATTGGAGACTTTAAGAGGATGATTGTTATAAATAAATAAATAAAAATTAAGGGGCCATTTGTCACATGTGAAAAGTGAGCAATTAAAGCTTATTATGTCTTGTGATGTACTGATGTGAAGGACCTATCAGGTACCATGGTAGCTATTTTCATGGGGCTACTCAGTTACAAGTTTACAACCCCTATGAATGGAGGGACAATTTTGGATGGTGACGATGATTTGCAAATGGTGCCTTGGGTGAATAAGCAAGATGCAGGGTCTTAATTGCAATTTTTTTTATCTGCCGTTTTAATTTGTAGGATTGTTTTTGTTTTATGTGCTTTTCTGGTTTGTTGGTTGTAGGTTATATACTTCTGATGTTGTTGGTTTTTTATGTGGTTGTTGGATGGTAGTTACTGTTGTGTGTCTTTATGTGTTTGTTGGTTGTAGGTTTTATGGTACGTGTGCAGGTATTAGATTGGTAGTACCGGCAATATTGTGTAATATTTTGGTTTTCATTTTAAAAAAAAAATCATATGCATACCATATTGTTTGACAAAATCCAACTGATACGATCGATATACCACATTTTTACTTTCAAATGGAAATCAAATTTAATGTCAAATTGCAAATTATTTTGGTAACACATCGTAATAAATGTTCTTTTGTATATTATCCAAACGTTTATCATTTCCTATTGAGTATTTGTTCACCAACAAATTAAGATAACAAAATTTTGAATTTGCTTGATAAGATGAAGAGGTAGAAAAATAATCACACAGCACTAATCCAAATTTGTTGCTAATTTTTTGACGTATTAATCTTGTATAAACACACTTTAAATTTTATAATTTTATCTTCTAAAACAAGATAAAAAAAAAAGTCATATATTTCTTCTGAGATATTATAAGTTAAATTATTAGTATGACATAGAGTGTTGCCATGATGTGTTACCGAAAAAATTGTTAACGGGTCTCTCTTTAAAAAAGTGTACAACCAATATATTATTTGTCTATTTAAAATAAAAGGAAATTTGCGAAATTAATTAGAGTGAAATTGGTAAAAAAAAATAATTCCAATCAAAGTTCAGTATCTAATTAAGAATGTCGGGTGTGCTGTTGAGACTATTACAGGCTCTGGTAGTTTTCAATATTTCAGTTTGTTTTTTCCTTTGGACATTGTACGGTTACTTTTATATAATGAAAGGGGCATTTATACCTATTTTTCAAAAAAAAAATGTTCTTCATTCATGTTCATAGTTTTGTTGCTGCTATTGTGTAAATTACCCACTGAATCTTCATGAGTTAGACCCCATCTTTTATTTTATTATCAAATCATTTTGCAATAAATTTCTGTAGAGCGCAAATCGTGCAATCCACGTCCAATATTTTGTTACCTCTAAACAAGTTGACATATCTTAAGGCAATAAGGCCGCAATAATACATCATGAATTGACTTGTCAGTTGTCTCTTAATTAATTTGAGTTTGTTGTTTCCTATTAGAAAGACATTAATTATTCCGCCCCACCGTCCAATCTTATAATATTGCTAATCAGTGCATTTTTTTTGTTAATTATTAGTTGCTACTTGCGACAAATATCTTGCACATGTCACAACCCCCGTGTTTGTACATTACTATATATTTCATGCGTCATAACCACCATATTTATAGAATGTTAGTTAGAGAAGTTGTTTCATGCAAAGAAACATTTAAAAGTGATTGTTTGCGCATGAACAGAATTATAATCTGTACGATAATCTCAAATTATAATTCACTAACACTATTTTTTTTGTGACACCGAATTAAACCTTATATTTTTAAAGTTCAAACAGTTGATCTAACCCGTTGAACATGTTGGATATATTAAAATGTGCTTGCAGATCAACTTTTATATTTTTTTTAATATTCTTACTATTTATTAAGATAGGTACAAAAACTCAATGGTCTGAAAACAATGATTTTGTAAAATACTTAATAAATAGTAAAAAAAAAATTTAAAATGTAAAATTTGGTTTCTAAGCACATTTTAATATGGAGATCATGTTGAACGGTTTGGATCGACTATTTAGACTTTAAAAACTTTAAAATTAAATAGTATAATTTTGTGTCACTAAAAAATAATGTAAGTGGATGCTTCCTCTTTTATCATATATACTTGTGTAAAGAAATGCAACAGAAAGGAGGACCCGTACCTGCCCACCCCCCAGCCTACGACAAATTTGAACAAAACCAAAAAATAATAGTTGTCATGCATGATCACCTTCCATTCAATTATTCAAATCATTTGAATTAAGAAATGTCACCTCTTTGTGTCCAGGACCATAGATTTTTTTTTATTCCGTATTTAAAATATTACAAAATTATTCTGACTTCCAAAGATTCGGTAAGATTATAAACACTTTATTAATACATGGGTTGAATAGTTTTCACTGAACTCAGCTTACCAAAAAAAAATCAACAGTTTTTACCTGTATAAACATATAACTTTAGTTACAAATATTTACTGTGTGTGTTGAAAAACCAAGCAGTCTTGTCAAACTTCTAAAGATCGGAGCAATCATTTTTTTTTTTGTAAAAATACAAAATTGACCAAATATAATCTCCACCACATCCCAA
The DNA here is from genome assembly GCA_964058825.1 of Carex arenaria. Taxonomy (NCBI): domain Eukaryota; kingdom Viridiplantae; phylum Streptophyta; class Magnoliopsida; order Poales; family Cyperaceae; genus Carex; species Carex arenaria. Next base: position 403,296 of record CAXKVW010000159.1, read on the forward strand.
ATAAATACATAAATGAAGTAGAAGTATCTACCTTGCTTCCTCACTACAGTCCTACAGCTTCAGTTAATAATATTTATAAATAAAAATAAAATACAAGGTTTAGTAGAGGAAGAGGGGGAGGGCAACTAACTCTTGAGAGTAAACAAAAGAGAGTGGAGGTTGATATTTTTTTTATTCTAATTATTTTATTGCTTGTCATAGTAATGGAAATGACGAAGTCTTTATCCGTCAAAATAACTTCAAAATATGATGGGACTGATTCTGTTCTGAAAATTAGGTGCATTTGTTCAGTTGTATTTTCTCAATTTGTCAGCTGGAAATATCTGCTGCTGTCAAAACTGGTTGGAAGTTGATCAAATTTCAGCAAGTATGTTGTTCATACATCAATCTTTCTTGAAAAAAATATGTATATATGAAGAGGGATCCACTTACACCATTTTTAGTGACATTAGATTACACTCTATATTTTCAAAAAAATTAAACAATTAATTCAAACCGTTCAACATAATCTCCATATTAAAATGTGCTTGAAGACCAAATTTTATATTCTTTTTTTGAATTTTTTTTACTATTCATTAAGTATTTTACAAAATCATTGTTTTCAATTTTTCATACCATTGAATTTTTGTACCTATCTTAATAAATAGTAAAAAAAATATAAAATTTGATCTACAAACACATATTGGACATTTTAATATGATTCTAACAAGATATACTATATAGTATTTATTATGAACTGCCATAATAAAAGGAGTTCTCTGCAAACTTCGGAGCATCTCTTACAATTACTTTTCTCTAGTTTGCATATATACATGTGCAAATTTGCCCGGTTAAACCAGGCAGAAACAAATTGGCTAATTTGATGAAACTCATTCAGCATTTATTAATTGGAGACATTCACAACAGCAAGAAATTATTGAAGTGGAATCTAAATTTTACATATTTAAGTTCCAGATTTCAAAACTTCAATAAGAATGTGCGTATTTCCATGGGTCCCAGTTCTACCACAAGAGCTTCACTATCAACTGGGCCTCCTCTTACAGGGGATGATTTATTTTGATCCCCCCCTTCAACTTTCCAATTTAGCCTCTTCATCTCTGATTTTACTTGATTTGTTGATAAACTCATTTCTGTTATTTCTTTTATCTGTTAAAGGCATGAAATAATTAGAAACAGAAGAGAAAGTATACTTCAAGAGTGATTAAGAAAATGCCAAATGCAAACATAATTTACAGGGAGCAACACATTTGGTCCACTGGTTAGTATTTCTGCCAGTAAATATACAAGTGGTTGGTAATTTAAGCAGGTTTCCATGGTGCCAGACTTGCTGGTACACTGTATCACCTCAAAATTGGTTTAATCTGAACTGGTTAAAGAACCAAAACTAGAAAGCATTGATCACTTATCTAGTGAGTTGTGTTTGGTACAAACCGGGACATACTATTGGAAATAACATACCGATCTTTGAGAGAAGAGCTTCTTAAGCTCCACACTTGCTATCATGGAATAATTAGCATCCTCACCAGCCTATAAATATTAATTCACATCAAACATGCAACTTAAATGTGTTTGGAGGGTTTCTATGCGAACATTCTACAGAAGATTTCTTTTATTTTGAACTCATAACCTCAAATAAATGTGCCAATCGTAGAAGTACATTTCCATCATCCATAATCTACAACAATAAATTAATTAATAACATTAGATAATTTTGTTCTTATTTTACAAATATTATATATTAAAATATATCCTTATTAAAAGAAACCTGCAGTGTGATCAGTGCAACATTTGGAGGCAAGCTGTAATTTTCTTCCATCAGGATAGATTTTGTAACATGAGATGACTTCCAACTATCCTCATCCTACACAAATAAAAGTAGCATAAAATGTAGTAAATAAAAAAGTACTTCACCAATCTAAAGGTATATCCATAATATTGTACCCAGAAGGGCCTTAACCCCAAAAATGATTTCCACATTTGACTACACAGGGATGGAACTGGATCCTTTCTTATTAAATTCAAAGGGCAAATAAGAAAACAATAAGCTAAAAGGGAGCACATAATCTTATACCTCATATGAGAAAGCTAGAAGAAATGGAGAGTAGATTTGTTGGCCAGTTGTTCTGCGCCAGTATGATCCATTTCCTATTTTGTTAATTCCGATGTAATAATTTCCTCTAATCTGAGACAAGAATATAGTAAAGAGATTATAAATTAACCAAGTAGTTTATGTCAAAAATGATATGTGCACAAAATCATAGAATAATATATTTAACAGTACCGTAAGGCCTTCGCAGTTTTCTTTTATGCAAACTTCTTCACTAAGCACCTCCCCCACCCCTTTGTGATCATCAAATAGCATCCGTCTAGAATTCAACAAAAACAATTCCAGCCCAATCAAAGATAAGACTTGGCCTTTTCCATATCCCCCCCCCCCCCCTCCCCACCCACACACCCCTCTCAACAAGAGATGATAATAAAAGAATAGTGGGAAAATTACCTATGGAGCATTAATTCTATTTGACCATCTAGAATGCTTGAAGCTCCAATAGCACGATCCACAAGTATAGAGAGCTCATAGTTCTCATCCACTATATACGCCCCAAGATTAACCTATAAGATTATAAAAAAAGTACATCTAAAATTTGCAATGAAAAAATTTCCACATTAAAAAAAAATAAAGAACTAGAAATCAAGTACCGGATAGTAATTTCCAGCAATAGGCTGAGTCACATTCAGATCCCAATCTTCCCTATGATCCCTTACCTATTTCAAACATATTGAAATATGAACTTCCAAGCTAGTGCAAAAAGGCAAGTTGTCAATCTATTACATATTGGAACAACCCATTATTAAATGGGATGGTAAAAAGAAGCAGCTGCTAGTAGATGTCAAGGTTGTTGAACTAACCCGTTTTAGAAAGTCTCTTCCATTTGAATCGGTGTAAAATGTACCGTTTGTAACCATATTTGTTGTAAGTCTACTAATGATCTCTTTTCCAACTCCATCTTCTATGGGTATTGGTCCAATCTACACGTGGATATTAATTAGTTATATCTATATTTTACACCATGAATCATCAAAATTTATATAGCTGCATATTCATCAAATTCACAATTTAAGCCTCTTTTTTCTCTCAAACATTAAAAAAATTAATGTTTCTAAGATGAAGTGAGGCAAAAATCTGTACTTAGCCACCAGAATTAGCTCTGGTATTATCTTTTTGTCTGCATGAAACACGACAAAAGAAAATTCAAAATATTTAAAACATGATATTTTATCATCTGAAGCACCAGTCTAAAGAAAGATAAGAATGACTCACAGTAAATTCAACTTCAGCATAATGCCTCTCCTTATAAAGCCTTGTCACCTGAGAAAATAGTTAATTGCATTTTGCATTTAAATTGTTCAAAAGGAAAATGTTACAAAAATAAATTATGACTCAAGGACTGACCTGATAAATCCATGAATTGAACTGTTGATGGACCTCATCAACTAGTTGACCCCTTTGAACCTTTAAATCCACCTGATACAAATTACAATTTATTTAAAATTCCACACAAACAAGCAAAAATAGCAAGCAAATATAGTAATAAAATATATTACCTAATTTCAAAGAAAAACCAATATCAAAATGGCAAAAGAAAATAAGTATCAGATTGAATTACCGAACTAGAGGCGCTAGTGGCAAGAGTCCCATTTGGTCGAAATATATATGCACCGGAAGCCTACAAATTAACCATGCAAAGTGACAACTACAATAGTAAGTCAATAAATTAGGATAAATTCTGAAAAGAAAAAATATTGCAATAAGTTTAAATAAATTTGGGAACCTGAGTGTCTGATGTGTCGCCTGGACTGGAACTATACCAGAGATAACGTTGTTGTATTGGCAGGTTAATCTAAACATATTAAGGTTCAATAAGAAACCAAAAATGGCATTGGAGAATAGCAGAGAATAATAAATAAATAAATAAAAAGGCAAAAAGACTAACGCCTGTTATATAATTGGTCATGCTTTGCAGTTGACCAGAAGAGGAAAAGGACATTTTTAGAGGTCCAGGCCCCACCTCAATAGTGTCATCCTCCAAGTAAGTTAATCTAGCTTCATATTCACCTTTTGTGTCCACTGCTCCATTAATATAAAGGGTCAGCAAAGGCATTTAAAAATTTTACATGGTTACAGTAAGAAACCTTGTATTGTATTCTGCTTCATGTTGTTATATTGTTTATGTTTTACCTTTTGAAGTTTGTCTGGAAATGTAGTATGAGCTCCAACCCAAAGGAGGTGCAGAAGCTTGAAAAATAAGCCAATATTTTGGGTTTTGTTTTGGGGATATTCCAAGATTAGCCTCTACATAAAATTTTCTTAGATTTAGAGTGATGTTATCTATCTCCAGAAGCTGTGTTTCAATAGAAGCTCCACTTGAGTCCTTTACTACAAGCTGGTCATCACTGACCTGAAAATAATAAATAATCAGAGAATATCCAGAAAAAGCACCAACATTATCACAAAATAATAAACCATTATTCTGAGAACTTTGCAAAGAAGTTCTATCGAGGTGCATTTGCATAGACATGCAAACAGTATTGTACTCACTGGTATCCTGATGAAATCAGTCCGATGCCATCCGAGAGGGTTGTATGCCACTATCACCTACATATTAAAATGTCAGACGCTTACAAGATTGAGATTCAATATATTCTCAAATACAGAGAAAAATAATTACATCATAAGAGAACCATACCAAGCTTTTCTTGGATGAGATCTCTTGCTCTGTTGCAGGGCAGTAGCTTATATTAAGCAAATTGCACTAAATTATTCCAAAGCAAGTTTCAGTTAGCAAAATGTAACTCCTGAGGTATGGCTGGTACCAACTTACCAGAGCTTACAGAAGCTCACTAATATTATATTATTCTGAGTTTCTGACTATTCTAACCAGACTATTATATTACTGTTTTTATTTTGTTGTAAAACCACAATTTAAAAAATAACAAGTAGAAAAACAGAATCTAAAATAATTAAATAGACTAAAATAACATGTACCTGACTAAGTTTTTCAGCCAACGATGAGCGCATATTGCTTTGACTAGTCAGACAAGTCAGAGCAACATTAACCCCTTTAGCTGCCTGAAAAAGTTAATTAATAACCAAAAAATACAAGTACAACCTCTGTCACTCCAAAAAACTCAAAGAAATAACTAAAAAGAAATAACAAAATGAAGAAAGACATTAATACCTTAGATGCGCCTATGGAAAGACGTTTGGCATAATCACTAGTGGTGTGTTGCCGTGAGGTTCCCGAGACAGCATCATGATGTTGGGCCACTGCCAATGCATCTCCTAGACTTGGTGTATAGAGATCATTAGATGTGTTACCCATCATGAATTCTAGTTGCCGTGCAGCCTGTATAGAAAGAATAATTCCATTATTATGCAGATCAAACTTGACACCAGTACCTCCAGTAAAAAGTGAAGTCGATCACAAAAACCAATGTAAACACAAATTGATAAAGATGCCTGACTTTTAATACCCAGCATTGTGGCATTACTAGTAAAAATAGGTCCGCATAGTCTGTTTCTGATTTCTAATTCCAGTAAAAAGGAGAATGTGTAGTACCAGATAATATCCACTAAGGTCACGGACATATCGCTTGAAAGCAGGTCGGCTGGTGAAATACCCAGTCCAATAAGTATTTGGCTTGTCAGCATAACTACAAATCATTATAGGACATAATCAAATTAGCAGGTTGACAATAAAATAGAACTAATAGTATTGAAGAATAAGACAGAGGGAGAGATTACGGGAAGTAATCATCATATTTTAATGGCCACGATTCATCCAGGGAATTTAGCAAGTCTATATAAATGGACGGTGTTGAATAAAAAGCATTGACTCGACCATCCTGTTACAGAAATTAGTGTTCAATAAGATCTGTCAGATTTCTCAAATTTAAGCACAACAAAGAATGTATTATCAATTGAAAGCCGTCCTCGGACTATCTATATAACACACAAATATATATTATATTACAAGGGACTAAAGTATAAACATGCTTCCTTAGGAGAGACTATTTACCTTGTTAACATAATGGATAAGTTTGTCCATGTTCCTAAACCATGATTCAGCATATTTGTACTTAAAATCTTGTCCCATTGTCCACATTATATGATTGGTACGTGTCACATTAGCCTGAAAGAAAGAGGTAAAAATAACAAAAAAAAAAAGTGAATTTGGTCTAGTATTAAATAATGAAAATCAAATGATGACAAGTTCCAAGAAAAAAAAAAACCTGAGTTAAAGCAGCATCTATAAAATCGTGTACACGCTGTTCCACATTATAGTCAAAAAGAAGTTGGTCATCCTGCAGAAATTTCATCAGCAAAACAGTGATAAAAGAGTCACATCAACTGAGATACCTTTTTCACAAATTTCGTAACGTAAGAAATACCAAAATATCATGATGCGTATTGAGAAATGGTAGAAAAGAATTACCTGGACTGGTATAATGTTGTCAAAGATTTCAAAACAAAAACCCTCAGGAGGACCGTAATGCACTGGAAATGTATCTGCAAATATCTACACAAAGAGACAGTATTTTATTATTTTTATATTTCTTTATTCTTCGGAATAGAATGAACATAAATCAATTAACCTGAGAAGAGGAGCCAAGGGATTTTGATCCGCGCCATATAACTTGGAGAGTTTTATCTGCCTTTCTCTTGGCTCTATCCTGGTAATCTATTCGAGCAAAATGCACTGAATCGAAACCTAGCTGCCATTTCAAATTCAATAATTTCAGCAATCTGTGTACATAATCTACATGAAAGGTTTTGATTTGTAAAATTCACCTCGGCTCCTAGCAAGTAGCCTTGCACAGCTGAGTGCCCAAACGGGTCAATCTGCCACCCAATTCTTGGGACCTTGCCAAATTGCTCTTTTATCAAGCGGTGACCGAGGGTAGTTTGGTCAATCATGTCAATGTAATGTGTGGTTGCCTCATCATGCATGCACCAGCCACCATTTCTGGATCAAATTATTCCAACTGCGGTGATGAACTTTTATAAATCGTAAAATAGATATAGAACAGTTTTAATTCATTTTTAATTTTTCTAAAATGGTAAATACGCACATGAACTCGAGCTGACCAGAGTCAACCAGATTTTTTACTAGGGATTTAGTTGTTTCACTTTGCTCCTCCCACCACCTTTGGAAAAAAGCCTAACATAATTGGATAAAATTAAACTTTAATTGTGTCATAAATAATAGACAAAGGACTTTAGAATTTACCTGTTCTACAAAAATAAATTTCCTGTCTGGATTTCTAAGCAAGCCTTCAACAACTGAATCCAGGACATTTATCATGCCTCCTACCTAAAAAGAAAACACAAAATTATAATGAAAAGAAATGGAAGTATACAACAACAAAAAATGAAGGCACACTCCACATAATGTACTATACAAAAAGAGCCAAAGTAAGCCAGATAACAGGCAAGGACTTGGATCTTTCTTCAAAAATAAAGGCTTAATTGAATTAGTACCAATTATATTCTGTTTCACTATGGTGACTGTGAATTATCTAATTGATTCATGTTCTTATTTACCATAAATGACAGAAGCTAGTCAAATAGAAATTGAGAAGAGTACAAAGAATTAAACCCGAATGCTGTTATTGGCTCCGACAAAGTACTGATCAATGGTCTTCAGCCATCCCACATCATCGTGCGAATGCGGTACCAGGTGCACATTCAGCTTACCAGCCACTGGACCAGCAGTCGTATTGTACCTGATATAACTACCAGAACCGGTACGCACCAAGACCGTGAAGCATAGTACAACGAGAGTGAACCAGAGAGAAGCCCGATCCATCTCCTCTCTCTCGCTCCCTTTCTCTCTCTCTAAGCTTATTATTGCTAGAAAATGTAAAGTTTACGCCATCTGAGAGTTTCAGACTTCCATTGATTGATTGTCCTGTCGAACAAGCGATTAACAATCTTTAATTTTAACTAGGACCAGAAAATGGGGCCTATCTAATTCTTAGATTTAATGGGGCGTGTACTTCAATTATGCTACTACTGTCCAATTATTATTTTTCTTCGCTTTCGAGTTTTGGTTTCTAGTCATCTCTTTTGGTATCCTTTCCTTTTCAATTCTCTTCTCGCTCTTTGGAGAGGATAAGAAGGTAGTTCCAGTTCCAATCACTTCAGTACACCAAACAGGAAAAATAATAAAAAGGAGAATGGAAGAGGAATTCTCATCCTCTGAGATATCTCAAACTTTGCGTGACTTTTTGGAATATCTCAATCGTTCAAATACATTCTGCACGATCTCAAATCTCAAATATTACTGACCCCCTACGGTTCCCCGAATAGGCACCGGACACGTTGGTCACGCAAAAATTGAGATATCTCAGACGATACGCGTCCATGGAAGAGAAGAATAGAAATAGAATATTCCAAATTGTGAACGGAGTGGGTCCAATGCACAACGGACCTATGAGCTCAATAATCGTCCGATGTATATCAAGATAAGTGCGCACGAAAATTAAAGTAGACTCGTACGAAAATTAAAGCAGAAGCATGAATCTTAAAGTACATTGAACGGTGATTAAACCGGTCGAACCAAAGTAGGTCCGATGCCCATCGGACCTACACTATCAAGTTTTCGAGCTTGGAAAAAGCCTTCTTTTGTTTTCTTTCCTCTAAGGGTGACGTGGCTCCTCGATCGTTGTTTTAGTCTACAATTCATGGCCCAAATTCGCTGGAACGGCCCAGTTATCACTATACGGCAATCAGCACCGTCCGATTCACATTAACAAAAAATGCTGGACCGTGACAGCTCAGGTGGTCCAATGCAATCCAGATTCCACCCAACTACGTGCTAAAGATTGTTCACCTGAACCCAAGCAACCGGAGACTAGCATGTGAGAAAATTTAAAACCTAGCCAATAAACGAGTTCATAAATTCCAATTATTGGACTTGCAAAAAGACCAATTAACGATTTAGAATTGCTAGAAATGTTATTTAGTTTAAGTGGAAACTTATTTGATAGTATTGATACCGTTATTACTATTAGTAGTAGTATTATTATTACTATTATTATTTTTATTACTGTATCTTGACTTTATAATTATAATTGAATTTCATTTCTAGTCTACTCTAATTTATTTGAAATTAAAGACTTGATTGTTGTTGTTATTGGAAACTTATTTGGGTTACCTTACTAATTGGATAAATTAGCAGTAGCAAGTATTATCGACATGGAATGCAAATTTTACATTATTTGAGTTCCTAACGGTGAGCTTCGCTAATCGCTACTCTAGTCTTGAGTTTATAGGCTGACATGTCTTTTTTTTCTTCTCCCCTTCGCTCCAGATTTCAAATAGTGCGGAGAGGCGGAGAGCTCGTATTTCTCATACACTATATATTTTTTAACCAACTATTTAATACCCTTTTTTATTATAACAAAGAATTTTCTCCATCTAAATTTTGAAATCATAACTTTTCACATAAAGACCATGTGTCTTTGCCATTAGACCAAATGTTAGTTCTTAACCTACAGATTGGTTTAGAAAATAAAAGAAGAATTATGATTTGTAGCATAATAAAAGTTCACGACACTAAATAATAAAATTTTAAATTGAGCAGCGGATAATAATTTCTAGCGATTGGTTGGGTCACATGGAGATCTCAATACTCCCTATAATATCTTTTCTATTTCACGCATATTCAAATTTTAAATTTTAAGTGACTATATGTAATAATGCAAAGGCAAAATTTTCAAGGTCAGACATGTAAAAACAGGTATTAAAATATAATCTGCATATATAACCATTATCGAACTATCTAAGAGCTATTTATTATAAGATGGTGGTATTCCTATATTCACATAGCATACTTACTAACAAGCATGGTTATGGAATCAAAATATTTTATATTATTTGACTATTCAAGCCACCTGATTCGCATTCAAATCAAAATAATTTATATTTTAATCAAATCCCGTGATCAGGCGCGACTAACCTGATAAAAAAAACTGCTACTTCCATTTTTCTTTTTGCAAACTGAAGAACCTCTAAAGTTTGGACTCTTATTAGTCTTAGGCTTCCTCTATCTGACTGGCATTTTCCCCCAGTTGACATTTTAAAAATGTATTAATACAAATTGGCTCATATATCCTCATATATTGAATCTTTCTCCCTGAGAGACATTTCAATACCGACATTAAGAACCAATATCATCAAAGTGCTAATACTGTACAAGAATTACCATGTCAATTGAAAAAAAAAATAGAAAAAATCTAGAATCTATGATTCTGTACCTTCCTCAAGACCAAGTCATTACAAGTTTAATATTCAAAATCAAACACATATCACCTATACAAAATAACTGCTTCAAGGACATGTTTTCTATAGCACTGACATGGTTTATGAGATTACCAGGTAAACCCATTATTAAAATTCTTTACTTTCCTGACAACTAAGTCATAACAAGTTTAATATCCAAAAGCAAACACATATCACCTATACAAAATAATTGCTCAAGGACATATGTTTTCTATAGTACTGACATGATTTATGAGATTCCCAAGTAAATTCTTAATAAAGTACTTCAACCACTTATCAGTCAAAACACAGATCACTGACAGGCTTATCCTTCAAGATGGAAATCTGGCCATCTTTGATCAGTAAATCCTCATCAAGCAACACAACCCGTTTGTGAAGGAAGGAGATGTCATCTGTCAAATCCTTGTTGACTTTTCGAAGGACCGCCACCTCGTGAGATGCAAAATCTCTCTCCTCCATGGCTGTTTTGAGCATGGAGCGGGTGGCTGTCAATTCCTTGCCTGTTTCTTGAAGCTCCTCTTGCAATTGGTTGATCTGCTCTATTTTCTTTCCTATCTGTTTAATTAGCCACAAGCACAAAAGCAACAATTATTGTGTTGCATTTCGTGTATGTATAAGTTACTACCAAAAAGGAAGAAAAGGAAAACGCTACAAAAAGTAACCAAAAGACTTTTCCTCTATAGTCCAATTAGACTCGTTTAGACATAAGTTGGCACCAAGTTACAACTAAAAGCAACAGCAAGAGAAAAAGGCCAAAAAATGTCATACAAGGTTCCCGTATGGTCTATACAACTGAGCCTCAAAACTCCTAGGTACCTAACCATTACCTGAAGAATCTACCCAGGTACCTGAATGAACTCCTTTACAAGCAAGTACCGGATTCTAGTTAGAAGAAGAAGAAGAAGAGAGAGAGAGAGACCTGAATCTCCATGTCTTTAGTATTGTAAGTGAGGCAACAAATCTCATCCTGCATTCGCTGTATCTCGCTTTGCAAGAGCTCTTCGCCTCTCACTAGTGATGCCACTTCCTCCTGTAATTGCTCGATTTCCTTTTCCTTTGAGAACAAATTCTCTCGCAGAACTTTATTTATCATAGTCTCCAACTTCAACTGCTCTTCCAGTTCAACCTATCCAAGTTTATGTATGAAGCTCAGTTAAGCTCTTACAAACCATGAAAAAGAGAAAAAATTGGCAAGTTTCTGAAGATCTTGCCCCAATTTAACATGAACCGACACAGTTAAGACCAACACATATGAATAATGGGTCAGGGTCAGGTCAGAATGTCTTGGCTTGTTGACAGGTCACTTTGAATATACCCATTTAAGAATTATATCAAACTCTGATATTATCCAAAATTAAACCTCATTTAATGATGGTCCAACTGTTCAACAAGATCAGATAGGTTAACGGGTAACTCTATATTTGTTGACCCCAGATGATTTTGTTGAAAATGAAACAAAAGCTGCACCTGACACATAATTGTTGACCGAGTTTGTATGATAATCAATATTAATTTTGCAATTACCTCTGATGGATTATTCATGTGTTGCCCATCTGAGTATTCCTCTGATTCTTTAACACCAGACTTCTCATCCAACACTGATGAGACACATTGCAAGTTCCTCTTTAGACCCTCAATCCCTTTTCTTATGCTTTCACACTTTAGAGTATACTGTATCAAAGAGTACCTCTCCTCATCTCCATCCCGCCCCTCAAAATTTTCCCTATTTTTATTCTTCATGCACTTCAACAAACCACTACAAACTCGACTACACTCATCGAGCAAACAAAGCCCCTTGCCTTGCAAACATTCAACCCTTTGACGAATTTCCTCTTCAAGTCTCACAAACCCATTACCGTTACCATTTTTACCCTTATTGAGTCTCTCCAAGAAAGAAATATTTTCACGCCTTAATACCTCTATTTCTATCCGGCACGATTTGACCTCTTGTCTTAGATTTTGCTCCACACCGGTAAGCCTCGAAATCTCAGTATCATACCAGCTGTCTTTATCTCTTGGCTTTTTATCATGTCTCAAACTGTTGATGCTCTTTTCTTGGTCAGTACAAGTTCTTTGAAGCCTAAGAACTGTCTTATGCAATGCCCTTGCTTCTTCTTCTTTCTCTTTATAGCTCATCCGGAAATGACCTAATTGCCCCTCAGAAATTTTAAAACTTTCAGTCACCTCTGTTAATGACTGTTTGAGCTCCAAATCATTCTTCCTCTCTATATCTAACTGTGCCTCGTAATCCACCATTTTAGCCTGAATTTCTCCTTCTCTTGATTTTAGAGAGGATATCTCTCTCTGAAGCACCACATTTTGTTCTGCAAGTTCTCTGACTCTATCTCTGAGCCTCTTCTCCTCTAACTCATACTTGCCTAGCTTGACCGACCAATCATTTGAATGCCAGTCAAGCTCTCTCTCCCGGTCTAACTGAAGCTCAGTCTTCTCCATTTCAAGCTGCCTCAAGCACGCATCCAGTTCTAGCCTTGAGTTTCTATATTTTTCCTTTAAATCAAACCGTTCAGCTAGTCTAGACTTAATTTGTGCAGATAGCTCTAGAGCAAGATGCTTTCTGTCTCTATTTATCTCTCGAATTATAGTAAGCAGAGATTTGGCAGTTACCTGTTGAAATATTGAAATATAAATCATGAACAATGGTTGTATATGTAATGGTTCATTATAGAAAGAATTGCAATAAGAAACAACATTTACACGGAGATTAAAGATTTCAGACTGGTTAATGGAAACAGTTCAATAAAAAAAATGTTACCCGACTGTACCTATTGCATGAACTAAATAAAAGCTTTGATATGATCTACTTGATGCGCTGAATATTTTGTATTATGTTCTGTCTTCTTGTGACGACGATTGGGTTTCATTTCTAGCCTACCCCAACTTGTTTGGGACTAAAGGCTTGGTTGTTGTTGTTGTTGTTGTTTATGCTAAAAGGCAGACCGTACAAGCAAGCATGTGCAATCTAATAAGTTATCCATACCATCAATTAGTCATGCAAAGATAATAAGCAAAACATAATTCATTTTCAAAGATTTTTGGTGCATTTGTTAACAAACATTAGACTTTGAAAATCAGGACCAAGTACAGTACCCCTTTAAGCCTAAGCTTATCTGATTCAAAGTTCTCTTCAGAGAGGCATGCAAGTATCTCATCAGCCTCCTGAGCCTTCCTCATTAATGCCTCATCCACATCATACAAATTGGCTAAATTTGAAGAAAATGCCCTTGCATCAGATGTATCCTCATAGATATCCTCAACGCGGGAAGTCGTTTCAGACTCGAGATCTCTTGCCTCTCTAAAAGAATTTGACTCCCTGGAATGGGGCCGTGGAGGCTTCCCTAGACCAAGAGCAGACATTTTTCTGGGGAGCGAATCAGATTCCTTATTGGTGTCAGAAAAGGTGCTCTGATTCTCTTCTAGTGGGTTGCTGATTTCTTCTTGTCGCTGCTCCCCTTCTATGTACACATCTAGGAAACTGTTTTTATCTGCAAGGTTTGTGATGTGTGAGGACTGGCATCTAACAGGGGCTGAAGAGATTAAAGGAGAGTCCGAATTGGAGAAGTCAAGGTAATGGATATCATTGGATCCATTCCTTGAGAATGGGCACCTATCGAGAAAGAGATCACAGAATAAACAAACAATGAGAATATTGTCAATATTCATAAGCATTTAAGCATACTGAAGGAACAAAACAGACGAGAAAACAAAAACATAAAAAAATTCACAAATGGGCTCGAAATGTAATCTCCACTTTATCAGTTCCACTGCATTTAATTTCCGTATAAAATATATGCAATTCAGGACTAAAGTGCAGGCCTAAAATTTCTATGCTCTAATCCTACCCTTTTACACACCGAACAGAAAAATAGTAATGAACTATCAAAGAGAATAGCAAATGACTTTTTCTTTGGGGTGAGGTAGGATTATGTTGGCTGAACTTACTGAATTGGGCTGAACTTCTGATAAATCTGAGGCAGTCCATTAAAATTTTGACAGAAGTTGGAATCAGATTCATCTGTATAGTGGAAAGGAGCTGGAGATGAGAAAGAAAGGCTTCTCCTTAGTCGAGGACTGGAGAAGTCTTGTTCATCTGCATATCGCTTCCTTGACTTTGAAACAGACTCATCAGGAGTTCTGGACCCACTAAAAGCTGCATCCCCTTCTAGGAATTTTTGATAATTGTCTTTGCCAGCTGGCAATGGAGGTGTTTTACTATTATCTTCATAACTGTTGGATTTGAAGGAAAAAAATCTCCTCATCATTTTCTCTAAATCTACAAAACAAACAAAAAGAGGTGGTATAATTTTTAAGAAGGTTTTCAAAAACTCACACACCCAGAAAACGAACAAAATCAAGTCAGTTAAACTGAATAGAAAAGAAATGGTCTTGGAAAGTAATTTTGGTGCGGAATAGATAACAAACTACAGAACTTCAGTAATGCAAATGATGAATTATGTAGTTAGCAAAGAAGTTGGGTCGGCAGGTCTGATTGGGTCGCAAGCAGTGGTCAGGAGGGTGGGGGAAAGAGCGAAAGAGAGGGGAACTAGAGGCAATTGGATCTCTGATCTGCACAGATCTTACTGTGAATCTGAGAGTCCAAATTTTGGGACTGGTTTGGAGTACGATAGGATTGGTGCATTGGAACCCTCTTCTAAAGACTAGACACACACGTAGGGTTTAGGGTTTTGTGTGTGTCTAACTAGAAATATGCAAGTAAGAATATACAGATCTAACTAGAATGTGCCCTCAAAACTAAGCTCAAGATTATCTTCTGAGTCAAGCGCTGACTTAATTCATATGCCGGGTGGAAAAAGGTTTTAACAAGAAATACACGAGTTAAGAGCTAAAAAAGAAAAAAAATTAAAATATAAAGAAAAAG
This sequence comes from Carex arenaria, assembly GCA_964058825.1. Lineage (NCBI taxonomy): Eukaryota > Viridiplantae > Streptophyta > Magnoliopsida > Poales > Cyperaceae > Carex > Carex arenaria. Next base: position 418,541 of record CAXKVW010000159.1, read on the forward strand.
AATACCACACTGCGATCTTCTCAACGATTAGAAGAAGTGGCTAGGCACCTACTGCCTGGCGACAGGAACACACCAGAGCTTCAGTTGAGGCTAAGAGAAAGATCTGTGCATGAGCCCCGCCAGATCCACAATCAGACCTCCGATTGATCGTTCCTTCTTAAAGAGGTTTGAAGAGCGATGACAAGGGTTAAGATTCCGAGCGATGGGGGAGGTGAAGACGCCGACAAGGCTTTTGAGAAAAAAGAATACTAATTAGGTTAGCGAGAGAGAGAGTATTAGTAGTAGTAGTAGGAAGGAGATAAAGATTGATTAGTGAAATGGTCGGAAACGAAGGCGAGACACCTCCGACGAATTCCTTTTTCAATGGTTCTTTCTTGCGCTGGAGGAGTGGAAGAGAGGATAGACTCGTAGAAGTATTGAAACGGCTCCTCGGCGCGGGGTTTCCAGATATGAAATTTGTCTTCAGAAGCAAACTCAATATGGGCTTCGGCCATTCGGCATGGGCCAGCTTTGATATTTACTTGCTGAGTCCGGAATGGGACCAAGTTATGTTACACCATTTCTGCCATATAATCTGATAGTAGCATTTGTCCGAATCCATTGGTGGAAGAATTGATGATTCCCATATCAGATCCTATTTTTCATGCTATTTGCGCTAGACGCTATCCCAATGTTAATTTTTATTACTCAGTGCTAAAATAAATTAAAACCTCACCTGTTCGTGAATTCCAATTATTGGACTTGAAAAGAAAAAAAAAACAATTAATGATTTCGAATTGCTTGAAATGTTATTTTGTTCAATGGAAACTTGTTTGGCTGCCTTATTAATTGGAAACATTGACAATAGCAAGAATTATTAACGTGATATCCAAAATTCACATATATAAGTTTCAAAACTTCAACAAAAAGGTGCGTATTTCCATAGGTCCCAGTTCAACCACTAGAACTTCACTATCAACCTTGCCCCCTCTTACAGGCTGCAATGTGTCTTCTTCTCCCCCTTCAGTTTTCCAATTTAGCCTCTTCATCGTTGACTTTACTTGATTTGTTGATAAATTTGTTTCTGTTATCTCTTTAATCTGTTAGAGGCACAATTCAGAAAGCAAAAGGAAAATGTCAATTGCCACAAGTGCAGTAAGTTCATAACAAGCAACAATTCATCAACTGGTTCATACTTGCGTAGTGTGGATAAAGGTCGGCTCGTTTTTAGTTTGTACATGGTACTACATTAAGGTTGTAAGCTAGTGCACATGGTACAACCATGATTGGCATATTTCATCACCGGTACACAAAATTTCTTTACAAAAGCATTATGTTAATCAACTATTATATTAGAGAACCAAAAGAAACTTCAGAAAAAAGGAAGAAAAAAAGAAAGAAAACAATTGACCACACACTGAAATAGTTACTGGTATTGTTTGGTATTAGATCAGTTCAAGGTAAGAAATAACATACCAATCTTTGTGAAAAGAGCTTCTTAAGCTCCACGCTTGCCATTGTGGAATAATTGGCATCTTCACCAGCCTATACATATTAATTTAGATCAATGTGTATGTTGAAAGTGGTTGAAAGAACTTAAGCAAGCATTCTAAAATGGAGGGAGTAATTCTATAACTTACCTCAAATAAATGTGCCAAACGTAGAAGCACAGTTCCATCATCAAGACTCTACAACAATAAAGTGAAGAAGATATTTTAGTTCCATTCATATTTGACATGGATTTTAGATCAAAGAATTAATGTTATTCAAAACCTGGAGTGTGATTATTGCAACATTTGGAGGTAAGCTGTAATTTTCATCCATCAAGGAAGATTTTGTGACATGAGATGACTTCCAAACCTCCTCATCCTACAAAAAAAAAACAAAGAAATAAAACAAGATAGCTAGCAAATAGAACGGTACAACCTATCTGAAGAGCACATTTACAAATAACCAACCAAAAAGTGCTTCACCCTGTGAAAATGATGCTTAACTATGACAGCATACATGCATTTTGATTTGTGTGCCTTTACCATTGATTTCAAAGAGAAACTAAGGAACTACCAAATAACAGGGATGAAAAGTGGATAAATAGCAATTCTTATACCTCATGTGAGAAAGCTAGAAGAAAAGGAGAGTAGATCTGTTGACCAGTTGTTCTGCGCCAATATGATCCATTTCCTAATTTGTTAATTCCAATGTAATAATGTCCTCTTATCTGATAAATGAAATCGCAGAGATTTATTAACCAATCATTTTACTCAAAAATTTCAAGCAAATTTCAAAGATTTCAGGAAATCAAATGTGCAACTATACCGTAAGACCCTCGCACTTTTTTGCTACACAGACTTGTTCATCAAGTGCCTCTCCAACACCTCTACCATCATCATGTAGCATTCGCCTAGAATTTAACAAAATAATACCAGAAATATAAGAATAGAAGACTCGGGCATTCTCACAAACTCTCATTTTGGAACGATGAGGATAATAGTAGCGAAAATACCGATGAATCATTAATTCTATTTGACCATCTTCAATGCTTGAAGCTCCAACTGCACGATCCACTAGAACAGAGAGCTCATATTTCTCATCCACAATATATATTCCAAGATTAACCTACAAAAATGTAAAAAAAAAAAAAGTAGAATTTATGATATGGGGCATAAATAATAAAAGTTAGCAGCACTAATGAAAATTTTAAATTTGAGTACCGGATAGTAATTTCCAGCAATTGGTTGGGTCACATGAAGATCCCAATCCTCCCTATAATCTCTTACCTATTTCACACATAACATATGTCAAGTTCTGTGTTTAAATGCAAAGCCAAAATTTTGAAGGTCAGACATGTAAGAAAAGTACTAAATTTGGGTAATCAGGGAAAACAGTGTCCAATAGATGCAATAATTGATGACTGACCCGTTTTAGGAAGTCTCGTCCATTGGAATCTGTGTAAAATGTTCCATTTGTAACCATATTTGTTGAAAGTCGACTTATAACTTCTTTTCCAACTCCATCTTCTACAGGTATTGGCCCAATCTAAACAAGTATATTATACAGCTATTATACTATCCTTGAAGACATGTTCAGTTCCTACTAAATTGAAGATTCTAAGTTCTTTTTGTAAATAATTAAAAATTTCGTAGTTTGTCTGAAAATTGAGATTAAGTATCTTTGCTTAGCTTGTGTAAGCATCTATTATGTTTGTGTATCCTTTTTTTTATATGGGCATTGTGATTAAGAAATTCAAAATATTTTCATGTCTAGACAGATATTTTGCAATCTCAACCACCTGCCAAAAGATAAGTATGACTCACAGTGAATTCAACTTCAGCATAGTCCCTCTTTTTATAAAGCCTTGTCACCTGAAGAAAAAAAAAATTAATTGTCTTCTGTATTTTAAAGTTTTTAGACAGGCAAAGGATATTTAAATAAACTATAGTTAAAGGGCTAACCTGATAAATCCAAGAACCAAACTGCTGATGGACCTCATCAACTAGTTGCCCCCTCTTAACCTTTAGATTTACCTGAAATTAATTATCATTTAAGTTAAATTGAACAGATACAAACAACAATGCCAAGAAGAAAAAAAAATGAAGTATGGTACCTGAATAAATAAAAAATCCAATCCTTAAATGTTACAGAAAAACAAATAACTAATTGACTTACAGAACTAGAGGCACTAATTGCTCCAGTACCATTTGGTCGAAATATGTATGCACCAGATGCCTAAAAGATAAACAAGCAAATTATACGAATTAGCAAAATCAAATTTAAATAGGATTACATTGTAAAGATAAAATTAATGCGATAATTTTTAAATCGAATTAGGAAACCTGATTGTCTGATGCATCACCAACACTAGAACGATACCAGAGATAATTTTGTTGTATTGGAAGGCTAACCTAAATAATAGCAAGGTTATAAAGAAATTAAAAATGGCTAGAAGAACATCAGACAATTAAATAAAAAAATGCAAAGAAAAAGGCTAACCCCTGTCATAGAATTTGTAATCTTTTGTAGCTGACCAGAAGAAGAAAAGGCCATTTTTAGAGGCCCGGGTCCCACCTCAATAGCACCATCTTCCCAATAAGTTAATTTTGGCAGACCTCCACTCTTTAGATGCACTGTTCCATTGCGAAAAGATTCCAGTAAAAGGAATTTTAGAAGTAGTTTTGCAAGAAGAAAAGAATTATTGTATTTTTATGTTTTGTGAAGTTCTACCTTCTGAAGTTTGCTTGGCAATGTAGTATGAATTCCAACCCAAAGGAGGTGCAGAAGCTTGAAAAATAAGCCAATATTTTGGGGTCTGTTTAGGAGAGCTTCCAAGATAAGCCTCTACATACAATTTTCTTAGATCTAGTGTGCTGCTATCTATCTCCACAAACTGTGTTTCAACAAAAGCTCCACTTGAGTCCTTTACTACAAGCTGGTCATCACTGACCTGAAAAAAATATAAATATATATATATCATCAGAGAATTTCCAGAAAGAGCCTCCACATTATAACAAAATTATAAAGCCATTATCTGAAAAGAAAAATATATCTCAAAAGAGACCACCACATGTATTGCAAAAACATGATAACACCACTTTGTTACTCACTGGTATCCTGATGAAATCGGTACGGTGCCATCCAAGAGGGTTGTATGTCACCACCACCTAAATAAACAAATATCCAGACACTTGCAATATTAGAGTATTCGGTTATCATTAATTGTATGTAGAAATAAATCTCAATCAAAGATAGAACCATACCAAGCTTTTCTTGGATGAGATCTTTTGCTCAGTTGAAGGGCAGTAGCTTATATTTAGCAAATTGCACTGCAATTATAGCCCAGAATGTTTCACTAAGCAAAATTTAAGTCATGACTCATACCAGATGATAAGTGATTATAGAAGCTCACAGTTGACGAGGATATATATTTCTTATTACATTGTTGCTTTGTTATTTTTTTTTCCTACTCCAAGTTTATGTGTCATTGCTGTCATTAATATAAATAGAAATAATACAATCTAAAGAACAAAGACTAAGAAAAAAATTATAAGTAAGATAATAATAAAATTCAGGTACCTGGCTAAGTTCTGAAGCTGAAGAAGAACAGGTCTTGTATCCACTTGTCAGACAAGTAAGAGCAACATCAATACCTTTAGCTGCCTAAAAGGTTTTAATACAAGCAAAAATATTATCGAAGCTTCTAAATACAGGAGTAACTCAAACATATGATTTAAAGATAATACAAAAGAAAGAAGTTGATACCTTAGATGCACCAATGGAAAGGCGTTTAGCATAATCATCAGTGGTGTGTTGCCGTGCGGTTCCTGAAACAGCATCGTGGTGTTGTGCCACTGCCAAGGCATCTCGTAGACTTGGTGTATAAGCACCATGTGATATATTGCCCATCATGAATTCCAGTTGCCTTGCAGCCTATCTCAAATATAACTTTTTGTTAACATGGAAAGTTATCATTATGCAGATCAAACTTGAAATGAGTGCTGCAATAAAGTCTGAATTTCATCACGAAAGGGTACCTAGACACATAATAATAATAAAAAAAAAGATGGCTGACCCAACGTTATACTGGTAGTAAGAACTGTTTTAGGCAGGTGTATACTGGTATTGACAGGTAATGCAAACATCAGAAAAAGGAAAAGTTTATGTTACCAGATAATAGCCACTAAGATCACGAACAAATCGCTTGAAAGCAGGCCGGCTGGTGAAATACCCGGTCCAATAAGCATTCGCTGAATCAGCATAACTACCGACCATCATTAAAAAAAAATTAGAATGTTGATAGTCAATAGTAGATAAAGAGAGAGGAGAGGCTGGAAGAGAGAAGGAGAAAGTTTTCAAAAAGGGAGAGTTACGGGAAGTAATCATCATGTTTCAATGGCCAAGATTCTTCAAGTGAATTCAGTACATCTACATAAAGGGATGGTGTTGAATAAAGAGCGTTGACTCGGCCATCCTGTTATATATAAATTAAATTGCCAAAAGATCTGTCAAAATTCTTAAATTTAAGCTTGATATCATAAATTCAAATTTTTCATGTCTCTACCAATCTACCTTCATAAAACATCTGTGAAGGGTTTCCCAAGTAAAATATTCATAAGGAGAAACTATATACCTTATTGACATAATGGATAAGTTTGTCCATGTTCTTAAACCATGATTCGGCATATTGGTATTTAAAATCATCCCCCATTGTCCACATTATATGGTTGGTGCGTGTGACGTTCGCCTGAATATATAAGAAGTTTAATTAATACTAGCGAGCAAATTTTGACTTAGATGAATAATGTAAATCATTTGAATATGACTTCATATAACATGAGTTGCACAATTATTTGTTTATCTGCAATAGAAAAATTTACATGTAAAGTAAGAGAAAAGTTAACCTGAGTTAAAGCAGCATTTACAAAATCATTTACACGTTGCTCCACATTTAAGTCAAATAAAAACTGGTCATCCTGCAAAAAAGAAATCGGTCAACTTTCAGATATTTGATTTATAATGCAAAAAACAATGATTTAAAATTACATACAACCAGAAGTATTGCTGTAACAAGCTTTGTAGCTAAACAATTATAATTCTGAAAAGCATATGTCGAAACTATTACTAAATGGAAGAAAAATAAGTTACCTGAACTGGTATGATGTCATCAAAGATTTCAAACCCAAAACCATCTGGAGGGCTGTAATGCACTGGAAATGTATTTGCAAATATCTACAAGTAAAAGCAAAATACTTATATAATTTTTCTATTTGCCCTTTTTTTGTTAAAGGAAAAGAGAGGAAAATATGTATGGATAACCTGAGAGGAGCCAAAGGTTTTTGATCCACGCCATATAACCTGGAGAGATTTATCTCCCTTTCTCTTGGCTCTGTCCTGGTAATCTATTCTTGCAAAATGCACTGAATCAAACCCTAGCTGCAATTCCCAAAGCCAATCATTTGAGCCACATGTAAAAAAAAAAATCATAAGAAGGTTTCGATAATAAAATCACCTCAGCTCCTAGCAAGTAGCCTTGCACAGCTGAGTGCCCAAATGGGTCAATCTGCCACCCGGCTCGAGGGACCTTGCCAAACTGCTTTTTAATCAAGCGGTGACCAAGGGTAGTTTGGTCAATCATATCTATGTAATGTGTGGCTGCCTCATCATGCATGCACCAGCCTCCATTTCTGGTCCAAAACTATCTTAACTGTTGACTTGCTACTAATTAAAACTGGTATGGCAGATAATTTGAAATTTTTCAGAAAGGAGAGAAAAATAAAATTCTATACATGAACTCGAGCTGACCAGAATGAACCAGCTTTTTTACTATGGATTGAGTTGCTTTACTTTGCTCTTCCCACCATCTTTGGAAAAATGCCTACATGACTTTTTTTCAATTACATAGTTTGATAAAATCAATATTATTTGTGGGGGAATTAATATACAACAGAATTAGAATTTACCTGTTCTACAAAAACAAACTTCCTGTCTGGATTTCTAATCAAGGCTTCAACCACTGAATCCAGCACATTAATCAAACTTGTTCCCTGAAAGGAAAAGAAAAATTATTATAAGAAGAAAATGAGGTAACACAGAAATGCAATAACAGTACTAAACCTATTAGATATACAAATTTATGCAATTATGCAAACTAAGGGACACTAAACAGGTGTTGTAGTGTAGAAATAGAAATAAAACATTATACAGATTAAACCTGAATGCTATTATTGGATCCAACAAAATACTGATCAATAGTCTTCAGCCATCCCACGTCATCATGTGAATGCGGCACAAGGTGCACATTCAACTTACCGGCCACTATACCAGCAGTTGTGTTGTACCTTACATAGTTACCAGCACTGGTACATACTGAGCCCATAAGGCATAGTACAACCAGAGTGAACACGACAGTAGCCTGATCCATCTCTCTCTCTCTCTCTCTCTCTGGAAACCTTGGCAGCGGCTTGGGCCAAGTACTCTGTCTCCCTCTCTCTGAGCTTATTGGTCAATATAAGATTTTTATATCACCATGGGATACAGGGAAAGGCACCACTCATCTACCAACTGGTACTCACTAAAAAAACGAAGAGAAAAGGGACTATTGCATAAATTCGGGTCCTCCGAGTTGACTTAAATTTTGAGTTAAGATCAGAACCGTCCGATTCAATTCTGCACGAATATTAAAGGCTCCGTGCGTTACAGGCGGATTGGTCCTGATTCTGATCGGACGGGGCGTTAATGCAGAGGATTGAATTTCAACTAAGCTCTTGTCGAATTTCTTCTTCTTTTCAATTTAGATTTTTCGCTTGAGCTTTCGTATATATTTTGTTTGTAGCAAATAAGTAGCGGATACGGATATCAGCTAAATATGATTGTTATGGATTTATGGATATGAATACAGATATTTTTTTAAAATATTAAAATAATAATAATATTTCTTAATATATTAGATACGGAAATATCAAATATCAATATCTATATAAATATTTAAATATTAGATATCTACGTTTAATTATTCAAATCGGATTCTTTATACTGTTTTCGTCTCTATTATCAGCCGAGATTTTTATTAATCGAAATTAAATTAAATAAATATCGAAAAGGAGGAACGATATCGGTTTTTTTCGAAATCTAATAAGGACGGGGAACTTATTAACATCCCTGTTAATGATAATCAGACCCCTCCTTCCGGCTTAATCCGAACGCTAAATCAAAGTCACTCACGGATGCACGCATCGTAACCGTCCCTCACAGACACAGACATCGTAACCGTCCCTCCTGGTCTCCTCTAAGTGCTTCGAATGAAAAATGAACTTACGAAAGTGAGAGGGAGAGATTATGTATTGCAATGGACGCTGATTTTGTTAAAGTCTCTAGGGACTCTGATTTTGTTATCATCCCTCACGGACTCTAATTTTGTTAAAGTCTCTAGAGATTATAATTTTTTTTTTTTTTTGGACTCCATCGTTTGGATTAAGACGGACAGATTATCATTAAGAGGGACGTTTTTTGTGTCTCCGTCCCTAGGGACGTTAATAATGTCACCGTCCTTATTAGATTTCGAAAAAAAGCCAGTATCGATCCTCCTTTTCGATATTTATTTAATTTAATTTCGATTAATAAAAAAATCAGCTATTATCAGGCCATCTTATCTTAGAGTCACGTGGGACCTTTCCGAACAAAATATTATTTCCTTTTTCACTGATCGCTCTGACAAAGACAAAACGACAGAACGAGCCCTTGGAGTTCATCCCAAATTCCACGTGAAACGCACGTGACCATAACCGTACATGGATTCTTTCAGACGCACTAAATTTATAATAACACAGCCCAAAAATTATGACCCAACTTGATCTTGAGTCGGCCCAACTTTCATGGTCTGTGTGTCCGCTTACAAGCTCAATTAATTTTACTTCTTTTGTAACGATAAATTAAATGCTTCATCACAAATTCACAATCAAAGCAAATCTTTACCACAAAGCGTTAAAACAAAAATGTGTTCTATTTAGCATGAGGTGAACATCTCAAATCATTCCGGTAACGAATTCTATGTTTCAAATCTACAATCCTCCATTCGAAAATTAACATCTTAATTAGTTATGTTAGATATAATTCTCAGCATAAGACAAAATATTATCCTTAGAGCAAACACACTTGCCAACAAGAACAGTGCCATTATACCTAATAGTGGCCCATTTTTTGTGCCATGATACCTAATGCTGTAGCCATCCAAAAGAAGAAAACTACGCTCTGGCATTCTCAATTTCATAAATTAAAGATTAAATCTAAAAACACTTTCATAAATTAAATATTAGATCTAATGACATTCTCAATTTTAAGAGAAAATATGAATTCAAATGCGTATGCATGTAATTCTAAACTCAAAATAGATAATCCTGACAAACGATGATGACAATTTCAGCCTCAATACAACTCAATTATATTCGACGGTTTTATAAGTGCTCATAGAACATGGAATGAGTTTTTTCTAAAAACTCTCTTTTAGTCACTCTGCATTAACGCCCCGTCCGATCAGAATCATGACCAATCCGCCTGTAACACATGGAGCCTTTAATATTCGTGCAGAATCGAATAGTAAAATTATATTCATATTCAAATTTCAATGAGCGAATACGAATACAGATACGGATATTAAACGGATGTCAAAATGTAAGATCAAACCCACCTTAAACATATATGGATATGGAGCGGATAATCTACGAATACGGATATGAAACGAATAATTGTCAGATATAGAGTCATATGAACATTAAAAGAGTGAGTCTATGGTACTATGCATAGCACGGATGGGTCCATACTACGGTTCAATATCTTCATTTTCAAAATTCTAACGGTCGATCCGAACCGTTCAACATAATTTCCATATGAATATGTACTTGCTGACCAAATTTTATATATTTTCAAATTTTTTTACTATTTTTTTAGATAGGTAGAAAATCACTGTTTTTGGATGGTCAAGAATTTTCAGATCAAGTGATTTTCTACCTATCTAAAAAAATAGTAAAAAAATTCGAAAAAATGTAAAATTTGGTCAGCAACTACATATTCATATGGAAACCATGTTGGATGGTTTGGATCGACCGTTAGAATTTTGAAAACGAAGATATTGAACCGTAGTACGGACCCATCCGTGCTATGCATAGTACCATAGACTCACTCACATTAAAATACAAATATTTATTAAAAAAAGGAAAAAAAAAAAATAAACCAGAAAATCAGTTATAGATACACAGCTTGTTGTTCGAGTGTTTTGACTTTGAATTAATTAAAGCTTTCAAAAACAAAAACTTTGAATTAATAAATCAGAGAATGGAAAGTGGCCCAGATAAATAGTGCTATAAATAAATGCTTTTATTCAGCCCGGTCATAATGTCATTGAAGCGAATGGAAATCGGCCCAAGAGAAATCTAAACAAATGGAGAGAATGAAACAAGTCCGGCCGAAGCTCAAGTGTTCAACATTTAGTCCCACGAGGATGATCTAAAAAATTTAGATACGGATTCGCTCCCGACAATTCTGAAGAGTTTAGATCCGGATTCCCGTATATCTGCTCTAATTATCTATTTAGATAAATATTCCTTTTTATTGTGGTTTTTGATGTAATTCTACTTATTTGTTTTAAATCAGATTATTATAATGAAGGATCTACTTAGGGGTGAGTAAATCGCTCATAACTCGTGACTCGCTCATATCTCACTCACTAATAACTCGTTAATAACTCGCTCATTAACGACTCACTCATTAACGACTCGCTCATTAACAACTCGCTACCTTAATGAGCGAGCATGAGCATACCTCAACTCGCTCATAACTCGCTCATTAAGAATTTGCCACATCTAATTCCGCCACATTTAATTCCAATTTATTAAATTAAAATTAAATTGAATAAATAAATAAATCAACTAACGTTACTAACCCAAATTGGCTTTTTTCTAGGGCAGAAGCGTTAAGACTTGTTTAGTGATGTATAATTCTGCTGTTTAATGCTTGTTTTTTTTTTATTATTGTTTTGATTTTGTTAAATTTGCTTATGGACAATTTTTTGTTAAATTATGTAATATTTAATTCGTGACTCGCTCAGTTGCTCATAACTCGCTCATTAACAACTCGCTCATTAATGACTCGCTCATTAACGACTCGCTAACTTAATGAGCGAGCATGAACATACCCCAACTCGCTCATGCTCGCTCATTAATCAGCCCTAGATCTACTTATACTACTTTTTAGTCACACTGGATTACACACTATATTTTTAAAGTCCAAATAGTTGATTTAAACCGTTCACATAATGAAAATATTAAATGTGCGTCAAAGTTTATATATTTTTTTTTACTATTTATTGAGATGGTACAAATATTCAATGGTATGAAAACAATAATTTTGTAAAATACTTAATAAATAGTAAAAAAAATTCAAAAAAATATAAAATTTAATATGCAAGCAAATTTTAATATATTCATCATGTTAAATAATTTAGATTAATTATTTGAACTTTAAAAACTTTAAAAATGTAAGATGTAATCCGTATTATTAAAAAAAAAAAAAAAGAAGTGGAAGTGGATCCTTCCTCTGTTATAATAAATAAAAAACAATCAAACATAGTTCCTGAGACGAGAAAAACTTGTAAACCAAAACAAAAATCTACCTAGGACTAGGAATGCAAGGACAATATGATTTATGACTGCATGTGATGAAAACGATAGACAAGATTTCCACGATTCAAGTGCCAACGACAATTAATTGATTGGCTACACAAATAGCCATTGTCTATAATCGTCCATTCCATATTTCCACACAGTTTCTCTTTTTTTCTAAGAGAATTTTTTATTAACAGAAAATATTATAAAATAACATATGGAGAGAGAAATATTACCTTCGCTTTTCGACAGGTAGAATAATTTTCCGATCTAAATTTTGAACCGAAAAATTTGCTACTGATTCAAAGGATTTTGTTTTGGGGTAGAGGTTTTGTCCAAAATTCCAAATGGTCCAAGTCTCACTTAAAATCGGATTTAAACTATTTGATCTGTATTAAAATTAGTACAGAAATTTAGATTCAATAAGCTATTTAAATTTATTAAGTTTTAAATATATTTGCACAAATTCCAATATAAATCGGATGTTTAAGTTTGATTTTGGATGGAATTTTGTCTAAAGTCTTTTGGACAAAACCAAATTTTGTTTGATTGTTTTGGATCTTGTTTGTATAAAAAAAAATTTGGATTTTAAAAAAAAGTTATCATCAAATTTCTTGTCTTATAGTTGCCATAGAAGATTTCGGATAGGTCTGTTAAAAGTTCGAATTGGTAGACTTTTTTCTTTTTTAATTTTTTTTTAAAATTAGCGATTTTAAATGTCTACTAACAATATTATTGATAAACAAACATATTTAAAACGAGTCAAATGATCTCATTCCTCGATCTAAACTCTTTTATTCTCAAGAATTCATCTATATTAGATAATCATTTAATCTTACTTATCTACATTCTATTACCTCATTTTTCATCTCTGATGGTCAGATTTGCTCACCGCCATGCTCCGAACTCCAACAATACCATGCTCTTAGTTCCGGTCGGCTCGGCTCCTTCCCCTCTCTCTCATTCTCCTCTCTGCTCGAGGAGATAGAGACGAGAGAGAAAGAGAGGACGATATTGTTGTGACGAGAGTAAGAGCTTAGGAGTACGAGAGGCAGAATGGATAAAGTGGGGAAGAGAGTGCGGCTAGGATTTCTTTCGCATAAACTTTGATGGGAGGGGAAAAGAGCGAACAAGTTTTCGTTGGTTTAGTTCTCTTGAGGAATTTTGTTTTGATTGTTTTTCCTTTTCAAATTTTGAATTTAGAAAAAATTCTACTAATTCCTCTGGTAGTGTTCGCCAACTATGACTTAGCGCTCCTTAGTGCTCCTTAGCACTCTAAGAAGTCTTAAGCTCACCGAACGGATGCTCCTTTATCAATCTTAATGCTACCTCCTTATTGCTCTTTTTGTCCATCTTTCTTAAACTTGCTCAAGTTTTTAAGTCATGGTTTTACATGACTGAAGCATTTTGTCAAGCTTAAATCTTTTTTAAGAAAGTTACTTTTTAATTTTACTACCGAACGATGCTACTTAGTGCAGCTTAAAATTTAAGCTTCACATGATTGCCGAACACTACCTCTATGCATCAAAAACCGAAGATACCCTTGTATAATATTTTCAATAAATATTTTTTTTAAACTGAAGGGGCGGTGAAGTATTTCATAAAGATGGACTTGATCCGAAAGAATCAAGAGCGATCCAATATTAAATGAGAATTATCCGATCCGCATCAAAATTGTATAAACTGCTTTTAAATACCGAAATCAAATACTCACCAACCTAGCTTTTCGAATCCGAATTGACTTGACCTCGACTGAAAACCAATCCAAACTGGACCAACTATTACTCAAGTTTGATCTAAATCCAACCAGAAATAGGGGCGGATCCAGAATTTTCGTCAAAAAGAGCAAAAAAATATCGAATCGGGTTTAAATAACTAAGCAAGTTCAAATTTATTAACTAATTAAGTACTTAATAAAAAATAAGTTTTAATCTATATTTTCCAATGCTCTGACTTGTAATTTTTGATATTTTACTCTATAATTCTAATTATTAATCATAATCGAAAAATTAATTTTAATTTTAATTCTAAATTTAACCCAAACATCCAGCGGGGATAAAAAAAAATTCAGGAAGAGACAAAGTCGATCGAAACATCCCGACTTGTACTAACATGAAAAATTCAGAGGGAAGCAGCTGCCCTCCCTGGTTGCTCTTGGGTCCGCCCCTGACCAGAAGTATGTGTACCTAAGACACTACTAACAAATTTGCAAAGGTCAATTTAATGAAAAAATTATGTTGTTACTTCACGAACTGACATTCAGAAATAAACTCCAAATAAATATATCTTGAAAATTATCTAAGATTGCATGAATCCTATAAATAAACCATCTAAAATTGAATTGAATCAGTTCCAAACATGAATTTGTCAGAAACCTAGAAACACGACAAGCAAATAAATTTAGACTGACAACTAACTGGAGCACAAGTTGGTGTAACAAAAATTATCCGATATAGTAACATCATAAATGAACCAAAACATAAAATAGAGAGTGAGTCTATGGTACTATGCATATCACGGGTTGATCCGTAATACGGACTAATATTTTTATTTTTAAAATTTTAATAGTCGATCCGAACCGTTCAACATGATTTCCATATGAATATCTACTTGCAGACCGAATTTTATATTTTTTATATTTTTTTTCCATTTTTTATTAAGATAGACTTGATCTAGAAATTCTGAACCGTCCAAAAATAATGATTTTCTACATATCTTAAAAAATAGTAAAAAGAATTCTAAAAAATATAATATTTGGTATGTAAGTAAATATTCATATTGAATATGAAAAACATTTTAACAGTTCGGATCGACTATTAAAATTTTAAAAATAAAAATATTGATTCGTATTATGAACTAAATCGTAATCCCCATGTTTGGTTGTGGCCTAAAGGGTGGAATAAGGGGTTTAGGCCTCGTTATTCCACCAAACGAGCATTAATTGAGCTGGACTAAGATAGAATAAGCCGATCTTTAGGCCGGCCTAAATTAAGCCATTTCACATGGTGGTTTAATTTTATTCCACGTCGTGGCCTAACTCTATTGATTATAATAATATATTATTAGTATATAATTAGTTATATTATTAATTATTATTAGTATATAATTATTTAATTAATATCTTATATTGTTAATATATCAAATAATTATTATAATAATATGATATAAATAGTATTTTTTTATTAATAATTATTATTCATTTATAATTATATAATGAATATATTTTACTGTTAATATATTAAATAATTATTATAATATATGTAATTATTATTAATATATTAATATTATATAATTAGTATCTTATTATCAATAACTATTATTAATATATCATTACATAATTAATATCTTATATTTTAAATATATTAAATATTTCTATAATATTATTATATAATTAGTATATTTTTATTAATAATTTTTATTAATATATTATTATATAATTAATATGTTATACTGATAATATGTTAAATAATTATAATATATTATAGTTATTATTAATATATAATATATAATATATAATTAATATGTTATATGTTTAATATATTAAATAATTATTATAATAATATTATAATATAGTATAGTTATTAATATATTAATATTATATAATTAATATCGAGATGCATGCCTAGAAAGACCAGCTCTTTTGAGATACATTCTCGAAAAAAAATTGACGGCTGAATTCAGATTGCAGGGAGTTTAAGATTACTGTTAATGCATCTCGGAATTGCAGCATATTTATTTCTCACATGCTCTGGGGGGTCCTTTTTATCCAACTTAATTTGATGACCTGTTTTTTTTTTTTCATGAAAACAGTATTGCAATCATAAATTTGAAATGAAAACAGTATTGCAATCATAAATTTAATATTTCAGCCAAAAAATTAACAATAAAAAAACAGAAGTTGATGAATGAACTTCGATCAAAAAAAAAAAAATGAATGGACTGAGATTCTGCGGAGGAAGCAGAACATTGCCACTTTGCCAGGAGCAGAATATTAAATTTATTTTGTTCTTTTCTTTTTGGTGGTTTTTCTTTTTTCTTTGTTGCTTCTTTTTCTGAAGCAGCAGAGAATTTAACAGTTAGCCCCCACAATTTTTGACAAGAGCAGACCTCATCAATTGAAACTTGAGAAAGTAAAACGAAATCATGTGAAGCCATAAATTGGCATGAATTGAAGCCTAACGGATCTCTCTATTCTCCCATTTAATCATTCAATTCACTTCAGGTGTGTTTTACCAACCACCACCTTCTACCCTCCCTCTGACATCATTTCTCTGTCTATGTTAAAATTTGTCAGAGAGTTAATTAGCGAGGAGATTATTATTATTATTATTATTGAATCATTGAAAAGACATGATAGCTTTTATTAGAAAAAAAAAATTCAGACTTCTTCTCATGATACAAGGCACAATAAAAGGGAGCCCTACTTTTAGCGAACTGCCTAGTAAACTTCATAATTAATTCCCTCTGTCAACTTGTATTCCTTAATCGATAATGTATAAGATTAGAGGAACCACGCATTTCATCATTATTTCATAATCATGCCTTGTTGAAAAACATACGAGAATGGAGAAATGATGTTTCCATGCGGCCCTGCCTCAGACAGGAGAATTATTGTCGTTTTATTTATTTTTTTACTATTACAAAAGGCTGCATTTGATTCATAAGAATTCTTTTCTTATCAGAAAGAATAATGAAAAAAGTGGAGTTCAAGACACCAAATCCAAAATGGTCTAAAAATTCATACAAATGGCTCCCATTTTTTTAAACATGCTAACACGTTCTGACAAGAAACTTAAAGAGTTTAACACATCACAGATTCAAGGACCAGTACACCAGTACTGAGATGATTTGAAAGCTTTAACGGTCATTTAATGCTCAAAAACAGTTTATGCACCCCAATCAACTGTAATAATTTTTTAAATAAAATTATATAATCTGAAACAAACAGCATATATAATCAGACCTGTAGCAACATGTCTCGTTGTTTTCACAAAACTTGTAATCATAACAACGAAAGTGCTTAGCACACACATTATATAAGTAACTTTCCATACCAACTTACCAGTCAGGCACTCTGAAGCAAACTAAGAAGTGAAACAGATAATAAGTAAAAAAAATGAAGATCAAAATAGTACCAAAACTTAAATGCATATTACACTATACTCCCCACCATTTTTCAACTTTCAAGACCTTTTTTTATCTCCCAAGTACCCCACCATTAATTATGGTTCCCTATCTTTTTAATAAATGCTCTTCATTATCCATAGTCTATTCTGGTCATTTTAACCCCACCTCAAGCTTCTTTAAACTTCTTTACAGCACATTGAGTCTTGTTTGCCCCTTGTATTTTCACATCGATTCCAATTTACCTGTAAAAGTTACACAGTTCAAACCATCTCTCCAGCCTGAAATTTGGAAATTACAATGGTGCATGGTGAAAACTTCTTCACATTGGTTGAACCCAGTAGACAACAAGCGGGCTCCGCACCTCGTGTTCACCGTCAGACCAAACAAGATACCCATAGACAGGTGCAGAGGTGGGACCCGGAGCAGTTACCGTGACGGCAAAGCTTTGTTTCCTTGCCGCTTTTGTAAAAGACAATGTCTCAGGCTGAACAGCCACCTTCATACCTTTGACCGCACTAGCCATCTCCACCTTGGCATTATAAACCGCTTCCGCTTTCACCCCGACATTTGTTACGGTCCTCAATACTGTCTTAGTAGTTCTGTTCCCCCCACTTGTTTGCCCAAACACAACAGATATGGATGGATAATTCAAATTCTCAGCTAATAATTTCTTTCTGGGGCATGTTACCGGAACATGAGTTATAACCTGTATGGTGTTTGCATCATAACCAATCGCACAGAGGAACAAGACGTAATCTGCATCTCCAAGATCATACACAAGACCAGGATCAAGTGCACGTGCCAAGTTAAGGTGACCGGCACCAAAGTCAAGTGGAGTTGCCACATGGCCAGTGGCTTCATCCACCAATTTTCCATCTTGGTTATCTGCCACTCTAGCAGTTGTCATCATTGCAGATCGGATTGCAGCAGGGCTCCAATCCAGGTGTGCGGATTTGAGCAGTGCGGCTGCACCACTAACATGAGGGCATGCCATAGAAGTACCTGATAAGATATTGAACTCTGTCTTTCTCGAGTCAGTTTCAAGACCTGTGGGTCCTGCAGCATCAGTCCATGCTGCAAGTATGTTCACACCTGGCGCAATCAAGTCAGGCTTGAGCAGTTCTGGGCTGAGCCCATTGGGCCCGCGTGCAGAGAAAGATGCTACAACAGGTGCAGGCTTGACTCCAACCAAAGTACCCTTGAAAACAATAGTGGCCGTCGGGTTGGCAGAACCTGTCACGTAGCTTTTAATCACATCTCCCTCATTTGCCCCTATTGCACAAGCCGGTAGCACATGTGCATCTCCAACCAAACCCTCTCCATTTGTAGCACTATTTGCAAGTATCATACCTACACCACCGGCTTCTTTCACGACCAATCCCTTGGCAACACGTGGACTGCTCCCACGGTCACATATCACGATTTTTCCCGCAATAGCCTTCGGGTCGAGCGAGCTATCCATGCAAAGAGAAGCTGATAAACCACCAGTCCGGCCTGGGTACACTATCGGAAGCATCTTATCAGAAAGTGGCTTGCCAGCATAAAGTGACACACCAGAGAATTTGCGTCCATCCCCTAGAACTATCTCTGCCGGGAAGCTACGATCAATTGTACCTGCACCCACTGTGGTCAACCACGGTGCGAGGTTGGTGACCGACATGGGTGAGGGACCATCATTACCGGCTGACGTGGCAACAAAAACACCATGCGAATTTGCACCATATGACCCGATAGCAATTGGGTCAAGATAATACGGAGAAGCTACACCATCACCGCCACCAATTGACACGGAAATTACATTGACCCCATCTGATACGGCTTTATCAAAACCAGCAAGGATGTCAGAGTCAAGACAGCCAGAATTACTCCAGCAGACTTTGTAGGCTGCCACACGTGCCTTAGGCGCAACGCCTTTTGCTATACCAGCAGCATACCCAGAAAAATTTGCACTAAATGAAATGCTTCCTGCAGCTGTGGTAGCAGTGTGGGTCCCATGCCCATCTGCATCACGTGGTGAAAGGAATTCGACCGAGGCATTACCTGTAATAGGTTGGATTTCTTTGTAAGGTTTGAACTTCATTTTTATGTTGTGCTTCACTAGTATTGTAGTAAGAAACATTTTTGCATTGGTACCTTCTTCGGGCTTTACTTTTCATGATAATTTATTCAGTAATTATGTTTTGGTCATTCATGATAGTTTAGTCATCCTGGCTACAGGGATGATAAAATTTCCTAATTTCTGTATTTGTAGAATTATGGACTTATGGTGACAAATATCAGAAAAACGTAATAATTTCAAAATGTATATATCAGTTAATTTGGTGTAGTAACAAATTAGGATAGTGTCATATAAACCAAAATAAAATGGGAAGCACTTAGGAGTTAGGATAGTGTCATAGGGACACGTCTACAATAACCAAATTTAGATAATTAGATTCCTCTCTAACTCAAAATATATTTATATAAAAAACATACCCGCAACGGCATCTTTGCCATATTTTGCAGAATGGCCCTTGACAAAAAACCTCGCTCCCACAAGCTTTTTGTTACAAGCCGAAGCACTGAACCCGGGACCCGTTTCACACTCGCCTCGCCACGTGGCCGGAACAGGTGGCAAGTTCCGATCCGAAAAGCTCCTTCTCTCGGGCCACACGCCCGTATCCAACACGCCGACGACCACATCCGATCCGTAATCCGACAAGGACCAGAGCCCGAGTTGAGTTCTCAGGCCCAAAAACTGAGGCGATCTGGTCGTGTGGAGTTGGCGCACTTGGTCTTCGTACACCGCGAGCACGGAAGGGTTTTGGCGCAGGGAATTGACCTGAGTCGAGTCCAGGGAGGCGGAGAAGCCATGAAAGATGGTATCGTACACGTGGAGTGGTGCGAGTGGTTCTGATGATTCGTCGGAGAAGGCGGATGAGGCGTACCAGTGGGAGTGGGAAGTAAAGATGGCGGGTTTCGCGAGGGAATTAACTCGAACTATGTAGGTTTTCCTCTGGGTTTGAGGTAAAGAGTTTGTTAGGTTTATGGATAGGGTTAGAAGAGAGAGGAAGAGTGATAGAGAAGTAGCAGCCATTGGAGCGGAGGATGGGAGAGAAAGAGGAGAGTGGAGAGGAAATGCCGAGAGAGGATAGTTATAGAGAGAGAGGAAATGGTTTGTGAGGTGTCAGTGGCGAGTGAGAGAAAGCGAGAAAAGTACAGAAATAGAAAAGGCGGGGCCTCGTAGTTTTGAAGATTTATTGCTGGACCTGGTCTTGAACCGTTGTGTCTTTAATGTGAAACTGACTGCGGGTCCACTAAAGGACTGCTTTTCTGAGATGGGTGTAGTCAACTAGGTATAATTTGTTCCATGCACGAGAGAATGGCCCGGTAGAAGGGAAGGTAAGAATTGATGAGATGCATTCAATGGGGCCATGGGGCGTTACCGTATTATATGCATTCTCACTGTAGCATTGATAGCATTTATTTTATTTTCTTCAGAGAATGAATCAAGGGTCCAGTTTTGGCGTCGAAATCATTTTATCTATATTCAGTTAAAAGACTAATTTTGAACATTGATGCTAATTACTACAAAAAAAAATCTCTTAGATGCAGGTATTAATTAAAGAATTTTTTTTTAAAAGAATCTAAATCTCAAAAATTTACGAAATCAACTTGATTACGATTCTTTTTACAAAATTCATCTCCACCGGAAACTATCCGGCATCCGGTTTAATTAAGTTGTTAAGAAATTTTGTCTATGATGAGTCGTGAGATCTTTTACAATTAAAAACATAATGAAAGTACCTTTAGTTTAATATTACCTTATTAGACAATTCTTCATCATGATATTGAGATGAAGTGAGTTTGACAAAAAAAAATAAAAATAAAAAAATAAAGAAACATATGCTGATGAAAATTAGCTAATTATGTCCTTTCGAGGATCCTTAAGTGCAGCATTAGAATAAGTTGCAGGTACTGCGTGATGTTAAAAAACACTCAAATCTGACCGTCGATTTCCAAGGGCATGTTTGTGATTAACAGCCGTGCCAAGATGACACGTGTTGTTATACTAGATTTTAAAATAAAGGCTGTGTCAAACGAATAAATTAATTATTCTAAAACTTTAACTGCGCATTAAGCTTTGGTTCTTTTTTTTAATGATTTTCAGTATCTTGATATGATAAAGAAGAATGTTCTTTACGGAGGCAATGCGCACTTGCTTCGTGTACCCCGTCCATTTACAAATTACAATTAATTGAGGCATCGTTGATTTAATCTTATCTATTCAAAAATTGCAAATAGGAAATTAAATATAGAAAATTTGTTTGCAGGGATATTTTGCTAGCTTACACTATGAATTACTAGGGCTATTAATTGTCGCAACTTCTATTGGCATGAGTTGTATATACGAGTATTTTTATATATTAATAGTTTAAAATTTAAAATTTCTAATAAGTCATTGAACTTGGAAGATTATTAAGATGGGAAGAACGATGCTAAATTAAGGCAGAAAGATAGACATGACACTATAGATAGGATCATTACAAATGTCAGTAGCATTAAACTTTAAGTGAAACACCTATGTGGATTCTAAATCTGAATAATACTTTCAAGTTGCGATTTCAACGGATCTGATTTTGTTGTTCTTCAAATGGAATAATATGATCATGTTATTTCAAATTTAACTGTTTATTTGTATTAAGATTCGTGCATAAAAATTCAACGGTTAAATTTGAAATAACAGGATCATGTTATTTCATTTGGAGAACAGTAGAGTCTGATCTAATTTTAACATATCGTAGATCAGAATGAATGTGTTTTGTGTAACTTTCCAATCCTTTTTTTTTTCCAAAAAAAAAAACTTGACAGAGACTATCAAGATATGTAATTTCACAATCAGATTTAAGACACTTTTAATTTTTTGACAAACTCCAATAACTAAAAAAACATCCAACTTTTGTCTGTCGGTCAAATAATGCAGATTTTATGAATTTCATAAAGTAAAATCAGATATAAAAATATAACTCATTATTAGCAATTTAAAAAGTAGGAACAATATGCTAATTAAAAAGAATGAAAAAAACTAGCGTGTTACTTGTAGCGTAGTGATACGCGGCGCTACTTCCTCAAAAATCTATTGAATAGATTTCAAACAACAAATTTAACTTTTTTTTTTTTGTCAATATTGTTACTTGTATTGTCATTTTAACTTTTTATTATTTTATCTTTTGATTTTTTTTATAGATGCTGACTGCGTTCTGATATAAACTCATTGGATAGAAACAAAATATACAAAACACTTATAATCTTATTTTTAAATTTTCCTATAATTCTTTTTAAGGTCACAAATTGTCGCTAACAATATATTGATAAAAAAATTTATTTATAAAAACCTAGATTGTGTAGTCCTCAATCTAGCACTGTACAATATCCAAGTAGATATTTATTCTAAATTTCTAATAAAATAAACTAGCTGGAAATGATAGCCTGCTGCCTGCTAACCTATATAATTAATATCAATTTAATAACATCAATTACTTACATAAAATATTGTGGTGATATACTCAATTAAATAGGCTTACATAAGCACATGTGAGAATAGAATCTGGATGGTTACATTACAATAGAATAACACGACAATTAATTCACGGTGATATTTTTTTTCTGGGTTGCAAGGATTAAGAATGTAGGTATGATATTTAGATTTTAGATTAATAATAGGGTAATTGTTGGGTACGGTTAGCACTGACACAGAAAACTGCAGTATAATTTTAAACAGAGTGAGAAACGGAGACTGAGGAGAGAGGACCGTTAGGTTTCTTGACTTGTGTTTCCAAGGGACCCTGTCTTGTATTTAGGGGTGTAAACGGTCGGATACGGATCGGATAGTGGTCAAACCGTATCCGTATTCGTTATAATTTTTCGGATACGGATACGGATACGGATAGTCTCGGATACGGATACGGATCGGATATTAAACGAATACGGATACGGATCGGATTTTTTACGGATACGGATACGGATATCACTATAATTCGGATAATTAAAAATAAATACTAATGTACATTCTACAAAAAATAACATATAAATATAACTTTTTGCATTGATAAATTAGATACAATATTTTTAATAAGTTCATTGGTTACAAAACATATATCATGTTAACAAAATAACTGGTATTAATCATGTCAAATTTTTCATCAAAATATACCAACTTAAGCATAATAACATTCTTTTAACCATGTAGGATAAACAAAAATAAAAATAAAAAGGTCTTGATTCTTGAACCATCTGCATCAACAACGCCAATTCATACTTCTTCTTCTTCTGAACCAGCATCTTCTGCTTCTACTTCTTCAACAAAATCATATATCGATGCTATGCGGCCTATATATATAAGTAATCAATCGTAAGTATACATATAGATATAGTTTCATAAATCAATTTACTAAACAAAAGGAATCATAATTTATGTACACATGATTTTTGAACAGGCCAGCAGCAAGTATAGTAATTTTAATCTAATTAATTATTCAATTAACACCAATAGCTGTTGTCTCTATTTCACACTTGAATAAGAAAAGAAGTACCTTTGTTGTGGCCTCTAATCCAATCTTGTACACAAACTAAAGCCTCAACCGCCTTCGAGTCGAGCTTACTTCTATATGGATTGACTACACGACCTCCAGTACTAAAAGCTGATTCTGATGCAACCGTAGAAACTGGAACAGCCAACACATCACGAGCAATTTTGGAAAGAATGTGGTACTCTTTGCCTTCCGTTTCCCACCAACGAAGAACATTAAACGGTTGACCTTTAGGACATGAAGTAGGTGGTCTATCAAGGTATTGATCTAAGTCACACTTAGTATTCCATGGCTGACTTTTTTCTAACATGAATCGACTTAACTCACTATCTTCTTCATCATCACTAATATTGCCCGAGGCATCACCGGCCATAGACAGTTCCCTAGATTGTACCACTCCATCTAAACTATCTTTGTACCTCAATGCGTACTCTCCATATAACTCCCTCAAGACTTGGTTAAACTCAATCATTTCACTTCTTCCACCATTTTTATAAATTTTGGGATAGTAAAACTCAATCAGCCCCATCTTACATCTAGAATCTAAAAATGAGGCTATGGCTAAAATAATATTTGATTGGTCCCAATACTTATCAAACTTTTGCTTCATGGAATTAGCCATTGCAACAACTGTTGTATTTTCATTTCTAAGCCATGCCTCAATTTTCAACTTAATTTCACAAAACTTTTTAAAGAACAAGTTAGAGGTTGGATAAGAAGTACCCGAGAGAAGCTCGGTAATAGCATGAAAATTCTTTAAAAGATTGCACAACTCCCTTGTCTGCCCCCACTCTTCTATTGTAGGAAAATTGGAAAACATTGAAGGATTAAGGATGCGCATCCTCTCAAATGCATCCTTGTAATAGATAGCATCTCTTAGCATCATATAGGTTGAATTCCATCGAGTAGAAACATCTAGGGAGAGCGCTCTACTTGTGTCCAGTTTACAATCTTGAGCTCTCTGCTCAAACTCTTCTCTCAGAATATGAGAGCTCTTTACCTTTAAAACTATTTCTCGTATGCCATTGGTCGCGTTCTTTATCATACTTATCCCATCTTGCACAACTAAATTAATAATATGTGCAGCACACCTCACGTGAAAGAACTTCCCACCACAACAAAGGCCGCTATTCGCATTAAGCCGAACAACCATGTCTCTTACACACACCCCGTTTGCACTATCATTATCTAAGGTCAGTGAAAAAAATTTCTTATCAATTTTCCAATCAAACAAACTCTTCATCACTGCTTGAGATAAATTTAATCCCGAATACCTCCCACCCAATTTCATGAAACTAACTATTCTTTTTTGGATATTCCAATTACCATCAATAAAGTGGACTGTTATGCGCATGTAGCTCTTGTTTTGTCGTGAAGTCCATAGGTCCATAGTTGCACTCAATCGGCATGAAAGCGATTCAAAAGAACGACAAACCTTATCCCTTTCTTCCTTGTACATCTCCAATATCTCCTTTCTACATGTAGCCCGTGATTTCAATGAAAAAGAGGGACGGAGGGATTTGACAAAATCAATGAAGTACTCATGCTCGACCATACGAAAGGGATATTCATGCATGACAACAGCAAGTGCTAGTTTCTTTCGACTTGCATCTTCATCATACTTGAAAGTCTCTACCGCTGAATTGAGTCTTTTTTGGCCCTTGCTAGTTTCATGCTTTGCTCTGTAATGATTCCACAATCGTGTGGTTCCATCTGAGCTATGAGCTTTGAACTCCAGAGAGCAAGTTTTACAAGTTGCTGTAACATTTTCCACTTGCTTTCCATCAACAACAACACTGGTGATATTTTTACGAAAGTGTTTCCAAACTCCTGATTTTGTTTCCATTTGCTTTCTTTTAGGTTGGGTTTCGGTTGTAACGACATTAGCAGAATTTGGAGTTGAATTAGGCAAATCTTGGGGCTGAGTAGGTTGAGTAGGTTGGCTTGATGATGCCATTATAGATGATCACCTGAAAATTAGTAAATAACATACCATAAGTTGCTTAATAGGGCCAGTGAAAAAACGAAACAGGCAAAACCAATCAAATTGAATTTTTCAAGTTAAGCAAAAATTGTGCCTAAACCCTAAACCCTAAATCTTAAAAGTCAGATTTTTTTTTTATGAAGAAGGTTAAAATTCGGATGAAAAGAAAATGAGATTTGCATGAAAATTTAGAAAAAAAAAACGTTATAGACTCTAAATTATTGGAAGTATCTCATATGTGATATGTCCCAACAAAATATCCTAAATAACTTGACTAGGTTTGAAGAATATTTGAGGTTTGAAGAAAGAAGTATCTGTAAAACAAATCTTCACAGAGCATATTGGAAAGCAGAGAAAAAAAATACATTGAATAGAGGACAAGAAGCTTGTAGAAGAAGGCAAGAAGTGTCGAAGCTTGTAGAAGTACTGTCGAAGAGTCGTATTTTCAAAGTGAGGAGTACTGTCGAAGCTTGTAGAAGAAGGCAAGAAGTATAATTAAATTATCTAAGAGAAAAGGAAGTAGAGATGCTACCAAAGAAATACATATTAAAATAATATTGTATCTGGATCTTCAAAAGTTCAAAAGTGTAAGATTAATAGATTATTGTAGAGTTAACAGGCCGCTGAGGGCCTGAGGTGCTGGCCCCAGTCGGATATCCGACTTAAATAAAATATTGGATACGGATAATTATCCGTATCCAACTTCATATTCGAAACCGTATCCGTATCCGTATCCGCCAAAAAATTATCCGAATCCGGATCCGTATCTGAAAATATCCGTATCCGAATATCCGAATTCACCATTTTCCGGATTCGGATACGGATAATATCCGATCCGTTTACACCCCTAGTTACAACCGAAACCCAACCTAAAAGAAAGCAAAGGGAAACAAAATCAGGAGTTTGGAAACACTTTCGTAAAAATATCACCAGTGTTGTTGTTGATGGAAAGCAAGTGGAAAAGGTTACAGCAACTTGTAAAACTTGCTCTCTGGAGTTCAAAGCTCATAGCTCAGATGGAACCACACGATTGTGGAATCATTACAGAGCAAAGCATGAAACTAGCAAGGGCCAAAAAAGACTCAATTCAGCGGTAGAGACTTTCAAGTATGATGAAGATGCAAGTCGAAAGAAACTAGCACTTGCTGTTGTCATGCATGAATATCCCTTTCGTATGGTCGAGCATGAGTACTTCATTGATTTTGTCAAATCCCTCCGTCCCTCTTTTTCATTGAAATCACGGGCTACATGTAGAAAGGAGATATTGGAGATGTACAAGGAAGAAAGGGATAAGGTTTGTCGTTCTTTTGAATCGCTTTCATGCCGATTGAGTGCAACTATGGACCTATGGACTTCACGACAAAACAAGAGCTACATGCGCATAACAGTCCACTTTATTGATGGTAATTGGAATATCCAAAAAAGAATAGTTAGTTTCATGAAATTGGGTGGGAGGTATTCGGGATTAAATTTATCTCAAGCAGTGATGAAGAGTTTGTTTGATTGGAAAATTGATAAGAAATTTTTTTCACTGACCTTAGATAATGATAGTGCAAACGGGGTGTGTGTAAGAGACATGGTTGTTCGGCTTAATGCGAATAGCGGCCTTTGTTGTGGTGGGAAGTTCTTTCACGTGAGGTGTGCTGCACATATTATTAATTTAGTTGTGCAAGATGGGATAAGTATGATAAAGAACGCGACCAATGGCATACGAGAAATAGTTTTAAAGGTAAAGAGCTCTCATATTCTGAGAGAAGAGTTTGAGCAGAGAGCTCAAGATTGTAAACTGGACACAAGTAGAGCGCTCTCCCTAGATGTTTCTACTCGATGGAATTCAACCTATATGATGCTAAGAGATGCTATCTATTACAAGGATGCATTTGAGAGGATGCGCATCCTTAATCCTTCAATGTTTTCCAATTTTCCTACAATAGAAGAGTGGGGGCAGACAAGGGAGTTGTGCAATCTTTTAAAGAATTTTCATGCTATTACCGAGCTTCTCTCGGGTACTTCTTATCCAACCTCTAACTTGTTCTTTAAAAAGTTTTGTGAAATTAAGTTGAAAATTGAGGCATGGCTTAGAAATGAAAATACAACAGTTGTTGCAATGGCTAATTCCATGAAGCAAAAGTTTGATAAGTATTGGGACCAATCAAATATTATTTTAGCCATAGCCTCATTTTTAGATTCTAGATGTAAGATGGGGCTGATTGAGTTTTACTATCCCAAAATTTATAAAAATGGTGGAAGAAGTGAAATGATTGAGTTTAACCAAGTCTTGAGGGAGTTATATGGAGAGTACGCATTGAGGTACAAAGATAGTTTAGATGGAGTTATATGGAGAGTACACATGATGTTAGATGAGCACCAGACCTCAAAGAAGTGTTGTAAAATGGAGTTCATGCGGCCGCATATACAACCATATATGCTTATGTAGTTTGATTCCGCATGAAAATCTTCATGCAGTCTTATATATGCGGTTTCGCATGAAAATTGCATATTTTTAGTTTAAAGTGGCATATTGATTTTTTTCATGCAATTATTTGCATATGACATCATGTGATTCTACCACTGAGTGCCAATTAATTAATTATTTGCATCTAGTTTAGGAAAAAATGTTTGTATCTGGTTAATTTAGTGAGTTACTTTAGGATCAATGTCCCTGCTCAGACCCAATTCTGATATGCTCACATCCAATTCACTAAATGATTTTAATATGCTAGAATTCGATGTAATTCTTTCCTCCGACATGTGACACAAGTTATTTTTAATGAGAATATATTGCACGTTTTGAGTGAAAATAAATTAATATGTAGTTTAAAATCTGCATATATAAGTCCGTATTAAAATCCACATATGCAGCCACATACCGTATATGTAGTGACCTTATACATGCATGAACAAAACTGTATTTTACAACATTGCCTCAAAGCATCTACTAATGCAATGAGGAGCACCGTTGGCATCCATAAATATATTTTCTGTTCCCAGCTTGTTTACTATTACTTTTGTTACGCCAAACATAAAATAAAGCATTAATACAGTATGAAGTTTTTTTAGATATGAATTACTATATATATTTATAGGAGGAGGGTTTCCAATACCTCATATTTTATATTTTCATTTCTGAAATTCAAACTGTAGACTCGAACTGCTCAACATGATATCAATACTAAAATATATTTAGAAATGAAATTTTATAAATTTTATAATTTATTTACTATTTTTTAAGATAGATATAAAATCACTGTTTTTAGACCGTTAAAAACAGTGATTTTCTATTCATCTTAAAAAATAGTAAAATAAATACCAAAAATTATAAAAATTTAATCCCAACCATATTTTAGTATAGATATCATGTTGAGTGGTTCGAATTGATAGTTTAGACTTTGAAAATAAAGATATAAAATATGAGGTATAATAAAATATAAAAAGCATGAGATATTATAACTCTCCTCTATTTATAGTTATATATGAATAAAATGTTGGAGAACATGATCCGCTCGTCAAAAAATATCCTCACCAATTGTTAGCACCCATCTATTTCGTTCATCATAGATTCATACATGCTGTCCTTGGACCTTTCTACAACAAACTGCCCTTTACAGGAGTACCAAACAATTAATTAATATTTAATATACACCAGCATTTGTCCACATACTGATCTCTTAGTTTTTTGGCGGTGGAGAAGAAATTATTTTTAATTCAAGGATATCAAAAGAAATTATTCCATCAAGCATACCATAACAAAGAAAGTAACCACACAGCATCTCTCACCTTGTTAATTAATGTTCATACACACACACTCAGTCTCAATCATACATGATCCCATATCAGTCGTTATCAGTATCTCTACCAGTACTTGTTAACCAATCTATTACTATCCATGCATGTAGATTCATTTCTCAGCCAACACAAGCACCAAAAATCAATGTGTTGGTTAAGGAACCATCTTCTTTTGGAAGTAATAGACTACGTTGACAAGTAAAAGTCGCTGCTATTCACTGAGAACTATTTGGGTTGTAATTGGGCCTCAGTGGGCTCTTTCTTTGATGAGATCAAAGCCCATTTCAGATGGTTCGGTGGCTTGCATTTCATAGTGGACCCCTTCTAAGACTCTCCTAAGCCCTTGTTTTGATGTGGCATATAGGATCTTTGCTCTTATCCTTGATGCAGCAGGTGACCTAATTGTAACAGGAAAACAAAATGAGAAAGGATGGAGATTCTTATGAAGTAATTTGCCTGCTAAATTTCATTAAATCAAAAGATTTTTTTTTTTGCATAGAGTTTACACCGAAGAGAAAAAGAAAAGTATTATCTTGCTTAAAATGGAATTAATTCCAAACTAAGGACGTGTTCGGCTGTCACTGTTCCTATGGGGAAAAAAAATTTTCTCAGAGTGAATTTTTTTTTCCCCATGGAAACAGTGTCTCGGCCATTCAAATTGGACCTGAACTCAAACTCATTCCTGATCCCGCTTGAGAGCCGAACACGCCCTAAATATGCTTGACCTTTGTTGGACTACCAAAAGAAATAGTAAACCTCAATTATAAGACGTGACATGAAGAAAAAACAATTAATAATACTAAAAACAGCCGCAACAAGCCATATAATAAACAGTGGGCTTTGTCAAATAAATAAAAGTTAGGCAAACATCAATGTCAAATGAGTTGAAAGCGTGGGGCTAGATGAGACATCTTTTGCGAAAAATAGAAAAAGTTGTGACAAGGACATGACTTTAATTTATGAGATAAGTATTGCATTTAAATAATGCTTCTTTTATCTTATTGGAATATTGGTACGAGTCTGATAATGACAGCAACATGTATTTTGTTAACTTCTTAAAAGCTAATAGTAACACATATGTAGCAAATGGGGTCTTAGATTAGCAAAAACAGTGTTCATTTAATACAGTGGAAATTATGTCAATAATTAATTTCCAATTAATGTTTTATTTGAGAGAAAATTCAATTAAGATTGTGTTTAGTATAATTAAGTATAGGTTATATTAGAAAGAAATGACCTGTTTAACAGGGAGATGATCAATCTCTGTCTTTGACTTTTGAGCAACACTACTACCCATAGATTTATGATTTATGATTTATGATTTATCTCGGTACGTATCAAGAGGGCCATACAGGTACAGAACCTGACCTATTCCATTATTGCTTTCTATTGCGTCTTCAATTAGACAAGAAAGGGAAAGATGATCAACTCAACTTCTCTATATCCATCCATCCCCTTTTGTGAAGTAGAAGAACCAAAGAAAATACAATTTGGACTTTTGTTCTACTGAATAAGTATAAAGGTTTGGTAAACAAGGCTAATGCGAGTGGGTTTAATGTCATAATCAAAGGATTTTTATTGTGATATTAAGAATTTAAACTTTAAATTTCGAATTTTTCCAGATTAAATTAATATTCAATGGCGTAAATCTGAAGCATTCCTTTTTGGGTCCACTTTGCTGGAGAGCTTTTGTTAGAGCTAGTGGATTGAAAAGATTGCCACTAAGACTTCATATTCCCAGTCTAAATTCATGTTTGATAATGAATGCTAAAATAGAGCATATTTTGTGCAATGCTAGAAACAGATTTAATGAAACTTCCAAGGTATTAAATTAAATTCTAGTCAGTTTTACTTATACTAATTGACCTCTTGTAAAACAACAAAAATGAAAGGAAATAAACATTTTCTAGCATAGGTAGCAATGGTGCAATGATAATGGAAATTACAAAAAAAAGTAAGATACAACTGATGAGAATAAGCAAGATAATTACCATGCGATGAAGAAAATTTTGCTCTTCTGGCAGTTATCTGGTGTGATGAAATCAAAATCAAACACGGCATACCGGCAATCATCAGCCGGTAAGGCGGCAATTAACTCGTTGTAACCTTCGCCGGGTCCACCAACGTGGTCCACCAGGACTTCCCTGGACCGCTCGTTGATCTTGTACACTACAAACCGGTGCACGCGTCCCCATTTCATTTCCCTGTACCACTTCTTGCATTCATCCTGTATTTTCATCCCCTCCGTTGCCTTTTTCAAAATTGCACAATTCATGAGCTAATTTTGTCTGATAAAAAAAATCAAGTATGTGTTCTTGGCATGAACTTTTCAGGGTGTATTTTGACATGATAAGATTAGATATCAAATTCCCACATATTTAAAATATCTTTTGATTTGTAGAATTGGGTTTCAAGAGGTCATGATTAATTTCTTGATTGTGGGGCACTCAAAAAAGAAATCAAATAGGAGACAAAAACAGAATAGAAGAGCTTATATGCTCAATTTTTTTTTTTCAAAATTGAGAAAAAAATATGAAATGATAAAGATGTTTGATTGTACCATCTTAAATGCCATAGCCATGGTGCCAGACTACTTTGCTTCTTTGGCAGCCTTTGATCTTTTTTGATGTGCTTCTATATGCCTCCTATGAGGTGATATTCTTCCCCTATGGGAGTGTCTCTGTATATATAAAGAATGAATCTGGATTTTGTATGGCCTTTTGCAGTGAAGCAATTCTGTAGCGGGTTGTCGATAGTATTATATTCTTATTTATAGTTAAATTAAAAGTCTTTAAAAAGAAAAAAGTACAAATAGTTAGAGATAATGAACAATTCTTTATTCTACATTTGCTGTAGTAATATTTTGGTTGAATATATACTAAATTCATTTCAAATAGTTGTTAAATAATAAGTACTAAATCGAATAATTAATTGACCTTTGAACAATCTGCATCACTTCATTTAGTAAATCTGGCTTACTATGGGGAAAGAGAACAAAAAATTCAAAAAGTTCATTGGATCTTTGTAAAGCTAACCTAAATCTAATATTCTATGTTCAATTTCTTTAAAATAGTATGACTGTCTTTTAGGCCTGATTTTAACCTTCAGTGCACATCCACAACATAGAGATTGACTAAATCATTGTTCTTTGGACATTAATTCTCTTGTCCTTATCTTTAACTTTAGAAAATAATGTAAAGTAGAAATATTTATTATATGTTTTAATTGTTCCATTTCTCACCCTCTAAACAACTTCCAACTTTTTTTTTTTTTTTTGAAAAGAAAATAAGGATCTAGTCCTTATTGATTTCATTGATCATAAAAGGTTTCAACATGAAACCAAATACAGAAACTTAGTAATATTCAACTTAGTTGAATATCTAACAAACAAAATAAAAGGGACATAAAGAAACCAGACATAAAAAAGAGACAAAAAAAAAACAGAAAAATTACCAAAAAAAACAGGGATGAAAATGCAAAAAATAAAACTCTTCTTGTCAGTGAGTATATCTTCACTGATTTTGAACTCCCACCATCATTTCTTGTATCTTGTTGTGTTGTCCTCTGAAACTTGAGTGTTTTCCAGAAAATGAAGTTTTCACCTTCACTCAGTATCTCTGTATACTTGATTTATCTAGAAAACTGAAATGTGCATTAAGGAGTATGTGCAGTGAGGTATAACACTTTGTTCATTGCTTAGAGATCAAATTATAGATATGTGTTAGAAGATAGGTTTAGAAAATATCGGATTATGATCAAGAATAAAAAAAGTAAATTATTTAAAACAAATTCTAGAAAATTATTAAGTAAAGAAAATATGAAAATTAAAATGTGTTTAATCACAAGGGCGGATCTATGTATAGCTCAAGGGGTGCTCAGCTACTCTCATGATTCAAATTTTTTAATTATTTATATGAAAATTTAATTGATTTTTTAAGTTTTTATATAGTCAGCCCCTCATAAATTATCGCATGTGTGATGTGTTTGTAACCCAATGGTTAAATTCTTATTTGTTTTTATGAAGACTTGAATTCAAGTCCTGACCATGCATTTTACAGTTAAATTTTAGCCTCTATTTAATTTTCTAGTTCTGTCATATTTAATCAGGTGTAAACTATTGATGTAAGGTGTATTTCCTCAAGTGTGATGTAGGTAAAAATTATTTCAAGATACTACATGTTATATATACTTCTTTTGAGGAGCACGTCCATGAGAGAAGATAGCAGAGCGTTCACAAGTGGAGTTAGAATTTTAGGGTATGTTTGGATGCACAAGAATAGCTGCTGTTTTTAGAATAGCATTGCTATTCGGAACAAGGTGCATCCAAACGAGAAATAGAGCTATTCGGAATAACTACTGTTTTTAGAATAGCATTACTATTCACTATTCTTACAAAAATATAGAATAGCATTTGTTGCTTTCAATATTAATACTATTCTAATATTTAAACTAATATTATATTACATTTAATATTTAAATTAATATTATATTGTATTATATTTAATCTAATATTTTATTTAATACTAATATAATATTTAAAATAATATTATATTACATTTTAAAATTTAAATTAATATTATATTTAATCTAATATTTTATTTAATACTAATATAATATTTAAAATAATATTATATTACATTTAATAATTAAATTAATATTACATTGTATTATATTTAAACTAATATTTTATTCAATAGTAATATAATATTTAAAATGATATTATATTACATTTAACATTTAAACTAATATTATATTACATTTAATCTAATATTTTTTATAATACTAATATAATATTTAAATTAATATTTAAAATAATATTATATTGCATTTAATATTTAAACTAATATTATATTATATTAATATAATATTTTATTTAATACTAATGTAATATTTAAAATAATATTATATTACATTTAATCTAATATTTTATTTAATACTAATCTAATTTTTAAAATAATATTATATTGCATTTAATATTTAAACTAATATTATATTTATTTAATATTTAAACTAATATTATATTTATTTAATATTTAAACTAATATTATATTATATTTAATATAATATTTTATTTAATACTAATCTAATATTTAAAATAATATTATATTACATTTAATATTTGAATTAATATTATATTGTATTATATTTAATCTTACACATAAATGATTAAACAGTAGCTATTCCCTCCAAACTCTATTCCAAATATGCAATCCAAACAATTTTTTCACTGTTCTGAATAGCACTGTTCTTAAACAGTAGCTATTCTTATTTACTATTCTAAACAATAGCTATTCTAGTTATTCTAGAGTTCATCCAAACGTACCCTTAAAGTATGTGGGTCAAAAGTAAATGAGGGTCAATCAATATAATTTTTCTACTATGAATGGTGCCAATTTTACCGTATCCATAACATTTTACTCTAAACTATATATAAATTCTTATAAAAATGCAAAAAAAATTAAAAATTAACGGAGATCAATTGACTCTCATTTCTCTCAAGTAACTCCGCTCTTGAGAGGGCTACTTCAATATCTAACATATAATAATATAAAAAATAGTATTCTTTTAGGAAATTTAATGTATACCTCTCAGTCTCATAAACTTCGAAGTTATATATTCTCCCTCATAAACTTCATACTATTGTATTTATCCTTCTAAAATTTAAAAAGTCACAAACTAATTATCCATTTTTTTATTATTAAAACACATTTTAAATTTATAAAATATTCATTCATCCTTTACTAAAAATAAAATAAAATATGTAGTTTTACGAAAATGCCAGTCTTTAATTATTTTTAATTGGTTGATTTGCAAGTGCAAATAGTTCAATTTCTTACTTTCTAACTGTATACGGTAACATTTAGGTATACACTTGTGTATACCTAAATATTATTTTATCATTAAACCGGAGAAGTAATGATGGTCATAATATTATCATTAAACCGGAGAGTTATTTTTCAATTAGATCAAAATAACGAGCCATGCATTTGACTAGGTCAAAAGAACAGGTTGTATATTTGAATAATTAAAAATAAATAAATGAATATATATATTTAATAAGGTCACGTTATAAAACAATAAATTATTATGACAATTTACTTCAATATACTTATAAAAGAGTAAAACTAGGGTGCTCTTAAGTTCTTCAAGTCTCTTTGTGAATTTAACTCTAAAATCTATCGGATTGATTTCAAATGATAAATTCAAACGTTGAAATCCTTATACTTTACGAGTGATGTGTCTACATGCAAATTTTTTAAAATTTTGAATTAATTACAAATAGAGTTAAGTGATCAAAAGTTGTTCAAAAAATGAATGCATTAAAATTAATTTATAAAGCTTCTAATTTTGATCGCTGACTTAATACTAAATTAATTCGAAAGTTAAATTTTTTTGTATGTAGATGCATCACTCATAAGGTAGAAGAGTTTTAACAGTTCGGATTTGTCATTTGAAGTCAATCTGATATATTTTAGAGTTAAGTTCACAAATAAGTTTGGTGAACTTGAGAGCATCCTAGTTCTACTCCTTATAAAATATTTTTTTGTTAAATTTTGAGTTTTACCATTTGTGTTCAACTGTAAGTACTGAATACTGATGTATAAGTTATAACCACACGGAGATCAAATTATGTGCTTTGTTAGTTGTTACTACCAAGTACTTGCTACTAATAACGTAACTGGAAGACGAGTTACATGCAACTCCGTGCAAGTGAGAAGTTAACGACACGTTAGTAACAGACATGCACATGTAAGTCAAAAGCGCCTGGCAATCCACGATACATCATAGGAATTAGGACCCAGTCTCGGATCTAACGCAACACAACTCTGATTGCAAGGTTTCCTGTGCATATATGGAAATTGCAATCTAGCTCTATCTACAGCCTATCAACAATTCTACACATCTGCATTAAGCATTCTTTGCTTCGCTTGGAAGAGAAGTGAGGGACCCCAATTGGCGTATGGACAAAAAGAAGAGCACGAGCTTAATAAAATAATTGAAAGGTGCAACACTCTTCTCCGATCATCAGTCCTGGTTTTGGTTGTTTCAAAAACAGATACCTTGAACCTTTCTTTTTCAATTTTCGTTTTCAGTGGAAGAATCAAAATGAGTATTCATAGGGATCAAGTTGCATTTTTTTTATTATTATTTATTATTGGATACGGTTTCGGTTTCCGACTGAATTGGATCATTCACTTTAGAATTTACATGGCCATTCTAGATTGAATTTGATTTTAATTGTTAAAATCATTTAGCCATTTAAACAGTTGCTTTGCAATCAATGGGAAATGGTTCCAGGGGCTGTCCCCTCATTCTGGATTTTGCGTTTTAGTGGAGATCAAAATATTTCAATCGATTTAATTGCTTCTCTCTGAATGTTTGATTTTATAATTCGGATTAAATTTAAAATTAAAATTGAAATAAATTTCTTGAATTATAATTTAAAATATCAAAAATTACAAATCAGAACATTAGAATGTATAAATTAAAATATTATTTTTTATCACGTACTTAATTAAATCTGATTTAATATTTTTTTCCGTTCCGACGAGAAGGCCCTGGATGGATGAACTGAACCTGTGATATCACCGACATTTCATCTTAGAGTAGAACTAGGGTGCTCCTAAGTTCACCAAATCTCTTGTGAACTTGACTCTAAAATATATCGAATCGACTTTAAACGATGAATCCAAACCGTTGAAACCCTTCTACCTAATGATTGATGCGTCTACATGTAAAAATTTTAAAGTTTCGAATTAATTTAATATAGAGTCAAGTGGTCAAAGGAGTCCAAAAAATGAATGCATTAAAATTAATTTATAAACCTTAAACTTTTGACCACTTGACTCTATATTAAATTAATTTGAAACTTTAAAATTTTCACATGTAGACGCATCACTCATTAGGTAGAAGGGTTTCAACAGTTTGGATCCATCATTTAAAGTCGATTCGATATATTTTAGAGTCAAGTTCACAAGAAGTTGGATGAACTTAGGAG
This sequence comes from Carex arenaria, assembly GCA_964058825.1. Lineage (NCBI taxonomy): Eukaryota > Viridiplantae > Streptophyta > Magnoliopsida > Poales > Cyperaceae > Carex > Carex arenaria. Next base: position 456,134 of record CAXKVW010000159.1, read on the forward strand.
CACCCTAGTTCTACTCTTTCATCTTATATATATCGACAAACGCCCATCACACGCATTTGCATATATATCCACCATTTTGCCTCGGAATGAGCCTAAACATTGTAAATGTAAAAAGATAATTATATTTGGTTCGGAACCCAAGTCTTTTTCTCCAAAAAGTGCTTGTATAACAATGAGTCCCCATTGTACCATATGCTGCCTTATTGTACCAAAGGCACCACCCCACCTTGTCTGGTTGTCTTGCCAATATATCTCCAGACTCCAGCTAAGCTATATATCTATTGCCAGGAAAAGCATGGCCAGAAAAGAACACAAGACACGAGACGCTTACTGTGTATGACATTGTCTGCCCTTTTCTCTCTTCTTTTGTTCAAGTAGATCAAATCACCGTAAAGCTTTTGCGCACAGTTAGGTAATTGAAGAAACATACATAAATGAATTCATATGTCTCGATTACATAATAAATTAAGAATGATTCAATCTAGTCCGATTTTTTGGTTCCAGTATCCCTAAATTAATTCGCTATTTTTAAATTTTTTTTGACAAGTCAAATAATCTGTAGTGTTAAACTAAATTACGTGTGGGTGTTAGATAAATCTACATTTCACTTGATTAACATTCCAGTTATCCAGATTAAAGTATATATAATTCCCACCGATCATATTATATGAAGGAAAAATCATTAAAGTAATGTCACTTTGTCATTACAACATGGGGCACAATGCCCACGACACCTTTAGTAGCTACAATGGGTGCAAATTTGGTGACTCATTACAGCGCTTCGTAGAATTGTACGAGCGAAAAGGACAGATGAATGAATGAATCGATTGGGGTTTTTTTTTTTTTTTTTTTTTTTGAGGAGAAACCGGAGGTATCCATCGATTGGGAGTTGGGTCACAAAAGCAATCCTTTCCTCTTTGTCAACACGTACGCATCTGATTTGATAATATTTTGAGGCCATTTTTCTTATCTGTAAAGGGGCCACCCCTAGTTCCTCTCTAATTCGCATCATCTGAGATATCTCAAACTTTGAGTGTTTTTATGGAAAATCTCGACCGTTCAAATACGTACTGCATGAACCTCAAAACATAAATAACACTGGCCTACTGCGCTTTCCTGAATAGGCACCGTACACATCGGTCACGCAAAAGTTGAGATATCTCAGAGGATATGCACTCGTTCCTCTCGACATCCCCAGGTTCAAATATTCCATGATTTTATCTAACTCTACCAAATATCTAATACTAATTGATAAAAACAATTCAAGGTCCAAATTTTATGCCAATGAAACTGACAAACTGTTATAGAAATGTTAGGCGTTCTTTTGTTCGTTTTCATAATAGAAACCACTCTTAAACCTTTTGATTTGGTACCATAACTAATATAGAAGCGGCTCCTTCGGTTCATGCTAAATATCAATTACATTCATTTTTTGAGCCATTTCATGCATAACCATGCGAGTAGAGAAAAAAATCTTGATTATGATTTGGCACAGACAAGGTATCAGTACCAAACTATAAAAGAATCTTCTACCAAATAATAATAACAACACTGATGTCGTACCAACTCTCCTACTATTAACTTACTGGAGCTTAATTAACAACTGCAGATTAGTAATACTTAAAAGTGGCTCCAAAAGAGAGAATCATGGCACATCTGAAGCAGTAGGCAACAAAGAAATATGCCAAATAAAATAAAACAAATAGTGCCTTGAGTACATATCACAAGTAGCTACAAGTTTAATCATACAAAGGCACCGGAAACATAACAATACCAAGGACTAAATGAAGGCTAATAATTTCACTTCTCCTCGCTTTTATCTGGCTTGTCTTCCTTTTTCTCTTGCTGAAGGAAAAAAAAAATAACCAAACTTTGGAGGTCAAAAAAACGAAGAGAAGGATAGGTCATAAAACAATTCTTAAAAAAAGCTATAGAACATTTATTGAATAGCTTAAGCACAAGATAATCAGTCCCATTAGAAAATAAGAGCAAAATGTCATAATGACAACAATTGCACCTAGGTTAAAAAAAAAAGAAAAAGTGAGTTCATACGATACGAGGAGAGGCATACCTCAGGTTGTAAAGAATCAAGCAAGCTCCTTACAGAGGGATCATTTGGATCAACACCAGGAAGCTGTTACAATATCATACAGGTGATATTATTATGTGACTAAAAGGAAATATTGCAAATATATACTGATGCAGCAAGACTAATGCTAGTTCATTATCTTTGATTTCCTTTTAAAGACTTGATTTGGTCCAATTGAACAATTGAAACAGACAGGAGGTTAATGGCTTTCACGGAGGCTAATGGAGTACTTGTACAATTGTAAATTACAGGGTCAATTCAGGCATAAAAAATGATCTACACGAACTCAATTAGCAAGACAGATGGTATTTGATTATATCTTGACAACTAACAAAGTTGATTAGAATGAAATTACATAAAAAGGAGAATTTGTATCTTACCGAACTAAGGATAGAAGAAACAAAAGACTGATCACCAAGCACCTTGTTCACGTCTGACTGGCTTCCAGATTCTTCCTCTGCTGCCTCAACTGACATTTGTAGAGCTACATCCACAACATGAAACTTGGTATTAGTTTTCTTTTTTATTTTTAGCGAAACAAGTCTTACAAAAATCAAAACTACATCAAAAAGAAAACAACAAATGCCCTTGGAAGAACATCTAGTCTCAGGTCCAATTTATCACCATGGCGTCTCTCATTTTAGCACATAAAACATTGCTTTTTGTCCCAGCTAAGGAACCTTCAATGTTCTCATACTAAAAGAGAAACATCTCAGATTGAAAACTATAATTACACACATCATAGACATCCTGGATGTTCTTCCACATGTAACAGTACTCATGGTACCAGAAAAAGTCCTTCAGAATTAGGACTACAACAATTCACAGCCAAAATATAGACTTATTACAGATTTTATAGTATATCTCTCCTTCTCAGAAAAACACAAGATTGGACAAAATTGTAATCTTTTTTCACAATAGGCCATTGGGATTTTCAAATTATGCTCAACTGTTACCAGCTGCCCTTGAAACCTCCAACTGCCAGTTTCTATATTTAATTTTACTTTACCAATCAATTATCAATAGTGTGAAATCAGTGCCTGACAAACAAATCAACCACTTGTTGACATATAAACTAACCTAGAGCCAAATCTGGGTCAGTGGTGGTAATGTCTGACGTGGGCTGTACATCATCCATTGACATGGCAAGAGCTTGCTGTAGCAATGCAGCCTCATCATCCTGTCATATAACTAGGACCTGTTAATAGCAAATACATAAACCATACTACATCCCTAGCGAAACAATTCACCATCAAGCCATCATCAATTTTACCAAACAAAAACCAACATTCAAAAACAAATTTTATCTACTTGGCACAATTAACCAGTACAGGTCTGAAGATGGTACAAACTGGATAGTACTAACAGAAAATGGTTCCTTTTGTTAAAAAAATGTCTTTACTGTAGCCTGTATTTTTTGTATTTTATTTTGTAACATTATTTCAAATTTTCACATTTAGAAATTACCTGAGCACCCTTATCATCAGCTTCAGCCATGACAGCATCAGCCGAGCTAGAGGCACCAGCATCTCCTTTTTCTTTACCAGATGATTCCTCAGCAGCCTTTTTGGCAGCAGCCTCCTGCCTGGCTCGCTCTTCCTCCATTGAAACCCTAAGCGCCAGTGCCAGCTCTGGGTCCACATTCGGATCAACCCCAAACTCAAACCCAGTCATGCCACCTGCTGTGGCTGCAGCTGCAGCAGCTGCCGCAGCAAAGCCACTTCCACCCTCCTCACCAGTGAAAATTGGAGTGCTATGATGAAACAAAAGTAATCATTAATGACTGACAAAAACACTACTGAACAAGTTCAATTTTGTAGAGGCGCATAAACAGAACAGATATCATCCATGACATCCTTGTCTGTATCCACATAATAATTCATCAATAAATTATTGGTCTGTATCCACACGGAATGGATGCAGTTTATTATTAGGTCCGGCAACATGATGCGGACACAGACAAGGATAATTGAAAGACCCTCATATTTTTTATTTTGTCATTTATGAACATCAAATCCTACATGCAAGCCTGTTCTCAATTTTGTAAGTTTAAATTTGTATGTTATTTCTCTACAAAGTTTGTTTTCTTTGTACTTGTGTACTTGTTAGTAATATCTGTCAATTATCCACTTCGTCTTATCCAAATCACATCTGTCAATTATCAGTATCTGACTAGAAGCTCACCATTTCACAGAGCACACAAATGAATACTTTTAGGTTGTCCACATGGAACAAAAAAAAAAGCCAAAAAAAAAGATGTCTGGTTTGTATGTCTATGAGAGACAAACTCAGTAGATTGATAAGAGGTTAGAACCTAAAGAGAAACTTAATAAAATGACAAGAAGAGTTAGAACCTAGAAAAAACGAGAGAAGATGTACCTGATGAGGACATCAGAGAGGACATTCTGGCTAGGAGGAATATGTACAATGTGGCTGCTGTCACTGTTGTTGACTGCATTAATCATTGCCTCCAGCTTCTCTGGTTTCCCGTCCTCCGACTCACCAAAGTCTACAATATCCAGTGCCACATTATTTTTCTTCAGCTTCTTCCCTAGCGATTCCAGAGCCTTTATATCATATTTTATCGGACTATCAACAAAGAAAAGAGAAATTAGGTAACAGCAACAATCTTGGCAAGTACTGTAGTCATCTTTTATAGTATATGATGTAGCCATTGTTGTTTTGTGATTCATATCAGTAAGCAGTAAAAACCAGTAAGATAAACAATCTATTTGAAAGTTTCCCTTTTCTTAGCTGGTGCTGTCAATATCAATTTGGCCTTTCCTAATTAAGATTTTAAGAAAGTACTGCTGGCAAAAAGTTTTACCCGAAGATATATTAAAAACCTGAGCTGTTTGAAACATTGTGTATCAAACATTCTCAAAGAGGTCAATGAGGCAATTTAATGAGATAAACAATTATTACCTCCCGACAAAAACTATTATCCTTTGTTGCTGCCTTTTGTTTTGGCGGTGCTTTAGGGCCAATTGAGCCACTTGTATGGCAGCCGTCAAGTTCGACTCACCGCCAATTTCCAAACCTAACAAAGCAGAATCATCATAAATAAAATAATTGAAGGATGAAAAATGAGAAAGAAGAGAACAGTGAACACATGATAAAACAAAGCAGACATACCATGCATGCAAGCAAGGATTTTGCCAAGATCACTTGTAGGAGTAACCAAAACACGCACACCTTTTCCAGCCATTGTCATAACTCCAACTGTATTTTCTGGATTTGACTGTAACATTATCATATAACAAAAACTTTAATATAATAAGCCCAACCTACTGCGAAAAATGGATCCAAAAAGCCCTAACATATGCTTATTTCAGACACATGCATGACTCAATGTGCTTGCACATGACTGATCAGAAGTAATTCAACATATAAAAAAGCTATAAGAAATATGCAAGGATTAATTTAAAATAATTGGGCTTCTTGATGATGTAAAATTCATGAAAAAAATAAGCTTAATAGAAATCAGTCTTATTTCACAGGTGCAGCTAGCAAATATTTTAATTCCCAAGACAGAGGATTACTCGACAATTCATTATTTTGACAATCTTAACAATCTTAAAACTAAAATTTATATTTGAAATCCAACATTTCAGGCATAATCTCTATTATCCACATATCATGTCTATAATATATGATGAGATTTGGTGGATGTTTCACCATACATCAAGTGACTTGAAATTTATGGTCCTTGATGCATCATCAAACAATACTTAAATTGCGTGAAATTTAATTGTTAGACTATCTATATTCCCAATAACATAATGGTACATTTACTTTCCAATTTTCAATCTTATTTGATTTTTCTTAATACATTGGCAAGATTTTAGAAAGAACCAATGTCAAGTGATCCCTTGTCAATTCCTAAATTACTCATGCAAACATATTAATTCAACCTTACCGAGCTAGTTGAGACATAAATTCCGGAAAAGGAGCAACATTCATTGTAGGAAACCTGTGATGATGGTATGCTAAAGTTTCATTTATGAAACTAATATGCAGAAGAATCATATAGGAACCTTGAAAAGATAACTCAAAAGTGAGCAGTGTTTGTTATGCTCTTGTTTTGGGTCTCAAGTGGAACAGAAGAAAAGGAGGGAAAGAGACAAAAAGTGAATGGACAGTTGGCAACAGGAGAGAAAAATAAAACAAGAAAAAAAAAGATGAGGAAAGGAAGATCACAATCAATGAGCGAAAGAGCGGTAATTTTCTCGGTCTCTTCTTAATCACGAGTTTGCTAGAGCATAATCATAGTTGATGTACTAAATGGGCGAATAAGAAAAAAATTGCAACAGTTGAGAGACAAATATAGGTGTATTAACTTCTAGAGTAAGAAATAAGAAATTCATAGACATATTAACTTCTAGAGTAAGAAAGAAATAAGAAATTCATAGACTTGAAAGGCACAAGAGAAAATTGACCCAATATACGAAGGATAACACTCATAACCTCAATTTCACAACAACCAGTAATTTAAACCAACTTTAATTATATGATCGATAAGGATTATAACTCCTCCCACACTTCTAATTTGCTATTACTAATTTTCTACTTTCTTCTTACAGTCTTAGTTATCTAATTTAGTGTAAAATCCAGCCCTAATTGGTTCTCAGATACGAAAATAATTTAATCAGAGCATGATTTTGTGCAAGAGTTGTGAAAGGCATCTTATCCGAGATATAGTCAGATAGAATATGCTGTTGTATTAAAATTTTCCATCTAAAAGGTCTACTTCAAAGCAGATCATTAGTGCTTCTGCAACTACAGAAAAATGCACAAGAACCCTGAGAACTGGATTGTGTTACACACTTGCAGAATATTTCAACATAGAATTCTGATTAATAGTTCCTCAGATAAAAAAACAGAGGAAAACCCCCTTGTGTGACATCATTTTTCATCTTTCTAAATATTGGAATCAAGATTTAAGTTGCAGATTCTTCAGAGAGAGAGAGAGAGACTCTGGAATCAAAAGTAAAAATTACTAATTCCAGTAATTCTGCTAAAAACATCTTCCAAGTGCACTATCCTTGAATAAATAAGAACCAGTTCCATTCAAATCAATTCCTTAATCCTTAACATAAAACCCTAAATCAAAGAGACGGTACCTTTTTAGGATTAGATTGGGGAAAAGAGTACCTGAGTTTTAGCGCCACAAACGAGATTGACAGCGTCGCATTGGGCCTGAAATCTATTAGGAGCATAATCTCCGTTTCTCATCCACTCCGAATTGTCAAGACATATCATAGTCGCCTGTTTTCAATCAGATCCAATTAAACGAATGCAAACACGACAAAAGAAAGGTTCCAAAAAGCAGAGATAGAACCTGAGAAGGAATTTTTAATACCTCGAGAACCATGGCGATCGATGCTAGATAGCTAGAGAAAGAAAAAGAGATATAGAGAAGAAGAAGAAGGCGGAGCTTAGCTCTGCTTTGTTCGTCTTTTGAGCGGATGTTTCTTGCGAGTTGAGAAAGGTCTGATGGTAAAGAGAAGGGTTAATGGTAAGCAAATAAACAAAAAAAAGGCCCTCTCTCGCCGACTTCAGGTCCAATTTTATGTTTCCGTTGAAAGGAAACTTAGCCTCTAAAATAGGCCGAGATCTACTTTCTATGTTTGCTCTATGTCGGTGGCTCTTTATTGGGCCCAACTAAATTTGTTAGGCTCAACCCAGAGTTAATTTTTTTTTTTTTTGTTATTTCCTCTGCTCAACGGGCTTTTACAGGCCAAATGTTTTGGACTGTCAAGATTAATCGTGGGGAAATGAACGGCAAGATGCGGAATGTTGTAAAAGTGCTGAAAATTGTATTTCCGAAAACTCAATGGTTGCAAGTTGTAACATTCGTATTTTACTTTGAAAACTAACAGATTACTGAACCATTCGACAAATTATGAGCCGTAAAGGATTAAGAAATGTAGTTTAAATATGCGGCTATGTATATTTAATAGTCTGAAAAATTAGTTTCTGGAAGTATAAATATTTATAATAGTAAGAAAATTTTTAAAAATTGTAAAATTTAGTTTACAAGTACATAGTATTATAGAGACTATATTGAACAGTTCAAATCAATCTTTAGAATTTTTAAACTGAAATTTTGAGTTTATAGCGCGGACCAATACGCTTAGCATAGTACCATAGTCTCACTCTTATGTTTTTTCCTCAGGTAATTAACACCAACTCTTTGTAACTTGCATTTTTTTTATATATAAAATTTGCTTCGTAGGTACTTCGCCTATATACCAACTTCAATAAAGGGATATATAATTGAGACAAACGTTTATAAATAACCAATTAATTTTAAATTTGTCACAAGTAACTTGACCAAGACCAAAGTGTCGTTACACCACCCTATAACTCTAAATACATATTTCAAAAATCTAGTATTGTTACTTTAGTTTTGTTAAATATGTTCTTTATTACGTCACTTAGGTTGTGTTCCATAAGAAGTTACTCAATGGAAGGAAGAGAAGCGGAGGAAAAAGAATAACTATAACTTAGTTACTTGCTCCAAATATCGATCCTAAATTTCGATGGAAAGAAGAGCGAAGGAGATAAGGAAATAGGTGGTGAGCTTCATGTAAAAGTTAAGTAAAATTTAAACAATTTTGTAACTTTTGATTTAGAGTGTAGTGAAGACGAACTCGCTATATTTTTTCCTCCTTCCGTCCCTATTTTGGTTTTATTTTAATTAAAATAATTCTGAAGCACACTCTTATTCTCTGTTTTGAGCCATTATTACTACAAAAACATTGAGTATACACGGTTAAAAAATAGAATCATACACAGTTTTGCAACTGTGACCGAAAGGGCGGGTCCGGCGTGCTCTTTTTGTTTTGGATGCAAATTTAATAGAAATTTTGAGAAAATGTATATGAGCGATATACATCGGTGTATAATTAACATTTTTGTATTAGTGCAGAGATAATAGTTCGAATGAAGTAATATGATGTTGGAAATAACGGCTAATAGAGCCGTTGGAAATTTTTTTTTTTATTATTAATATTTCTAACGGCTAGTAGAGCATATGAGTATATATAGTTGAGATGTATGTATAGTAGAATCATATCAATATACAAAATATTCATTTCTTTCCAATAAACATAATCTCTGCTCCTTTGTCCGATAAATCCAACATGGTATCAGAGCAATTCTGATGATCCAATAACAATACCCGATAAAGCTCCAAACTTCCGATAAAAATACCCAATAACCCGATAAAATTCTAAGCCTTCATTTTCTTCTCAATAAAATATGAAAATGTCTCGTAGTCTTACAAATCGCCAAAACCACCCCGATAGATGTACTAATTGCAAAAAAGAGGATCACACCCGCGATCGGTGTTGGTTCTTATATCCTCATCTCAGACCGAGGGGTTGGAAAGTGGCGGAGAAAAAAATAATGGAGGAGTCCAATGAATGTGCAAGCGGGTCAAATGGGTCGGGAGATCAAATGCTACAATTTCTCCAACAACTCATTGTGTGGCTTGCTAATCAAAATCAAAGTTCTAGCTCATGTGGTATTGTATCTCACCCTCAAAATTCTAATTTATTTGATAAAATAATTATAGACAGTGGTGCTACCGATCACATGTTTGGAAATAAAAAATTTCTTACTAATATGAGGTTGACAAAAAATAACCATTATGTGAAAGTAGCAAATGGTATGAAGGAAAAAATAAATTATATAGGTGAAATTGAAATTTGCAACAAAAAAATTAATAATGTATTATTTGTAAAAACATTCCCCATAAATTTACTATCGGTAGGACAATTAACACAAGATTTTAATTGTAATGCAATTTTTTCTTCAAAAAATATTATATTTCAAGAACGGAAAACCAGAAAAAAGATTTTTGAAGGATTTCTTAAAAATGGGCATTATCTTTTAGATCAAAAATCATTTTTTTGTGCTATTTCAAAATCTATAAATTTTGACATTTGGCACAAGAGACTTGGGCATCCCTCCGATAAAATTTTAAATAGTATTTTAGATTTTCCAAATTCCAAGTGTATTAATTGTGACATATGTAAGTTGGCAAAACAAACGAGACTTCCTTTCTCACTTTCTAATAGTAGAAGTGAAGCCTTGTTTGATTTAGTCCACTCCGATGTATGGAGTCCGGCCCCAATTAATTCTTATAATGGATTTAAATATTTTGTTACATTCATTGATGATTTTTCTAAAGCTATATGGTTATATTTACTCAAATCAAAAGATGAAGTATTTAATTGCTTTCGAGAATTTCTATGCCTTATAGAAACTCAATTTAACACTAAACTTAAAATCTTTAGATCCGATAATGGAACGGAATTTGTAAATAAAAATTTCACAACTCTTTTTAAAGAAAAATGAATTATTCACCAAACTACATGCATAAACACTCCCGAACAAAAATGGAGTGTCGGAAAGAAAAAAATAGGCATTTATTAGAAATGACACGTTCATTATTATTTCAAAATAATGTTCCAAAAATATATTGGTCGGATGCCATCCTTTGCGCTACACATTTAATTAATATAGACTACCTAGTGTTACTTTAAAAAATAAAAGTCCAACTGAAATTCTTTACCAACAAAAAAAGAATCTTGATTATTTGAGAGTTTTTGGTTGTGTATGCTTTGTTAAAATTAAAAGAAATGATAAGTTGAATTTTGTTTCAACAAAAACTATTTTTTTATGATATTCATCTTCTAAAAAAGGCTACAAGTGCTATGATCCAATTAATAAAAAAATATTTATATCTAGAGATGTGATATTTTGTGAAGATGAACCATATTTTAAAAATAGTGAGATAACCGAAAAACCACATAAAAATAATCAATCTAGACCAATAATTTCTAGCTTAGATTTCATACCAAATACGGATTATGAAATTGAAGCCGATAACTATGAAGAAGAGATAAATAATGATAATAATAATAATGATAGTGATAATGATAATGATAATGATAATACTAATGATGATGATGATGATGATGATGATAATAATAATAATAATAATAATGAGGAGGAAGAAGAAAATATTATGGTACGAAGGTCCATAAGAATGCGCCAACCACCTATCAAACTTAGAGACTATATAACTAATGCGGTACAATATCCTATACATGACTTTGTATCATACCAAAATATCTCACCTGAATACCATGCATTTCTTGCTTCTATTGAGAAAGAAAGTGAGCCAAATAGTTACCAAGAGGCGATCACAAATCCGGTATGGTGCAAAGCCATGGAAGAAGAACTAAAAGCCCTTGAAAAAAATGATACTTGGGTAATTATTCCATTGCCAAAAAATAAAAAATCTGTTGGTTGTAAATGGGTATATAAAACCAAGTTTAATAGCGATGGTTCTATCGAACGGTATAAAGCACGATTAGTAGCCAAAGAAACCTATGGTATAGATTATAATGAAACCTTTGCACCGGTGGCAAAGATGAATACCGTTAGAATTTTATTTTCGATTGCGGTAAATAATGGTTGGAATTTATATCAAATGGATGTAAAAAATAATGTTCTTCAAGGGACACTTGAAGAGAAGGTGTATATGACATTACCACCGGGCCATAAAATGCAAAATCTTTCTAATATAGTTTGTAGGCTAAATAAGTCAATCTACGGATTGAAACAATCTCCTCGGACATGGTATGGCAAACTTAGCTCATATTTATTATTATGTAATTTTAAAATTAGCAGTGCCGACCACTCATTGTTTACCAAAATTGAAGGAAAAAATATAACCATTGTATTGGTATATGTTGATGACCTAATAATCACCGGAAATAATTTAGAAGAAATTAGGAAAATTAAATCTCAATTGAAAAGAAAATTCTACATTAAAGATCTAGGTTACTTAAAATATTTTTTAGGTATAGAGGTAGCTTTTTCAAGTAAAGGTCTTTTTATTTCACAATGAAAATATACATTAGACTTGCTAAAAGAAACCGATAAACTAGGTTGTAAACCGGCCTCTACACCAATTGATACCAAATATAAATTAAATACCGAGGATGGTGAACCGTTAGAAGACATAACCCAATTTCAAAGACTTGTAGAAAAATTAATTTATCTTACGGTAACACGTCCGGACATTTCCTTTTTAGTAAGTCAAGTTAGTAAATTTATGCATGCACCAAGAACGCCTCATTTAGAGGCCACAAATAGAATATTAAGATATTTAAAAAGAAATCCTGAAAATGGTATAAAAATGACGAATAATAATTCTAATGAACTATGTGGCTATTCCGATGCAGATTGGGCCGGTAGCTTTGATCGAAAATTCACCACCTGCTTTTGCACATTTGTAGGCGGGAATTTAGTCATATGGAAAAGCAAGAAGCAAAATGTCGTAGCTCGATCAAGCGCGGAAGCGGAGTATCGAGCCATAGCATCCACGACAAGTGAACTAATATGGATCAAGCAATTGCTTAAAGACATGGGCATCGAATGTGATCAACCCATAAAGATGTATTGCGATAATAATTCCGCTCGACATATCGCATCGAATCTGGTGTTTCATGAAAGAACGAAACACATAGAAGTTGATTGTCACTTTATTAGAGAGAAAGTCCAAGCTAAGAAAATTGAAACACCATTTGTACAAAGTGAAGAACAATTGACAGATATATTCACAAAAGGACTAGACCCAAGACTATTCGAAGATAATAATCGCAAGTTAGGCCTAATCGATATTTACACGCCCAACTTGAGGGTAGTGTTGGAAATAACGGCTAATAGAGCCGTTGGAATTTGTTTTTTTTTATTATTAATATTCCTAACTGCTAGTAGAGCATATGAGTATATATAGTTGAGATGTATGTATAGTAGAATCATATCAATATACAAAATATTAATTTCTTTCCAATAAACATAATCTCTGTTCCTTTGTCTGATAAATCCAACATATGAATTCTGTTTTTAATCAATTTCTTATCTTTAAAAATTAAGGTTTTGTTTGTTATATTCGATACTTTCAAGTTTCAATCAAAAACCAACGAATCATCAGATCAGCGCGGCTAATATCATGTAACATTTTTTGAAATTTAAATGGGGTCAGATATGGTTCATCTTTTATCTAAGATCGGTAAGGACCGCAAACAACTAGACTCAAGCATCTAGCTGCTTGTTTGCCATCGACATGGCCCGAAAAATCCAAAATATTTTCGCTCATACATACATCCCTAAAACTATTAGAGTTTTTAATCTAATGTGACAATTTCTAATTTAATTTCAGAGATGTGAGAAATTTTTTTTTATTTAGAAACTATACAGTAAAGTTTCTTATTAAGAAACTATTTCTAAATTTTATGTAGGTCAAATGATTGACTCGGATTAATTCTCTTTTATTATCAGATTAAAAGTTAGAAAATTTAGAAATTTTAATTTTTAAAAAGTAATTAACAGATATTTATAAATCATTTGAGTTACAGGAATGTAGATGTTGCTCCTCCCATTTGAATACAATACCGAAGCAAATATTTTTTTCTATCTTTTATTACCGATGAATAACAACTCTGTGTATATGTGTATCTATAAGACTATAACGACCCAAATTTCATTTCATCTTCTAACATGCGCACAAACCCTTGCATCCGTAAAAACTTTACCAGGTCTACAAAAGTAGCCTTTATCAGGAGCACAATGCAAATCCTCTGAGCAAATACAAAGTCCTTCAAGTGCACACCTTTCCTTCGACACAACCACACTCCCGGCTACCCCGAGAATTTGGTCAGACCACTCGCTTGAGAACAAACCTTCAGGATCGTACCGATCCTTCACTTTGAGAAAATCTCGACTCTTTTCGTACTTCTTGATAACACCATTGAACGCAATGTGGCGATTCTTGCCCCAGTGTGGCAAGCCGTTGTACTTAAATAGTGCTATCTGCTCTATCTCTTCAATGAAATCTTCATACAATCTTGGAGTAGCAGGGTTATGGCTCCTGAAAATGTTTATACAAAAAAATTATAAGTTGGAGATGTCTATTTAATATCAATCATAATTGATTAGTTTTAATTTTTTTTACCAGTCAAGACAAGAGGTGACACAGAGTCATTGGAGTCATTGTGCATTCTATATGTAGTTTTCTTATCTTCACTTTTGTGAAAGCTAGGAAAATCAGTTTATTAGAGCATGATATAATGTTAATTATTTATACTTGTTTATTAGTGTAGGTTAAGTTCGTAGAAGAATATCTGTTCTTTGTAAAATTATATATAAAAGTTCTTGTATTCAGGTTAATTATGGCCTGCTGATAATTCATGCAGAAGAAAACTTTTATACTAGTATATGCAAAAGCCACAGCAAGTCTAGATATATATTTGTAATATATGACTAATGTATCAGTAATTGAACTAAAACATAATGAAATTGCTGGTAACAGTATATATACCTGTAATAAGTGATATCGAAATCAAGCATGGCCGACTTTTTACCCAGGTAAGCTGAAGATTCCTTGACATACCGCATCAGAATCCCATCATAGAGCTCAATCCCGCAAAGCGCCTTCGGGTATATATCCCTCAGCTTTTGTATGTCCAAAATAAACTCCTTTACTCTGTCGAGCGAGATGCTGACAGTGGTCTGGTGAAAAAAAGACCCCCTGATCCGTGGGTCCCAGGGGCATGCTGTCAGAAGCGAATCCTCACGACCAAATGCACAACCCCCGGAGGCTTGCATTTTGTTTTGATAACCTATCACAGGATAGCCCATAAAAACAAGGCCGTTGTTCGTCAGACCGTACCGAGCAAGTGACAGTGTAGATGAGGTCAACCTTGAGTTCACGCATTTTCCATTAGCATCTCTTAGTGCCTCTGACGCCTCCTCTGCATTTTACCAGTTTGTTGTGACTAAACAATAGTAAGCTTCAGCTATTCATTAGCTATTTAGCTAGGTTGCATGTGATGTTGCATATAAGAAAAGTAAAATAAATGGTTTTCTGGTGAAATTATGTTAACTAACCTCCTTTATACGGAGATAATAGCTGAAAAAAATTCCCAATTAAACATAACTTGAGAGTGTGATACATTGTTTGGATTACCCTATTCGTATATAGAAACACAAAGCTATACTATGTCAATGTTAAAGGGGAAATTATTTAAATAAAATTTAGGATATAAAATGAATTTCTGCTGATTGATTGGAACACATTAAACAAAAAAGTAAATAGAAGGCAGCACTATATCTACCTGCCAGTCTATTGGCCACAATAACTGCAGTGGCAGTGGGCCAGAATCCAATGAAATTGTACACTCCATCTCCTGATACATTGACCGGTACACGGTTATCAAGACGGTACAGTACTTTGCCGTGGCCTGGATGCCATGCAATGTCTGCAAACTCGTGCTGGTGCCCAAAATTGACAGCCTGCTCTGCCAAGTCGGAGTCATTGCGTGTCAAATAGCTTATGGAACGCTTGAACATTGGTTGCAATTGTAATGTCACCTGGCCATTAGAGGATCAATCTAATGAGTTTCAGAAACACTATTTTAAACAAGCTAGTTCTTGTTCAAGGATCAGAATGTAGTGCCATTTCCTTTTTCCATTTTTCTTGTAATTACCGAGTTCAGTGATTTCTTTTCCTGACTTCCTGGAATAGTATATAATTATTAATGCAATTTCATTTGATCTTGTACATTTTTTTTTGGTTTTATGCTGCCATTACATGCTCATGTCCTGGATTCATTGGTTAGGACTTAGGAGTATGAAATATGTATGAGACACACCTGAGATATTACCCCAAGAACACCAAGTGACACTTTAGCCGCATCCAGGTCGGCATCACCGATTTCTAGCACTCTAATTGCAGCGTAATTTTGAGAGGCAGGTGCTGGTGTGACCAGTCTCATCCCAGTCACGTACTCGTGCACTGCACTCCCCTTTCCCCAAAGCGAGCTCCCATGGGCCCCAGTTGACAGCAATCCACCGATCGTCAACCCATACCAGTATGGCACATAAGGCAGTGCCAGATTGGTTTCTGCTGCCGCCTCGATCAGATCTCTCAGGGTCATCCCGCTCTCGACTGTAATTTGCATTCGTGTTGTATCCACACTCACGACCTGGTTAAGGTACCTGTGTGAACGCCGTGGATGAATTCATATTTAACTTTTTGATTGATTTCCCTATGCTGGAACTTTTTTTTCTGAGGTTGTATATAAAGTATGTAAATATTGGTATCATGTTGACATTTTTGTGTTTTGCTGATCAGCTGGTAATTCGATCGTCCTGGTGCTGAGTCACATATCTTAGTCTCAAAGAATTCAAACTGTGCAGTGTCCTTACTGTATGATACATGTTGCATGGGAGATGGGACAATATGCATTTTGAAATGGTTTCCTCTTAATTTGGAATTCAATGATAATTAAAAAACCAGACTATATTTAGACCGTCAGGTCTGAAATAGATAACCGGACTTATCAGGGACCATTCAGTGATTTTTAAATTTAATTAAAAATACAAAAAAGTATTAGGGAATAAGCTTTTAAAAAAAAGTAGTGGGGAATAAGCTTTATTAAAAAAGAAAGTAGTAGGGAATAAGCTCCACATTCGAAAGGAAAAGCTTAAACTAATGCCATCATTTATAGCGATTTAAAAATTAGTAAGTATTATTTTCAACCGAGACAAATATATTACAAATGGGAGAGGAGGTGAAATCAAACTTTATTTCTAAGGTAATCAATTATATCAACTAAACATAAAAAGGAAAATAATTTCAAACTAAAAGCGGGTTTTCAGTTGTAACAAACTATAGCATAATCATGAGGAAAGACAATACAGAAACCTAATTACCTATAAAACACAGAGTAAAGGAATAGCATACTTTTTAGAGAGTTAACTTTTTTTTTTTAAGTTTTAAATCCAAACAGTCGATCCAAACCATTCAACATGATCTTTATATTAAAATATACTTGGAGACCAAATTTTATATTTTTGAATTTTTTTATTATTTATTAATAATTTTACAAAATCGTTGTTTTCAGAGCATTGAATTTTTATAACCATCTTAATAAATGGTAAAAAAATTAAAAAAAAAGTGTAAAATTTGATCTGTAAGTACATTTTAATATATTCATCATGTTGAATTGTTTGGACCAACTGTTTGAACTTTAAAAATATATGGTGTAATTTGGTGTCACCAAAAAATGATGTAAGTGGATCCCTCCTCTAATAAGAAAAGTATTTACAATAAAATGTCACTAATTACTAATTAGTATATCTCACTAGATGTTCAGACCACTAACAATTGTATCAATAAGAAAAGTATTTACAAGCAAATGATAGTGACTAATCACTAATTACTAATAATCAGTACATCTCACTAGATGCTGGAAAGCACTGAAATTAATTAATCTACAAAAATATGCCACTATCTGCTAGGTAAAAAGTGAATATTGCCGAGGATACACCAACAAAAATCGCTATTTTTGAGCGTATCAGTATTAACAACAAGAGTATCCGCGAAAATACCGTTGATAAAAAACACTTTACTCTTACGGATAGTGACAGATTTTTGTAGTTGACTTAACAGACTATTACACTATTATACAATAATAACAAGCATCATTTTACAAACAAATAAAAGTTGTTATGAAAAATTATAAATAATAAGTAAAACAGGTATTTGTGTAATGTGTACCTTTTATACATTTTTGATTAGAAGAACAGAAACCTACCGTGTGCTGATAGAAATCCCATCGGACCCACCGGGACAAGCAAGTTTTGGTATACTATGCGAGAACCTTGTAGCGACCTTCATCTTTGTCTTAGAAGCTGTTGCATTAGCCACAACACGAACCAACTCCTCCTCTGAGGAAGGATAGAAAACCTGGCTGGCACGGCAAGTGGATCTATCAGGAAATGTGCCATATGCACTGCTAACTGTACAATCTGTGGTTCCCTTGACACATTGCACTGGCTCAGGCGGAGGGCTGGCGGCCAAGGGAGGTACTACTAAGGAGAGAAGGAGAATGAGTGTTGTTGGTAGTGGTGGGATACGCATGTTTATTTTACAAGATAATTTAGTTTGAACAAGAGAGACTAAGTTCCACATCTACCCTGTAAATATAGAGTTGCTGTATCTGTGCCACATCAACGAGGTGAAGTCAATTTTAATCTTAAAAGTGGATCCTGATGTGATTTCCAATATTCCTCTGCTGCCCACCAGTGCACCACCTTCCAGTGCGGCTCTAATTTTAGAAACTTTCCTACAAATCCACTAATCTATGTGTTGTGTAGTGCACGTGTTGAACCGATTTTGATTTTTTTATTAATAGAAAAATAAAATAAAAAATATCAATAATAGGGAATGATTATGATGAAATTCGAAATCTAAGAAAACCGTTATTGTTTATACATTTAGATAATTCACATTAATTAATCTCTAACTAATGCAAAAAAAAAAAGTAACCTCCAGAGATTCAATTTGTTATACTGATTCACGCAACAGAAAAAAAAATAGGACGTTAAAAAGAGTAACATCCATAAAATGTTGATTATCGCTAATTAGGAGGCAATTAGTTTTGATTATCTGGACGTTATAAACCATCACGATTTTTTTAGATTTCAAATTTCGCCAGTATCATATTCTATTATAGATATTTTTTATTTTATTTTTCTATTAATAAAAAAATCGGCGTGTTTAACGGGAGTAATACAAAGTACTCGTAAGGATATACATACTGTGATTTTGAATAAGAGGAGTGTTCAAATACACCATCATTTTGTGCTCCAATATGCTCTGCATTATTTATCTCCATTTTCAAAGTCCGAATTGTCAATCCAAACTGATCAACCTGATCTTCATAATAAAATATGCTTGGAGACCAAATTTTATATTTTTTAGAATTTTTTTACTACTTTTTCATAGGCACAACACAATATCACTTTATCGGATGATTCAGAATCTTTTTAAAATAATGATTTTGTACCTATCTAAAAAATAGTAAAAAAATTCTAAAAAATATAAAATTTGGTCTTCAATGTAATGCTCTGTGTGTGTGAGGTCGCAGGTTCGAAATTCAGAAAGAACAATCCTTTGTAATATTAAATAGTTAGGTGGTTCGACCTCTATCTTTTACTTAAAAAAATTGAGTCATTAAAAACAAGTTATATTTTTTGCAATTAATCTTAACATATTTTTTCTTTTTTCGTTTAAAAATTATTTTTGTCTAGACTACTTTTTTCAAGATAACTGTTGATTCAACACTTCATTCTTTAATTTTCTAACGACATATAGAAATTGTAGGCAATGTTAACATAATGTTGTGAAGAATTAATTAAAGATCAGCGTAATTAGTAGTGTTGATTTGTCATCAATTAACTATATAAGGACTTCTAGTTTGTTATGATCAGAAAATCTGTCTTTAGTGTAGTGAGAAATTAAGACAATATTATTAGTGTGGAAAATCGCAGATTCATGCATTAACAAAATAAAATATTACATAATTTGATGATTTGGAACTCTTAACTTTCACTCAAACAATTGTTTGTTATTTGTTATGATTAAGCACAAAGATAGCACTGAAGAGGAGCAAAAGACTCCATTGAAAATATTGTGCACGTATCGTCTGAGCACGTATCAATTTGCATGATTGGTATCCGTCAGAGAATTTATAACAATGTATGAAATATGTTAAATTAAAATTAAATTCATATTTACATAATTGGTATGAGGAGGGTTCAAATGCATCATCTTTATCTTCGTTTTTAAAGTCCGAATTGTCGATTCGAATTGATCAACATGATCTTCATAATAAAATATACTTGGAGACCAAAATTTATATTTTTTAGAATTTTTTTACCATTTTTCATAAGTACAATATCACTTTATCGGATGGTCCAGAATCTCCTTAAAATAATAATTTTGTACCTATCTAAAAAAATTGTAAAAAAATTCTGATGGTCTTCAAGCATATTTTATTATGAAGATCATGCTAAGTGGTTCGGATCGATTATTCGGATTTTAAAAATAGAGATAAATAATGTGGAGCATATTGGAGCACAAAAAAGATGGTGTATTTGAACCCTCCTCAATTGGTATATATATATTCGTCGGAAAATTCATAACAATATCTTTATCTCTGTTTTATTATAAAGATCACATTAAGTGGTTCGGATCGACTATTCAGATTTTAAAAATAGAGATAAAGATATTGCTATGAATTTTCTAACGAATATATACCAATTGAGGAGGGATCAAATGCACCATCCTTCCAATATATTACGCTGATCTTTTAATTAATTCTTCACAACATTATGGTTGAATATTCACGAGTCTCAAATTTAACTTTGCCTACAATTTCTATATGTCGTTAGTAAATTAAAGAATGAAGTGTTGAATCAACAGTTATTTTAAAAAAAAAGTAGTCTAGACAAATAATTTTTAAACGAAAAAAGAAAAATATGTTAAGATTGCAAAAAATATAATTTGTTCTTAATGACTCAATATTTTTTAAGTAAAAGTTAGAGATCAAGCCACCCAACTATTTAATATTATAAATAATTATTCTTTCTAAATTTCTAATTTGCAACTTCCCACACAGAGAGCATTACCTTTACCACTAGACTAAATGCTGATTCTCTTGATGACTCAAATGTTAAATGATTATTTATATAGTTACTCAAATAGAACTTGTTTAAATTTGTTGTTGGGTGCATAAAAAGACTACAATATTAATTCACTAGTTTGATATTTTATTAATGGGAAAATTGCGCTGCTGAAGGTCACTAAACTTTTTAATTTGTCACGAATTGATCATTCAAGTTTGATTTGTCTCTCCACAGTCATTGAACTTTTAATTTGTTCCAATCAAATCATCCTAAAACTTTTTCATTCAAAATATTAATGCAATATTCTCATTTGTCCAAAATATAATAGAATACGTTCATTACATCCAAAGTTTTATTCGTCCAAAATTCTAACGGAAAAGTTATATTCCGTTAATGTTTTAGATGTAAAAGTTTATATAGTACTTGATTGGGACAAATTAAAAGTTTAGTAATTATGAAGGAACAAATCAAACTTGAGTGACCAATTCGTGACAACTGACAAATGACAAAGTTTAGTCACCTCCAACAAAATTTACCCTTTTTTAATTTATAATTTTGCTTATGGGTTTCAATGATTGGTATCAGTGAGCACTACTACAAAAAGGTGCTTCCTACACTGCGGTTGTACACGGATTTTCTCTGTTTTAAATAAAACCGTGTACCAAATACGATTTTTCCAATGATCAACGATATCTCTGAGAATTCTCCACGGATTTTTTATTAAAAAACAGTGTGGAAAAAAAATCGTGTGAGAATCACCCTTCCTACACGGATATTTAATTAAATATCTGTGTAGGAATGTTAGAGAGCTACACAGATATTTAATTAAATATCCGTGTAGGAAAGTCATTTGTACACGGATATTTAGTTAAATATCCGTGTAGGAATGTGATAGGGCCTTGTTCCCATGGCCCACGACAAAGCAGGCCTCGGACAAATGACGTAAGCTCGGCCTTAGAGCCCTAACCCGGGCCAGGCCGCAGCCACGAAGAAAGTCCAGGCCTAGCTGACCCCGCCACACCATCAACGGCCCAGGCCGAAAGCTGCTCGCACCCGGCCCTCACACAAAGGCCGAACGGAAGGAGCAGTAACAGGCCGAATCCCGGCCTGACAAGAGACCGAACTGGGCCTCGCTTGGTGCCAGCACCGAGAGGGCCCAGCTCGGCCTCAGCATATTCCCACCGCAGCATGCGGTGCCCTTACCGCCCGTACGGACAACCAGGCCTATTTAAGGCACTGAGCTTCATTTATTGCGGGTTGGATTTTTGACACACTTACTGAGGTATGATAGGGAAGAGTTAAAGACCTCAGACACACACGTCACGCCCACAGCACGGCACTCCACCCCACACATCTCGGCCTGCAGACCCTACGCAGGTCGAGCCCAGTAAACCGAAAGTCCAGCTATACGGCCCGCCTGCATCCGGGAAGGGGCGTATCAACCACCGTGGGGCCTACACTTTTCGCTAGACTTAATGGCATCCCTACCGGCGACATCCGGAGCCAAGACCGGAGCGCGGTCCCGAAGCAGCAACCCGACGGAAACCGCGATCCCCGAGGCTGGGCCTGTCGCCAACACGACCAAGGAGATAGGACAAGGATCTGGGGGTACCGGGATCGACGCGGAGATCGTCCTAGAGCCCCCGGAAGCTCGTTCCAACGAGCGACGCGTCGATCCTCTTTCCAAAGTCGTTGTCGAAGAGGCAGCCAACCGAGGACATGGGTCAGTTCCCCTCGGCACGGCGGCCACAGGCAACCCGCTGCAAAACAACGCTGCTCACCCGTGGCAGTATGCTTATCAGCAATACCCCTATATCTATTCCCCTTACCCCTACATGCCTCCTTATCCCCCGCCGGGACACCACGGCCCAACAGCAGGTGTGGGACACCATCAGCGGAACCAGTTACCTTTGGTCCAGTCTGGGAATCAGCCACCCCCAGAGGGTACGACCCCCCCCCATCGTCACCTTTCCTGAGACACCCGGGGGCGGCGGGGCACAGGCAGAGATCCCCCCAGGCAATCAAAAAGATAAGGGGCCCGCACGAAGCGGGCAGAAGACCATCACCAATAAGAAAACTGCTAGAAGCCTGGAGCTCGAGCTCGACCGGGTGCGAAAGGAGCAGCAGTCTGAGACCGGGAGCTCAACCAGAGGGGGACGGTCCCGGAAGAGATTTCTCCGAACTCGCTCAACTACCCCGAGTAACAAATGCACAGAGACGGACGATGAGCGGTCGGCCTCAGAAACAGAAGGCCGGCACAGCCCGCCTGCGAGGGGTAGGAGCAAGGAAAGGGAAAGGACTGTTGATAGAAGGAGAGCGGAACAAGAGGAGTCCGCATCAACCGCCCGCGACCGCCGCGGTCCTCAGAAAGAGAAGCGTCGTAGGGAGGAAAAGAGGACGAAGTCCGCCTCTCCTACTAGAGGACGGGAAGAACAAAGTAGGAGAGAAAGGAGAATTGACGAGGACGCGGTTAAGCGGATGATGGAAAGAAAGGTTGAGGAGAAGGTGGCTGCGATGGAAAAACAGAAGCTAGGGGGACATTCACAGCTAATTGGCCTAGGGGACGGCCCGCTCTCGACCAGGATCTATAAAGAATCAATAGGGGATTTCAAATATCCCGCAACTTTGCCTAGCTTCAGGGGTAGCAAGGATAGCCAGGACCCACGTAACTTCGTGGCCGGGTTTGTTGAGCGACTCAGTTTGCTGGGGGCCACCGACGCGATACTGTGTAGAGTGTTCACCACTTGTCTAGCTGGAGAAGCGTGGGACTGGTACATGGGCCTAGCCCGAGGGTCCATTTGTGGCTTCGACGATTTAGCCAAGGCCTTCCTGACAAGATATGCTCTCATCAGACCCCCACAAGTCACGTGCGACATGTTATTTGATATTGTCCAGGGGTCGAGAGAGGGGACCCGAGGCTTCATCAGCCGGTTCATGGAAGCCGCCAGAAGAGTCCAAAACCTGAATGAAGGTCTGGCCTTGACAGCTTTGCGTAAGGGACTCCGAAAGGAAGGCCCCGCGACCCTCAGATATGATTCGCACATCCGGAAGATAGAAAGCCTGGGGGAGTTTGTGGAGTTTGCACAAGGGTACATACAGGCTGAAGAGGATAATGGTGGCGCCTCAAAACCCAAACCCCGGTCCCCCGCGCCAGCCGAGAAAGAATGGCAGCGAGAAGACAATATCCCCCATTCCTACGGCACCCGTAACGGCGGCGGATCCGGGAGAGGCGAAAGGAAAAGAAAAACAGGCTTGAAGGAGTACAGACAACACTTTGTGGAGTATGCCCCGTTCGTGAAGAGGCAACACGAAATGCTCAACATCGTGAAGGAGATGGTGGACCTACCGGGGCCCATGTATGACAAGGACTTCGGTCCAAAGGACATGAGAAAGCACTGCGCGTACCATGACATGGACGGACACTCTACGGAAGACTGTAAACAACTGAGGGACGTCTTAGAAAGACTGGCGCGAGAAGGCAAACTGGTCGAATGGATTCCCCGGGAGTTCTATAAAACTTCCGCTTGGAAATACGACGGGGTACGCGGCAGGCGGTTCAAGAGGACAACCCCCTACAAAGACAGCTACAAAGGCCCTCGGTACCCCGAACAAAGAATGCAGAATCAGGTTAAAGGAGACGCAAAGGCGATAGAAAGGGAACCGACGCCCACCATTCACGTGATCAGCGGGGGCCACAGGAGCGTCGCTTCAGAACGGCCTCCTCGCACAAACACAAAGCCGTACCCATCCGTGTTCACAGTGGAGGCGGGTTTGGAGAAGAAGAGGTCGCGATCAGAGGAGGCGATTTCCTTCTCGGAAAAAGACTTTCAAGGCGTAGCCTGGCCGCACGACGACCCCGTGGTGTTAAAATTGAAGATCGGCGAACACCGGGTGAAGAGAGTCCTAGTGGATACCGGTAGCTCGGCAGACATTCTCTACCTCTCCACTTTCAAACAGATGGGATACCCCAAAGAAAGGCTGCAGGGCGGGGCGACCCCACTCATAGGCTTTACAGGCGACTCACTCCGGCCTAAGGGGGTGGTAAGGCTAAAAGTGGCGTTCGGGGAAACCCCTAAAATTGCAGAAGTAATGGTGAGCTTCCTAGTGGTAAGCGCGCCCTCGGCTTACAACGCAATAATAGGCCGAGGGACATTAAATAAGATTGGTGCCATTGTCTCGTCCCCTCACCTGAAAGTCAAGTTCCACACCGCCCACGGTGTCGGGGAGGAAAGAGGCCACCAGGAGATAGCAAAAGATTGTTACCTGGCATCCATTCAGGGCCAGGGAGGAGCGATACACCAGGTTGACCAAAAGGCGAGCCGCATTGCAAGGGGAACACGTGAGCCAAACGAAGCGGCGGTCGACCTAGACCCAACCGACAGAGAACCGTCGGGTGGCGGCCTTGAGCCCCTCGATGAAGTTGAGCAAGTAGAGGTAGAGAGTGGCAAGTTCCTGAATGTGGGCAAGGCCGTGCAGGGCAAAGCAAGAGACGAGTTGATAACGTTCCTCAAGGAAAGCAGATCGGTGTTTGCATGGACCGCAGAAGACATGCCGGGAATTCCCCGATCGGTGGCCGAACACCGCTTGCCAACCAAGCCCGGGGTTAAACCGGTACGGCAAAAGCAAAGGGCAATGGGCCCCGAAAGAAAGGCGGCGGTCCAGAAGGAGGTCGAAAAGTTGTTGAGTGCTGGGTTTATCAGAAATGTAGAGTACCCAGAATGGATGGCCAACCCAGTCCTCGTCAAAAAGTCGAACGGAGACTGGAGGATGTGCATCGATTACACAGACCTCAACAGGGCCTGCCCAATGGACCCATTCCCGCTGCCGAAGATAGACCAACTCGTGGATTCTACCTCGGGGCACGCATTCCTTAGCTTCATGGACGCGTTCTCAGGGTACAACCAGATCCGAATGAACCTGGCGGACGAGGAAAAGACTGCCTTCACCACCCACGTCGGGTTATACTGCTACAAAGTGATGCCCTTCGGGTTAAAAAACGCGGGGGCCACGTTCCAAAGAATGGTCAACCGCGTATTCAGCAATCAGATCGGCAGGAATGTGGAAGCCTATGTGGACGACATGCTAGTGAAGAGCACCACAGACATGGGCCACGTGGGGGATTTGAAGGAAACGTTCGCAACTTTGAACAAGGCAGACATGAAGCTCAACCCCCAGAAAAGCTTCTTCGGGTTGACAGGAGGAAAGTTTCTGGGATTCGTGGTGTCAATGAGGGGCATAGAGATACATCCTTCAAAGTCCCGGGCAATATTAGAAATGACGCCCCCGAGGAGCCTCAAAGAGCTCCAGTGCCTGACGGGTAGACTGGCAGCCCTCAATAGATTCATAGCGAAACTAGGGGAAGTGTGTTTCCCTTTCTTCAAGGCAATGCGAAAAGGGGCGAAGTTCGAATGGACGGAGGAATGCGCCGGGGCCTTCGAGAAAATCAAGCAGTATCTCGCCGACCCACCCCGCCTCAGTAGGCCGAGGGAGGGAGACACCCTGGCCCTCTATTTGGCCACCACGGGCCACGCTGTCAGCGCGGCGCTAGTCAGAGAAGAGGGAAAGGAACAGAGCCCCATTTACTTTGTGTCCCATGTGCTCCGAGATGCCGAGACAAGGTACACGCAAATCGAGAAGGCAGCGTATGCGCTAGTGGTAGCGGCGCGCAAGCTGCGGCCATATTTCCAATCTCACGCGATAAAAGTATACACAAGCGTCCCCCTGAAAAAAGCCTTCGCGAATTTTGATTCTTCGGGCCGGCTTCTCAAATGGGCCTTGGAGATCTCCGAGTTTGACATATCATTTCACCCCCAGACGGCCCAGAAATCGCAAATATTCGCGGACTTTATAGCGGAATATTCGGGTGTTAATGAAATCATCGAGGACAGATGGACAGTGTATGTTGACGGAGCGGCCTCGCCCCAAGGCGCGGGGGCAGGAGTGTCCCTCACTGGCCCCCGTGGCGAAGCATTCAACTACGCCCTACACTTCAAATTTACCGCCACCAATAACATGGCCGAATACGAAGCAATGATTGCGGGGCTGAAACTGGCGAAAGGCGTCGGAGCGAAACGTGTCCTGCTACGAAGTGACTCCGAGCTAGCAGTAAAACAGCTGAACGCTGAGTGCCGTATATTGGATGAAAAGATGAGGAAGTATCATGATCAGCTCCAAACGTTGCAAGAACAGTTTGAGAAGGTCGAAGTGGAACATGTCCCGCGAAGCAAGAACTGCCAGGCGGATGCGCTCTCCAAACTAGGGGCCGCGGGAAACCTGGATCAGGACAGACCAGTCATCGTGTGGGATGTGACCAAGCCTAGCGTTCAGACCGACGCCAAGGAGACGTTTTTCATCGACGAACCAGGCGAAGCCTGGTACGCCCCAATGTGGAAATACCTCACAGCGGGCACACTCCCAGCGGATCCCCTCGAGGCTAGGAGGCTGAAGAAGATTTCCCCCATGTATTCCATATTTGACAATTGCATGTTCAAAAGGGGATACGTTAGGCCGTGGCTAAGGTGCGTCAAACGAGAAGAGGCAGACAAGCTAATTGCAGAGGTACACGAAGGGCTCTGCGGCAGCCACCAAGGCGCAAAAACTTTAGCAAAAAGGATGCTAAGAGCAGGAATGTACTGGCCTACATTGCAACAAGACGCGGCCGACTTGGTGAAGAAATGCAAAAAGTGCCAGTTCCACGCTAAACTCTCCAACATCCCGCCCTATGCGCAGGTGTCAATAGCAGGGGCCTGGCCTTTCGATCTATGGGGAATCGACATCGTGGGCCCGTTCCCGCAGGCGACGTACCAGAGGAGATGTATCATTGTGGCAGTAGAATACTTCACGAAGTGGGTAGAGGCCGAGGCTCTGTCAAACATAAGAGCACCCACGGCAACAAACTTCATATGGCGCAATATCATCTGCCGGTTTGGCATTCCCCACGCCATTATCTCGGACAACGAAACACAGTTTAATGCCGATCATACGGTTGAGTTTCTCGAAAGGTTGGGGGTTCAAAATAATTTCACCTCAGTCAGCCACCCTGCGAGCAACGGTTTAGCTGAAGTCACAAACCGCACCATACTGGAAGGACTCAAGCGAAAGGTGTCCGAAAACAGGACCGACTGGCCGGATAAGTTAGATGAGATTCTCTGGACCTACCGAACCACCCCTAGGGAAGCGACTCAACAGACGCCCTACTCCTTGGTGTTCGGCATGGAAGCCGTAACCCCGCTCGAAATGGTCTCCCCCTCCCTACGGATGATTGCCTACGCCGATGGAGGAAACCAGGGAGCTAGAAAAGTGAACCTTGAATTGGCCGACGAAAAGAGAGAGCAGGCCAGGCTCCGCATGGCCGTGTACCAGCAAAGAATCAAGCGTGTCTTTGACAAGCATGTGTCCCCGAGGGGTTTTGAGCCTGGTGACTTGGTCCTGAGGAAGGTCGAAGCAACGGGGCAACACGTTGCGAAGCTGGCACCGAACTGGGACGGACCGTTCCGGGTGATACGAAGCCGAGGTATAGGAGCCTACGAACTAGAGGACATGCAGGGCCGCCCAATTCCGAGAACATGGAACGCCTGCCACCTTCGCAAGTTTTACCTGTGAGGTGGCAAGGTCACATTTACCCTTCCTTTTTATTGCAAACACTTTTTGATTACATCGTTTATATTACCCCATACAGGAATGCCTGCGTGAGGATACGATGTATAGGCGGCGTTTATTGCTGCACTAACTTTTTGTAATATGAATGATACGAATATAATTGCAGATTGTGAAATGTGCCGTGCTTGCTGAATATAATTACACACAATGTTCCCAGGAACTGTAATTGCAGGAATCGGCGGCAGAAAAGAAGACCTCGCTAAGGTTACGACTAAAGCCGACCCTCCGGGGAAGGTGAAAGAATGAGACCTTAGCGAAGGAAAAGAAGACCTCGCTAAGGTTACGACTAAAGCCGACCCTCCGGGGAAGGTGAAAGAATGAGACCTTAGCGAAGGAAAAGAAGACCTCGCTAAGGTTACGACTAAAGCCGACCCTCCGGGGAAGGTGAAAGAATGAGACCTTAGCGAAGGAAAAGAAGACCTCGCTAAGGTTACGACTAAAGCCGACCCTCCGGGGGAGGTGAAAGAATGAGACCTTAGCGAAAGGAGCCAGGACCGAAGACGACAACCAGAAGGAAGGCAAAGCCAATCTAGCGGAAAAGCCAACCAGCCAGCTGGACAAAGGAACCGCGGGCGAAGCAGCGGAAAAGAGGAAAGTATGCCTGCCGTAAAAGGGGATGCCCCGGCCAGAGGTTAGCCATTCTCTCAAGTTTAAACAACACTGAGTGCGATTTCACAAATATAAAACATGCACACGATCTTTGCCTCTAAGAAATATGCACGATGTTTGATAAAATCACCGCGTGACAACAACAGGACCCGCGCAAGCAAAAAAAAAAAAAAATAAATAAGAATAAGCCTGCAAAACGGGCCGAACCCATCCATTCGCGGCACGGTAATTAACTCACACAAGTTGCTTAAGCGTGCGAGGCCGCAATGACGCCTCAGATCAAACCCCGCGTAAACAAAATGACAACCGCGGCAGCAGTGGCGCCGACGGTAAAATAAGAAAAAAAATGCATAGTACCATACGAATAACAGATACAGCAGCAACGATGCCTTAAACAAATACAGATATACGCACCATAGAAAATAACTGTTCGTACATGCCACAAATTCAGTACCGTCGGACCAAAATGTTAAAAACATGACTATTACTCCCCCACATCCCGGGGGTGGAAATGCCATCTCCAAATTAATAAAAAAAAAAAGAAGAGAAGACAGAGAGAAGCGGGTTGTCGACACCACCACCGACGCCATCCAGATAATCGCAAAGCAGCCGACCTGCGAATACAAGCGCAAAAGTTACAAAATGAAAATAAACACAAGTACATAGTGCAGAGTAATAAGAGTTATCACCTTAAGAAGCATCCGCACCCGTCCTGCCATCCCCAACACCACCCTGCTCCGCGGAAGGAGTTTCGGGCACGTTCTCCGCAATCTCTGCCCCGGGAACCACCTCGGGGGGCGGAATAGGCGACGACGCGGACGGCGAGGCGGAAAACGGCCAAGGATGAACGTCCCTCCAAGGAAAGGCAATTGGCAACTCGCGGCCGGTCCGAAGTTCCATCTTCTGAGGAACGGGAACGTTAGAGGGATCTATGAGCTGGTCCGTCGCTCGATCCCACTTATAACCTTCCAACTTCGAAGGAACAGAACCGCAAAACTTCCTATCAAAGCCGAGTCCTTCGGGAGTAAAAGGGTACAGCTGTGCCAGGCCCTCCAACTGTGTGTAAAAGAAGCCCCGCACCATATTCATCACAGACACCATAGCGGCAGTCTGAAAACCCTCGCTCCGGAAAAAGTCCCTCAGAAATTCGGCCTCCCATTCGGCCCGCTCGTCGGAAACCCGGGCTCTCACGGCAGTAAGCTCGGCAGTGAGTGCCTCCTTTTCCTTCTCCAGCTGGGCAGCCCTAAGTTCGGCGTCCCTGTAGCCGCGGTCGGAGGAGGCAAGTTCCCCTTTCAACTTGTCGACTTGCTTTTCGGCATTCCCAAGCTTAACCGCGGCAAGGCTGAAGTCGTCCTGTGCCCGACCCAACTTACGCCGTACCTCTGCCAGCTCAACGCTAAGGCCATCCCGCTCGCCTTGAAGCCTCACGGTCTCGTCCCGCAACCGTACGAGCTCGTCCGGAGTAGGAGGTTTTTGTAGCCATTCGGGGCACCGCTCAAGGCTATCCTGGAGATAGGCAAGCTTACTCCCGATCACGAATAGGTGCCCCAGCAGAGTATGGAGGCCGTCCACGGGATCCTCATCCATTTTCCGCGATGCACTCGCAGGGCCTAGCAACCCGAACACACCGCGAGCAACGGTCCTCAAGCTAGGTGGCCTCCGCGACGAGTCGCCAAACTCGGTTAAACCGCCCAAACGAAGGGCAATCGTGTCATAATCACCCTCCAGGAACGGCTGCTTCAGAATCTCGCAATGAGGAGGAGATGACGGATCAATCGAAGCCGCCGACCGAACAGGACTCCCTTCATCGACAGTAGTGGCGGCATCTTCGCCGACCACCAAAGGGTGGTCCATGTGTCCTGGCGTCAGAAGCGGGGCCTTGACTATAGGACCCTTCCCTTTCGTGGCCTGGTCAACCTGATCTACTGTCCTTTTCTGCTTCTTCGAACGCTCGGCCTCGGCGGCATTAGACGAGCCCCCTGGCCCACCCCTCTTGGGCCTCGAGACAGGCACCTTCGCCACCGCCATCTTTGGGGCCGCGACGCCAGAGGCCCCTACCGCAGGATCTTCCGGCATGATGGGGGCGGGAATGTAGCTAGCTCCGAGGAACGCGAAGGCCATGACAGTCGTTCCCCTTAAACCTACAAAACAAAAAAAAAGTAGAGGAAGAAGCGGGTCAGAAACTCAGATACAGTACGGATACATGTACATGCACATAACTACGCACGCCTGATTAAAAACAGTAACAAAACGACGATAACCTCGGATAATAGCCTCGGCCCTTTCATCCTCGGCCGTCATCCGCAGGTGGGCTGTGGAAGGAAGGCCCAAAGACGCTTCCCGCCACGAGCAACACAGACCTCTGAGCTCCTCCAACTCTCTCCAGTTCCGAACGTAAACCCACCATTTGTTCCAGTTCTGAATTTTCGTAATCCGAGGGGAAAAGAGGTCGTAACCACTAGCCTTCTGCAAGGCGTAGTGGTCATGTACGCGGAGTAAAGCAAAGAAACGGAAAAACAAAGCAGCAGACGGCCTAAGCCCAGCAAGCTGGACCCGACACTCCTCGAACAGCTGCTCGAAAGAAGAAATGCAACACCAAGCGGTGGCGGTCAGTTGCGCAGGAGGTAACCGCACTTCCCGCAAAACCTCCATTTGAAAATCTGAAAGAGGAAGACGGAAGCCACACTTGGGCATTCTCCAATAAAGACACAAACCCTTCTCATAACTGTTGGCGCGATCCGCAGCGGAAGGAATCTCGAACCCGAAGCGGTCGAAGGAGAGCCGTTCCCGCGCTTCACTCCTGACCAACTCGGGAATGAAAGTATTCAGCAGCCACTCCTGATCCCTGCTCTTCGGCTCAGAGGACGGTATGTCCTTGACGCTCAACAACTTCTGCGTCGGCCCTTTGGGCGGGCGCCGAGCACGGGTACCCCGGCCGCCTCCTCTCCGAGATCGATTGGGTTTTGGAGGAGACTGACGGGAAGGAGAAACGGGACGGCTAGCAGCATCTTCCATATGTTGCGCCACTTCAGCGGCCCGGGCAGAGGTATCCGAAGGAGATGCAGAATGGCTGACGGCCTCCGTCATCTGCTGTACTACCTCAGCAGCACCCGCAGATACGTCGTCGGCCGATCCGTCTCTCGAGGTATAGTAGTTCTCGTCACCCGGCGCTAACGGCTCACGCACCCGATACCCGCCAAGGTGAGGTACCGCGGGTTCCTCGGCGTTTTCCCTTTGATCGACAACGCTTTCACCTGGCAGTTGAACAGAAGGAAGAGCTGTCAGCTTATCAGAAAGGGGAGACAAAGGGAGAAATACCGAACCCTTCAGGATATCGAAAAAGGCAATAACGTCACCAGCAATTTGTTCATGGCTCAAAGCCTGATGTTCGGGACGGAAGAGATCACGCGCAAAGACATCCCACTCTTCGTCAGAGAGATGAGGCGCGGACCCCGCATTATGATCACCCCCGGCGCCCATAAGTTCCGGACACCTACGTAACGCCGAGTTGATCAGTCAACAGACATATCAAAGGGCCAGGAGAAAGGAATGTAACACATAAAACAACGGATCGCGGAACTGGCTCGGCAACCCGCCGCACACCAGGCGAAGGGCGTGACGGCGGCTGCGGCCACTAGCGAAACAAACATCTCTTAAAAGATTGATAAGTTACCTGCAAAGTTGACGAACGAAAATTGGTGCAGCTGCGGAAGTAAACAGACAACCAGGACCTCCTTTCCGAAAACGGCAAGTATTAAATGAAAACGACGAAACTACGGGCCCGGCCTTCGCATATATATAGGCTCCCGTGAATTGTCGTAGGCATGCGAAAGGACGTCAGGAAAAGACGTCGCTGCACACGTGGCTTTCGCCCAATTAGTCCAGCGAGTCATCCGTGAAAGGCCGTAGAAAAATGCTTCCCCATCACCGGGAAGACGGCGATCCAACTGCACCCAGTCGCGACGATTCGTGTACCGAAAGATGAACCGACGCATGTAAAAACACGCAGAGGGACGCGACGATCCAGTCATACTCCCCAAATGCGGGAATTTCGAGGTTCCGGGAAGGTCTATAAAAGAACGGCCCAAAATACCGCTCAAACATACGTGTAAGGTCAAGATCTTAATAATACAAGATGAACCACGAAACAAGCCACGATACTACCCGCCGAGCGTATAGTGAGGTCCCCCATAAGGGAAACGACACGCTCCACGGAGAAAGGGAAGACGAGCGACGTCCAGCACGGGTAGCATCGCCACCTGGAAACCCTGTGGAAAGACTCCGGCTGCCGCCCCCCCGCGCCCATGAGGTCAGCCACATGCGGCACGGCAATGGGACGGAACCGCCTGGTAGCAGAAATATGGACCCAATGGCGATGGATAAATGCCCGCGCTGCGACGCCCGAGGGAACACCCACGAGATGTTTCACTGCGAAGGATGCGAGGAATCCTTCCATCCCTCCTGTGTATCCCGGATACGTCCAAAAGGAACCAAGGATCCACGCTTCGGAACATATGTCTGCCCGCAATGCCGACTTGCCCAGAACGTATGGGGGCCATATATCAAGTAAAATATAAACAAATTGTAAACAAACTTTGTTTTAATGGAAAGGGATTGTTGTGTTGGATTGTCGTGTTTTCTTTTTTCAATCTTCCTGCCGCAATGCCCCTCCTTTCGCCCGACGATTCGACGTAATAACGATAAAACTATAAAACGACCAAAGGATACCTGAGCCATGCGAGAGAAGGATGCGGCGACCGAACCCCCCGTAACCAGAACGGATGAAGGCGTGACGACCGCCGAACACTCAGACAAGAGTAAGGCGAAAAGACGGCTGCATTAATTACGCACTACTAACTGCCCACATGAAACCCTATATATATATCCCATGGCACATAAGACAAACGATACCTTTTCTCACGTCCAGTTCCTACAAGCAAAGCGCACAACATGCCGCCTAAGAAACGTGGACGTCCTCGTAAGACCCCGGCCCCGCCAAGCGGACGGGCCGGCCGCCCAAACAGAGGCCCCCCTGGCGCGAGTAAAGCGATAGTGCCTTATGAAACAGGCCCAAGCGCCAATCCACCACCGTCCCACGTTGGTCCACCCAAGAATCGGCCCACTTCTGCTGCCGAATTGGCCCCACACATTCGGGCCGCCCTGCTCCAACATTGGCCCGAAGAAACCATCGACAAAATGCTGAAGGAGACCATCCCTCAGCGAAAGGTCCTCTTCGACCTCGTGGTCCAGTGCCCGCCGCCTCCAAACGAGTCGACACCTCATCAGGGAGCCTCGTCAAGTCGGCCGCGCGCCGAGCCACACTGCAAGTGCTGCCCCTACCACCCCGGCAACAAGGCCCGGCGCAAGAAAGAATGCTACACCTGCGGCGAAGAAGGTCCCCGATTCCGCATGACCAAGTGTGGGAGATGCCGAGCGTGGTACCATCCTGAATGCGAGGGCAGTGACCCGAAGACAGAGGACGACGATCCCGCATTCGACGGATGGAACTGTGAGGACTGCCAAGCCGCCATCGACGCAGAAGACGACATAGTAGACATAAGCGACGATGATGAGGACGAAGGCGCCGCTGGCGAGCTGATGGATACTTCAAGCGAAGAGGAGAGCGAGGAAGAAGACGAACTCCCGCGAGAAGATGACTTCGATGACTCGGACTTTAGTGATTAGTAATTTCTTTTATGAACAGTTTATACCGCGCGACCTATGGTGTCGCATTATGTATGTCTAAACAATTATTACCGTATTTTAATCTAGCGCGGCCTGCGGTGTCGCAATATATGAATGTCGAGAACCCTTTGCTGTGCAATATGCACTCCCCAACGGGGGCATGATCATGCGCTTATATATCTCGAGATATACGTCCCGCAATAAATACAACACGAATCTCCTCACCAGCGCCTAACGAGCAACGCCGTTAGATCAGCATGGGTAGTTAGGCAGTAGCATTTACTCCGCTAGGGGCCCCATACAACGTAAAAAATCGAGCCAACACAGGCTTATATATATTCACACGCCCCTCAAAACAACCCACCAAAACCAGCCACTGTCTACCATGGATTCCCCGCGCACTCCCCAAAAGGTAGGAAGTTGCGAGCGCCCTCCGAAAGACGTGCCATACCGACACTGCCGTTTGTGCAGTAAGATAGGCGAAAAGAGGTACATGATCCAGTGTAGCACGTGCTTTTATCACTTCCACCCAGCATGCCAGGACTACGGCCCTCTACCCGAAGGAAAGCCGCCGGGCTGGACTTACTGGTGGTGCTCAATCCACAACGGCGAGTTGGAACCAGCGCACAACGTGACTATCTGCGACAACACCCTTAACAGCCCGCGCTAAACACCACTTTCGAAGCTAATCGCACGGCTGGCTCCCCAGCCAACATATCAACCAAACCTCCGCTAATCCCCCGCCCTACGGGAACGGGTTCACCATGTATTTGCTTTCTTTTACCATGTAATATATAACCTGTTTCCGTAACTTCATTCTTCATAATCGGTTTAACGTAGTATAAAAAAAAAAAAAATATTAATTAGGTGGCAACGCCGAGGTAGCAAAGTCACCTTGACACAACACGACGGGGCAACGGCTGCCTTAACATCACGTGACGCCGAGGTAACAAAGTCACCTCGGCGCAGAACGACGAAAGCAACAAAACCTGCATATTAGCGCCGAACTGCGCGCACCAAAAAACAAAGCCCCGTATCCCAAGTACCCCAATTTAAAAAGCACAGGGAAAAACAGAGAAGCTCACGTATAACGTTCTCCCAGCAACATAGCTAAAAAATGCCAGAATCGCCGTACCAAAACACCACCCGGCAAAACACACCACAGCCTGGAAACACTTCCAGCAGTAAGCCAATAGGCTAACACCAAAACGACGTGAGGAATAATTAAGTCACCAAAAAATACTATTAAGCCAAGATGCATTCGGCTCCATGCATCCCGGCTTCAGGGGCAAATGATAGGGCCTTGTTCCCATGGCCCACGACAAAGCAGGCCTCGGACAAATGACGTAGGCTCGGCCTTAGAGCCCTAACCCGGGCCAGGCCGCAGCCACGAAGAAAGTCCAGGCCTAGCTGACCCCGCCACACCATCAACGGCCCAGGCCGAAAGCTGCTCGCACCCGGCCCTCACACAAAGGCCGAACGGAAGGAGCAGTAACAGGCCGAATCCCGGCCTGACAAGAGACCGAACTGGGCCTCGCTTGGTGCCAGCACCGAGAGGGCCCAGCTCGGCCTCAGCATATTCCCACCGCAGCATGCGGTGCCCTTACCGCCCGTACGGACAACCAGGCATATTTAAGGCACTGAGCTTCATTTATTGCGGGTTGGATTTTTGACACACTTACTGAGGTATGATAGGGAAGAGTTAAAGACCTCAGACACACACGTCACGCCCACAGCACGGCACTCCACCCCACACATCTCGGCCTGCAGACCCTACGCAGGTCGAGCCCAGTAAACCGAAAGTCCAGCTATACGGCCCGCCTGCATCCGGGAAGGGGCGTATCAGAATGTTAGGGAGCTACACGGATATTTAATTAAATATCCGTGTAGGAAAGTCATTTGTACACGGATATTTAATTAAATATCTGTGTAGGAATGTTAGAGAGCTACACGGATATTTAATTAAATATCCGTGTAGGAAAGTCATTTGTACACAATTTTTTATTTAAACAGTCGTGTATATATGTTGAGAGAGCTACACGGATTTATAGGTAATTATACGTGTAGAAAATGTCATTTAGGGTTATACTGACTTAAAATTCTTCTCTTTCAACGCCGTTTTGATCACTCTCTCTCCTCCTCTACTCTAATTTTGTAAAAAAATTTCAAAGTATCCGACTCTTCCCTCCCTTCTCTAATTTTGAAAAACCCTTTGACTGTTCCGCCACTGCTCCCTCTGCGCCGCCTCTCCCTGGTGCTTGTCGGCCTCCCTTGGTAATAAAAACAATCTCTATTCTCTCTCTATTTCCTCCTTCTTTGGGCATTTCCGATTTGAACATTTTAAAAAACCTAGCTTGACTGATTCGCCGTTTTGGTAGGGTTTTGAACCACCATTGTTGGGATCCTCCCTTGCTATCTCTATTGCAAAGGTACTTATAATTAGTGTATTTGTTTATTTTAATTTGGACCAAAATGCAAAAATGCAAAAATACAAAAATGCAAAAATGCAAAAATGAAGTATTGAAAGTTTGAAATTAATCATATTATTTTTTTGTAGAATCATGTCACATTTGGGTGAGCATTTCGGGCACATGGAAGACGAAATCAGAGATGTAATTCATATTAATTTTTCATTTTATAATATCAATAATAAATCTTGCATCTACATTTTCTCGTTACTAATCACCAATTTATAATTGTAGTATGCATTGACAGAGAACCCTTACTCCAGCGAGGAAATCGACGAAATCAGAGATATGTGGGCAAGATTTTTTTATACAGAATTTTGTAATGAACAATATAGATTTGTATAAATTAATTAGTGTATATATAGTTTAATTAGTGCAATTTAGAAATTACATTTTGAGAATCTGGTTTTTAAAAAAAAAAACTGCATATTTTAATGGCTAGCAAATATGGAGGCTAGCCAAAAAGAAAAAAAACAAAGAAAAAAAAAATCATTTGTACACGGATATTAAATTAAATATCCGTGTAGGAATGTTAGAGAGCTACACGGATATTTAATTAAATATCCGTGTAGGAAAGTAATTTGTACACGGATATTTAATTAAATATCCGTGTAGGAATGTTATAGAGCTACACGGATATTTAATTAAATATCTGTGTAGGAAAGTCATTTGTACACGGTTTTTATTTAAAAAGCCGTGTAGCTCGAGTGAGATTTGTACACGGCTATTATGGTATATCCGTGTAGGATTTATGACAATTGCACACGGATAAATATCCGTTTCCAAAAAGTAGCACATTCCTACACCCTAACATCCTACACTGCAGGAAATTCGTGTAGCTCTTTGGATTTGTCCGTGTGCAATCAAGATATTCTGTAGTAGTGGAGTCAACAACTTTCATCCAAAGAACCTGCCTTTGGTCTAGTGGCAAAGACACATGGCTCTCATGTGAGAAGTCATGAGTTCGAAACCCACAAAGTGAAAAAATCTTCTATAATATACATAGGAGTTTGAAAGTGTGTTGGCTTGACCCCCAACCGATGACTTAAAAAAAAACAACTTTCATCCAAACAAAATGGAGCGAATTTTAATTGCTTGGTGATCTTGCATATTCATCAAGAGCCGAAAGGTAACATGAGAAACTTAAAAAATATATACATATTTCATTAGCATTTTTTTAACAGATATTACCATAATTTGTATTACTAGTAGGAGCAAAAAAAATATATGGCCTTTTGACCTTTAATTATAGATTTATAGTCAATAAAATATGGCCTTGCAATCAAGCATGAATACAATGAGAACACAATTAACAAGAATAAGATGAAACTCTCTAGTGAAACGATATATAAATTATTAATTAATTATGCATTGTATTTATCAAGAAACTACTATCGACTATCAGAACTTAAA
Source organism: Carex arenaria (assembly GCA_964058825.1). Classification (NCBI taxonomy): domain Eukaryota; kingdom Viridiplantae; phylum Streptophyta; class Magnoliopsida; order Poales; family Cyperaceae; genus Carex; species Carex arenaria. Next base: position 494,615 of record CAXKVW010000159.1, read on the forward strand.
CTTTGAGAGCTGTATAACTTGTAATTAGAAAAGGCCAAAACTAAAACATTTAATGCACATCAAATTTTGTGACGACAATATATGTCTTCCTGGGTCAATACGCTATTGTGTTTTATAATTCCGTGTGATCTAGTGATGCATTTTATCATCAGGTGGAATATGGCGCTCCATACTACGAAACAATTTACGTAGCCATTATGAGAATTTAAGTAGCTTTTAATTGATCTAACCGAATAAACTCAATAATGTCAAACTAGAACTATTGGTCCTATTGTAATATATACACTAGTATTGCTGTATTGGCCCTACTGATAATGAATTTTAGGGTTAAAGATTTTAGCATAGCAATTTTGACTTCATGGACACGGATCATATATAACTGAATTATAACGTACGGGACCATGTATGACGTATTACAAGTATGAATTCTGTTTAAAAAAATTACACTAATTTGAATGTACTGTTTAGACGATTCATACACATGACAGAACACACAACCTTATAAATAGGCAAGCACAGAACAAACAAACAAACAAAAAAAGACCCTTAAACGATTATATATTATCTAGCTCCAATAAACTTGTGTCACACTGAAAATTTATGTTCAAGCATCCAACAATGAACGTTTGCAATTATCCTAATAAGTTTGCCTTCAGAGGCGGATCTTAGTTCACTTAAAAGATGGCTAAGCCATCTCTATAGTTCTGAATTTTTAATTATGTATATTAAAATTTAATTTAATTTTCTATTTTTTTTAAGTTTTTATATAGCTTAGTTCTCCTCATAAATTAACATATTATTTGTAAATCTTAAGTTCAAATTTCACTTCGCATTTATTATATATTTTTATATTTTATTTTTTAGCTACTCCTACTTAAAAATTTTAGTTGTGCCCCTACTTTCCTTCTTAAGATTGTTAATTATGACTTATGGCACCACTCCCCCTGTGCCCCCACCTACAAATACATTTGCCATTATAAAATGCCAAATAATTAATGCACTACCAATTGGTCCGATCATCCTAACAAGTTTGCTATTTTAAGATTGTTACGACTTATGGCACCACTCCCCCTGTCCCCCACCTACAAATTAATACAGTAATATGCTATTTGCATGACGCATGGATCATGCAAATTTTATCTGGCGCCTCATAAAGTGGATACTGTGGTGCCAGTTTTAGTGCCTTTGCTTTATGACCTTTATGCATGTAGTATGCACCTATATATATCATTTTTCTTTGACTTGAAGCATAATGTTTACACACGTATACTCTTTCGATTCAGCGTGCTGTCCTTTTTTTAATAAACAAACAGGTTTTTTTTTTTTTTTTTCAAAATTAACACCTTTAAACGAATTATTATTGGACCGTATAGTTGGTCCTTTTATGTCAGAACACGACCAACAAAGCCCAATTTCGAAAAAGTTTTTGTCAAAATAATAATAGTGATAAAATTACCCGACCAAATTTCAAACCAACAATCTCTCGTTTTTTTTTTTTTTTCTCCCACATTTCTCCTCAAAAAAGAAAAAGAAAAGAAAAACTAGAGGTTGTAGGTTTGAAATTTGATCAGATAATTTTTACGAAAATTTAGTTAAAAGTCTTGATTAATTTCATCCTTATTTAAAAAAAATCTTTTAACTAAATGAAAACAGTACTTTCAGAGATGACAAAGGCTTTAAAAAAGAAATTTATTGAAAAAATAGAAGTTAGTTTATGTACAAATTCAGAAAGATCCTACGTACGTACATTCTCAAGACGATTGCAAAACAGAAAAAAGAATATACCGAATTGTGCAGCTGACCATCTTAATTTAATCTTACATAATAATTTGATAATAGGAATATGTAACGAAAAATTGGCAATACTCGAATGATGCATCATGTAAATTAGATGTAATATATCAATATATTTTATAATATATATATATAGAGTAGAACTAGGGTGCTCCTAAGTTCACCAAACCTCTTGTGAACTTGATTCTAAAATATATCGAATCGACTTTAAACAATGAATCCAAACTGTTGAAACCCTTCTACCTAATGAGTGATGCGTCTACATGTGAAGATTTTAAAGTTTCGAATTAATTTAATATAGAGTCAAGTGGTCAAAAGTTTAAGGTTTATAAATTAATTTTAATGCATTTATTTTTTGGACTCCTTTGACCACTTGACTCTATATTAAATTAATTCAAAACTTTAAAATTTTCACATGTAGACGCATCAATCATTAGGTAGAAGGATTTTAACGGTTTGGATTCATCGTTTAAAGTCGATTTGATATATTTTAGAGTCAAGTTCACAAGAGCTTGGGTGAACTTAGGAGCACCCTAGTTATACTCTATATATATATATGACTAGACAAAATTAGGTAGTTCTAACTTCTGAGCAAATCTGATTTCCTTGTGTTTTCATCAAACATTTTACCTTTTTTTTTTTGACATTTTGACAAAAGTGAAGAGTGTCCATCTGTTTTAATAAAAATATTAGAACCAGTTCATAGAAAAAAGAACAAAAGCAGATAGTAATGATATAATTTCCACGAGGTGCATGTGAAGCACCAAGGGAATATCTAAGAAATAAAAGAAAGCATAACAGCACATAGATCAACATAAAAGCTAAAACAATATTACAAAAAACAATCTTGAAACTAGACAAAATAACTCTGTCAAAAACATTAGGAGCTAGCAAAAGAAGATCCAGAGTCAGCAATAGAAGGATTAGTAGCAAGATAGGCAACATCTAAAGCATCCATATCAGCATGATTTTGAAGATATTCAGAAAGATCAGACCCCTCTAGACCAAGACATGGTTCTGCCTCTGAGTCCCACTAATTGCTTGCTCTTTCCTGGGTATTTGAATCCGATAGAATGATAATGTTGGCTGCCTGAGTTAAATGAATAACATCCATAGGCAATATCAAAGTTAATTTAAAAAAATAATCATTAAAAATAGATTTCAACCAAAATGAAGTAAGAGCAATAATCTGGAAGCCTAAAAATTTACTAGATGGAATTGGTGCATTATTAAAGTAAACATTATTTCTCGCTAACCATACTATCTAAATAGTAGCTGCCCTAATAAATTTAATTAATTTACAATTCTTAAGAGGGATCCAAGCATCTAAAAGCCACAAGTCTAAAATAATCTCGCAATTAAAGTAAAAATTGTTATAATGTGCACCGGCCACATAAAAATTTTAATCTTAAGAAGAATCTTAATTTTTTAAGGGTACGTAGTGTATACCGTGTATTTTATATCTCCATATTCTAACTACATATACAAAGAATGTACTGTGAATGAACCTGGCTGAGTCCATCTTTAGAAAATTCAATGAGTAGATAAGTCAGTAAAAACAGAAGAAAAAAGTACTATCAGATTGTAACTGGTTTCATTTAGAGAGTATAATACCAGTCAACTGTCTATTAAATAAAGTGATAAAGAGGAAGGAGTAACAGCTTCAGACACAGTAATAGTGGATTAGGAGTTATTCTAAATAAATTAGAATGCAAACAATATATAGCACATTCATCCCTCCAACTATCTAACCTAAAAGAAGAATGCTGACCATTTCCAATTATTTTATTAATTCCTAAATCCACTATAAACCTAATGGACATAATACCGAATCAGAAGGAAGAGCAGCTAGATATGTTTAAACTAAAAGGAGTATATTTATAGGTAAGAATGCTTTTCCACTTTCTTGTTAGGTCCATAAATCTGAACAACTATTTAGCAACTAAAGCAATATTTATTCTTTCCAAATTTATGACACCTAGTCCATCCTGATTCTTTCCTAAACAAACTTGGGAGTTGGGACTAAGAAATTAAGTGGTATTTCTTTTTAAAACAGTTTACTTTTAAAGAGCGTGAAAGTCCAAGTCATGGTGGCAAATTATTTTCCACCCTTTTCTCTGACAATGCAGCGTTGAAATTACGGAAAATTACAAACAATGCAGGGTTCTTTTGTGAATTTCTTCAAAATAAATTAAAATTTAAAAAGTATATGACCGTATGATCTGCAAAGTTGATAATCAGCTTTCGGTGAATACTTTGTGTTGCCATCTTTTGTGAATTTTTATATGATTGCGGTGTCTTTCAGGCTTTTGGTAGTTAAGGTCTGGTAGGGCTTTCATCAAGTACTTGTAATTTTATAATTTGATTTAAATTTGCGATTTGCTGATAGCCACTATCAGATTATAAAAAATAAAATAAAAATTGCGCCAATGAATTTGCATTTAAATCTCAAAATATGTCTAATAGTTTATGATCCTCATATAAATTTTGAAATATATATATATATGTATATGTAAATGTTGTACAATCGGTGATAAAAATTCATTAAAAATTTGATAAGTATACTAAATATGATTTGAATTATTTCAAAGCTATATAATTATATAGTTAAATTAAAGCCATTATTTTATTTTTATATATTTATAAGAGTAAAAGTAGGGTGCTCTTAAGTTCACCAAGTCTCTTTGTGAACTTAACTCTAAAATCTATCGGATTGACTTCAAATGACGAATCCAAACTATTGAAACGAGTGATGTGTCTACATGCAATTTTTTTAAATTTTGAATTAATTATATATAGAGTCAAGTGGTAAAAAATTGTTCAAAAAATAAATGCATTAAAATTAATTTATAAACTTTCTACTTTTGACCTCTTGACTTAATACTAACTTAATTCGAAAGTTAAATATTTTTTTGCATGTAGATGCATCACTCATAAGGTAGAAGAGCTTCAATGGTTTGGATTCTTCATTTGAAGTCAATTCGATAGATTTTAGAATTGAGTTCACAAAGATGCTTGGTAGACTTAAGAGCACCCTAGTTCTACTCTATTTATAATATAAAATACATATTCATTCATATTATATTCACTTAATTTGATATTTCCGTTGAAAGGGAATTGATATAGGGGTGCAAACGGATACGGATTATCTGCGGATAATCCGCTCCGAATCCACTTATTATCCATATCTGAATTAAACGGATACGGATACTTGCGGATACGGATACGGATAATTTTAGTATATGGAAAAATAATGCGGATACGGATACAGATAATTCTGTGAGGATATAAACGGAGCGGATATCCGTATATATCCGGATCGAAATTTAATCTATCAGCAGCTTTCAATTAATTTCACCCTTGCGAAATTTCCAAAAAATATACATATTCGTTTAAGTCCAAGAATCTTGGTAGAAAAATCATATAATCTATTAGGATAATGGATTGGTTCTCTGAACTAATAAGCAATTAGTCATGCATAATCATCACTGTGCAAACTTAAAAATACCATTAAATTTTTGTCAATTTAGATAATCAAATTATGAAATTTAGTAGAATTACTCAATATCCGACAATTATCCGCTCCATATTCGTATTCGAATCCTTATCCGTGGATTATCTGTTCCGTATCCGTATCCGTTTAAGACGGATATGATTTTTAATTTTGATATCCGTTTACTATCAGTATCCGTATCCGTATCCGCTTGTTGAAAAACGGATACGGATATGATATTAGCATTATGCCATTATCCGCTCCGAATCCGCTCCGTTTACACCCCTAAATTGATATCCTCTAAATAAGCCGAGAGCTATTTACTATATTTGCTCTATATAAGGCGGTGACTCTTTATTGGGCCGGACTAATTTGTTGGGCCGGACTCGAAATTGAATTTAGTTATTTTTGTTATTTCTTTCTTGAAGGATTTTGTTGGAGATAACACAATTTAAGAAACAAAAGGGGAAAAAAATGATTTGGAGTTTAGCTAATGTCATAAGTTATATTTCAGTCTAAGTTATAATGAGCCAGTTATTGCAATTTTAAAATTTAAATATTCAATCTGAAGAGCTTAATATGTTCTCCATATTAAAATGTACTTGGAGACCAAATTTTATATTTTTTTTGAAATTGTTTTGCTATTTTTTTTAGATACATACAAAGTCACTGTTTTCAAATGATTATCGACCATCCAATCGAGTGATTTTGTACATATTTAAAAAATATATAATTTTTTTTTTCTAAAAAAAAGAAAATTTGGCCTCCAAGAAAAATTTAATATGGAGATCATGTTGAACAGTTTGAATCGACTGTTCGAATTTTAAAATCGCAAAAACTGACTCGCTATAACTTAGACTGAAATTATATCATTATGACATTGGCCATACTCAATTATTTGGCATTGTTTAGTTAATAACTTCACATTTGAGTTCTGGAAGCAGGAAAGATTTAATGGGCATCGATCATATCAAAATATTGGCCCGTAATCTTTCCATCTATATATAATGTTCGGTGTCTTTAATATACTGAATTAATGCATATGATTTTTGACATCCTCAATAGAAATTTACATAACATTATTTATAAATTAAAAACATTACAAGGCTAAACAAGCTCCTACGTACACAAACTAAGACAACAATTGAGCAGCAGCAGTACCATGCATGAATCACCAGAGTTTACGTCCAAAACAGAAGCAACAAATGTGATCGTCTTTAGTCACAGCAATGATAGCCAAATTGTGCTTGCTGAGATTGTTTAGTCTCCGCAATAGCTTGTTCACTGATTTGACATCCCTCTTGCTGTACCTATGCTTCTTTCCTGAATGGTCGTCTGTGAATCTTTCTAACAGTTTCTTAGCAGCAAAAACAGTATCAGAGGCTTTCTTTTCCCAGTTCTTGATCCCTTCATCTAACTTTTCTGGGTTTATCTTATTCACGCTTTTAACGACAGCATTTAGAATTCCCATGTCGGTTTCCAGCTGTTTTAGTTTTTCTGGTATATCGGTTTCTTCAGTGCTGGGGAATTTCACTAGCAAAATCTTTACCAAGTCAATGACCTTTCCTACAACATTCAATGCAGCTGTTACTGGGTCGGCCATGGTAGGTTGCCTGAAAGCAAAAACAGAGAGATCAGGTCCAATTTTAGGAAATTAATTTGGAATGATTGAACGAGGATATCATCTTAATTATTTCACTACGTACAGCTAGCTTTGTTTAATTTACAGCTAGAGAGATAATATTAAAGAAAGGTTTGTGATCAGAAAGCGAAGAACATACATACCTGGATTATTGCAGATCTACAATTGGTTAAGTCTCCTTTATGAAATTTAGTATTTGAATTTGGGGAAGAAAGTGAGCAAACTATAAAAATTGAAGAAGAGAAGTAAGAACAAATTCTTTCAAACAGTTTTCTTAATATAAGTGGAACGACTTACATAGCTAGATAGAAAATCTTCCCCTGATATATTTCCTAATACATGAGATTGAAAAAAAAGAAACGAAATATTACCTAGGTACAAATACTGCTAAATACAAATATACTTGCTAAAATTTAAAGATACTTCTTGCCAAATAAATATGATTGTTTACATGATAAGGATGAAAATATATATTAACTATTTACAAATACTACTAAATATAAAAATACTTGCCCATACCACGCTTCTCGCCTTCTCGATCGGTTGTTTCGAATTATAATGATATTGAGGCGTTTCTCGTGCTTGAACAAGAAGCAATCACATTTTTAATGAAATTAATTAGTCGACAAAGGAAATAACACAAATAAAGAAAATTTCTAATCCAAAACAGAGTCGAGCAAGCTTAATTAGTAACTCGATATTTCTTAAGAGGTTTAAAGGAGCCACATTTCATTGGGGACTGCTATTTTGAGGGCAGAAATTAAGATATTGAGAGCAGAAATAATTTTTCTCTTCAATGTATCAAATTTGCCTCTTCTTAAAAACTTTCTTATTCTTTGCTTCTAATTAATTCCTACTATAATTAGAAAAGTTAATAACCGGTTATAAAGAAATTGCTGGCCCATTGAAAACAAAAATTTTATTTTTAATTTGTTTATTTCAATATCCTATGTGGCCTTTTCTTTCTTGATCTAAATCTTCTTATGGTTTTAATTTATTGTTTCTCTTTGTAAGCAAGAACTAAAATAAATCAAAATATAGAGAATGTGATTTTCAAGTATTTTTAAATTCTTCCCACAAACAAATTCAATGGCTCCAACTTTGCACAAAAACAAGACCAACAAAAGCTGATTAAACTAAACCTATGGTACCCATAAAAAGATTGCTCTAAGTATCCAAACTATTAAGTTATTTGATCCAATGAATGAATTAAATTTGTAAAATATATTTTTTTAATTTATCCCTAAAAACGAGTTTATGGAATTTATAAAATGATGAGTTAATCTCTAAAATGAGTTTATTGTATTTTTGTAAAAGGGGGGAATTTCATGTATCCCCCTCAAAAATCCTGAAATTACGTATTCCCCCCCTAAAATTCATAATATCATATTTCCCTTCAAAAGTTCAAAAACTCACAAATTTATCCAATTTATTGATTTTTCTAATAAAACTTATTTTAAATTTATAAATTACCCATTTTATATCTTTTCTTTTTCTCCTTCTCTTTGTTCTCATAGAAATTTTGAAACAAATTTATTATAGATTTCACATTGAGCCCGTGAATTTGCTGACCTTCCCCAAGTGCCTTTGACCCAAAACAAGCTATTAAGACATTAGAATAGGTCGCATGGTTGGCATTCACATAGGATATAATTTGTTTAAACAAGATCATGTTATTCTTGAATAAATTGCTCTGTGCTGTGATTGAAACCATAGCGGTCCATGAGATCAATTTTCTCTCAAACATTTTGTCAAACACCTGTGTGTCGAAACTGGGCATCCACACTAGAAGTAACTTGTTATCAATGCATGAATCATTGAACATGAAGAGAGGAGATCCATATATGCAGAATAATATATTTTCTATAAAGAAAATATTTGTTTGTGGGAGAATATAAATTGAATTTATGAATTATAGAGCTAAGAGAAAGAGTAAGAGAGTATGTGAATTGTTAGATGATTATTAGATGATAAGCTCTTCAAGTATCATGTGTTACTTATAGACAAATTTCATAGGCACCAGTAAAATTTGTAAATTCATAACAATTAAAATGCTATTCATTAGATTACTGTTTTCTTATATTAAAAGATAACTGTTAAAATAGCAATAGCTATTCTGTGGTTCAAAGGAATTAATCGAGTATCAACAGACCAAATAAATAGCAGTTATGATAATTGAAATGATTGTTCTGATAACAGCTCAAATCAAACAGAAAGCTGGTGCAATTCATGAATTTATTTGCCTATAAATGTAGCATTGAGCCAACAGCTCATATCTAATATATATTATTGATTTGATCTTCTGGGACAATAAACAATAAGCTTCTATGTAGAAATCAGATTAATGAAGTTACTTCACAAATAGCTCTATAATTCATAAAGATTAAAATGTTAATATTAAAATAAGTATTTACTAATATAAATTTTGTATTTTCAAAATATATTTCTAACAAATACTTCTTTTTTAGTTGATTATGCGTGAATATCTGACAAGTTATAGGAGTTTTTTTACTGGCATGGTCTTGAGCAAACTTGGAAATAAAAGCTGGCCCACTAGTTGGACCTGTAAACAGGGCCGGCTCTTCCCCAGAGTACTAGGGCGATGGCCCCAGGCCCTAAAATCTAGGGGGCCCAAAAAAAAAAATAGTTAGTATACGGTAAAATCTAGATGGCCACAGGAGCGTCGCTTCAGAACGGCCTCCTCGCACAAACACAAAGCCGTACCCATCCGTGTTCACAGTGGAGGCGGGTTTGGAGAAGAAGAGGTCGCGATCAGAGGAGGCGATTTCCTTCTCGGAAAAAGACTTTCAAGGCGTAGCCTGGCCGCACGACGACCCCGTGGTGTTAAAATTGAAGATCGGCGAACACCGGGTGAAGAGAGTCCTAGTGGATACCGGTAGCTCGGCAGACATTCTCTACCTCTCCACTTTCAAACAGATGGGATACCCCAAAGAAAGGCTGCAGGGCGGGGCGACCCCACTCATAGGCTTTACAGGCGACTCACTCCGGCCTAAGGGGGTGGTAAGGCTAAAAGTGGCGTTCGGGGAAACCCCTAAAATTGCAGAAGTAATGGTGAGCTTCCTAGTGGTAAGCGCGCCCTCGGCTTACAACGCAATAATAGGCCGAGGGACATTAAATAAGATTGGTGCCATTGTCTCGTCCCCTCACCTGAAAGTCAAGTTCCACACCGCCCACGGTGTCGGGGAGGAAAGAGGCCACCAGGAGATAGCAAAAGATTGTTACCTGGCATCCATTCAGGGCCAGGGAGGAGCGATACACCAGGTTGACCAAAAGGCGAGCCGCATTGCAAGGGGAACACGTGAGCCAAACGAAGCGGCGGTCGACCTAGACCCAACCGACAGAGAACCGTCGGGTGGCGGCCTTGAGCCCCTCGATGAAGTTGAGCAAGTAGAGGTAGAGAGTGGCAAGTTCCTGAATGTGGGCAAGGCCGTGCAGGGCAAAGCAAGAGACGAGTTGATAACGTTCCTCAAGGAAAGCAGATCGGTGTTTGCATGGACCGCAGAAGACATGCCGGGAATTCCCCGATCGGTGGCCGAACACCGCTTGCCAACCAAGCCCGGGGTTAAACCGGTACGGCAAAAGCAAAGGGCAATGGGCCCCGAAAGAAAGGCGGCGGTCCAGAAGGAGGTCGAAAAGTTGTTGAGTGCTGGGTTTATCAGAAATGTAGAGTACCCAGAATGGATGGCCAACCCAGTCCTCGTCAAAAAGTCGAACGGAGACTGGAGGATGTGCATCGATTACACAGACCTCAACAGGGCCTGCCCAATGGACCCATTCCCGCTGCCGAAGATAGACCAACTCGTGGATTCTACCTCGGGGCACGCATTCCTTAGCTTCATGGACGCGTTCTCAGGGTACAACCAGATCCGAATGAACCTGGCGGACGAGGAAAAGACTGCCTTCACCACCCACGTCGGGTTATACTGCTACAAAGTGATGCCCTTCGGGTTAAAAAACACGGGGGCCACGTTCCAAAGAATGGTCAACCGCGTATTCAGCAATCAGATCGGCAGGAATGTGGAAGCCTATGTGGACGACATGCTAGTGAAGAGCACCACAGACATGGGCCACGTGGGGGATTTGAAGGAAACGTTCGCAACTTTGAACAAGGCAGACATGAAGCTCAACCCCCAGAAAAGCTTCTTCGGGTTGACAGGAGGAAAGTTTCTGGGATTCGTGGTGTCAATGAGGGGCATAGAGATACATCCTTCAAAGTCCCGGGCAATATTAGAAATGACGCCCCCGAGGAGCCTCAAAGAGCTCCAGTGCCTGACGGGTAGACTGGCAGCCCTCAATAGATTCATAGCGAAACTAGGGGAAGTGTGTTTCCCTTTCTTCAAGACAATGCGAAAAGGGGCGAAGTTCGAATGGACGGAGGAATGCGCCGGGGCCTTCGAGAAAATCAAGCAGTATCTCGCCGACCCACCCCGCCTCAGTAGGCCGAGGGAGGGAGACACCCTGGCCCTCTATTTGGCCACCACGGGCCACGCTGTCAGCGCGGCGCTAGTCAGAGAAGAGGGAAAGGAACAGAGCCCCATTTACTTTGTGTCCCATGTGCTCCGAGATGCCGAGACAAGGTACACGCAAATCGAGAAGGCAGCGTATGCGCTAGTGGTAGCGGCGCGCAAGCTGCGGCCATATTTCCAATCTCACGCGATAAAAGTATACACAAGCGTCCCCCTGAAAAAAGCCTTCGCGAATTTTGATTCTTCGGGCCGGCTTCTCAAATGGGCCTTGGAGATCTCCGAGTTTGACATATCATTTCACCCCCAGACGGCCCAGAAATCGCAAATATTCGCGGACTTTATAGCGGAATATTCGGGTGTTACTGAAATCATCGAGGACAGATGGACAGTGTATGTTGACGGAGCGGCCTCGCCCCAAGGCGCGGGGGCAGGAGTGTCCCTCACTGGCCCCCGTGGCGAAGCATTCAACTACGCCCTACACTTCAAGTTTACCGCCACCAATAACATGGCCGAATACGAAGCAATGATTGCGGGGCTGAAACTGGCGAAAGGCGTCGGAGCGAAACGTGTCCTGCTACGAAGTGACTCCGAGCTAGCAGTAAAACAGCTGAACGCTGAGTGCCGTATATTGGATGAAAAGATGAGGAAGTATCATGATCAGCTCCAAACGTTGCAAGAACAGTTTTAGAAGGTCGAAGTGGAACATGTCCCGCGAAGCAAGAACTGCCAGGCGGATGCGCTCTCCAAACTAGGGGCCGCGGGAAACCTGGATCAGGACAGACCAGTCATCGTGTGGGATGTGACCAAGCCTAGCGTTCAGACCGACGCCAAGGAGACGTTTTTCATCGACGAACCAGGCGAAGCCTGGTACGCCCCAATGTGGAAATACCTCACAGCGGGCACACTCCCAGCGGATCCCCTCGAGGCTAGGAGGCTGAAGAAGATTTCCCCCATGTATTCCATATTTGACAATTGCATGTTCAAAAGGAGATACGTTAGGCCGTGGCTAAGGTGCGTCAAACGAGAAGAGGCAGACAAGCTAATTGCAGAGGTACACGAAGGGCTCTGCGGCAGCCACCAAGGCGCAAAAACTTTAGCAAAAAGGATGCTAAGAGCAGGAATGTACTGGCCTACATTGCAACAAGACGCGGCCGACTTGGTGAAAAAATGCAAAAAGTGCCAGTTCCACGCTAAACTCTCCAACATCCCGCCCTATGCGCAGGTGTCAATAGCAGGGGCCTGGCCTTTCGATCTATGGGGAATCGACATCGTGGGCCCGTTCCCGCAGGCGACGTACCAGAGGAGATGTATCATTGTGGCAGTAGAATACTTCACGAAGTGGGTAGAGGCCGAGGCTCTGTCAAACATAAGAGCACCCACGGCAACAAACTTCATATGGCGCAATATCATCTGCCGGTTTGGCATTCCCCACGCCATTATCTCGGACAACGAAACACAGTTTAATGCCGATCATACGGTTGAGTTTCTCGAAAGGTTGGGGGTTCAAAATAATTTCACCTCAGTCAGCCACCCTGCGAGCAACGGTTTAGCTGAAGTCACAAACCGCACCATACTGGAAGGACTCAAGCGAAAGGTGTCCGAAAACAGGACCGACTGGCCGGATAAGTTAGATGAGATTCTCTGGACCTACCGAACCACCCCTAGGGAAGCGACTCAACAGACGCCCTACTCCTTGGTGTTCGGCATGGAAGCCGTAACCCCGCTCGAAATGGTCTCCCCCTCCCTACGGATGATTGCCTACGCCGATGGAGGAAACCAGGGAGCTAGAAAAGTGAACCTTGAATTGGCCGACGAAAAGAGAGAGCAGGCCAGGCTCCGCATGGCCGTGTACCAGCAAAGAATCAAGCGTGTCTTTGACAAGCATGTGTCCCCGAGGGGTTTTGAGCCTGGTGACTTGGTCCTGAGGAAGGTCGAAGCAACGGGGCAACACGTTGCGAAGCTGGCACCGAACTGGGACGGACCGTTCCGGGTGATACGAAGCCGAGGTATAGGAGCCTACGAACTAGAGGACATGCAGGGCCGCCCAATTCCGAGAACATGGAACGCCTGCCACCTTCGCAAGTTTTACCTGTGAGGTGGCAAGGTCACATTTACCCTTCCTTTTTATTGCAAACACTTTTTGATTACATCGTTTATATTACCCCATACAGGAATGCCTGCGTGAGGATACGATGTATAGGCGGCGTTTATTGCTGCACTAACTTTTTGTAATATGAATGATACGAATATAATTGCAGATTGTGAAATGTGCCGTGCTTGCTGAATATAATTACACACAATGTTCCCAGGAACTGTAATTGCAGGAATCGGCGGCAGAAAAGAAGACCTCGCTAAGGTTACGACTAAAGCCGACCCTCCGGGGAAGGTGAAAGAATGAGACCTTAGCGAAGGAAAAGAAGACCTCGCTAAGGTTACGACTAAAGCCGACCCTCTGGGGAAGGTGAAAGAATGAGACCTTAGCGAAGGAAAAGAAGACCTCGCTAAGGTTACGACTAAAGCCGACCCTCCGGGGAAGGTGAAAGAATGAGACCTTAGCGAAGGAAAAGAAGACCTCGCTAAGGTTACGACTAAAGCCGACCCTCCGGGGGAGGTGAAAGAATGAGACCTTAGCGAAAGGAGCCAGGACCGAAGACGACAACCAGAAGGAAGGCAAAGCCAATCTAGCGGAAAAGCCAACCAGCCAGCTGGACAAAGGAACCGCGGGCGAAGCAGCGAAAAAGAGGAAAGTATGCCTGCCGTAAAAGGGGATGCCCCGGCCAGAGGTTAGCCATTCTCTCAAGTTTAAACAACACTGAGTGCGATTTCACAAATATAAAACATGCACACGATCTTTGCCTCTAAGAAATATGCACGATGTTTGATAAAATCACCGCGTGACAACAACAGGACCCGCGCAAGCAAAAAAAAAAAAAAATAAATAAGAATAAGCCTGCAAAACGGGCCGAACCCATCCATTCGCGGCACGGTAATTAACTCACACAAGTTGCTTAAGCGTGCGAGGCCGCAATGACGCCTCAGATCAAACCCCGCGTAAACAAAATGACAACCGCGGCAGCAGTGGCGCCGACGGTAAAATAAGAAAAAAAATGCATAGTACCATACAAATAACAGATACAGCAGCAACGATGCCTTAAACAAATACAGATATACGCACCATAGAAAATAACTGTTCGTACATGCCACAAATTCAGCACCGTCGGACCAAAATGTTAAAAACATGACTATTACTCCCCCACATCCCGGGGGTGGAAATGCCATCTCCAAATTAATAAAAAAAAAAGAAGAGAAGACAGAGAGAAGCGGGTTGTCGACACCACCACCGACGCCATCCAGATAATCGCAAAGCAGCCGACCTGCGAATACAAGCGCAAAAGTTACAAAATGAAAATAAACACAAGTACATAGTGCAGAGTAATAAGAGTTATCACCTTAAGAAGCATCCGCACCCGTCCTGCCATCCCCAACACCACCCTGCTCCGCGGAAGGAGTTTCGGGCACGTTCTCCGCAATCTCTGCCCCGGGAACCACCTCGGGGGGCGGAATAGGCGACGACGCGGACGGCGAGGCGGAAAACGGCCAAGGATGAACGTCCCTCCAAGGAAAGGCAATTGGCAACTCGCGGCCGGTCCGAAGTTCCATCTTCTGAGGAACGGGAACGTTAGAGGGATCTATGAGCTGGTCCGTCGCTCGATCCCACTTATAACCTTCCAACTTCGAAGGAACAGAACCGCAAAACTTCCTATCAAAGCCGAGTCCTTCGGGAGTAAAAGGGTACAGCTGTGCCAGGCCCTCCAACTGTGTGTAAAAGAAGCCCCGCACCATATTCATCACAGACACCATAGCGGCAGTCTGAAAACCCTCGCTCCGGAAAAAGTCCCTCAGAAATTCGGCCTCCCATTCGGCCCGCTCGTCGGAAACCCGGGCTCTCACGGCAGTAAGCTCGGCAGTGAGTGCCTCCTTTTCCTTCTCCAGCTGGGCAGCCCTAAGTTCGGCGTCCCTGTAGCCGCGGTCGGAGGAGGCAAGTTCCCCTTTCAACTTGTCGACTTGCTTTTCGGCATTCCCAAGCTTAACCGCGGCAAGGCTGAAGTCGTCCTGTGCCCGACCCAACTTACGCCGTACCTCTGCCAGCTCAACGCTAAGGCCATCCCGCTCGCCTTGAAGCCTCACGGTCTCGTCCCGCAACCGTACGAGCTCGTCCGGAGTAGGAGGTTTTTGTAGCCATTCGGGGCACCGCTCAAGGCTATCCTGGAGATAGGCAAGCTTACTCCCGATCACGAATAGGTGCCCCAGCAGAGTATGGAGGCCGTCCACGGGATCCTCATCCATTTTCCGCGATGCACTCGCAGGGCCTAGCAACCCGAACACACCGCGAGCAACGGTCCTCAAGCTAGGTGGCCTCCGCGACGAGTCGCCAAACTCGGTTAAACCGCCCAAACGAAGGGCAATCGTGTCATAATCACCCTCCAGGAACGGCTGCTTCAGAATCTCGCAATGAGGAGGAGATGACGGATCAATCGAACAGGACTCCCTTCATCGACAGTAGTGGCGGCATCTTCGCCGACCACCAAAGGGTGGTCCATGTGTCCTGGCGTCAGAAGCGGGGCCTTGACTATAGGACCCTTCCCTTTCGTGGCCTGGTCAACCTGATCTACCGTCCTTTTCTGCTTCTTCGAACGCTCGGCCTCGGCGGCATTAGACGAGCCCCCTGGCCCACCCCTCTTGGGCCTCGAGACAGGCACCTTCGCCACCGCCATCTTTGGGGCCGCGACGCCAGAGGCCCCTACCGCAGGATCTTCCGGCATGATGGGGGCGGGAATGTAGCTAGCTCCGAGGAACGCGAAGGCCATGACAGTCGTTCCCCTTAAACCTACAAAACAAAAAAAAAGTAGAGGAAGAAGCGGGTCAGAAACTCAGATACAGTACGGATACATGTACATGCACATAACTACGCACGCCTGATTAAAAACAGTAACAAAACGACGATAACCTCGGATAATAGCCTCGGCCCTTTCATCCTCGGCCGTCATCCGCAGGTGGGCTGTGGAAGGAAGGCCCAAAGACGCTTCCCGCCACGAGCAACACAGACCTCTGAGCTCCTCCAACTCTCTCCAGTTCCGAACGTAAACCCACCATTTGTTCCAGTTCTGAACTTTCGTAATCCGAGGGGAAAAGAGGTCGTAACCACTAGCCTTCTGCAAGGCGTAGTGGTCATGTACGCGGAGTAAAGCAAAGAAACGGAAAAACAAAGCAGCAGACGGCCTAAGCCCAGCAAGCTGGACCCGACACTCCTCGAACAGCTGCTCGAAAGAAGAAATGCAACACCAAGCGGTGGCGGTCAGTTGCGCAGGAGGTAACCGCACTTCCCGCAAAACCTCCATTTGAAAATCTGAAAGAGGAAGACGGAAGCCACACTTGGGCATTCTCCAATAAAGACACAAACCCTTCTCATAACTGTTGGCGCGATCCGCAGCGGAAGGAATCTCGAACCCGAAGCGGTCGAAGGAGAGCCGTTCCCGCGCTTCACTCCTGACCAACTCGGGAATGAAAGTATTCAGCAGCCACTCCTGATCCCTGCTCTTCGGCTCAGAGGACGGTATGTCCTTGACGCTCAACAACTTCTGCGTCGGCCCTTTGGGCGGGCGCCGAGCACGGGTACCCCGGCCGCCTCCTCTCCGAGATCGATTGGGTTTTGGAGGAGACTGACGGGAAGGAGAAACGGGACGGCTAGCAGCATCTTCCATATGTTGCGCCACTTCAGCGGCCCGGGCAGAGGTATCCGAAGGAGATGCAGAATGGCTGACGGCCTCCGTCATCTGCTGTACTACCTCAGCAGCACCCGCAGATACGTCGTCGGCCGATCCGTCTCTCGAGGTATAGTAGTTCTCGTCACCCGGCGCTAACGGCTCACGCACCCGATACCCGCCAAGGTGAGGTACCGCGGGTTCCTCGGCGTTTTCCCTTTGATCGACAACGCTTTCACCTGGCAGTTGAACAGAAGGAAGAGCTGTCAGCTTATCAGAAAGGGGAGACAAAGGGAGAAATACCGAACCCTTCAGGATATCGAAAAAGGCAATAACGTCACCAGCAATTTGTTCATGGCTCAAAGCCTGATGTTCGGGACGGAAGAGATCACGCGCAAAGACATCCCACTCTTCGTCAGAGAGATGAGGCGCGGACCCCGCATTATGATCACCCCCGGCGCCCATAAGTTCCGGACACCTACGTAACGCCGAGTTGATCAGTCAACAGACATATCAAAGGGCCAGGAGAAAGGAATGTAACACATAAAACAACGGATCGCGGAACTGGCTCGGCAACCCGCCGCACACCAGGCGAAGGGCGTGACGGCGGCTGCGGCCACTAGCGAAACAAACATCTCTTAAAAGATTGATAAGTTACCTGCAAAGTTGACGAACGAAAATTGGTGCAGCTGCGGAAGTAAACAGACAACCAGGACCTCCTTTCCGAAAACGGCAAGTATTAAATGAAAACGACGAAACTGCGGGCCCGGCCTTCGCATATATATAGGCTCCCGTGAATTGTCGTAGGCATGCGAAAGGACGTCAGGAAAAGACGTCGCTGCACACGTGGCTTTCGCCCAATTAGTCCAGCGAGTCATCCGTGAAAGGCCGTAGAAAAATGCTTCCCCATCACCGGGAAGACGGCGATCCAACTGCACCCAGTCGCGACGATTCGTGTACCGAAAGATGAACCGACGCATGTAAAAACACGCAGAGGGACGCGACGATCCAGTCATACTCCCCAAATGCGGGAATTTCGAGGTTCCGGGAAGGTCTATAAAAGAACGGCCCAAAATACCGCTCAAACATACGTGTAAGGTCAAGATCTTAATAATACAAGATGAACCACGAAACAAGCCACGATACTACCCGCCGAGCGTATAGTGAGGTCCCCCATAAGGGAAACGACACACTCCACGGAGAAAGGGAAGACGAGCGACGTCCAGCACGGGTAGCATCGCCACCTGGAAACCCTGTGGAAAGACTCCGGCTGCCGCCCCCCCGCGCCCATGAGGTCAGCCACATGCGGCACGGCAATGGGACGGAACCGCCTGGTAGCAGAAATATGGACCCAATGGCGATGGATAAATGCCCGCGCTGCGACGCCCGAGGGAACACCCACGAGATGTTTCACTGCGAAGGATGCGAGGAATCCTTCCATCCCTCCTGTGTATCCCGGATACGTCCAAAAGGAACCAAGGATCCACGCTTCGGAACATATGTCTGCCCGCAATGCCGACTTGCCCAGAACGTATGGGGGCCATATATCAAGTAAAATATAAACAAATTGTAAACAAACTTTGTTTTAATGGAAAGGGATTGTTGTGTTGGATTGTCGTGTTTTCTTTTTTCAATCTTCCTGCCGCAATGCCCCTCCTTTCGCCCGACGATTCGACGTAATAACGATAAAACTATAAAACGACCAAAGGATACCTGAGCCATGCGAGAGAAGGATGCGGCGACCGAACCCCCCGTAACCAGAACGGATGAAGGCGTGACGACCGCCGAACACTCAGACAAGAGTAAGGCGAAAAGACGGCTGCATTAATTACGCACTACTAACTGCCCACATGAAACCCTATATATATATCCCATGGCACATAAGACAAACGATACCTTTTCTCACGTCCAGTTCCTACAAGCAAAGCGCACAACATGCCGCCTAAGAAACGTGGACGTCCTCGTAAGACCCCGGCCCCGCCAAGCGGACGGGCCGGCCGCCCAAACAGAGGCCCCCCTGGCGCGAGTAAAGCGATAGTGCCTTATGAAACAGGCCCAAGCGCCAATCCACCACCGTCCCACGTTGGTCCACCCAAGAATCGGCCCACTTCTGCTGCCGAATTGGCCCCACACATTCGGGCCGCCCTGCTCCAACATTGGCCCGAAGAAACCATCGACAAAATGCTGAAGGAGACCATCCCTCAGCGAAAGGTCCTCTTCGACCTCGTGGTCCAGTGCCCGCCGCCTCCAAACGAGTCGACACCTCATCAGGGAGCCTCGTCAAGTCGGCCGCGCGCCGAGCCACACTGCAAGTGCTGCCCCTACCACCCCGGCAACAAGGCCCGGCGCAAGAAAGAATGCTACACCTGCGGCGAAGAAGGTCCCCGATTCCGCATGACCAAGTGTGGGAGATGCCGAGCGTGGTACCATCCTGAATGCGAGGGCAGTGACCCGAAGACAGAGGACGACGATCCCGCATTCGACGGATGGAACTGTGAGGACTGCCAAGCCGCCATCGACGCAGAAGACGACATAGTAGACATAAGCGACGATGATGAGGACGAAGGCGCCGCTGGCGAGCTGATGGATACTTCAAGCGAAGAGGAGAGCGAGGAAGAAGACGAACTCCCGCGAGAAGATGACTTCGATGACTCGGACTTTAGTGATTAGTAATTTCTTTTATGAACAGTTTATACCGCGCGACCTATGGTGTCGCATTATGTATGTCTAAACAATTATTACCGTATTTTAATCTAGCGCGGCCTGCGGTGTCGCAATATATGAATGTCGAGAACCCTTTGCTGTGCAATATGCACTCCCCAACGGGGGCATGATCATGCGCTTATATATCTCGAGATATACGTCCCGCAATAAATACAACACGAATCTCCTCACCAGCGCCTAACGAGCAACGCCGTTAGATCAGCATGGGTAGTTAGGCAGTAGCATTTACTCCGCTAGGGGCCCCATACAACGTAAAAAATCGAGCCAACACAGGCTTATATATATTCACACGCCCCTCAAAACAACCCACCAAAACCAGCCACTGTCTACCATGGATTCCCCGCGCACTCCCCAAAAGGTAGGAAGTTGCGAGCGCCCTCCGAAAGACGTGCCATACCGACACTGCCGTTTGTGCAGTAAGATAGGCGAAAAGAGGTACATGATCCAGTGTAGCACGTGCTTTTATCACTTCCACCCAGCATGCCAGGACTACGGCCCTCTACCCGAAGGAAAGCCGCCGGGCTGGACTTACTGGTGGTGCTCAATCCACAACGGCGAGTTGGAACCAGCGCACAGCGTGACTATCTGCGACAACACCCTTAACAGCCCGCGCTAAACACCACTTTCGAAGCTAATCGCACGGCTGGCTCCCCAGCCAACATATCAACCAAACCTCCGCTAATCCCCCGCCCTACGGGAACGGGTTCACCATGTATTTGCTTTCTTTTACCATGTAATATATAACCTGTTTCCGTAACTTCATTCTTCATAATCGGTTTAACGTAGTATAAAAAAAAAAAAAAAATATTAATTAGGTGGCAACGCCGAGGTAGCAAAGTCACCTTGACACAACACGACGGGGCAACGGCTGCCTTAACATCACGTGACGCCGAGGTAACAAAGTCACCTCGGCGCAGAACGACGAAAGCAACAAAACCTGCATATTAGCGCCGAACTGCGCGCACCAAAAAACAAAGCCCCGTATCCCAAGTACCCCAATTTAAAAAGCACAGGGAAAAACAGAGAAGCTCACGTATAACGTTCTCCCAGCAACATAGCTAAAAAATGCCAGAATCGCCGTACCAAAACACCACCCGGCAAAACACACCACAGCCTGGAAACACTTCCAGCAGTAAGCCAATAGGCTAACACCAAAACGACGTGAGGAATAATTAAGTCACCAAAAAATACTATTAAGCCAAGATGCATTCGGCTCCATGCATCCCGGCTTCAGGGGCAAATGATAGGGCCTTGTTCCCATGGCCCACGACAAAGCAGGCCTCGGACAAATGACGTAGGCTCGGCCTTAGAGCCCTAACCCGGGCCAGGCCGCAGCCACGAAGAAAGTCCAGGCCTAGCTGACCCCGCCACACCATCAACGGCCCAGGCCGAAAGCTGCTCGCACCCGGCCCTCACACAAAGGCCGAACGGAAGGAGCAGTAACAGGCCGAATCCCGGCCTGACAAGAGACCGAACTGGGCCTCGCTTGGTGCCAGCACCGAGAGGGCCCAGCTCGGCCTCAGCATATTCCCACCGCAGCATGCGGTGCCCTTACCGCCCGTACGGACAACCAGGCCTATTTAAGGCACTGAGCTTCATTTATTGCGGGTTGGATTTTTGACACACTTACTGAGGTATGATAGGGAAGAGTTAAAGACCTCAGACACACACGTCACGCCCACAGCACGGCACTCCACCCCACACATCTCGGCCTGCAGACCCTACGCAGGTCGAGCCCAGTAAACCGAAAGTCCAGCTATACGGCCCGCCTGCATCCGGGAAGGGGCGTATCAGAATGTTAGGGAGCTACACGGATATTTAATTAAATATCCGTGTAGGAAAGTCATTTGTACACGGATATTTAATTAAATATCTGTGTAGGAATGTTAGAGAGCTACACGGATATTTAATTAAATATCCGTGTAGGAAAGTCATTTGTACACAATTTTTTATTTAAACAGTCGTGTATATATGTTGAGAGAGCTACACGGATTTATAGGTAATTATACGTGTAGAAAATGTCATTTAGGGTTATACTGACTTAAAATTCTTCTCTTTCAACGCCGTTTTGATCACTCTCTCTCCTCCTCTACTCTAATTTTGTAAAAAAATTTCAAAGTATCCGACTCTTCCCTCCCTTCTCTAATTTTGAAAAACCCTTTGACTGTTCCGCCACTGCTCCCTCTGCGCCGCCTCTCCCTGGTGCTTGTCGGCCTCCCTTGGTAATAAAAACAATCTCTATTCTCTCTCTATTTCCTCCTTCTTTGGGCATTTCCGATTTGAACATTTTAAAAAACCTAGCTTGACTGATTCGCCGTTTTGGTAGGGTTTTGAACCACCATTGTTGGGATCCTCCCTTGCTATCTCTATTGCAAAGGTACTTATAATTAGTGTATTTGTTTATTTTAATTTGGACCAAAATGCAAAAATGCAAAAATACAAAAATGCAAAAATGCAAAAATGAAGTATTGAAAGTTTGAAATTAATCATATTATTTTTTTGTAGAATCATGTCACATTTGGGTGAGCATTTCGGGCACATGGAAGACGAAATCAGAGATGTAATTCATATTAATTTTTCATTTTATAATATCAATAATAAATCTTGCATCTACATTTTCTCGTTACTAATCACCAATTTATAATTGTAGTATGCATTGACAGAGAACCCTTACTCCAGCGAGGAAATCGACGAAATCAGAGATATGTGGGCAAGATTTTTTTATACAGAATTTTGTAATGAACAATATAGATTTGTATAAATTAATTAGTGTATATATAGTTTAATTAGTGCAATTTAGAAATTACATTTTGAGAATCTGGTTTTTAAAAAAAAAAACTGCATATTTTAATGGCTAGCAAATATGGAGGCTAGCCAAAAAGAAAAAAAACAAAGAAAAAAAAAATCATTTGTACACGGATATTAAATTAAATATCCGTGTAGGAATGTTAGAGAGCTACACGGATATTTAATTAAATATCCGTGTAGGAAAGTAATTTGTACACGGATATTTAATTAAATATCCGTGTAGGAATGTTATAGAGCTACACGGATATTTAATTAAATATCTGTGTAGGAAAGTCATTTGTACACGGTTTTTATTTAAAAAGCCGTGTAGCTCGAGTGAGATTTGTACACGGCTATTATGGTATATCCGTGTAGGATTTATGACAATTGCACACGGATAAATATCCGTTTCCAAAAAGTAGCACATTCCTACACCCTAACATCCTACACTGCAGGAAATTCGTGTAGCTCTTTGGATTTGTCCGTGTGCAATCAAGATATTCTGTAGTAGTGGAGTCAACAACTTTCATCCAAAGAACCTGCCTTTGGTCTAGTGGCAAAGACACATGGCTCTCATGTGAGAAGTCATGAGTTCGAAACCCACAAAGTGAAAAAATCTTCTATAATATACATAGGAGTTTGAAAGTGTGTTGGCTTGACCCCCAACCGATGACTTAAAAAAAAACAACTTTCATCCAAACAAAATGGAGCGAATTTTAATTGCTTGGTGATCTTGCATATTCATCAAGAGCCGAAAGGTAACATGAGAAACTTAAAAAATATATACATATTTCATTAGCATTTTTTTAACAGATATTACCATAATTTGTATTACTAGTAGGAGCAAAAAAAATATATGGCCTTTTGACCTTTAATTATAGATTTATAGTCAATAAAATATGGCCTTGCAATCAAGCATGAATACAATGAGAACACAATTAACAAGAATAAGATGAAACTCTCTAGTGAAACGATATATAAATTATTAATTAATTATGCATTGTATTTATCAAGAAACTACTATCGACTATCAGAACTTAAACTTTGAGAGCTGTATAACTTGTAATTAGAAAAGGCCAAAACTAAAACATTTAATGCACATCAAATTTTGTGACGACAATATATGTCTTCCTGGGTCAATACGCTATTGTGTTTTATAATTCCGTGTGATCTAGTGATGCATTTTATCATCAGGTGGAATATGGCGCTCCATACTACGAAACAATTTACGTAGCCATTATGAGAATTTAAGTAGCTTTTAATTGATCTAACCGAATAAACTCAATAATGTCAAACTAGAACTATTGGTCCTATTGTAATATATACACTAGTATTGCTGTATTGGCCCTACTGATAATGAATTTTAGGGTTAAAGATTTTAGCATAGCAATTTTGACTTCATGGACACGGATCATATATAACTGAATTATAACGTACGGGACCATGTATGACGTATTACAAGTA
Organism: Carex arenaria; assembly: GCA_964058825.1. Lineage (NCBI taxonomy): Eukaryota > Viridiplantae > Streptophyta > Magnoliopsida > Poales > Cyperaceae > Carex > Carex arenaria. The sequence continues at coordinate 518,768 of CAXKVW010000159.1, forward strand.
TGAATTCTGTTTAAAAAAATTACACTAATTTGAATGTACTGTTTAGACGATTCATACACATGACAGAACACACAACCTTATAAATAGGCAAGCACAGAACAAACAAACAAACAAAAAAAGACCCTTAAACGATTATATATTATCTAGCTCCAATAAACTTGTGTCACACTGAAAATTTATGTTCAAGCATCCAACAATGAACGTTTGCAATTATCCTAATAAGTTTGCCTTCAGAGGCGGATCTTAGTTCACTTAAAAGATGGCTAAGCCATCTCTATAGTTCTGAATTTTTAATTATGTATATTAAAATTTAATTTAATTTTCTATTTTTTTTAAGTTTTTATATAGCTTAGTTCTCCTCATAAATTAACATATTATTTGTAAATCTTAAGTTCAAATTTCACTTCGCATTTATTATATATTTTTATATTTTATTTTTTAGCTACTCCTACTTAAAAATTTTAGTTGTGCCCCTACTTTCCTTCTTAAGATTGTTAATTATGACTTATGGCACCACTCCCCCTGTGCCCCCACCTACAAATACATTTGCCATTATAAAATGCCAAATAATTAATGCACTACCAATTGGTCCGATCATCCTAACAAGTTTGCTATTTTAAGATTGTTACGACTTATGGCACCACTCCCCCTGTCCCCCACCTACAAATTAATACAGTAATATGCTATTTGCATGACGCATGGATCATGCAAATTTTATCTGGCGCCTCATAAAGTGGATACTGTGGTGCCAGTTTTAGTGCCTTTGCTTTATGACCTTTATGCATGTAGTATGCACCTATATATATCATTTTTCTTTGACTTGAAGCATAATGTTTACACACGTATACTCTTTCGATTCAGCGTGCTGTCCTTTTTTTAATAAACAAACAGGTTTTTTTTTTTTTTTTTCAAAATTAACACCTTTAAACGAATTATTATTGGACCGTATAGTTGGTCCTTTTATGTCAGAACACGACCAACAAAGCCCAATTTCGAAAAAGTTTTTGTCAAAATAATAATAGTGATAAAATTACCCGACCAAATTTCAAACCAACAATCTCTCGTTTTTTTTTTTTTTTCTCCCACATTTCTCCTCAAAAAAGAAAAAGAAAAGAAAAACTAGAGGTTGTAGGTTTGAAATTTGATCAGATAATTTTTACGAAAATTTAGTTAAAAGTCTTGATTAATTTCATCCTTATTTAAAAAAAATCTTTTAACTAAATGAAAACAGTACTTTCAGAGATGACAAAGGCTTTAAAAAAGAAATTTATTGAAAAAATAGAAGTTAGTTTATGTACAAATTCAGAAAGATCCTACGTACGTACATTCTCAAGACGATTGCAAAACAGAAAAAAGAATATACCGAATTGTGCAGCTGACCATCTTAATTTAATCTTACATAATAATTTGATAATAGGAATATGTAACGAAAAATTGGCAATACTCGAATGATGCATCATGTAAATTAGATGTAATATATCAATATATTTTATAATATATATATATAGAGTAGAACTAGGGTGCTCCTAAGTTCACCAAACCTCTTGTGAACTTGATTCTAAAATATATCGAATCGACTTTAAACAATGAATCCAAACTGTTGAAACCCTTCTACCTAATGAGTGATGCGTCTACATGTGAAGATTTTAAAGTTTCGAATTAATTTAATATAGAGTCAAGTGGTCAAAAGTTTAAGGTTTATAAATTAATTTTAATGCATTTATTTTTTGGACTCCTTTGACCACTTGACTCTATATTAAATTAATTCAAAACTTTAAAATTTTCACATGTAGACGCATCAATCATTAGGTAGAAGGATTTTAACGGTTTGGATTCATCGTTTAAAGTCGATTTGATATATTTTAGAGTCAAGTTCACAAGAGCTTGGGTGAACTTAGGAGCACCCTAGTTATACTCTATATATATATATGACTAGACAAAATTAGGTAGTTCTAACTTCTGAGCAAATCTGATTTCCTTGTGTTTTCATCAAACATTTTACCTTTTTTTTTTTGACATTTTGACAAAAGTGAAGAGTGTCCATCTGTTTTAATAAAAATATTAGAACCAGTTCATAGAAAAAAGAACAAAAGCAGATAGTAATGATATAATTTCCACGAGGTGCATGTGAAGCACCAAGGGAATATCTAAGAAATAAAAGAAAGCATAACAGCACATAGATCAACATAAAAGCTAAAACAATATTACAAAAAACAATCTTGAAACTAGACAAAATAACTCTGTCAAAAACATTAGGAGCTAGCAAAAGAAGATCCAGAGTCAGCAATAGAAGGATTAGTAGCAAGATAGGCAACATCTAAAGCATCCATATCAGCATGATTTTGAAGATATTCAGAAAGATCAGACCCCTCTAGACCAAGACATGGTTCTGCCTCTGAGTCCCACTAATTGCTTGCTCTTTCCTGGGTATTTGAATCCGATAGAATGATAATGTTGGCTGCCTGAGTTAAATGAATAACATCCATAGGCAATATCAAAGTTAATTTAAAAAAATAATCATTAAAAATAGATTTCAACCAAAATGAAGTAAGAGCAATAATCTGGAAGCCTAAAAATTTACTAGATGGAATTGGTGCATTATTAAAGTAAACATTATTTCTCGCTAACCATACTATCTAAATAGTAGCTGCCCTAATAAATTTAATTAATTTACAATTCTTAAGAGGGATCCAAGCATCTAAAAGCCACAAGTCTAAAATAATCTCGCAATTAAAGTAAAAATTGTTATAATGTGCACCGGCCACATAAAAATTTTAATCTTAAGAAGAATCTTAATTTTTTAAGGGTACGTAGTGTATACCGTGTATTTTATATCTCCATATTCTAACTACATATACAAAGAATGTACTGTGAATGAACCTGGCTGAGTCCATCTTTAGAAAATTCAATGAGTAGATAAGTCAGTAAAAACAGAAGAAAAAAGTACTATCAGATTGTAACTGGTTTCATTTAGAGAGTATAATACCAGTCAACTGTCTATTAAATAAAGTGATAAAGAGGAAGGAGTAACAGCTTCAGACACAGTAATAGTGGATTAGGAGTTATTCTAAATAAATTAGAATGCAAACAATATATAGCACATTCATCCCTCCAACTATCTAACCTAAAAGAAGAATGCTGACCATTTCCAATTATTTTATTAATTCCTAAATCCACTATAAACCTAATGGACATAATACCGAATCAGAAGGAAGAGCAGCTAGATATGTTTAAACTAAAAGGAGTATATTTATAGGTAAGAATGCTTTTCCACTTTCTTGTTAGGTCCATAAATCTGAACAACTATTTAGCAACTAAAGCAATATTTATTCTTTCCAAATTTATGACACCTAGTCCATCCTGATTCTTTCCTAAACAAACTTGGGAGTTGGGACTAAGAAATTAAGTGGTATTTCTTTTTAAAACAGTTTACTTTTAAAGAGCGTGAAAGTCCAAGTCATGGTGGCAAATTATTTTCCACCCTTTTCTCTGACAATGCAGCGTTGAAATTACGGAAAATTACAAACAATGCAGGGTTCTTTTGTGAATTTCTTCAAAATAAATTAAAATTTAAAAAGTATATGACCGTATGATCTGCAAAGTTGATAATCAGCTTTCGGTGAATACTTTGTGTTGCCATCTTTTGTGAATTTTTATATGATTGCGGTGTCTTTCAGGCTTTTGGTAGTTAAGGTCTGGTAGGGCTTTCATCAAGTACTTGTAATTTTATAATTTGATTTAAATTTGCGATTTGCTGATAGCCACTATCAGATTATAAAAAATAAAATAAAAATTGCGCCAATGAATTTGCATTTAAATCTCAAAATATGTCTAATAGTTTATGATCCTCATATAAATTTTGAAATATATATATATATGTATATGTAAATGTTGTACAATCGGTGATAAAAATTCATTAAAAATTTGATAAGTATACTAAATATGATTTGAATTATTTCAAAGCTATATAATTATATAGTTAAATTAAAGCCATTATTTTATTTTTATATATTTATAAGAGTAAAAGTAGGGTGCTCTTAAGTTCACCAAGTCTCTTTGTGAACTTAACTCTAAAATCTATCGGATTGACTTCAAATGACGAATCCAAACTATTGAAACGAGTGATGTGTCTACATGCAATTTTTTTAAATTTTGAATTAATTATATATAGAGTCAAGTGGTAAAAAATTGTTCAAAAAATAAATGCATTAAAATTAATTTATAAACTTTCTACTTTTGACCTCTTGACTTAATACTAACTTAATTCGAAAGTTAAATATTTTTTTGCATGTAGATGCATCACTCATAAGGTAGAAGAGCTTCAATGGTTTGGATTCTTCATTTGAAGTCAATTCGATAGATTTTAGAATTGAGTTCACAAAGATGCTTGGTAGACTTAAGAGCACCCTAGTTCTACTCTATTTATAATATAAAATACATATTCATTCATATTATATTCACTTAATTTGATATTTCCGTTGAAAGGGAATTGATATAGGGGTGCAAACGGATACGGATTATCTGCGGATAATCCGCTCCGAATCCACTTATTATCCATATCTGAATTAAACGGATACGGATACTTGCGGATACGGATACGGATAATTTTAGTATATGGAAAAATAATGCGGATACGGATACAGATAATTCTGTGAGGATATAAACGGAGCGGATATCCGTATATATCCGGATCGAAATTTAATCTATCAGCAGCTTTCAATTAATTTCACCCTTGCGAAATTTCCAAAAAATATACATATTCGTTTAAGTCCAAGAATCTTGGTAGAAAAATCATATAATCTATTAGGATAATGGATTGGTTCTCTGAACTAATAAGCAATTAGTCATGCATAATCATCACTGTGCAAACTTAAAAATACCATTAAATTTTTGTCAATTTAGATAATCAAATTATGAAATTTAGTAGAATTACTCAATATCCGACAATTATCCGCTCCATATTCGTATTCGAATCCTTATCCGTGGATTATCTGTTCCGTATCCGTATCCGTTTAAGACGGATATGATTTTTAATTTTGATATCCGTTTACTATCAGTATCCGTATCCGTATCCGCTTGTTGAAAAACGGATACGGATATGATATTAGCATTATGCCATTATCCGCTCCGAATCCGCTCCGTTTACACCCCTAAATTGATATCCTCTAAATAAGCCGAGAGCTATTTACTATATTTGCTCTATATAAGGCGGTGACTCTTTATTGGGCCGGACTAATTTGTTGGGCCGGACTCGAAATTGAATTTAGTTATTTTTGTTATTTCTTTCTTGAAGGATTTTGTTGGAGATAACACAATTTAAGAAACAAAAGGGGAAAAAAATGATTTGGAGTTTAGCTAATGTCATAAGTTATATTTCAGTCTAAGTTATAATGAGCCAGTTATTGCAATTTTAAAATTTAAATATTCAATCTGAAGAGCTTAATATGTTCTCCATATTAAAATGTACTTGGAGACCAAATTTTATATTTTTTTTGAAATTGTTTTGCTATTTTTTTTAGATACATACAAAGTCACTGTTTTCAAATGATTATCGACCATCCAATCGAGTGATTTTGTACATATTTAAAAAATATATAATTTTTTTTTTCTAAAAAAAAGAAAATTTGGCCTCCAAGAAAAATTTAATATGGAGATCATGTTGAGCAGTTTGAATCGACTGTTCGAATTTTAAAATCGCAAAAACTGACTCGCTATAACTTAGACTGAAATTATATCATTATGACATTGGCCATACTCAATTATTTGGCATTGTTTAGTTAATAACTTCACATTTGAGTTCTGGAAGCAGGAAAGATTTAATGGGCATCGATCATATCAAAATATTGGCCCGTAATCTTTCCATCTATATATAATGTTCGGTGTCTTTAATATACTGAATTAATGCATATGATTTTTGACATCCTCAATAGAAATTTACATAACATTATTTATAAATTAAAAACATTACAAGGCTAAACAAGCTCCTACGTACACAAACTAAGACAACAATTGAGCAGCAGCAGTACCATGCATGAATCACCAGAGTTTACGTCCAAAACAGAAGCAACAAATGTGATCGTCTTTAGTCACAGCAATGATAGCCAAATTGTGCTTGCTGAGATTGTTTAGTCTCCGCAATAGCTTGTTCACTGATTTGACATCCCTCTTGCTGTACCTATGCTTCTTTCCTGAATGGTCGTCTGTGAATCTTTCTAACAGTTTCTTAGCAGCAAAAACAGTATCAGAGGCTTTCTTTTCCCAGTTCTTGATCCCTTCATCTAACTTTTCTGGGTTTATCTTATTCACGCTTTTAACGACAGCATTTAGAATTCCCATGTCGGTTTCCAGCTGTTTTAGTTTTTCTGGTATATCGGTTTCTTCAGTGCTGGGGAATTTCACTAGCAAAATCTTTACCAAGTCAATGACCTTTCCTACAACATTCAATGCAGCTGTTACTGGGTCGGCCATGGTAGGTTGCCTGAAAGCAAAAACAGAGAGATCAGGTCCAATTTTAGGAAATTAATTTGGAATGATTGAACGAGGATATCATCTTAATTATTTCACTACGTACAGCTAGCTTTGTTTAATTTACAGCTAGAGAGATAATATTAAAGAAAGGTTTGTGATCAGAAAGCGAAGAACATACATACCTGGATTATTGCAGATCTACAATTGGTTAAGTCTCCTTTATGAAATTTAGTATTTGAATTTGGGGAAGAAAGTGAGCAAACTATAAAAATTGAAGAAGAGAAGTAAGAACAAATTCTTTCAAACAGTTTTCTTAATATAAGTGGAACGACTTACATAGCTAGATAGAAAATCTTCCCCTGATATATTTCCTAATACATGAGATTGAAAAAAAAGAAACGAAATATTACCTAGGTACAAATACTGCTAAATACAAATATACTTGCTAAAATTTAAAGATACTTCTTGCCAAATAAATATGATTGTTTACATGATAAGGATGAAAATATATATTAACTATTTACAAATACTACTAAATATAAAAATACTTGCCCATACCACGCTTCTCGCCTTCTCGATCGGTTGTTTCGAATTATAATGATATTGAGGCGTTTCTCGTGCTTGAACAAGAAGCAATCACATTTTTAATGAAATTAATTAGTCGACAAAGGAAATAACACAAATAAAGAAAATTTCTAATCCAAAACAGAGTCGAGCAAGCTTAATTAGTAACTCGATATTTCTTAAGAGGTTTAAAGGAGCCACATTTCATTGGGGACTGCTATTTTGAGGGCAGAAATTAAGATATTGAGAGCAGAAATAATTTTTCTCTTCAATGTATCAAATTTGCCTCTTCTTAAAAACTTTCTTATTCTTTGCTTCTAATTAATTCCTACTATAATTAGAAAAGTTAATAACCGGTTATAAAGAAATTGCTGGCCCATTGAAAACAAAAATTTTATTTTTAATTTGTTTATTTCAATATCCTATGTGGCCTTTTCTTTCTTGATCTAAATCTTCTTATGGTTTTAATTTATTGTTTCTCTTTGTAAGCAAGAACTAAAATAAATCAAAATATAGAGAATGTGATTTTCAAGTATTTTTAAATTCTTCCCACAAACAAATTCAATGGCTCCAACTTTGCACAAAAACAAGACCAACAAAAGCTGATTAAACTAAACCTATGGTACCCATAAAAAGATTGCTCTAAGTATCCAAACTATTAAGTTATTTGATCCAATGAATGAATTAAATTTGTAAAATATATTTTTTTAATTTATCCCTAAAAACGAGTTTATGGAATTTATAAAATGATGAGTTAATCTCTAAAATGAGTTTATTGTATTTTTGTAAAAGGGGGGAATTTCATGTATCCCCCTCAAAAATCCTGAAATTACGTATTCCCCCCCCTAAAATTCATAATATCATATTTCCCTTCAAAAGTTCAAAAACTCACAAATTTATCCAATTTATTGATTTTTCTAATAAAACTTATTTTAAATTTATAAATTACCCATTTTATATCTTTTCTTTTTCTCCTTCTCTTTGTTCTCATAGAAATTTTGAAACAAATTTATTATAGATTTCACATTGAGCCCGTGAATTTGCTGACCTTCCCCAAGTGCCTTTGACCCAAAACAAGCTATTAAGACATTAGAATAGGTCGCATGGTTGGCATTCACATAGGATATAATTTGTTTAAACAAGATCATGTTATTCTTGAATAAATTGCTCTGTGCTGTGATTGAAACCATAGCGGTCCATGAGATCAATTTTCTCTCAAACATTTTGTCAAACACCTGTGTGTCGAAACTGGGCATCCACACTAGAAGTAACTTGTTATCAATGCATGAATCATTGAACATGAAGAGAGGAGATCCATATATGCAGAATAATATATTTTCTATAAAGAAAATATTTGTTTGTGGGAGAATATAAATTGAATTTATGAATTATAGAGCTAAGAGAAAGAGTAAGAGAGTATGTGAATTGTTAGATGATTATTAGATGATAAGCTCTTCAAGTATCATGTGTTACTTATAGACAAATTTCATAGGCACCAGTAAAATTTGTAAATTCATAACAATTAAAATGCTATTCATTAGATTACTGTTTTCTTATATTAAAAGATAACTGTTAAAATAGCAATAGCTATTCTGTGGTTCAAAGGAATTAATCGAGTATCAACAGACCAAATAAATAGCAGTTATGATAATTGAAATGATTGTTCTGATAACAGCTCAAATCAAACAGAAAGCTGGTGCAATTCATGAATTTATTTGCCTATAAATGTAGCATTGAGCCAACAGCTCATATCTAATATATATTATTGATTTGATCTTCTGGGACAATAAACAATAAGCTTCTATGTAGAAATCAGATTAATGAAGTTACTTCACAAATAGCTCTATAATTCATAAAGATTAAAATGTTAATATTAAAATAAGTATTTACTAATATAAATTTTGTATTTTCAAAATATATTTCTAACAAATACTTCTTTTTTAGTTGATTATGCGTGAATATCTGACAAGTTATAGGAGTTTTTTTACTGGCATGGTCTTGAGCAAACTTGGAAATAAAAGCTGGCCCACTAGTTGGACCTGTAAACAGGGCCGGCTCTTCCCCAGAGTACTAGGGCGATGGCCCCAGGCCCTAAAATCTAGGGGGCCCAAAAAAAAAAATAGTTAGTATACGGTAAAAAAATGAATGTTCTGTTTGTTTCTATACTTTGTTTTTTTTTTGGGTTCTATCGCCCCAAAATCTTCTATTGCTATTTGCCTCCACTCTAGGGCTGTACAAAAAATTCGTAGTTCTTAATTCGATTCGAATTTGATTAGAAAAAATTCGAAAAAAATTCGAAAAAAATCCATTCAAACCAGTTCGATTCGAATTAATTCGATTTCGAATTCGAACCTGCACCGGAAGGTTCGAAATAGGTTTGCGAATAAATCAGATTCAAAACTCTGATATTAATCCAGACCGTCCATTTCACAGGGCATAACTAGGGCTGAAAACAGAGTCGGATAATCCGCGCTCCGAATCCGCTCTGTATCCACTTGGTATCCACTTGGTATCCAAATATGGTTCGGATAATTTTTGCATTAGGCAGAATAGACCCGGATCCGGATAAATTTTCAGATCTGAAAATGGAGCGGATATCCGAATAACATTGTTACTCGAATCCGTTTTCTATTTATCCACGAATCCACCCTTTCTGTGTTCTCCGCATGAATCACCAGCGCTGAGCTATATAAAGCCATACCAATTTCTTTTAATATTTGTTGTGGAACTAAAAGTATCGCAGTCCGGACACAGAATTGAACGGAATTAGACTGAGCGGTAAAGAATGATATAAAAATAAATTGAGGTGGTCACGTGGGTAAGTACTAGCTGGCTAGTGGCTAAGCAAGATAATGGACTAATGGGTCAACATCAACCATCCTTATACAAAAAAAATATTTTTTTTAGTGAGAATTGTTTGAGATACTTATTGAATGTAAATTTGAATAATTGTTTTTCTGATTTTTTTCATAATTTTATTAAATGATGTCTTAAAGTTAAGCTCATATGACTTAATTATCTGACAATTATTCGAATCCGTATATGTGAATTATCCGCTCCGTATCCGTATCCGTTTAACGTGGATTTGGTTTTACATTTTGCTATCTGTTTACTATCCGGATCCGCTCATTGAAATGTAGATGTGGATATGATATCAACATTATCCGCTCCGAATCCGCTCCGTTTACACCCCTAAATTAACCCATTAACCCTAGCAGTGATAATGCCCCGCCTCCTCTCTTTCGCTCTCACCCTAGCCGACTTGCTCCCCCGCCTCCTTCCTGGCTCTCACCCTACCGATAAGCCGATAACCCTAGCGATAAGCTCCGGCCGTCTCTCCTCCGCTCTCAGTAAGTTTTTTCGCTCCTCCGCTCTCTCCTCTACAATTTGTCTCCATCTCGAGTAATTTTTGAACCATCCTTCTCTAATGGAATATGATTACATGTACTTGTTCAGTTGTGCTACGGAAGTGGTTTATGATTACAAGTCACTCCTGATTACTCTACCTGAACCTGCAGAAGCTTGGACCAAGGTACAAGTTATTTTGGATTTTACTTCTTTTTTTATGTTGAGAATATGGCTTATGTAGTTAATACTAATGGACTGGTATAGTCGGTTCGTCACCAGTACTGGTAATGCCTGTACTGATGGGTTCAGTACTGACCAGTACTGGTAATGCCTGTATTTTTTGCCAACCTAGTTAGACTATATTTCTTCTAACTCAGAGATTATACCAGCTGCCGTCATGAGTTGGTTTAAACGCCTGCTGACATTGCCTGTACCAGTGGTACTGATTTTAGGTGAATCGCAGGAGATGAGGTCTAGTAAGTTTGAATAAGATCTTGAGACCATTTTTTATTATGCACCTTTAAATTGTGCAAAGATAAGGGGCTTTGAGAAAGTTGGCAGACGAATAGACTACCCGGCATTTCAAATATATAAAAGAAAAATTAAATTCAAATGATGTAATCAAGAATAATTCAAAATTAAAGCAAGTCAATACCTGGCACTAATAAAATTCAAGTGAGATTACTTGGTAATCTGTGGGTCCTCTGCAGGAATGGACAGACAGATTGATATATCATACTAATAGACAAAATGGGAAGTCGCCAAAAACCAATAAAGTTTTAAGTTATTGTAATTTAAGATTTTTATTTTTTGGGATGGGCATTTTACATTTATGACGATTGAATGTGGCGTATGTCAGCACCCTTTTCTCGTTAGTGCTGATTAGTGCTGGACTAAATTTCGCCATTCTGAGAATTTGTGTGGCTTCCTACTTGTACATTAATACTGTTAACATTATATTTGTGTGGCTTCCATGTTGCCATTCTGAGAATTTGTTGTGTGTTATGATTAAATTAGTCTCCAATCCAGAGCTTTTAATTGTCTGGACTCCAAACCTTTTCTTTGGCATGTTGTGCCATGAGTCCACGACTGTGAAATGTGTATAAATCCTTTTCTTGTTGTGTTAATTTATATTTTTAAGTGTGACATGCTCCCTTTTGTATTTGAAGTTGAATTTGACATTGACGTTGAAATTATTATCAGAACTGTTTAGGATTGTTAAAATTGATGACTATAGTGTGATTTATAAATATTGCATGATTTATAAATTTGACATGCACCCTTTTCTCTCTATCGTTGTCTCTGATTTTGTAAATATTGCATGATTTATCTTGTAATTTTAATTTTAGCCATCAATTAAAGTTCACTTTTCCCTATTGCATACCATCAATTAAAGTTTACTCTCTCGTAAACAGTAGCATACCTGTTGATACATTTCATACCAACAATTTTGTACCATTTTTTCTTAATTTTCAGTAGCTTTACCAAATACATTAAAATGGTACAAATTGGATATGCAATTTCATCCCATTTTATGTCCCCCCTATTTTGTATGATCGATTGGCATATTAATAAAAAAATTTGTGTATATAAGGGCCCAAATTTTTCTTCCGTCCCGGTCCTCAATATCTTCAGGACCGGCCCTGCCTGTAAACTGATGACCTGAAATTTTACCAGGTCGATCTCCGATCCAGTTCTAATAATTGCTCCTATTCATTGTTTTGGTCCACTGCCAGTCTTGTCCGGTGCGTAATTTCAACCAAGTTGTCTGGTTCCATTTATCCCAACACTCCATTTTAGTTCCCACTCTGCTTCTCAGGTGAAAACCCTAATCTAACTCTTAAACCCTGGCAGCACACTTCTTTGCAAACCTCTAATTTGGTAGCCATGGAGATAGAAGCTGGAGGAGTCGAGAGTAGTAACGCGAATAAGCAGAGAAAGCACAAGGGGAAGCACGATAAGCCAAAGCCATGGGATGATGATCCCAACATCGATCGATGGAAGGTAGAGAAGTTCGATCCATCGTGGAACGAAGGTGGTTTGCTTGAAGTCAGCTCATTCTCTACTCTATTCCCTCAATACCGAGGTTTCCTTCTTCGTCAATCCTTTCTTTATCTGTGTTTATATAATTTGCATAATTATTATTGTAGGTAGTGTTCATCGGTTTGTAATTGTCATCTGTATGATGCTAAATTGCTATTTTTTTTTTTTTCCATTGCGCCAATTTGCTTCAATTAACCAACTTTGTGATGTTCAATTTTACTTTTAACCACTGAATAAGTTTTTCAGGTAAGGTTTCATGACTTTGTGCTTGTTACTGGGCATTCTGTAATGTTTGTTGGTTAGTAATCAAATTAGTGGAACTCTTTTGGATATATTACTACTTGTTACTGGGCATTCTGTAATGTTTGTTGGTTAGTAATCAAATTTCAATCTTGAGCTCACTTCTTCTTGAGTGCTTAATTGAATATATTTGTTAAAATGTTGTATAGAGAAGTATTTACAAGAAGTATGGCCTATGGTAAAGAGAGCGCTCAAGGAGTTTGGTGTGGCTTGCGAATTAAATATGGTAAGAAATTTATCAAATGTTTTCTATTTATATGTAAATTAGGCTTTAGCCTGGGATATATTTCTTAATCTTAATGATTTTTATAACTTTTCTGTATGTTTTATTCTGCTAGGTCGAGGGATCAATGACTGTTTCAACCACTCGTCAGACTAAGGACCCCTATATAATTGTCAAAGCACGTGATCTTATAAAGCTCTTGTCACGTAGTGTGCCAGCACCGCAAGTATGTTAGAATACTGTATATGAACACCAAAAACCCTTTAATAATTTATATTCTCAAAAGCATTAGAATCTTCACCAAGATGGCTGTACCTATTTTCGTCTAGTTTTTTCAAAGAAGTAACTAGCAAAACCTTAGAAGTTCTTTGATGTGCACACTTCTCGTGTAGTTTTATTTTTCCACAAAGGTGATATTTTATCTGAATTAACCATCACGGTGATGTGCAATGGTTCACATTTTATTTTTTGAATTGCAGGCAATCAAGATATTAAATGATGATATGCAGTGTGACATTATCAAGATAGGGAGTCTTGTTCGTAATAAGGTTTGCTTCATCTCCTACTTTAGTTGTGATTGTCAACATTTAAGTTGCTATTTTCAATATTTTTCTTCTAGATGGCTGTCACCTGCCTTATTTCAAATTTTCTTCTAGATATTGATTTAAAGAATTGTACCAATCTCAGGAACGTTTTGTAAAAAGGCGAGAACGTCTCTTAGGGCCCAATCTATCTACCTTGAAGGTATTACTTACATAATAAACATCTTAAATAATTTTTTATATGTATTACATGCAAATTTATAAATAGCTTAATTTAATTTTTTTATCTTTTTAATTTATTTTTTTCTACTGGCAACTTTTTACGTAGGCCATTGAAATCTTGACTGGATGCTACATCTTAGTTCAGGTTTGTATAACCTATGCCTTTCCTACAATTTAAATGTTTGTAAAATTTTCTTTAATGACTGACAATAGTTGTTCTTTTTATTGTTGTAAAGGGGAATACAGTGGCAGCTATGGGCTCTTTCAAAGGTCTAAAACAAGTCAGGAAAGTTGTAGAAGACTGTATTCAAAATGTTTTGCACCCAGTTTATCACATCAAGGTTGAATGCCTTTCCTTTTTCCCGTTATCTATTTGCCTGTCATTCTTGTCCTGTTGTTTGGATTTACATCCCTTCAATACCTTGGCATATTTTTTGTTTGACATATATGTGTTTTACAGATTCTTTTAATGAAGAGAGAACTCGCAAAAAATCCTGCACTGGCAAATGAAAATTGGGATAGGTTTCTTCCGAAATTCAAGAAGTGAGGAACTTTCGATCAAGTTCTTTTCCATTTAATTTTTTATCCATACATTATTTATTCTGATTTTATTTTATTCTTTCTAACAGGAAGAATGTGCAGCAAAAGAAGGTTAAAACAAAGGAGAAGAAACCATACACACCGTTTCCCCCTCCTCAGCCACCCAGCAAGGTCACAAGCCAAACCATAGTACTTATTTTTTCATTACTAATAAAACAGTTGGGTAATCTGTTAATATTTCTTTTTGTATCATTGATTATACAGATGGATCTGGAGTTGGAGAGTGGAGAGTTTTTCCTTAGTGAGAAAAAGAAGTCGGAAAGAAAATGGCATGAGAAGATGGAAAAACAGACTGAAAAGACAGCTGAAAATAAGAGAAAGAGAGAAGCTGCCTTTGTTCCTCCGAAGGTTTTGTTTTCTATTTTTTGTTATGATAATATTCTTGGCACTAGATGTTTACATACTCTAGTTTTGACATAAGATTAATTCTCTGTAGGAAAACAATACTACAAATGAGGCAGGATCTTCAAGAGCTAATAATGAGGAAAGTGATGTTGCTGCGATTGCAAAATCTTTGAAGGTACAATGTTTTACTTGTTACCCTTTTTGTTTTTTCATTCCAAAGTCAAAATGTACATATAAACAAGAATGACAGTGGGTCACATTTGGTTGATTACTTTCTTGGTTTAGTTTCTTTTTTTTTTTGAAAGAAGTGGACTATGCCACCGATTTCTATTACGAAACCATAAGCAATGTTTATCAGCACCAGAAGTGCCGAATACAGCTGAGCAAAAACTGAAACAAACAACATGTACGAGGTCTATTCTCCTTCCCATTTTTCCTGACTACCACTTGATAACCAAAAAACAATAATCTGCAACACATTTAAAACAGAAAACAAAAGCCCTAATATGCTAAGATTGCGCCAACATCTCCAAACTACCAGTACTGCCTCCCTCTTGCGTGGACCTATCATCAGCCTCACTGATCACGGCTCCATGCGTATGGGTTGAATCCTGCAAATCCGCTGTGAAAGCTACTATTGTATCTTCTGTCAGGTCCTTCACATCAAAAGGAAGAATTAAGTTCAATTGGGAGGTCAAATCAGATTTTTGATTCAAAGCCCAAAATCTAGCTATTGCTAAGATTTTACTCCCAATATTTCGAATCGAATGTACCTGTCCGTCATGAAAAATAATTCGATTTCTGTCTAGCCAGATATTCCATATTACTGTTCCCCTAATAATTTCAATAATATGAGGTTCCTTTAATGGAATACAATAATCAATTTCCCATAACTCATCAATAGTGCTGCCATAAAAATAAAAATTATTAAAACGAGCTATCCATTGCCAAATAGCTTGAGCAAACTGACAAGTAACAAAGAGATGCTCAATAGTCTCCATTTGAATGAATTTGAATGATGGCTCATGATAATATTTTGACAATGAAACCTAGATATCACCTTACTGGTATTTTGTTATATACCGTTATCAGCATGTCTGTAGATGAAATTTTGCAGTGCATTGTTTATCAGCATGTACCTGAGGAGCCTACCTGAACCCAAACCTCACCCAAACACTTATTTTTGACAAGTCAATGACCCAAATTTGGTATCTTAAGTTCACCACTGCTTGCTAGATATATTTTTGTTAGTGCTATAACCCAAAACAACCCCAAGTCTTTAACCTGACTAACTGATTTGCGAGCCCATCCAACCCAAAGTCTGAAAGAATCTAAGTCTGAGATGCTCAAATTAAAAAATAACTCTGACCCAAGTGAGCCTGAACCCGAAACAAAGCAAACTTGAACTGACCAAGGCCCGACCCCTGACCCAATCTGAAGTGACACGACCTGTTGATTTCAAGTTGTTATAGAGTTGTTACCTCCCCATCCCCATGACAGGGATTGAATTCTAGAATAAATCTGTTTTGTCAGGAATATTCTTTCTAAACAGCTCATCTATTGCAGAAAAAAGCAAAGGAGTTTAGAAACAATCAGACAGATCAAAATGTGAGAGCTGAATCATACATTGCAAATGCTGATCAAGCACGGCCGAACAAGAAGAAAAAATCATCAAAGTCTGATTGAGGGCAACTTCAGAAACTAAACGTTAGAGCAATTGATGATAGAAATGTGTCCAGGGACTTTTTGAGATTTGCTCTGTTTGTTTAATGAAGGTCAAAAGCTGTGTGTTTTTGGGATTTGCTCTCTGTTTGTGAAAATGATCTAAAAAGAACATTAACCTTGAAAGGAGGAATTGTATCCATTGGTTTAGTGTTGAACTCGGTAGCACCAATCCTGATGAGATTTAAGTTGTCAGTCTTCAGCTGTGAGTAACGACTAAAGAAGACTCGAGATATTTTTTGTTATAGATTCATGAAGTGCAACTTTTGTAGTTTCCAGTGTGGGCATTGGAACTACATACCATTGAGGTAGTGCAATATTCAACTGGGAAACAATTTTGTCAGAGTAATTGATTTCATATGATCGGGGATAAAAATATGAAGCTTGATAGTTACTGAAGCAATCATATCAAAAGCCTTATCCACCAATTCATATGTAATTTGAAACTAATTTATTCTCTTCTAATAGAGCGGCCGAGACATATTTCTTATGTAATTTGTTTTTGCTGCAAAAATTGCTTCCTTTTCTCTTCTTCCTATCTCAGAACAACTTGGCTGTTTTATTATACTCTGTTGCCCTTAACCATGGCCCTCTCTTTTTCATTTTTTTTCTTTTCTTTTCATGGAAGTACATTTTTAAGCAATCTTTCAAGTTATTCACAAAAGAAAAAAGAAAAAAGAAAAAGAAGAATGACTGTAATTAGGGGTGTTCAAACGGTCGGTTCGGTTGAAACTGAAGTTAAAAAGGCAAACCAAATTTTTTTTCGGTTTTCAAAAGTAGAACCGAACCGAACTGATTAAACCTATCAACCGATTAAAAACCGAACCGAACAAACCGAATTAAATTTCGGCTTGTTCGGTTAAAACCGAACTAAACCAATTGTAAATAAAATCACCCCATATATTTGAATAAAAACAACTCTTCACAATTCTAAAAGAAAAATAAAGTATACTGTATATGAAATCACCTATTGGTGCCATTTATTCCATCTATTGGTACCATTATCCACACTATATGAAGAGCCGCTGAACCAATTTCAAAATTAAACCATAATAAATCGGTCGGTTCGGTTTAGTCGGTTTTGAGAAATCTAAACCGAACCAATCCATTTAAACCGAACTTATTCAAAAATTCAACCGAACCGACCCATTTAAACCGAAAAACCGAACCATTTAAACCGAAAAACCGAACCATTTAAACCGAACTTTTCCGGTTCGGTTAAAAACCAAATAAACCGAACCATTTGAACACCCCTAACTGTAATTACAAAGCTCACTATAAGTACTTGCACAAATGTAAAATGACAAGCATAATTTTGAGAGAGAGAACAAATGGTTGAACACAGTCAAGTTCCAAAAAGAAATTCTTTCATTAATTCAACTTTAATTTATTTAAAATACATCATAACATCACGGCCTCAACTCTCAGCAATAGTGCAACCATAGCACTTTATTGTCATGACCAAAATAAAGACGATGAGCCTCTCCAATAGGAGCTCATTGTCTTTAAAGGGTTTTCACCCCTTGGAAATACACAACTCAGATCCCATCAAAGGAGACATTGGGAAACAAATGAATAAATGAATCTATCAATACTGCGGCAAAAACAATGAATCATCGACACATCCATTTCTTTGTTTGAAGCTGACCGGCTTGCTAGAAGGCTCTTGCAATGTTCTTCTAGTTCGGTAATGCAAATCGAAAGAAAGATATCTAGTACTTAGTAGTGTCTCTGTTGCAAAAATGCAAAGCCAGGGTGGTTGCGAATTGATATTGGTAAGTCAGAGTCTCTCATCTCATAAACAGTTATCGACCGTGATAGTTCATCCAAAGTTAACAGAAGGCTGCATTGAGGAAACAAATTACTTGAGAAATTTGTTTATTTTTCTAATTGCTAGGCATATTTAGACAAAAAGTATATTGGTATGACTATGAACCAATATTTATCATGTTGGTACTTTCCATATGTATCTTGTTGTTACAGCAAGTTTTGGCTGATTGAAATCCAAAACTGTTTGAGCACTTGCTGGATTTATGATTAAAAATTTAATTATTTTTGTATCATTTAGTCAGGTTTAGGTGAAAAAAAAACTTTTCTTTATCCTTCCACTGACAATCAATTAAAAATTAGTAGAGCACAATTGGAAACAAGTAGACTAACCTGGATCCTTCTGTCAACATAAATGAACTTTTTGGGTTCCCTTGCCATCATCTGATTTATCTAAGAAGTAACCTATATATACATGATCTAATTATAAACACTTACTAATGAATTTGCCATGCCTTCTGCATTGTATTATCTTTTAAATCAAAAGAGGAAATAACATAAAAAAAGTAAAAATTAAAAGAACAGTATCAACTTCAAATGACATACATGTTGTGAGAGGATGTTGGTGCCATACTTGTCATCCCAATACAAGGTACTAAGACGATGTAACTGCTGTATAGTAAGACTCTGAACAATTGCAAATGAAAGTCATATTATTGGCTTATTTAATTATAAATTATTGATGTGAAATGCACAATATATATAGAAGAATATCTTCTTACCGGGCAAATATCGTTGGTTATATCTGTTAGTGTCTTTCTCTGCTTTTGATGAGCAACCTATTAGGTCAAAAGTATAAAAATGTTGCTTGTCATGTAAAATTGCTATACTTAAAAAGGAGTGATAAATTCATTTGGATAAATTTGCTAGTAATGGCTGGAGATAATATACCAATAATTCTACTGCTTGCCTTATGTGCTTAAGCTCCTTCCATGCAGCACCGAGATTTTTTTTTTTATTTAGAAATTATAACCTAAAAATCAAATAAACTAGCTAATGGGACAAAAAATCAATAAAAAATGGCCTACACCGGTTTCCCAAATCGGTGTGGAATTAAAGCCCTCTTCTGCACCGGATTCCCAATCCGGTGCAGCAAATTCCTGCTCTGCCACAGCGCCACACGGGAGTCTACACAAGAAATATCCATACCGGTTTTCCAATCCGGTGCGGGGGAAAAAAAAGAAAGGAGGAAAGGAGAGGAGACAGAGACGCGATTTGGGGGAAAAAAATTCAACTCAAGCCGCACCGGATTCCCAATCCGGTGCAGGGCTTTTTGTGGATTTTCTGTGGCAAGTCCACAGCCTGGTGGGGAAATGGGCCAACCGGGTTAGAAATTTGCTGCACCAGTTTCGGGGTCCGGTGCAGAAGAGGGCTTTAATTCCACACCGGTTTGGGAAACCGGTGTAGACCATTTTTATTGATTTTTTTCCCCATTAGCTGGTTTATTTGATTTTTAAGTTATAATTTCTAAATAAAAAAAAAATCCCAGCACCGACATGCTGTGCACAGAAATATATCGGTCAGTAAGTACC
This sequence comes from Carex arenaria, assembly GCA_964058825.1. NCBI lineage: Eukaryota > Viridiplantae > Streptophyta > Magnoliopsida > Poales > Cyperaceae > Carex > Carex arenaria. Next base: position 538,504 of record CAXKVW010000159.1, read on the forward strand.
ATCCTTTTGCTTCGAATATAAAAAATAATAAAAACTCAAATGTCATAAGAAAATGTCACCTCTTCAGTTGAGTTATGACACGACTCAAGTTCTCCTAATCTTGCCTTAATGAACTATCCATTGCTGAAGGAACAGGATTCACGCCTCAAAAGTAGACTACAATTCAGAAAAAAACAATATTTACCATGCAATTTAGTAAAATAGAACTTCAGTAATATATTTTGAAACAAAAAATTATACCTGTTGAATAATTGAGTATCCATTATTTAATTGGAACAGCTGGGTAAAGAACCTTTGGATTATATATGATGGGACCTGTAAAAAGTATAAATATAAGAATTTCAGTATTAAGTTGCTAAATATTTTGAGAAAATATCAGTTTACTAATTTATAGCTTCCAGACATACATAATTAGATATTAGTATAGTCATGTAGTTGTCTAGAATCCTGACAATTTGTTGCCACCATAGTGACATGGTGCGCGTTTAAAACGCGTTTAATTCGGGTATAAAATGTTTTTCTGGGTTTGCCGTACCGAACCGCGTATAAAACGTTGACCGAATAGTTGACCGAATAATTCGCGAATAAAACGCGAATAAAACGCGAATCACGAATTATTCGCGATAAAAACGCGTTTTATTTGAATAACTCGTTGATCTGGAAAAAACATTCTGCTCTGTGATCCATGCGTGAACAGAAATTTTGCTCTGTGATTCGTGCATCGGTGGAAATTTTGCTTTGTAAGTCGTGCTGAGAGGAAATTGCGCAGGCTGTCACGTGGGTAGCAGAGAATTTGAGAGTATGGGGGGCCCCACGTGGGAGAAAAGTTAAGAGTAACTCAATTTTTGTTTGTGGATTTGTCTGTGTAACAATTCGTGTGTTTTTTATTTTTTTGCTGATTTTTTTTTCTTTTCTTATTGTACCGAATTATTCCCGAATTATACCCGAATTATACTCGAATCACGAATTTTTGACCTCGCCGAACCGAACCCGAATAATTCATTTATCACTATGGTTGCCACTGACCAGTAGCAGAACCCAAACCTTGCCCAAGTCCTTTCATTGAACTCATACGTGAAACTTTCGGTGCCTGAAATTTATTTAACAGAATAAGTAAATTTATTACACAAATAAAATTATTATTCATTGGGTTTGTTACAATCCAACCATTATCATGATAATTTTCTCGTGATTGGTTCATTCACCAACAAAATTTCTTAGTATTAGGCTATCAGATCAAAGTGAATTTACATTTTGTTCCTGACAATTCTATGTGAATTTATGAAACATGGCGTATGAAGCACATTGTTTCATCATGGCCTCTTTCTCCAAAAAATTTAATATTGGAGCAAAGGAAAAAAAGTATATTATAACAAATTTAAACATTTTTTTGATGAACTGATGAACAAGTTAGAAAAAATAGGTTCACCTGGATACCCAGCAATGACGATAGTTCGTTCTTCAAGTTGTCTCTAATGGTAGCCAGCAACTTTTCAAGGAGCATTATAAGTTGTTGTATGAAATTCACACCAATGCCAGAAGCACCTCCAAAATTGGTGGCAAAACCACTCATAGAGGAGGATGTCTAGTTTCCAAAATTAATACTTAGTTAAAAGTGATAAATAATTAAGTTTAATCGTGTCATGAATGCTTAATTTTAGGTGAGTGGCCTGATATACCGGAATATTTGGTCACATAGTCTTGATGTTTAAGCCTCAATTGAGCTCTAAAAATAGCCTCAACTTCAAAATTAAACAACAGTGAAACAAAGAGGGAACAGAAAAAAAAAAAAATCAAATCTATATCAACAATGAATCTGTTTCTTGATTGTCCTAAATTATAATTAAATAGGAAATCCTGATGATATTTTTTCTCTACCAAAGAAAAATGAAATAGCTAAGTTTTCTTTCTTACCCATGACATCCTGCGTCTGCGTACTGGGGCTGGTCCAGCAGGTGCACCACTTGTTCTATGTATCTTTTGCAGGAGAGGCACTAGCATAGATAAGTTCAAAATCCAATATGCTAATGTCTCATTATTATCTTGATCCTGAAATAACAAACATAAGGAAAGAAAACATTTTAAGTTTGGCCTTATTAAGTTGAGGAAAAGGCTGAATGTATAGAAATATTCCTTGGATAACATTCTATAATACAATTATCCTTGGTGCACTTCACTCATTGCATTAACAAACATTGCTTAAAATATAGTGATTTCACACCTCTGTTGCAGAGCCAATTTTCTGAATGAGATGCTCAAAGACACCAGTCCTGTCAGCTTCAAATGATTTCCAATTTACGAGGCACTTATATATGAGATTGGCTGCAACTGGTGCGCCGTTTTGAAATCCAAGATACTGTGAGATGGACCTGATCAGTAGCTCTTGATTTTCCTTTCATAATGTATAAAAAATAAATTATGTATCCCGAATGGGAAAATAAATTATTGTTGTTAAAGAAGTTAAAAAGTTATTTTTTTTCCAAAAGAAATCAAGCTTTTAGCTAACCTGTTGTTGTTGCTCATTAAATGCATTTTGTTCTCTGTCATCCTCTGAATAGAAATCTCCTCTAGGAGTGGTACTCTGCATTTGATTATTTATTAGATAATTTGAGTATAAAAAAACAATTATTTCTATTAAACAAGAACAAAGACCTATAACTAAGTTTGTACCCCTGATATGTCATATATTTGTATGGTTATAGCACTAGATGATCAGAAAAAGAAGCTCCAAGTTGATTATTTAATGTTGTCTTAATGAACTAGTTAAACATTTCAACACAAGTTTAACACTGTATTCACCATTGGTGCTCTTGGTGCATGATATGGAGACTCTGGAGCATTGTAGCCATTGAAGCTCTCTGACATTCTCTGCTAAATGGTACGCAAACTGCAATTAGGACTGCATATTCATGACCGAGGCTAAAACAAATTTGATCAGGACAAAATGATAAATGATACTCTCTAATATTACAAGTTTACAACACATACCTGAGAGATCTGACTTCCTATTCTCCTGAGATTTGGAGGAAGTTTGGCTCCGGTTTGGCGAATAGAGTTATTTTCCTGCTCCAAATTCAATGCTTTCTCTTCAAACCTAGTTCCAAAGAATAAGAGTTCCATTAATATAACCATACAAATTATTGGTTCTATAGAAGAGACTAAAATGTTTTGCTTTTGTACAGTCATCCAGGATCAGAGAATACAATTAAGCTATCACGTGAATATATAATGATAAATTAAAAATAGGTATTTGGGGATTTTTAGCTAAACTAGATGAACGAGCAAATAGTTCTATCCATGAACATAATTATAGGTTCACTTGTTTCAAATTAAACATGAAAACTAAACTTTTATACAAATCACCCACTGAGAGTTGGTATCATTGTAAGCAGTTCTATAGGGATCAAGCAATTAAGTACTATCAAAGGAGGGTTTGTCATATCTTGTAATTTTGGGGAGGTAATATATTTTACAAACCTACTGTTGGTTTAACGAAGTTGCTCGATAGTTAATTCGGAAAATTGAACTTTCTGTTGCAATTCTTGGTCTTTTTTTTCATTTTAGAGTTTAGAAATGGAAGATTTTATAATTATTAACTCCCAATCTTCTATCTATTTCAATCGTTTAAAGGTCCCGGTGGAGATAATTAGGCATCTGGATAGAATGAGAAGAAACTTCCTGTGGAAAGGAAACGATATCTACAAAGGCATTAATTGCTTGGAGAATTGGGAAATAGTGTGCAGACTCAAAATAAATGGAGGTTTAGGCATTATTGACCTCTAGCGACAAAACGAGGCATTACTATCGAAATGGTTGTGGAATCTGGATAACAATCACGAGGGATTGTGGCCGGCGACAATGCATAAGCTACATGGGATTGAGACGGATGGGCAGTGCTTGACAATAGGCAACAACTCTTCCTTCTTTGTCAAAGACCTAGTTCAAATTCTCCCTTTCTACTCAAACTCGATACGCAGAGACAATGGGGTAACCAGCTGGCGCTGGGCGGCGCACGAAATCTTTACATGTGCTACGGCTTACAAGGCTTTGCACCACAGAGGAATTATATCGGAGACACATGGAGGCAACACTCTAGAAAATAAGGGTGTCGATGAAAATTAAATTTTTTGTTTGGCTCATGATGGAAGACAAGATATTGACATAGGGGGTGTTGTTATCAAGAGGCTGCTCAGTTCGATTGGGCTGTCATCTTTGTGCAACAAATTTGATGGAAACGAGGGATCACATCATGTGGGAGTGCCCCTAAGCCCGTAACTTTTGGAGGGGTGTTATGGCTCATCACAATATCTCCATAAGGGGGACCTCGGACAACATTGTCGATGTCTGGAAAAGTGGGTTGTATACTCTGCAATATCAGGAACAGGATAGGCCGCGTTGGAGTGTGATATGGGCGGGGGGACATGGGGCCTGTGGCTAGAGTGGAATAGACGCTTATTTTCAAATAAACGGAAAATGGTCCATCATCTGGTAAATGATGCGGCACTCGAGATTGATGAGTGGATGAGTGCATTAGGGAAAGACATAATTATTTTTATTTTTCCGAGTGTGCAAATATTTAAATAGTATTAGGAAACTTCTGTAAATAATTTTTTTTATTATTAAATGCAATTGTTGGCGTTTCCACGCCAACCATAAAAAAAAAAAAGAACACTCAACACTCGTAAGAAGTTTCGAACAACACCCTCAAAACCGAGTCAATTAATGTGTGGAACCGATCAAATTAGGGACTTAAGTATTTTAATTTTGGAAAATTAAATTAGGGAGTTCAGAATTCTCCTCTTTTAGGTCGTCAACAGTCATATACGATAATATGATCATGACAGAAAGGGGGAGAGATGCATGTACCATTGTACCCGGTCGGAGAAAGAGGGGCCCCACATTGCAAGGTTGGATTTGGAAATTAATTTTCACAATTTTAATAATCGTATAAATAATCGATAATTTTAAATTCGGAAGTTAGAATGTTTGCTATATGCAGGTCATGCGATCTTAATGCAAGTTATAAAAAGCTGGATCAGTATGAAATTTTCATTACTCATACTTGATAGCCAATATTAAGTTTTTCAAAAAAAAAAAAGGTATGAAATTTTCACAATTTTGAAAGATTCTTTCATATGAACATTCCTGGAAAATAAGAATCTCTATGTATCAAATATGTTGGTGCTTGTTTCTTAAATATGCTGCGTAGTGCGTACAAGGTGAATTTTTTTGTTTAATTAACAATGCATTATGTGTGAATTTTCTGCTCTTGTACTGTTATCCCTAAAGCGTTTCAAATTAATTAAATGCCTTGTAATCCGGCCATACTAAATTAATGACATGTATATGTACCGGCTGCTAATAAGTTCGTTGGAGATTAGAATTTCAAGCACAAAATGAACCATAATTTAATTTGTTAGCTAGCTCCAATACAAATAATTAAAACCAGGTCCTGAACTCTAGCAAAAAAGGACTAAATCAACTAGCTTATGCTTATCTATTGGGGCGCACAACCAATGTTTAAACTGAAGACCCTGGCATATAAATTTTGTTGACTTTGTAATTTTAATTCAAGTTGGATATGAGACTTAATTGCAACTTGCAATTTAACGTGTTTCTTCTTTCAGACCAGTCTCAAGAGTCGCTATTATGATGGGGCTTCGGAGATCAAGAATTGTTGTTTGAAATTAGCAGAAAAGAGCCCAAAAGGGTGGGAAAAAAATGAGCTTATGATTAATTTAATAAATAGAAAAGTCTAGTACAAATAATAATTAAAACAATTTTCATTGTAAGTTCCAACAACTTGGTTGAACACAAATAATAGCTAGGAGTCATAATTCTTTTTTTTTCTAAGAAAGTTTCAATACGAGTATCCAGTTTGATCCCCAAAATTAATATTAAATATAGTTTTCCAGTATCAACCTCAGTAATCATCGAGGACGTTTGAATGAATCAAAGAATAAAGCAAAAATAGAGCTAATATTAATTTTGGGTGTGTTTGGATGGGTAAAAAATAACCACTAATCCGGATTAGTACTATTTCGAGCTACTATTTCTACATTTGTGTGTGTTTAGATTAGCAAATATGGACTATTCTTTATTTGTCTTTTGTGGGTTTTCTCACTATTCTACTAACCCAACAAAATGTTAGATTAACTATTATTCTTAATCTTGAGGTTAGCTCTATTCTTACTCTATTCCTTGATTCCAAATGAGTTAATCTAACATTTTGTTGGGTTAGTACAATAGTGAGAAAAATCACAAAAAACAAACAAAGAATAATCCATATTTGCTAATCCAAACACATTCAAATGTAAAATAGTAGCTCGGAATAGTGCTAATCTGGATTAGTGACTATTCTTCACCCATTCAAATGCACCATGCAAATGATTAGTAAATCAAACTAAAAAACCATAACATTTTCTAGTAGTTTAGAATTTGTAATTTAAACATAACTGGTAACAATTGTCCAAAAGTAGGAATATATTTTTTTAATTTTGTAATAATTACCTTTTTGCTTTTTATTTTTTTAATTTAAGCTCACATGTTTTGAGCATCCTTCTCATGTGATAAGTGTAAGTTACTTGACTCTGTAACTTGGTATCAATATATTTAAATAGTTTATCCCTATTTTTTAGGCTTCCTAAAGAATAATTATATATAACCCCCCATTTCTATCCCCCCTTCATCTCCGCAGTCCTAAAAAGAAAAGTGCTAACTAACTTTTTGTCTTTTAGTGGGGGACAATATTTTTTGTTGTTGGACACCAATGGTTAATACTATAATGAACGAAGTTAAATACTAGATCGATGCACAGTAAATACATTAAAGACTGAAGTTAAATACAACAGGAAATTTAAACCATCAAATTGTCGGTAACTAATTTTTTTTGTCTTTTAGTAGGAGGGTATGAGAGGATGGTGGTGCAGAGACAATAATTACAGATTGATAGACATTATTACCACTATATCTAATTGTTAAAAATAATTATATAGAACCCCATATTCTCATCCCCTCTTAAATACTAACTTCTCTAAAGTTAAATATTAACATTCCTAAAGTTAAATACTGATGTGTATAAAGTTAAATACTAAGATATAGGATGCTAAATAGAATCCATACAACTTATTTATAATTTTAGAGATTAATACTTTTGACTTTAAAGATAAATACTAACGTTCATAATGTTAAATACTAGCATTCCTAAAGTTAAATACCGATGTGCGGGACGCGGGAACATTAGTTTGTCATTTTTTGCGGGGACAGATTGTGTCGCTGTTGGACGCGGACGGTTAATACTCCAATGAATAGAGTTAAATACTTCTTCGATGCACTATTAATACTCCAATGAATAGAGTTAAATACTGCACGAAATTTAAACATCAAATATCGGAACCTAATTTTTTTTGTCTTTTAGTGCGGGGATGCAAATGTCGGAACCTAATTTTTTTTGTCTTTTAGTGCGGGGACGCGGGGACGCGGGGACAGAAAACTTAATTTTTTGTGGGGACATAAATTGCTTCGCTGTTGGATAGACGGTTAATACTCCAATGAATAGAGTTAAATACTTGTTCGATGCACTGTAAATACATTGCATATAGATGTTAAATACTGATGGAAATTTAAATACCCAAACTGTTGGGACCATATTTTTTGTCTTTTAGTGCGGGGATAGAGGGGGATAGATGTGCGGGGACAGTTATCTGAGTCCTTTCCTAAAATAATAAAGCGCCAAAGCTACAAAATAAAAAGATATTAAAGGAAGAGAGACGTCATGCTTCCTAATGGATCGAAAAGAATGAAAACCTAAACATGAATGTCAATCAATCAACAAAAATCTCACTATAGTGATGGATTTCAAGGATTTAATCAACAATAAACAACTATTATGTTTCGACATACAATATGTTATAGAAAAGAAAATGTTACAGGTCTTCGTAATCTATAAAATCCTGAATAAAATTGGCATCGAAATTATAGATGAAATAATGAATTTGGGAATGTGCAAGTGAAAAAGCAAGTGCACACACTAACCACAACATCCGCAAAATAACCAACAAAATTTGGAACGCCACCGGTATTGCTCGTACAATGTGAGGATGGTTGCGTTATGCTCATTAAGCTTGTCACATCTCCTCCTCAACCCATTCAATTGTCTTGTATAGTCTCTGCTACAACGAAATTGCTCCTTTTTGCGCCACAACTGCCACCACCTTTGAGGACGATCATTTTGTTTCTCGATTCTCCGTAGCAGCATTTCGGCTTCTGTGACTAGTCTTGAAGCCTCCTCCCTCCAGGGTATGAAGTCATCTGAGTTTCTCATTTCTTTAATCTCGATTATTTTGCTGCTAATATGTTTGATGAAGCCCAGATCAATTTGCAAAGCAACGAGGTCTTCTCTGATGTCATTTTGTTCTTTGGTGGTCCTTACTAAAATTTGTTTTACCAACTCGATGACAACATCTAGAAGCTCTAGAACTGCAGGTGTCAATGAAATCACAGTTGTTAAAACAACACCACCCATTGATTGGTACTAACTCCAGTCTGGGAAGAGATGAGCTAGTAGCACAGCTGGCTAGAAAAAAGGTTCGATAATTGGTAACCCAAAGATCGAGAGTTTGAGCCCCTCTCACGACTTCCCCCTCTCTGCAAAGCTAATTTAAAAAAGAAAAAAAATCATGATTGCGAAATCACTTAAAAAATAATGAAGTTTTAAATTATATACAAGTACACGCATAACTTGTTTTATATCTTGCATCAATTAAATCAAGAAAACGAGTATAATGCAATTATTTCACAAATAATCAAGTAAACCATATATAAATAATTAATAACTCATAATAGCTCGTGGTTGACAAAATAAGAAATGTTAAGTGGGAGAATGAAAAGATTTTAGTATAGACCTTTAAGAAGGGGTTTTAGTCGAAGCTTGCTTTCTACTTGATGCTTTTTCCACGAAGTAATCGATCTGCACAATGGCATATATATATATAGATGGAAGACTTGAACACCGTTGGGAAGTTTCCAGTACAGCTAGCTAAGTAGCAACCCTCAAAACCGAGTCAGTGCGTTGAACTGATTTAAGTAAGCCGTTAAGGCGGTAGATCCCCAGTTATAATAACTTATATATAGAGTGAGCGTGGAACCTATTTAGGAAAAGTCGATCATTTATTTTAGGATATTAAATTGTGGAAGTCGTCTCCGTACCTCTCCAAGTCGCCAATTATGTTAAACGATAGAAAGAGAAAATGATAGAAAGGGTACCCGGTCCAAGAAAACGATAGAAAGGGAACTGGTTGAATTAATGTACCCGGTCCGAGAGGAGAGGAGGGTCACATTGCAAGGTTGTTTTGAAAATTCTGAATTCTGAATTCGTCTATGTACATACAGGTCATGGATACGGATAATTAAAATTTAAAACCGTATCTGTATTAATATCCGCATGGATATTTGAATATCAGATATCCGTATTTAATTTTCGGATATAAATTCGAATACAATCAGATAATATCCGATCCATTTGCACCCCTACCATGGGATGTTAAATTGCGCCAACAATCCCGTCCAAATTGCACGGAGTAGTTACAGCGAATACAGCTCCATATGAAGTGATCCTTGGTTTCCATGGACGCCCCATCACAAAGCACACATTCCTGATCCACATTGCACCCTCTCATAACTAGGACCTCTCGAGTCATTAGTTTGTCAGAATGTTAACAATCAACATCAGACATAAAATGAAAAAATAGATGAAATTGCTAGACTTATGTGAGATGATTATATTAGATGTCAGAATAGGAACTTAAATTAAAAATTAGTCTTGTGTTTTGTTCATTTAAAATTTCTTGTACTTTTAAATTCTATTTTGTTTAATTATTTTTAATTTTGTTTAAATATTATTCTAATATTGAAATGCTATTTAAAACAATTATTTGTTCATAATATTGTATTCATTTCTGAATGTGTTTAATTATTATTCGAAATGTATTTAATAGTCAAGATGGCAAACGGAGCTCATTTCCTTATGAATGCTATTTAAAATGAATTTTATTCAATGTACGCAACCTCTTTTCTCACATCCACGCAGGCCGCAGCTCAGCATTTGGGAAATAAAATAGAGCTCCGAGTAGAGTTTTTTTTTTAGCTTTGATCTGTTATAGAATAGAAAAATTACCCACGTAGTTTTGAAAATAGAAATATTTATTGCAGCCTCTGAACACTTTATGGGAAGAAATATGGGTAAATTTATTTTTCCTAAGAATTCCCATGAGAATGCTTGGACTGAAAAGATCCTAAGTCGTCAATTATGTTAACGAGAGAAAAAGATATATAGAAAGAAAACTAGTTGAATGTACCCGGTCCGAGAAAACGATAGAAAGAAAACTGGTTGAATTAATGTACCCGGTCCAAGAGGAGAGGGGGCCAAATTGCAAGGTTGTTTTGAAAATTATTTTTTACAATTTTAATCAACGTATACAATTAATAATTGCTAAATTCTGAATTCGAATCGAAGTTAGAAATTATAATGTCGTCTATGTACATGCAGGTCATGCGATAAAAACTTATTGTGAGTTTTATTGTTTATGAAAGAACTTAAAATTTATAATATTTATATTTAAAAAAATTGATCAAATATTAAGTAGCATACATTCATGATCCACATTGCACCCTCTCATAACTAGAACCTCTCGAGTCATTAGTTTGTTACCCAACATCGACCAAAAAAAGATTTTTATCTTGGTTAGAACTGTTAGCTTCCATATATAGTACCCTTCGTATCGGCATTTGATTTAATTTAAGTACATTTTGTCAAAGTGGTTCGTGACAAATATTCAATCACAACCATTTGATTTAATTTTAATTAAAAACTCTATCATAGTTCTTTAGAAACTTAATTTTGAATCTTCAAAGCAAAACACATATATCACTATCACTGACTTCGTCAATTCAATTTGATTCAATTATTTAAATATAGTTGAGGCTTGCGATAAAAACAAACACGCTTTCGGTGTCAGTGCGACTGTTCTGAACTAATTTAAGCGTTTTAATTATAATTTAATGCTAAAAAATTAACTTGTAATGATTTGATAATCTACAAGTTGCATATATACTTATAGAAGACTTGAACAGGTACTTGTATTAGAAGCTTCGGAGAATAATCTTCGACAGTAGTCATCTAGAACGAATAAACGAACGAAATATATTGATAAATTAATAGAACAAATCAATTGTCAAATTTAAGTCGTCTGGTCAGGTCAAAGGTAAAAATTCTGTTACAAATTTTGTGTAGCGAACCGTATTACAAGTCAACAACGGAGGTTCTCAAGATATAGTAATCAGATTCGTGTTTAATTAGTGAATTATTTACGAATTAAATGGTTTCTTTAGCGTATCAATCAGCGAATTAAACAATAAATTCGCGTATTATTCGCGAATTTCACAAATTTTACGAATTAATCACGATTTATTTAGAAAAGTTTATCAAAATCTATCTGCGTCTTCACGTATTCCAGAGCTCCATGCTTTTTTTTCATTTGATAATTAACCTTTACTTTATCAAATATTACAAAGTTTGCCACTCTTTATTGTCTCTTTTCATATTTCCATGTGTGTTGGGACAGTATTGATATATAAAGAAATTTTGAAGTTGATATCAATAATTATGAAAACATTCACCTAGAAGAGCTACATGAAGAAACTCTGGCACCACATATCAAAATAAGTGCATAGAATGTTGTTTACTTGTTTGTAAATATGTTTTTGAATTTCAAAGTTGTTTGTAAATACATTAAGTATTAATTATAGAGAAATTAAGTCATTAAGTGTCGATTTTTTTCCTAACTTCGCTTCATATTATTTCCAAAATATACTCGAATCACAAAAATTTTGACTCCGTCAAACCTTTTCCAAATAATTAAGTTAGTCACTTTGTATCAAAATACAACTACACAGATATAGCGATAGTTGTGCACTACATAACATAGTGCGTAACAAGGAATCGGAAAACTTTTGATAAACTTCAGATTCCTTTCTAAAAGATCAAAATTGTCGTATATGATTAAAGTAAACCATGTCTGGCCTACTTGGGTTAATTTTTTGTTTTTTATATTTGAGTCGTCGAGTCTGTTAACTATGGTTGTTGAAGGATAGAGATCACCTGCCCCCCGGGGGGCAGGATTTTTCTGCCCCCAGTGAGACTGACAAGTGGGTCCAGACGGGTTTATAAATTTAAATATTTATTTTTAGTTTTGGTGTGGCCCGCGTTTCAGTGACTCAGAGGCAGGAAAATCCTGCCCCCTGGGGGGCAGAGAATTCAATCCCGTTGTTGAAACATTCTTCGGATAGATATTTCTGGAAATTAAGTTTCTAGGAAACTTACAAATTTAATTTTAAATTGGCCAAATTAACTGGTTCCACTAGGTGCTCATGGTTGATTTGTTATAAATTTGCCTAGATCTTCGTGCGCAAAAGCATTGCAGTAGAAAAGCAAGTTTCGACTAAACCCCTTTTCTAAGGTATATTTGCTTAACCTCTATTAAAATCTTTTCATCATCGTTATACTCACCTTCTTGACAAAAATATAATAGATGTTTAGAAATTTCACGAATTTTACGAATTAATCGCGATTTATTTAGAAAAGTTCGTCAAAATCTCACCGTGCCTTCATGTATTCCAGAGCTCCATGCTTTATCAAATATTACTAAGTTTGTCACTCTTTATCGTCTCTTTTCAAATTCTCATGTGTGTTGGGACAGTATTGATAAATAAAGAAATTTTGAAGTTGATTTTCTTATGTCAATAATTATAAATACATTCACCTAGAAGAACTGTATGAAGAAACTCTGAGACCGCATGTTTGATCAAAATAAGCGCATATAAGGTTTACTTGTTTGTAAATATGTTTTTGAATTTCAAAGTTGTTTGTAAATACACTAAGTATCAATTATAGAGGAATTAAGCTAATAAGTGTCAATTTTTCTTCTAACTTCACTCCATATTTTTTCTAAATCATATTCAAATTATTTCCGAATCACAATTTTTTGACTCCCCAAATCTTTCCGGAATAATTAAGTTATCACTGTGTCTCAAAACACAACTACACAAGTAACGAAAGTTGTGCAATACACGAGACATAACATAATAGTGCGTAACAAGAAATCGGGAATCTAACAGAGACTAGGTAAAACTTGATCCAAACTTCAGATTCCTTCCTAAAAGACCAAAATTGTCGTATATGATTAAAGTAAACTATGTCTGGCCTACCTGGGTTAATTTTTTGCTTTTTTTTTTTTATAATTGAGTCGTCGAGTCTGTTAACTATTGTTTGTGGAAACATTCTCAAGATAATATTATATTTCTGGAAATTAAATTTCTAGGAAACTTACAAATTTAATTTTAACTTGGCCAAATAAATTGGTTGCACTCGGTGTTCAACTGTTCATGGTTGATTTGTTATAAATTTGCCTAGATCTTCGTGCGCAAAAGCATTGAAGTAGAAAAGCAAGTTTTGACTAAAACCGTTTCTAAGGCATGTGCTTAACCTCCATTAAAATCTTTTCATCCTCATTATACTCATTTTCTTGACAAAAAAATAATATATGTTTACAATCTCTTAATTTAATTTCTGAAAGATATAAAAATAGGCATATAGTCGTCATAGATGGTTTAATGCTAATTATATTCTGGTGATTTCTGTACTCAGAGTTTGTACGAACCAATGGGTGATATCTTAGCTGCGATTGCGCCAGAAGTTATAGCGGGAATCGTAAAGTTGCTTGAGCTGATCTTAAAAAAGATCACCGAAGAACAAATTGACATCATACAAGAGCTCAATGCTCTGAAAATGGATATGGGCATCATCAATTAAACTTCAGATCCCTTCCTAAAAGATCAAAATTGTCGTATATGATTAAAGTAAACCATGTCTGGCCCACTTGGGTTAATTTTTTTTTATTTTTTATAATTGAGTCGTCGAGTCTGTTAACTATTGTTTGTTGAAACATTCTCAAGATAAATATTATATTTCTGGAAATTAAGTTTCTAGGAAATTTACAAATTAATTTTAAATTGGCCAAATTAATTGGTTCCACTCGGTGTTCATGGTTGATTTGTTATAAATTTGCCTAGATCTTCGTGCGCAAAAGCATTGCAGTAGAAAAGCAAGTTTCGACTAAACCCCTTTTCTAAGGTATATTTGCTTAACCTCTATTAAAATCTTTTCATCATCATTATACTCATCTTCTTGGCAAAAATATAATAGATGTTTACAATCTCTTAGATCATGTTTGGTTGTGGAGTAAGTAGTGGAGTAAACCATTTAATTCACCTTTAAAGAGTCAAATGAGGAGTAAATTTGAAAGAGTAAGATAGAGTAGCATTTAAATTAATCCGGATTAAGTTACTACACCTCTAGAATGCAAAAGAGGAACTTTTCCTTTCACATACCTTGGACTTCCATTATCAGATAAAAAAAACTTCCCAAAACAACATATCTCCCTCTCATACAAAAAGTAAACAATAGATTACAAGGCTGGGCAGCTGTGCAATTATCAATTGCAGGAAGATTGATTTTAATAAACACGATTTTATCAGCAATACCAACATACTTTATGTCTGTCTTTAAATTACCTCAATGGGTAATTCAGGAATTAGACAAAACAAGAAGGAATTTATGGAAAATAAACTCAGTACAGGAAACAGGAATACCGTTGGCAAACTGAGAACTGGTTTGTAAGCCAAAAAAGAAAGGAGGACTTGGAGTCATTGATCTTAAAGTTTTCAATGAAGCTCTGCTAGCTAAGTGGTACTGGTTTTGGATAAAGCCTGAGGAGAGATTATGGAAATCAGTAATACCCTTGTTGTATGTGATGGATAGACCAAGTGAATTACCAAATGGTAGGTTCTTTCAGCAAAATATCAAAGCCATCAGAAATTTTTGTGATTGCTTCATCACCAGAGAAATAGGAGATGGTTCTACAGTAATGTTTTGGAAACACAATTGGGGACATGGTTTCTTGAGTACAGTTTGTATAGAGTTGTATAAAGTGGCAAAGGATCCCAATATATCATACCAGCAATTCGTTCAAACACAAGAAAAAATATACTTATTCGACAATGAGGCATCAGATGATTTTGACAGAGAATGGATGCAATTAGAAGGATTACTGGCAAGACAAGGGTAGAATGGAAGACAAGATGATGCGACTTGGATTTTGACATCCTCAGGAGACTTCACAGTTAAATCAGCAAATCAAGGACTGAAAGATGAACCAGCAATTAGAAATAATGTGCATAGGATCTGGAAAATGAAGATACCTCCTAGGATTCAAATTTTTGGATGGTTGGTTTTTTATAAAAAAATTCTGACGACAGAAAATTTGCAAAAGAGAGGATGGTGCATGCCAAGTATGTGTGTAATGTGTACTTCTCAATGTGAGATAATAAGACATTTATTTTCATAATGTACGTAGCTTTGCATTACAGTTGTACAATGCAAGTTTTAGTAAATTTGGATTAAGAAGACGAAACTAGAGATATACATTAAGAAATGGAGGGGCACATAAATGGATAGTAGAAAGAGAAGGGAGCTTCAAGGAAAGAGAAATATTACTATTGGCAATGTTCATATGTTGGAGGGAAAGGTGTGCAAGGGTTTTTAGAAATCAAAATAAAAACATTCAGATGCTAGTAGAAGAGATGCAGGAGCAATGAAATCATCTTCACTAGGAAGATACAGACGAGTTTTATTTTATTTACTTTTATTTTTTGTTTTTTGTTCTCCTTTTTGTTTTTAATTTTTTCTTCTTTGCATATTCAACTATGTTGAATCTTTTGTCAAACTTGTCAAAACATAAGGTTTCCCTTAGAAACCGTTATTAATAAAGAGTAAATGAGGACTGGATCCTTATTTTTCTTCAAAAAAAAAAGTTACTACACATCTCTAGGTGGAGTAACTTACTTCACTTGTAGATCCCATAATTAGAGTAACATCATTTGATAATTTTTCTCTCTTCATTAACTTACTCCACTAAATTCTAACTAAACTCTAACCAAACATAATTATTTTAATCCACCTTAGCTTGGAGTAAGAAATTTAATACGGAGTAACTTTACTCCACAACCAAACATGACCTTATAATTTAATTCCAGCATACACAAGCGAACAACATCAACCAATGCCCAATGTCAGAGCTATTGTACCGCAATCTCGATTCCCTCCATATCTGTTGCACCTCCCGTCCCCTAGCCACCAAATGGTGTCCCGTTTTTTTTATTTAAAAATATATGAAGACCCATTCCATTAAGGAAAGATAATTATAGGAAGAACAGTTAAGCCAGGGAACTTAGTCCCAGCTAGCTGAAAGCAAAAAGTAGAACAAGGTAGCAACCACATAAGCAACAAAACATCCAAACTAAGGATGAATCTAAGTTCCAAAAGTATAAGTAATAAGCTAAAGTTAAATCCGTTGCTAGTAATAAGATAGTTAGCCTAGATACTATAGATGTACGATTAAGAGGCTTCATTCATCTGCAGCAGACACATCTCTATGCAGCACTATCTCTATATTGGGAGGGATGGAATCCAGTGGAATGGCATTCTCAATAATAGACATCCAGCTAGCTACTGCTTTCTTAACTTTCTTTTTAAGTAATCCTGTCAAATATAACAAATGGTGTCCCGTTATCCTCTCCATTTGAGCCCATGAAATTGTATCTCTTAACGCGTTGTCTTCTTTCATCAGATCAGTTTCAAGACTCGCTATCATGATGATGCTTCGGATATCAAGAATTGTTGTTTGAAATTAGCAAAAAAAAGGGTGCTCAAAAGGCTGAAATAAATGCACTTATGATTAATTTAATTAATAGAAAAGTCCAATACAAATAATAATTAAAACAATTTTCATTGTAAGTTGAAACAAATTGATTGAACATAAAGAGTAGCTAGGAGTCATAATTCCATTTTTTTTTTCTTTTCTAAGAAAGTTTCAATACGAGTATCCAGTTGGATCCCCAAAATTAATATTAATTATAGTTTTCCAGTATCAACCTCGGTAATCATCAAATGATTAGTAAATCAAAATAAAAAAACCATAATATTTTCTGGTAGTTCAGAATTTGTAATTTAAATATAATTGGTAACATTTGCCAAAAAGTAGGAATATATTTTTGTTAATTTTGTAAGCAATATCCACAGAATAAGTTATTTATGCATGTTGTTATTTTACTAATTGACCGATATAATCGTATCAAGATCCTCTAAGAATGGTCATCCTATTCACTTATGTAATTGAAAAGCCGCACTGCAAAAGCTGACAATATATATACGATAACAGACTTTGATTTGTAAAATTATTTATCTAATTAACATACAAAAATGAGATCTTTTTTTTATTTACTAAACCTAAAATTTTGGACAATATTTAAGTTAAATGTATGTTTATATTTTTTTCATTGAAGTTCTATAAAAATTCACAACAAAACGTGTAAATTTGGAAATAAATTTTAAAGAATCCATTTTCATATAGACTGTTGTCTCATAACACCACCTCAACCGCTAATACAATTTTTAACTAGCACCAAAAATTAAAATAAAGCGCCAAAGCTCTGGTACAGGCATTATTAATGAAACATATGGTACAGGGTTCAGAAACGGTCAGCCATCTATTTTCCCAATACCCAACCACATTGAAAATATACCAGCACATTAATGAAACATATGGTACCAAGTTACCAGTGTGGATGGTTGACGCGGCGCAAGTTCTGGTACAGGCAATATTCCCAAAGAAGGATCGATTAATCATGTTAAATTGTTAATTGCACAATTCATCATATGGAGAGAGAGATGCACGCGAACGTTCAGAAGAATGGTTAAATGCAAGGAGGAAATCATGAAGGAGATACAATCACAACTGAGATACACATATCAATTATAGAAACGCTAATCAGAGGAATGCTGTCTTTAAAATAAGACGCTGACAAAGTCAACAGAAAAACCTCTGATTTACCAGTATTCTCATTTCTAATAATTACTTTTTTCTCTTTTTTTTTTAATTTAAGCTCACATGTTTTGAGCATCCTTCTCATGTAATAATTTTAAGTTACTTGACTCTGTAGCTTGGTATCAATGCATTCAAATAGAGGCTTGAGTTTGACCCCTGTTTTTCCTAAAATAATAAAGCGCCAAAGCTACAAAATAAAAAGAGATTAAAGGAACAGAGGCATCATCCTTCCTAATGGAAATATAATGAAAACCTAAACATTAGTGCCAATCAATCAACCAAATTCTCACTCCAATGATGGATTTAAAGGATTTAATCAACAATAAACAACTATTATGTTTCGACATACAATATATTATAGAAAAAAAATGTTACATGTCTTCATAATCTATAAAATCCCAATTAAAATTGGCATCGAAATTATAGATGTAACAATGAATTTGAGAATATGCGAGTGAAAAAGCAAGTGCACACACTAACCGCACCATCCGCAAAATAACCAACCAAAGGGACGACGCCGGTATTGCTCGTTCAATCTGAGGATGGTTTCGTTATGCTTAGTAAGATTGTCACATCTCCTCCTCATCTCATTCAATTGTCTTGTATCGTCTCTGCCACAACGAAATTGCTCCTGATTGCGCCACCACCTTTTTGGACGATCATTTTGTTCCTCGATTCTCCGTAGCAGCGTTTCAGCATCGTTGACTAGTCTTGAAGCCTCCTCCCTCCAGGCTATGAGGCCCTCTAAGTTTCTCAAGTTGTTCTTCATGATTATTTTGACAATATCTTTGATGATGCCCAGATCAATTTGCAAAGCAACGAGGTCTTCTCTGATGTCATTTTGTTCTTTGGAGGTCCTTCCTAAAAATTGTCTTAGCAACTCAATGAGATCCTCTAGAACTTCAGGTGTAATGCCATCTATGAAAACATCACCCATTGATTGGTACTAACTCCGGGTTGGGAAGAGATGAGACAGTAGCACAGTTGGCTAGAAAAAAAAATCCAATAAATGGTTACTCAAAGATCGAGAGTTCGAGCTCCTCTCGACTTCCCACCGTCTACAAAGCTGATTTTAAAAAGAAAAAAGAAAACTCATGATTGGGAAATCACTAAAAAAATAATTAAATTTTAAATTACATATAAGTACATGATTGGGAAACTTCAATACCAAGGAAGTAATGAAGTGGTCCAAGGTCTTTGAGAGCAAAAGAAGCTTGTAAGGCTTGAATGAAAGTTTGGATAAGGATATGGCTACTACCCGTAACAATGATATCGTCCACATAAACCAAGACAATGAGAGTAGAGTCTTTGGTAGAGCGAACAAAAAGTGAAGGATCATAATGAGAGCCAAGAAATCCTTGTTGTAAGAGAGCGGTGCTAAGAGTATGGAACCAAGCGCGGGGAGATTGCTTGAGACCATAAATGGCCTTTGCGAGACGGCATACATGATTTGGTCGAGAGGGATCAATGAAGCCGGGTGGTTGAGCCATGAAGACGGTCTCTTGAAGATCACCGTGGAGAAATGCGTTTTGTACGTCGAGTTGACAAAGGGGCCAACCATGAGAAAGGGCAAGAGTAAGAACCACTCTAATTGTGGTAGGCCGGACCACGGGACTAAAAGTTTCGAAATAATCGACACCCTCCTCTTGGTGAAAACCTTTGGCCACTAAGCGCGCCTTGTAACGTTCAAGGGAGCCATCGGCCTTGCGTTTAACCTTGTAAACCCACTTGCATCCAACTAAATTTTGGTCGGGAGAAGGTGGAACTAGAACCCAAGTGCCATTTGATTTGAGAGCCTCGAATTCGCTAGACATAGCTTGAAGCCATTCTGGATGACCTTTGGCTTGTTTGAAAGTTTTGGGTTCGGTTAGAATAGAGGAGGTAGTAGACAGGGCAACAAAATCAGGATTCTGTCGAATTTTCCTGGTATTGTCTTTGGTTCGGGTTGTCATTGGGTGAGTAGAAAGAGGAACAGCCAAAGAATCGGTTTGCACTGGAGTCAACTGGGGAGAGTTTGACTCAGTGGCGCGCAAAGGTGTTTGAATGAGGTGAGGATCCGCTGCAACAAAGGGAGGAGGCGCAGCAAGCAGTGGAGAAGAAGGATTCGGATCCGCTGCAACAGGGGGAGAAGGCGCCAACAGAGGAGGTTCTGCCGCTGATGAAGAGGAAAAGCGGCTTTGATCCGCTCCAACAGGGTTGTACCCGCCCGGAAATGAAGGGGTGTGATTGGATGGCGCCAACAGTTTGAGAAAAGGCATCCAGGAAGTAGAACTGAGAGCTCTAGTGCCTTGAAATTTTCCTGTAAAGTGAGAATTTCTAAAAGGAAAATTAGATTCATCAAATGTGACATGTCTGGAAACAAAAACCCGATTGGAGGCAAGATCCAAGCATTTGTATCCTTTTTTAGAGAGAGAGTAGCCCATGAAAGCACATGGTTTGGCACGAGGTTGCAACTTGTGATCATTGTAAGGCCGGGTAAGCGGGAAGCATAAACATCCAAGGACCCGTAAGAGAGAGTAATCGGGATCCTTTCCAAACAAGGAAAAATAAGGTGAAGAAGAATTGTTGCAAGAGGGAAGTCTATTAATTAAATAGACAACACTCAAAAAAATATCATCCCAATACTTGGAGGGAATAGAAGCGTGACTCATCGATGCGATTGAGAGTTCGACAACATGCCGATGCTTGCGTTCCGACACCCCGTTTTGTTGAGGTGTGTATGGGCAAGAGGTTTGAAGAAGAATCGAGGGAAAAAGGCGAGTTAAGGGTTTATATTCGGTGCCTCCGTCGGTGCGCAAGATTTTGATTGAGCAATTGAGCAAATTTTCCACTTGTGCTTTAAACAAGGCAAAAACATGAGCCACCTCACTTTTGGCTTTCAAAAAATAAATCCACGAATACCGTGTAAAGTCATCAACAAATATGACATAATAACGAAATCCATTATTCGAAATAAGAGGACTAGGTCCCCAAACATCGGAATGTACAAGTTCAAGAGGAGAGAAAGTAGAAGAAGTACTAGGTAAAAAAGGAAGCCTATGAGCCTTAGCCATGCAACAGTCATGACATAAGGTCAACTTATTTGAAGAACAAGGTAAGGAAAAAGAATGTAAAATTCTTGAGGTAATAGAAAGTGAGGGGTGCCCAAGTCTTCGATGCCATAAGTCGGCCGAAGCCATCTCTCCAAAAAATGCTTGTGGTGAGGAAGAAAGCATGTAAAGTCCATTAACCATAGTAGCTCGAAGAAGGACCCGCAATGTGTGGCGCTCCTTGAGGACACAAGAATTTGAACAAAATTCAATTAGTATCGAGTTATCCCGTAAGAGCTTTGAAAGACTTAAAAGGTTTTTGGCAAAAGAAGGCACATGTAGTACATCTTTTAAAATAAGATTGCAATTTGAGATAGAAAGAGAAGAAGAACCGATGTTACAAATTGTCATACCGGTACCATCACCGATTTGTAATGCATCAAATCCATCATATGGCATATAGGACGAGAGATTGTTCAAATCACCCGTCACATGATGAGAAGCTCCGGAATCCAAGTACCATTCCGACCCGACAGTAGGGCCCGATGGTTGAGCAATATTAGCTTGGAAATGGGAAGTATCAGCTTGTACCATGTTAGACTGGAACTTAGGCCGGGTAGTAGCCTCTGGATTTGCTTTCAGGTAATCGGCCAAATGCCAACAGTTTTTAGCTGTATGCCCTTTCTTAAGGCAAATTTGACAAATTTCATTCTTATCTGGGTTGTAAGGCCTGGAAGCACCTTTAGAATAGTTTTGAGACTTGGTATTAGAGGCCCGATTAGAGGAAGAATAGTTGGGCCTGTAAGAAGAAGGCGCCGGGCCTTGAGGTGCATAACCAGAATTTGGCCTGGTCTGGTAGTGAGGAGCTTGAAAGCCTAACGGGTTAACAGGATGAGAACCCGAACCAGATCTGGGATTGGTGAAAAAAGCAGCATTGTTCTGTAAAGAAGGAAGAGAGGTAGAAATGGTGTTACTTGACCCGATATGTGACCCGTTTTGTGTGTTGAGCAAAGCTTCGTGAGCAGCTAAGAAGGAACGTAACTCAGTGACAGAGATCGGTGTAGCTCGGGTGTTGATAGCGACTACAAAGGAATTGTAGTCGGGTCCCAATCCGGACAGAATGTAGCGCACGAGCTCCGTCTCCGTGACTGGATCGCCGGCTTCTGCTAGTTGATCGGAGAAACTCCGCATTCGTTCTACATATTCGCTGCAGGATTGGCCTCCTCTGGTTGTTGATTGCAGCGAACGGCGAATCTCCATGACTCTGGCTGAGGAGACAGCAGAGTACACCTGATGCAGTTCTGTCCAGAGCGACGCTGTGGTCTGACACTTCACATACTGTGAGAGTACCTCTCCGGAAATGGTAGAGCGCATCCACCCGAGTAAGAGGCGATCTTGCTTGTACCAAGGTAAAAATGCCGGATTTGAGACATTTTGATTGTTGACCTCAATTTGTCGATCTGGCGGTGAAATCGCGATGTCCAGATGATCAGCAAGGCCGTGTCCGTCTATGATCGGCTCAATTTGTGATTTCCAGGTCAAGAAGTTCACTCGATCGAGTTTGATTGATACAGGAACGGAGATTTGAATAATGGAATCATGAACTGGTACGATGACAGAGACATCAGATTGAGCAACAGGAGTGCTATCTGAGCTCATTGCTTCAAGATTTTAGGAAGATAGAGAGATTTTTTTTTTTTGGATCAGGCTCTGATACCATGAAATAAGAGAGAAGAGTAAGAATTGGAAAGAATCATAGTTTGGATTTCATTTCCTTGATAGTATCTGTTTACACAGGGCCCTTTATATAGGGTGAGAATTACATCTATCTCATATCATTAATTACAACAGAATCTAACTAACTAGTGTAACTAACTAGTCTAACTAACTATCTCTTGTTCTGTTGTTGTTCCAGAGACTTCGGACTCTGTTGTGTTTGAGCTCCAGTGACCTTGTGACTGGATGTATCCAGTGGACTCCCATTAGTTTTATATCTTTCTTCATTTAAATCAAAGTATAATATATGCAATTATTTCACAAATAATAAAGCAGACCATAAATAATAATAACTCATAATAGCTTGTGGTTGACAAAATAAGATATGTTAAGTGGGAGAATGAAAAGATTTTAGTATAGACCTTTAAGAAGGGGTTTTAGTCGAAGCTTGCTTTCTACTTGATGCTTTTTCCACGAAGTAATCGATCTGCACAATGGCATATATATATAACTACACTTCTTGAAGACTTGAACACCGTTGGGAAGTTTCCAGTACAGCTAGCTAAGTAGCAACCCTCAAAACCGAGTCAATGCGTTGAACTGATTTAAGTAAGCCGTTAAGGCGGTAGATCCCCAGTTATAATAACTTATATAACGTGAGCGTGGAACCTATTTAGGATAGTCGGTCATTTATTTTAGGATATTAAATTGTGGAAGTCGTCTCCATCCTCTCCAAGTCCCCAATTATGTTAACGAGAGAAAACGAAAGAAAGGGTACTGGTTGAATGTACCCGGTCTGAGAAAACGATAGAAAGGGAACTGGTTGAATTAATGTACCCGGTCCAAGAAGAGAGGGGGACCACATTGCAAGGTTGTTTTGAAAATTATTTTTTACAATCTTAATAAACGTATACAATTAATTGCTAAATTCTGAATTCTGAATTCGTCTATGTACATGCAGGTCATACGATGAAAACTTAATGTGAGTTTTATTGTTTATGAAAGAACATAAAATTTATAATATTTATATTTAAAAAAATTGATCAAATATTAAGTGGCATACAAATTGGAAATAAATTTGCTGTGATCCAAAGAATCCAACATTTCATTTTTTGGATTGCACTAATCTCTATAAATATTGTTTTTTATGCACTAATCTCGAAACAAATGAAACGTTAAATTTGGAATCACAAAGTCCCTGCAATTCCTTAGAATCGCAGCAGATTTATTTCCATACAAATTACATGAAAATGAAAACAAAACTAACCGAAATATTTATTAATATCCAAACAAAATAATAAATTTAACAATCTACCCCATTTTTAGTAGACTTTGAAATATGCCCAATCCAACAAAATTTTTATAGGTTTGAACTTCTAATACTGCTGAAAATTTGATCGGTTAAAACCTTTCTAGAACTGACAGAAATTTAATTGGTCCCAGAACCAATGGAAATTCTATCGGCCAGGTAGCCTAAAATCAATGAATATTTTGGAGGTTCTAGAACTGATCAAAATTTTGACGGTCTTAGCGATCAAAATTCTAGCGGTTCTAGAACCGATCAAAATTCTAACTTCAACTAACATAGACTACTGACAGATTTTTTATCGAAATGAATCCTAGTCGGCATCTCTCAAGGTGCACCATGGCAAATGGATGATCAACGTCAAAATGATAGTGAATTACGTATAATTTTTGACTTAGGTTTTGTCTTATTATCTTACTTTATGTTTAATTAATTATAGAAAAAAGGTTATTATAGAAAAAAGGTTATTACTGCTCTACTTTATGTTTTAGTACATAAAATATGTTTTGAAGATATTTTACATCATTTAGAGCAAGAATCAGGTTAATCGAATAAGTGACGTTCATTGACTAAGGCTCTGTTACGGCCCGTATTAGTTGATAAGGACCAGAACCCAATAGGACCAAGAGATGGCGCGATACGCATTAAGTCCTTCAGCGACATAGTCCCAATACGGAAGAGAAAACATAACAGTGTATTGTGACATATTTGATAGTTGTATCCAGATTAGCTAACTTGTACTTCACTCATCCCCAGGTAAGTGTATTGTGATAGATGGCCAAATCCTGAAGAGAAAACATAACACTCATATTTGATAAATTCCTAAGCCTTCTATATTTCGAATTGGAGTTCAAGACTTTTATGAAAGTTGTAGATCTTGTTGTCTAGTTTTTAACGCAACTATTGAATTACCTCAATCGGAGTCCGGATGACCGATCTATGGCTGAAATACGAACTACTGTCAGGACCCCATTACGGTCCGTATCAGCCAATACGGACTGTATTTAGCACCGATACTGTGAACAGTTATGACACATTTTGAACTCCAAATTGTCCAGAACTTATCCATAACTTGGGGGGGGGGCAAGTATAGAGACATCCCTAGACCTGAGGGGAGTCTACATAAGCCTTCTAAACTGAAGAGAAACTTATCTCTCCCCTCTTGGGTTAGATCAAGAGATCTTTATATATTTTAGTATTTTATTTTTTAAGTGAGAAGAGAGAAGTGTGCTAAGACTAGTTAGGAAGTGCTATTTGTTTGTATATTCTTTGAATCTCTTGTAAACATATCGTTCTGCAACTAAGTTAAGATTCTTAGGGCTAGACAATAAATCTTATTACTCATGAAGCTTTGATAATATATTTCTATGTTTGTGTAATCTTTTGTTGATTTGATCTGCTTTTCTATTTTATGTTCCTTTAACTTGGTATCGATGATCTAGTTTATTCCGTCATGGTAAGTGATAGTACCTTGGGGGGAATATGAATTATGATGGACGAGTCAAGGACGAAGTGAATTATTAGGCTAGTGTGAAGAAAACCTAAGAGGGGAAACAACTAGTTGGAACAACAAAACGCATGACGGAAGTTCCGGCATTTGTGCATCAGTAAATGAAACATCATAGTATATTTATAGTAACTTCCATAAAGAGATTCGGCATTTGCTCATCGGTAGATGAAACATTGCAGTGTCTTTATAGTTATCTCAATGGGAGTTCCAGCATTTGCGCATACGAGGATGAAACATAGCAGTGTCTTTATAGTAACTCCATCACAATAATTGGAAACCAGTTTATAGAAAGTCTAAATATTAAAGTAGATTGAAGTAACAATAGTATGCCAAAATTCTAGAAATTCACATCTCTATCTTTATTTTACTTACTTTTAATTTTTGCCAAATACATATTAATCACGATTATAACTCACAACTTTCAGGCTTTGTCTACGTCTTTTGAAAAATTATGATTTGATTGCTCAAAACTCTAAACCAATGCTCTCTGCAGATCGACCTCGATCATAATACTCAATAGAATTGTGCGATTGCAGTTCGATCCAATAACATACGGAGTTTATAAATATTAAAAGTAATTGGCGCACTCCGCATTGATCAATGAAAAGAGTAGGTGGTATTTCGATTCCTAGTTTCTATTCTTGTTTGGTGTAATTTAAGTGGAAATTCTTGAATTACTGGTTATATCCTTTTGGTGGAATTTATTAGAGACAGGTCCATTGGTTTGATTTTTTAATGCAAAGGTTGATGTTGGGAATGATCTGAAGGTGGTCAAATATCCCTCTCTTTTTTCTTTTTTTTTGTCAAAGTCGAGCTTGGGAATTTTAATCAAAGTCGAGCATGGTTTAGAACCGCTAGAATTTTGATCAGTTTTAGAACCGCCATAATATCAAGCGATTTTAAGCAACCTGACCGATGGATTTTTCATCAGTTCTGGGATTGACTAAATTTTCGTTGGTTATAAAAAAAAATAACTGATAAAATTTTCAGCAGTAATAGAGGTTCAAACCGATGAAAATTTTGTCGGTTTGGGCAGATTTTGAAATCTGCTAAAAAATAGAGTAGATTGCTAAATTTATTAATTTTTTTGGATATTAATAAAAATTTCATCAAAACTAATCTATAAAGAGGAGAGTTCAAATGCACCATTTTTTGTGTGCTCCAATATGCTCCAATATACTACACATCGTTTATCTCTGTTTTCAAAATCGGAACGGTCGATCCAAACCGCTCAACATGATCTTCATAATAAAATATGCTTGGAGACCAAATTTTATAATTTTTACTATTTTATTTCATAGGTTTAAAATCATTGTTTTAAGGAGATTTTGAGCCATCCGATAAAGTGATAATGTACCTATGAAGAAAATAGTAAAAAATTTCTAAAAAATATAAAATGTAGTCTCCAAACATGTTTTATTATGAAGAACATGTTTATCGGTTTGGATCGACTGTAAGGACTTTAAAAATAGAGATAAACGATATGGAGTATATTGGAGCACCAAAAAAATAATGCATTTGAACCATCCTCATCTATAAAACTATCAATATATATATATATATATATATATATATATATATATATATATATATATATATATATATATATATATATATATATATATATTTTTTTTTTTTTTTTTTTTTTTTTAAGTTAGCCGTCAAGACGCCGATAATAATTAAAAGTTGATTTACAAAAATACCGTAGATCTAAACTCCGCCCATAACTCTGTATACCTAATTATGATACAATAATTAAAAAACATGGTTATCAGCAATGTATACAGTTTGCATGATTTCCACTCCACTGAATACGAATGTTACAACTCTATCCACCATGTAATCAAAAGTGTATCTCTGGGGTCACATTATTTATTAATATTGGTATGTGTCTGGATGCTTCTCTGAAGATTCATTTGCTCCGGTCACGCCCGAGCGTTCATGCCCCCGCCACCCAGGCCATGTCCCACTGTTGTTTCGTGAGTTTGTGGAGGGCACCTCGCTACTTGAATCAAGCTTTCTAATTTGTTGAATTTTCATTAGGCCATGGGACATGGGTGTAAACGGATTAGACAGTTGTAAAATCATATCTGTATCCGCTTTTATTTTTCGTATACGGATACGAATCGGATATTAAACTGATACAAATCGGATACGGATACGAATATCTATTTTTTATAAAAGTGAATTACATAAATTTTTTCATAATATATATTATATATATACTATTCGGATATAGATAATTAAAATTTAAAACCATATCTGTATTCATATCCGCACGGATCTTCAAATATCAGATATCCGTATCTAATTTTTGAATACAGATTCGAATACAGTTAGATAATATCCGATCCGTGTGCACCCCTACCATAGGATGTTAAATTGCGCCAGCAATCCCATCCAATATCGCACTGAATAGTTACAGCGAATACAGCCACATATCAATTGATCCTTGGTTTCCATGGCCGCCCCATCACAAAGCACCCATTCCTGATCCACTCATAACTAGGACCTCTCGAGTCATTAGTTTGTTATCCCACATTGACCAAAAAGGATTTTTACCTTGGTTGGAACTCTTAGCTTCCATAGTATCCATTGGTATCGGCATTTGATAAAATTTAAGTACTTTTGTCAAAATGGTTCGTGACAAATATTCAATCAGAACCATTTGATTTAATTTTAATTAAAAGCTCTAACTTAGTTCTTTAGAAACTTAATTTTAAATCTTCAAAGAAAAAACACATATATCATTATCACTGAGTTCGTCAATTCAATTTGATTCAATTATATTATATAAATATAGTTGAGGCTTGTGATAAAAACAAACACGCTTTCGGTGTCTGTGCGACTGTGCTGAATTAATTTAAGGATTTTAATCATAATTTTTAATGCTAAAAAATTAATTTGTAATGATTTGATAATCTACAAGTGGCATATAGACTTATAGAAGACTAAAAACAGGTACTTGTATAGGAAGCTTCGGAGAATAATCTTCGACAGTAGTCATCTAGCAGGAATATTTTTTATAAACCATAAATGAAAAAAATTAAATTTAGAGTACTAGTATGAGTGGTTTGATATTTAGAAAAACCATAAATAACAGGTTAGCAACTTGTTCCCTACATTTTTTTTCCTCAGAACGAGCTGCCAACTCATTCTTGATCAATTTCGCTGAACACCAAATCAATCATCACAGAAAATCCGAAAATATCCAGAATGGGCTCTCAACTCGTTCCCAGCGAAAACAGTATTTTTGAGCTTTGAGATTCGTGCCAAGTTAAAAAGAACGGTCCAGATCAATTAATTGTAAAAGATTCTCTGACAGCGGCTATGTTTACTTTTGGGCTTTGGGCTTTGTTGAATTTAGTGGTGACCATCATATCTGCATTAAGATTCGTACTTACATATTAAAATCCGTGCATATATGTTTTAATTTCCGTGTATATATTTTTTTTTTGCGGAGAACGACTTGGGAGTCCGTTCTTGACTCTTTTTTTTTCTGAAATTTGGGAAATTGACCAAAAACGAATTGCTAACCTGTTCTTTATAGTTTTTATAAATAACAAGAAACCCTATATTTGATTTTTCTATTTATGCTTTATAAAAAAAATTCCATCCAGAACGAATAAACGAACGAAATATTCTAACGAATGAACAGAACAAATCAATTGTCAAATTAAGTCTTCTGGTCAGGTCAAAGGTAGGCAAAAAGATTCTGTTACAAATTTTGTGTAACCAACCGTATTACAAGTCAACAACGGAGGTTCTCAAAACATAGTAACCAGATTCGTGGATTATTCGCAAATTAAATGGTTTTGAGTCTTTAGTGTATCAATCAGCGAATTTTACGGTAATTCGCGAAGTAATGGGTAAGTTCACGTATTATTCGTGAATTTCACTAATTTTACGAATTAACCGTTATTTATTTAGAAAAGTTCGTCAAAATCTTGCCGCGTCTTCACGTATTCCAGAATTCCATTCTTTTTCCCATTTGATAAATTACCCTTTGCTTTATCAAATATTACAAAACTCTTTATTGTTTCTTTTCAAATTCTCATGTGTGTTGGGACAGTATAGATATATGAAGAAATTTTGAAGTTGATTTTCTTATGTCAATAGTTCTGAATATTCACCTAGAAGAGCTATATGGAGAAACTCTGAGACCACATATTTGATTAAAATAAGTGCATAGAAAGTTGTTTACTTATTTGTAAATATGTTTTTGAATTTCAAAGCTGTTTGTAAATACACTAAGTATCAATTATAGAGAAATTAAGTCACTAAGTGTTAAGTTTTTTACTAATTTTGCTCCGTATTATGTCTGAATTTATTCGAATTATTTCCGAATCACGAATTTTTGACTCCGCTGAACCTTTCACCTAGAAGAGCTATATGAAGAAACTCTGGGACCACATGTTTGATCAAACTAAGTGCATATAAAGTTGTTTACTTGTTTGTAAATATATTTTTGAATTTCATAACTACTTGTAAATATACTAAGTATTAATTATAGAGAAACTAAACCACTAAGTGTCAATTTTTTTTCCTAATTTCGCTCTGTATTATTTTCAAATCACAAATTTTTGACTCCGCTGAACTTTTCCGAACAATTAAGTTGTCACTATGTCTCATAACACAGCTACACAAGCAACCAAAGTTGTGCACAGACAATAACATATATAGGGTGTAACAAGGAATCGAGAATCTAACAGAGAGTAGGTAAAACTTCCTAAAAGATCAAAATTGTCGTATATGATTAGAGTAACCATGTGTCTACTTGGGTTAATTTTTTTGTTTTTTATAATTGAGTGGTCGTGTCTGTTACTGTTAACTATGGTTGTTGAAACATGCTCTAGATAATATTATATTTCTGGAAATTAAGTTTCTAGGAAACTTACAAATTAATTTTTAAATTGGCCAAATAAATTGGTTCCATTCGGTGTTCGTGGTTGATTTGTTATAAATTTGCTTAGATCTTCGTGCGCAAAAGCATTGAAGTAGAAAAGCAAGTTTCGACTAAAACCCTTTTGTAAGGTACATTTGCTTAACCTCCATTAAAATCTTTTCATCCTCATTATACTCATCTTCTTGGCAAAAATAGAATAGATGTTTTATGTTTTATGGTTTAATGCTAATTATTTTCTGGTGATTTCCCTACTCAGAGTTTGTACGAACCAATGGGTGATATCTTAGCTGCGATTGCACCCGAAGTTATAGCGGGAATCGTCAAGTTGCTTGAGCTGATCTTAAAAAAGACCACAGAAGAACAAATTGACATCAAACAAGAGCTCAATGCTATGAAAATGGATATGGGCATCATCAATGATATCTCCAATATGATCAGGAAAAAGAATTTGAAAAGGTTAGGCATCAAGGCTTGGGCGAAGGAGGCTGGAAACCTCGTCAACAATACCAGCATACTGTTAAACAAAATCGAGAATGAAAATAGTATTCATTCTCAAAAGAGGTGGTCGTGGAACAAAAAACAGAGGTTTCATTGCAGCAAAGACAATATGAAACAATTGAAGAAGTTGAGGAGGAGATGTGACAACCTTTTGAAGCATAATGAAACCGTCCTCAAAATAATCGAGAAACGCCCGAGTACCGTTGGTTTGTTGCTAGGAGCATCGACACTAGGAGCGTCGCTAGGATCGTTAGGAGCGATTTCTGTAATTGCTTTAATCGTGCTTTTGTAAATCAGGATGAATCATTGCAGCTGGTGAGCCAGATTCATATCAACTAAGGTAACAAAAATATTTTGCTTAGATCCAAACCGTCAGATCAAAATTCGCATGAATATTAAGGAGACATTGTGCATTCCGCTTTGAACCGGATTAGTACGAATTCTGATCGGACGGTCCGGATCTAAACAGAAATATTCATTGCGGTTGTTTTATTCTTTAATATGTCTTTAACAATAGTATCACCGGTTTAATTTTTTACTTTTTAATGTAATGGATAACAAGATCGATGAAGATCGGTGGTAAATACATCAAGGTTGTTCAAATTAAGGTCTTTGTTGAGAAGTTTTGTGCTAAAGTTTGAGTAGCTAGCTAGCTAATTCTTTTTCGCCTAAAGTTACTGACACGTAGATCAGGAGGTTTATTGAAACACCTGGATGCAACTAGGGGTGTTCATTGAGTCCGGTTTAGTCGGTTTTGAATTGAACCGAATTAATTTGGATTAAATGGTTTGGTATTTTTTATTTAATGGTTCGGTTTGCTTCGGTTTGTTTTTTAAAACTGAATTATAACTTCGGTTTGGTTTGAAGATTTTCAAAACCAAAAATAACCGAACCGACCGAACTTTTGTATATTATAAATTTGGTGTGGACTGCCCCGATTTATTTTTTAATCAATTGCTTTAACTACTTTAGTTTATTTTTTAATACTCCAATTTATTTCTTAATATACTTCAGTTTATTACAAAACAATTATTTTAAATAAAAATTAATATATTTCTATTTGAACCGAACAGATCAAAATAAAACTTTGGTTCAATTCGATTTGGTTGCAATGTTAAATCAGTTTGCTTCTATTCTATTTTTTAAACCGAATTATAACTTTAATTTGCCTAGTTCGATTCGGTTCTATTTTTGAAACTAAACCAAACCAATGAACACCCCCTGGATGCAACCCTCATTCAATCAGCCAATCATAACAAAGATATGCACCCAAACTATTAGACATTTTTCCTTCAAAGCATCAGACGGTGATACATGTCCTTACTAGGTGATGATCTATTTACAACATTACTACAGTATACCTAGGAATCTAGGATTAACAAAGGAATAATGGACTGCAACAGCCAAACAATGCATAAGCCAATCATAACAAAGATATGCTGACAGTATGTTTTCATACAGTGACAACTATATTACAAGTACTAGGATATCGATGATATCTTTTTTATTTTTTTTAATGCTATTAATAAAAATTTCGTGTAATGTTCAGGATTCTTCTGATAATAGAATCTTGTTCATCTATACATAGAAATTGCCAAAGGGAAGTACTCCATCTGGCGGTAGACTGCTCATTTTTAAAAAACCAGAGAGAAAGCTAGCACTATTCGATTAGTTGTATATAATTAATTGTGACCAAACATGAGCTCAATTTTTTTTTTCCTTGTCATAACCTGCCCAATACATTCTTTCTAAATACAAAAACTAGCAGCCAAAATTGTTTAACAATAGAAGGAAATTATTCTATTATCCTGGAGAACTTCACATTGCCTTCATCTACAAGGCCCACTTGCTTCCTTTTCCTAGAGAGGGATTTGAAACCGCTACTTTCATCAACAAATTGAGCTGCAGTTTTCTCTCTCAGTTCCACCAAACTTTCACCATTTTTTGCTCTTTCAATGACCTAACAAAAAATACATATATACATATATTGTATATGAAGTAACAAATGTAAGTTCATATAGTTGTGGAAATTGCTCCAGAAATTCATTGCTCCAACTAACGCAAAATATTATCAAAACTGGCATCTTGTACCCTTTTTTTTCAATACATTTGCAGATAAAACTGAAAAATAAGATTCACAAATTTAAAAAGTTTTATCCTGTTAAACATTTCATGTACTTGCTACCATCTTAATTGAAAAAACTTTCTTCCTCAAGCTAGAATTGAACTAAAAGTTTGCATAACAATAATATGAAGCTACATATATAGAGTACCAATGAGAAGGTAAAAGAATGGTCAGTTTTAACATAATCTTCAAAAACTTTCATGGAAATCTCAACTCTACTAGGCTTCTCTCATCG
The DNA here is from genome assembly GCA_964058825.1 of Carex arenaria. Lineage (NCBI taxonomy): Eukaryota > Viridiplantae > Streptophyta > Magnoliopsida > Poales > Cyperaceae > Carex > Carex arenaria. The sequence goes on from CAXKVW010000159.1 coordinate 571,828, forward strand.
ATGTAAAAAAGAGGGAAAAACTGAAAATTGACAACAGTTCATGCCTAGGGGCATTTTATATCTATCTTTATTTATTTTACTTTTAACAGTAAATTTAAAAGCAGGGTATTATTTGCAATTGACCCAAAAAGATCACCATGATTGAGATAGTAAAACATTTTGCAAATGCCCAACAATAGCAGTAACTTGTGAAAAAAGGCAATAATACTGATGAAGGTCAGGAGTGAAGGGATGAAATACCAAATGTCGGCCATAGAAATGAGTATTGGATAGAGATTGCATGGCATTTTGGGCTTCTTGTTTTGTGATATAATCCACAAATGCAAAGCCCCGGTGGTGGCTCTCTCTTTTTTTCGGCAATTTAACACTCTTTATCTGAGAACAAAACAAAAATATGAATTTTTGTTAGCAAAGGGTTCCAGTACTAGAAAACGAAAAACCAAAAGTCCTCGAAGGGCTGCATTTGATGACAAGATCTATTTGAATAAATGTCAACTGCAAGGGTTCCATAATTGTTTACTACACAATGTATTTGTTCATTCTTTTTGGGTAGATTGGGTAACACAGAAAGAAGACCAGTCCATTTTTTTTACAGATTTTCAGACATACTTTTATTACGAGTAATTGACATGCTGATATACCTCACTCTACATTATGGTCCATTTCTGAACATGTAAACTGAAATGCACCAGGCAAACCAAAGAGCTAAATTGTGGTCTAAACATCAAGAGATGACCAAACTACATTTTGCAAAAATTGGTAGAAAAGAGTCAGGCCTAAGGGTGATAATTCATATTTTAGAGGGCCATATGAGATATTACACATTTTTTACATGAAAAAACCAACTAAATTACCTGACCAAAAGGACTAAACAATTGCTTTATATCTTGTGCTCCTGCTTGAAAACCCACATTACGAACAATTAGTTTTGTAGAACTATACTTCTTTCCCTCTTTCATTGGAACTGCACCCTCTTTCTTTACATGGCAGAGTTGAAACGTTAGAGCATGCCCATCCAATACAGTTCCCTGTATGACAACAAAACAGAATATAATCCCTTCAAGATGGGTAATTTCATACAAGGACAACAAACCATAATCTTTTGTAATATCAGAAAATTCCAGGTCTACCCTGATCCAGCCTGTCAAAGTTACAATTTGGTGCACATCATAATCCCAAATAGATAGAAAGAGACAGAATAAATAAATTAGCACAGTTGAATAAAAAAATTAGTTGGGCGGGGAAAGTCATAACCACTGGAGACATTCTTGCCATTTTTAAGGTGCTTTTGGATCTAGCAAAACGATAAAGAACATTTTAAGAAAAAAGTGAAAGCTGAGATAAGGTTATAAAAAAAAAAACAGAAAAACCCAATTAAGAAAAGATACCTTTACGCTTCTTATAGTTCCACTCCTGATATTGTTGCTAAAATGTTGCTTTAATAATTCCTCTGTTGTCCTAAAGTTCAAGTTCTTGACATATAATGACCTCGACTGCAAGAAAATGTTGAAGTGGCCAAAATTCATTTAATGGGGGAAGATGATAATTGACTATAGATTAAATCCTACGAACAAGCTTTCAGTTGAATTAATGTAGAATGCTCGTCCATTGTAATGTTTGAATGTTCTTTACAATAAGCCAAGAAATTGGAAATCAATTCTCAATAAGAGAATCGCAGACTGGTCAGACACTGGGTGTAACTTGGAAGTAGAAACCAATATTGTAGCATATGAAACAAAAGCTGTGTTTCTTTTAAGGGAGAGAAGGCAAACCTCAACCCTGTCAAGGTCAATTTCTTCTTCATCTACTACCCCTAAACTTTGATCCAACAGAACCTTCTTGGTTGACTTCTCCCCTACTGCTGATAAATCATTTGTTTCTTCTCGAGTAACAGTTACTGTTGTTTCTAACAATATATTCTCCGGTGCCCATTCCAGATAGAGAGGGGTCTTTCTGTTAAAACGGATAAGGGAAGAGGGGAAAGGAAAAGAGAAGATAATTGAGTCCTGGAACTATTCAATAGCTCAGTAAAATTGAAAACATTATCAGAATTTCAAATTTGGGGGGGGCGGGGGGGGGGGGGGGGACTTGAAGGTCAAATTTCATCCAATTAGATCGAACCAATTATTTGGATTTTCCATCATGCTGAGGGCTTATAATTGATAGTGACTAGGTTGTGTAGAGGACATGGCCAACTTTGATTTGGCCAGACACATATAACCACTAAACCCAAAGTATTGCATCACAAAACTGCATTTCCCATTACAAGTCTATATCTTGGGCAAAATACAAATCCTTGATGTAAATAAAGTTTCAAGAACTTGAAAATAGTACTTGTAAGCAAAATTAAAAGTACAGAATGAGAAGCTACCTGTAACGCTTGTAGGCTAAATCCTTGAAAGCTGAACGAGCCTCTGCCGGTTCAATATAGATTACCTGAGATTCACATCACCAAAAACAGAATCAAGTTCCGTGATAGATGCAAATGAAAAGAATATTATGCAAACTATCTGCAAATAAACAAAAGTTTCTCATAGTTGCAATGTAGATCTAAAACATTTGGTATATAACAATTAATTGTCATGTCAAGCAAAATATTTAGTAAATTACCCTATGTTTTGCATAATAATTGGAAAACTAAGAAAAAATTCATGCCAACTAGTGAACCCACTATCTGCTTTCCCTTAACCATAATATCACAGTCAAATAAAGCAAATATAGGCTCAGACAGAGAAGTGTTTTAATGGAGCATTCATTTTCCATTACAATGATCCAATAGTTTTTCATAGCAACATCTAAAAAAAAGAGGCAAAAATGTCATTTGCAGATGCAAGATTGCCAGGCATTGTTTTTGCAAGCAAGCTACATGTCCAGAATGCCTATAGTTAAAATTCATCAGCAATAACAACGAAGAAAAATGGAGCACATGAAAACAGGTAAATACCACGGCCAAAGCTCGAGTTGGAGGCAGAATAATCTTTTCAAGGATACCAAATTTACCAAACATGGCAAATAAATCCCCTTCTGAACAACTATAGGGCAAGTTCTTAACCATAATTATGTGATTGCTTCTCTTTGTTCTCTCTTTCTTCTTTGCAGCCAACTCTTCAAGTGCAGCCACATTTACCCCCAAATTGGAAAGAGATCTTTTCGTCTCAGCTATAATTTGGGTCTCACCAAGAGCAATACGAACTGCCAGATCATTAGCCTCCCTGTCGAGCAACTCGCTTTTTGATATGCCGTGCTTTCTTGCTATATACTCTACGACCTGGTTGTAAAGTAAGTGACAGAGGTCAACTAAACTAAGTCAATCAAATATGACGGACAGAAAATGACTATTCTTACATGCAACAAATATTCTTTTTTGGAAGAGAAAATAATACTACTTTATCAAATTTGCAAATAATGCCCAACCTGGATTTTGCAAAACCCAACATCTCCATACTATATCGCATAAACGTAAGTTCTTAAAATGTAGAAGGATTAAAAATTTGGCCCAAATTGCTAAAAACATGTTTTATTTTTCCTCATCTCAACTTGAACATACATCGATCCACACAAAAGTTGCTGGCCTACGGATTGAATTTTGATTATGATAAATAAAAGATATTGAGTGAGGCTATGGTAATATGCATATTACGGATTGACATGTGCCATGGATCAATATCTCTATTTCCAGATGTTAAATAGTCGATCCGAACCGTTAAACATGATCTTAATATGAAAATCTACATGCAGACAAAATTTGACATTTTTTATAATTTGTTTACTATTTCTTTTAGATAGGTAGAAAAAATCACTGATTTTGGATGGTCCAGAATGTTCAAATCAAGTGTTTTTCTACCAATCTTAAAAAATAGTATAAAATTTCTAAAAAATGAAAATTTTGATCTGCAAGTACATTTTAATATGAAGAGAATGTTGAACAGTTCAGATCGAACAGTTTAGACTTTAAAAAAGGAGATATGATTCGTAGCGCGGACCATTGTGTAATGTGCATATTACGATTGCCTCACTCAAAATTATTTGCAAATATGGTAAAACAAGAGAATCAATTTAAATGAAGGTTGAATCATAACTAGATCTGTACTTCTGTATTAACTATTCTGCATTTGTGGTTTGCTTTTTAGTGGTTAATTACAAAATTAATTCCCATAGCATCCAACCCAGTTGTGCAAACCAAATAAGTAAGACCAAACTAAATGTATCTGCGAATAATAACACAATGCAAAAAAAAAGCCATGAATAAAAAAAATCAAATAACACTTCAAGAGAGAATGAATACAGTGTCTGGCCGCATGTAGAAACTATTCCAGGCGCGTGTATCACCACTTGCTTCCGCATCTTTTCTCTGCTCCTCTCTCATCTTTTTCAAACTCTTCTTCTTCCCTCCCAATGCATCATCAACCCTTTTGAAAATTTAATATGTTAAAATTGAGTACTCTTAATGTTACTATCTCTTGCTGCCTATTAATCCCATAAAGCTAAGTGTGGCAATGTAAATACAAAACATGTTGAGAATACTACAGACAACCCAGATTCAATCAGGATATTTCAGTCCACTAGAAGGTTAGGTTCAGGTTAGTATGTCATGATCCAACTCTTACCTCATTAAAACATATTTTATGTATAACTAGCATGCCAATTTATCATTTATACACTAGTTTACCCAAAAAATTTACAACAACCAAGCCTTTAGTCCCAAACAAGTTGGGGTAGGCTAGTAATGAAACCCAATCGTAGTCACCAAAAAATTTGACAGAGAATATAAATAATCCTCCTGTTTGTGCAACATCGCTATGCAAGTATTAAATCTGAAATATTGGTTGTCTACCAGTTAGCTTAACATGACCACAACCAGCTTAGACAGACCCATTTTTTGCCAACCTCTTCAAAACAAGGCTAACCAAACCACCAACAGCTCTGCTAAGCATTCTTTTGTTTGTCGGTGAGATCCAAGTATGGCATGAGCAATGAAGTGTCCCTCCAAGGGCATAGATAGACATGGGCACAACAAAAACAAAAATAAAGGGAAGTAGATTTGAAGGAATATGCTTACTCTGCTTTGTCATTCTTTTGAGGCTTGGCAGCCATAACATGCAACAATCTCCCTTGAAAAATTGAATTGTCTAATTCTTCTAGTGCCCTGAAGTAAAGGATGGCCATTAACTGTATCAGAATATTAGTAAATACGGTTAAGGGAAGAGAGGATTGCAAGTCATAAGCACACAATTGCAAAACCCGAACTTCCTTTCATTTGGAAGTGGCAATAGTTGCAGATTACACTTGAGCACCTCTCTCACAAGTATGACATAGATCATAGATGCAAACAAAGCTAGAGATGTTGGATTTCTGTGGTGAAAAATATTTAATATGTTGACCGAAGATAATGATACCCCTACAGCCGTACCTTCAACAATTCTTTTTCCCTTTTTAACATGTGAAAAGTAAAATCACACCAGCAGATTTAAGTTTTAAATTCCAATCTTATAGGGGTTTTTATGTCGTGAGTGGTTGCGCTAACATATAATTTTCAGAAGAAATTTCTGCCAAATAGATACACTTTGAACAATGAGATGCTACATGCAAATTACCAGATGGTAATGAGTGCTACTAGTGCACTAATGAAATGAGGGATGTTTCTTTAAAAACATGTCCAAAGTTCTACAGTTGATCATTTTTCCAAAAATGAAAAAGAAATAAATAGATACCTCACTGCAGACTCAGGAGAGGAAAAAAGCACATAACCAATGCCTTTGGATATTTTTAAGTCTCTGTCAACCACCACATGTACCTGTGAAACATCTCCGTGCTGGCTGAAGAGTGCTCTCAGTTCATCTTCCCTGAAAATCATAAAGTGAAAGGAAAAAAAAGCAAGAAAAGCAATAAGACAATACCCACAAAAGGGTTATGCCAGAAGGCATACAAGTACACCTCAACTATGAATCAGGCACTTAACAGTGCCAGACTAACCTTGTCTGATATCTCAAGAGATCTAGCTCTAAAACTTATGGTTTAAGATTTTTAGCGGTTATATAGTTTATTTTTATACAGTAGGGTACTATAATAAAATGTCCCAGATAAAAATAACAAAATGCCAATAAAAGAAAATGTAATTTTAAGCATTAAGAAGAGTAAAGCAAACAAAAAAAATAAGAAGGGAAAGATCATAATGAACAGAACTGGATCATCGCCATTAGCCAAGATTAAACATGCAAGGTACAGGAACCTCATAAAGGCCTCAGTTTGCGGCGTGATAGCTTTCAGCTGATATTTTAGACATTTTGAGTTACAAGGCCCATTTATACTTTATACCGCAAATGCTGCTGCATGGTTTACTATGTACAACCTAAATGCTCGGCAATCCAAAACTACATTAAAAGGACCAAAAAGCTAACCCAGTATTATAAAGTAAAAAAATGATATGCAAGACAAACTCACGTAGTTGTGAATGGGAGATTCCTAACAAATAAGCGACCCGTATCCAAAACCAGCTTCCTATCATCATCACTTGGGTCTTCTAAATCTGAACCTGATTTCTGACCTCCATCCCTTTCTGTGTGCTTCAAATCCGATTCTGATTCCAATTCCAACTCCTTTTCTGATTCCTTTTCCGACTCCGATTCTGACTTGGACCCCAGTTTTGATTTTGCCTCCTTGTCAGATTCCGATTCTGAATCTGACCAGTTTTCCTTCACTCTGCTTATGAAATAATCCATATCTGTGACAGCTTCATCCTGTGGTTTCTTCTCCTTTCCCCTATCCTCCTCCTGGGATGGTTTAGTAATTTCACTAGAAGATCCTATTTCCCTTGCTTTACTTTTCTTCTTGCCAGGTTTCTTTTCTTCAGCTTTGACCTCTTCCTCAATACCTTAATTTAGAAAGGATTACGAAAAGATGTGAAAGAACAAGATGAAGAAAGACAAAGACAAAGAAACAAAGTGCAAGAATGAAATTCAATTTCAATAATAAAACCCTACAAATACTTAAAAAAACTACTGAAATGAAGGAATTGTACAAATTAGAACTACTATGTCACCACAGCTGCAAACAATACACAATGTTTCTCATGCTTGAAGCTGTCTTTAACTTCTTTATTTTTTTGGTTATGTGATAACAAATCAAATTATAGAAAAAATAACTCATTATACCTCTATGATTTTTGCTCAATCAAGCAACACAATACAAGAGGAAAGAGAAAAATAACAACCAACTAAAAAGACTGTTCAAACAAAATCCAAATGAACATTAAAATTTGTAATTGCTTTTAGCTTGTGTCAATTTGACCTTTAAAATTGGAAGATACCGACCAAGTACAAAATTGTCAACATCTAACAGGTTTAAATCGCTAAATTCAATGCATGCCAAAATATCCAGGTTTTTGCCACAATTTTTAAATAGCAGAAGTACCATGTATAAGTTGCAAATATAGAAACTTATTCATTCTAGTTAGCAACCAAAAAGAAAATAACAAAAAGCCAATATAAAGATAACATGGTTTAACTGAATTGATACCAGTCATGTCATTTTCCCATATCTTGGACTTCGAGCGGGGCTGCATGACATGCAAGAAATCCTGTAGCTTCGGATCAGACAAATCCTTGCTCTCTGATATTGTTGCTTGAGATGAATTCAGGCCCCCTATATCTTTTTTGAATTGCACAATATTTTTTCTTTCTTTCTTTTGAGAGTGTCGGGACCAAGGCCGAGGCAATGCTGTGTCACCCACCTTTCGAGCAACCTAAAGCAAGTTCAATTGATTGTATAAGTTTTAGTACTTCGGACTATGTCTTAATAGCTATCATTATAAGCTAATGGGTTTACTCACTTCACATGCATCACACAATTGGTCCCTCCTGAGGATTTATAGTTAATATCGACCACAGTAAATCATTAGATATGATATGAGAAATGCCACATACATAATTTGAAGATTGGCACAGACAAGATTTATTGTGGTAAAATTTAATTATGTTTATGATGTAAAAGATAGGCAATTAATAGGAACCTTTGCATGTAATATTAAAATTTACATCATCACTCTGGGGAAGCTAGAGGAAGAAACAAAAGTTATTTAAATTCTGTTTATTCCAAAACGAGTGTAGTATATACTATATACTCAAAAATGAAAAATGTTTATCAATTAAAGTAAAGAATGAGAACAGACCCTACCTGATCAGTAACTAAATGAAGAAATGTCAACTAGGATTAAATGCTTCACATGAATTAGTGGTTTTAATATTATTACATAAGGGTAGTTTGGAGCTTCAGCCTGTTATCTAAGATGAGAGATAAATATCAAGTGATAAACGAGTCAGGTCAGGTTGGATCATGATGAACCAATGTCCTGGACTTTACAAGTATTGAAGGGTACCTCACAGATAATTTTGCAAGTATCCATGTAAGTGCTGTTGAAGTAACTAATGGCTGCATGTGCTTCACACTCAGTACGAAAGCCAACAAAAGCAAATTGCCTACTCTTCCCATCACTGTTTTATAACCAACAATAAATATAAAATGAGTGTTCCTTATATGACCAAGAAAGGTGTATTAGCTCATTGTACATTTAGAACCTGGCTTGTTGTCTTTCGGTACTAACAGGTCTAGTTATCCTTGGTTGAAAGGAAGGACTACACATCTGCTCTAATTCTGTGCGGCTATGAACCCAGACCAGCTTTTTATGTTGATGGACTGAGCCTTACTTTCAGTAAGATAATCTACTAATGTATTTTACCAGTAAAACAATAATGTATACCTAGTGCGAATGACCTTCGCATCAGTAACCTCTCCTTTTCGAGAAAAGAACTCCCTTAACCGCTCTTCATTTGCATATTTTGGCAAGCTGTTTACACAAATCCTGGACCTATTTCATGCAGAGAAATAAAAAAAAAAAGGGGGGATTTGGGAAAAGAAAAAAAATAATTGATATCCAATATTAGTGCAGGTATGATAACAAAACAATTATGGTGAATCTTACTGATTATGTATCCTATAGCAGAAACAAGCTCTAACATTTTTGACTGTGTACACAGGCTAGGCTCTATAGTTGAATTGAGGTTTGTTGAAAACCATTACTGAGATTAATTTTAATTAGAGTAATCATGATACAACATATAATTTGACGACCTAATAATTACTACCAGCTCTCCCCTTCAATTTCAATCTCCCGAGAGTATACATGCTCTTAATTGAATTGTCATTGAAAACGAAAACAATTAGTAAGATAGTTTAGAAATGAGTAATTATACAACATACAAGCCGACCAGCTAATAAGGAAAGTCGTATAGAATACAAGTCTCATACCTTTCACTGCAATCCATCATAAGTCTCTTCTCTTTTATCCGCCTCTCTTTCTCTAACCTCAGAGACGATAGCATGCCGCTGGATCTCTGCCTCCTTTGTCCGTACAAAGCCACGGATTCCCTTCGAGATCCGATAAGGAAAGGACAGCGGCTTCTTTTGTTTTTTATATTAGGGTTTGTCCCTTTCAACGAGAGAGGCTATTCGCTGAGGAGGTGAGAAGAGACGTGACGTGCATGGAATTTGGAAACGAGGATTTCTGTGCATCTCTGGTGTTTGAAATAAGGGCTGCCCTCTTTTGGGCTACTCAACAACAATTACATCTCCGAGCATTTAAAAAAAACCTCATGGCCCACTTGATTGTATTATAATTGATTTTCGGCCTATTTAGCACGGCTTCGTGTTTCATGGATTAAACTTGGATTTTTGGGCCTAGTAGGTTAGTAGGTAGAATCACCCATTCAGCCGTTTCAATAAAAATGGGCCTTACTTTTAATGAAAAACCTATAGATAGAGAAGTCAACTGGATGCAACTAGGGGTGTTCATTGAGTCCGGTTTAGTCGGTTTTGAACTGAACCGAATTAATTTGGATTAAACGGTTTGGTATTTTTTATTTAATGGTTCAGTTTGCTTCGGTTTTTTTTTTTTAAAACTGAATTATAACTTCGGTTTGGTTTGAAGATTTTCAAAACCAAAAATAACCGAACCGACTGAACTTTTGTATATTATAAATTTGGTGTGGACTGCCCCGATTTATTTTTTAATCAATTGCTTTAAATACTTTAGTTTATGTTTAATACTCCAATTTATTTCTTAATATAATTCAGTTTATTACAAAACAATTATTTTAAATAAAAAATTAATATATTTCTATTTGAACCGAACAGATCAAAATAAAACTTTGGTTCGATTCAATTCGGTTGCAATGTTAAATCAGTTTGCTTCTATTCTATTTTTTAAACCAAATTATAACTTTGATTTGCCTAATTCGATTCGGTTCTATTTTTGAAACTGAACCAAACCAATGAACACCCCCTGGATGCAACCCTCATTCAATCAGCCAATCATAACAAAGATATGCACCCAAACTATTAGACATTTTTCCTTCAAAGCATCAGACGGTGATACATGTCCTTACTAGGTGATGATCTATTTACAACATTACTACAGTATACCTAGGAATCTAGGATTAACAAAGGAATAATGGACTGCAACAGCCAAACAATGCATAAGCCCATAATAAATTGTTAATTATTCACACACTATATACACAGTTAAATATACCAATCACACACTAATTGCCATGATAATAGGCTCAATCAATAATATATCAAGGTCGCATTTCATTGGATAGAAGTATGTGATTCAGTACCTACAAATTCCGAAAGAAAGGAAATGATATTAGTTAAGAGTTTAGAGTGTATTCCGAAAGAAAGGAAATGATAGTAGCACTACAGGGATGCTCCCAATATGAACTCTTATGTGTTGGTAAGAATTGAAAACCTTTCTAAGAACTACAACCCCCCCTCAGGAGCACCCCAACCTAAAAAAGCTAGACAGTCGTGGGGCCAACCAGCACAGTGCAAGGCTGTAAGCATTTATGATTTATGTTGGCTATAACACTTTCATCACTTCTAAAATTAACTGTTTAATTGGGTCTTTTAATTTGGATTCTTTGGTATGGGGCAAAATTTATTTTACCAGAATACAGATTCCATTCTAAATGCTAAAATGCAGATAATACATGGTACCAACAGGTACCAGCCAATCAATACAGTCACCTTTCTCTGGGGATAGAGAAGTAACAGAACCAAATGCTGCGTAACCCTCAATGCAAGAACCACTGCAAAGTAAGAAATTGTACCAATTACTTTAATCATTGTAAAAAGTTAAAAAAGGAATGTTAAGTTTCACAAAGACAAAATTAAAATACACATCAATCTACAGTTTTCAATGCTTGACACACAGGTCTGGTAAGCTATTTGACGAAATTGTTTGGAGAGAGAGTGTACCTTTCAATTGTTAGTTGGTCAGACTCCTTATGTACAATGTCTCCCTACAAAAAGAGAATGAAATTATAACATTAGTTTATTACATTCATCCTATCAACAAAAATTGTTACTGTCTGCATAAAGCATAATTTATCTTGTCTTTGTTAATAGAGGGATTAGAAAAAGGAGTTTGTTCCTGGTCAGCGCTGCATTACTATACGGACTAAAATGTGTGTTTCAAACACCTAAATCAGCACTTGTAAAGCTAAATAACCAAGGCAATTTCACCTGATTATAATCGATACAGGAACACATTACTACAAGAAGACTGCTGATTTGGTTTTAGTTTGTTCTACCATTCAAAATTCAGGAAAAAAAAAAATTGATATAAGAACCCAATATTGAGCTGAATTCACTCATAAAACCCACCTCAGCGTAAAGGAACCAGCAGCTTTCAATGTTATTAATCAATAAATAATGTACTTCAGACTAATTACCATGAGAATGAAAAAAATTTAATCATATAATCCCTTTTTCACGTATAGAACTTACTACTGATTGCTCAAACCAGTCGGGTACATTTTTGCTGAGAAGAGCCATATACTCTTCCATTGCTGCTTCTGGATTCATATTGCCCAATTTTTGCCAAGCATGCCTAAATGCAGAGAATACAAAAAAATATATAAAATAAAGCAACCAGAAAACACAATATGTAAAGAGATAGGTGGTGCTTAAACTTGGTAGCTCAGCGTTTTCCTATAATTTATGAATTTCAAATCAAAATTTGCACTTCAACCAAGAAACTCGATACAGACAATATATTCACAAGCTACAAAATTTTCAGTAAAAGAGGGGGTTATGACAGTACTGGTATGGTACCAGTGCAAACAATGTCAATTTGCTATTAAATATTGCTTGTGTTTATTACTTTTTGGGTTATCTAATTGCATTGATACTGAACATATCCAATATGCACCAAATTGGAAAATCACACCACCACTTCTCTCTATTTTTCTGAACGGCAGAATATAAGGACATTGCTGACATTTTTTATTAATTAATAACATAAATGAGAGAAGAAATAGTTATACACATACCATTTGGCCCGAGTGGAGGCCCTTAAAGCCAAGGGATGAGACTCGTAACAAGGTCCCTCTGTGGCAACCTTGTGCAAACCATACAATTGCAACTGCATCTCATTGTTAAGCTTCGACAGAGCATCAGTGCCATACTCACTAGTTGCAAAACCAGCTGCCACAGCAAATTGCTTCTCTATGTCAGTCCTCTCTATACCTTCCCACCCTTCTTCCTCAATAAATTCCTTTTCTTTCTCTATTTTTTCATCTCCAACCAATTGGGTCATTTTGCTTGTAGGCCCCTCAGCTTTCGATAAATAACCTTCTTCATCTTGTTCTTCTCCCTTCTTCTGTTCACTAGATTCTGTTGCCTCTGCTCCCTTCTTCTGTTCACTAGATTCTATTGCTTCTACTGAGATTTCTTGAGGCACAGTTAATTTCTTCAAATAGGAATCACCATCAGTGGAAGTTTTGCCAATAGGTCCTTGTACTTCACATAAATTATGTTCCTCTGTCTCTGCCTTCACATCTTCCACAGATTCTACTGCCTCTTGTGAAATTTCCTCCTGCAAAATAACTGAACCTTGGCTGGCTATCTTGAATTCATGTTCTTCTCTTAAGCAACTTTCTTCCTCTATTGGAACTCCAAACTCTATGGGCATATTGTCTATTGAACCCTCTACTTCGCATAAATTGTCTCTGACGTTTCTTCCTTCAGGTCCACTTAATTCAACCTCCCTAAAGCTCTCTTCTTGGAGAACGAAACTTTGATCCTGTAGGAAGGTCAAATCGGAGCTCTGAGATACTTTACCATCTCCAAGCTCGCTTACACACGATTCTTTTTCTTTGTCAGAACTAATCGATGTCTCCAACTCAAAGCTCTCATACTTTTGCACCAATCCGCGATCAATAACCTTCTCTTTTTCAAGCTCGACACCGCTTACAAAGTCATCACTTCTCTCTTCAGCTCCCTCGCACATCGCCACCTTGCCACCGTCAATTCCAACCGAATCGTAGAGCTCAGACCTTCCTTCATTGGCAAGAAATCCTCTCTCCGCCTCCTTCTTGACCATATCCACTTCAATGATCTTCTCCTCTTGCAAATCTTCACCTTCCCGCAATCGTTGAGCTCTGGTCTCCTCGGGAAGATCTTCCTCTGTGGACCGGGCCCCACCAGCGATGAAGTCAGCAGCGTCATCGGAGGAAGCGGAGGCGGAGCTAGAGTTGGAAGGGGAGAAGAGCTTGGAAAGGAAAAAAGCGAAGAGAAGGGAGAAGAAGGCAGTTAAAAGGAGGTCGAAGAGGAACTCCATGATGAGATGAAGCGAGGTAAATTTATGATGTGAGATTTGGGCGACAGTGTGTTTATTGCTTCGCTTGTAGGGTAAGAATATGAATAGGAGTCCAGAAGGGGAAAGAGAGAGGAGAAGAACAGAGAAGTGGGTGGGTTAATGATTAGGATGGAGAAGCGAAAGAGAAGAACAAAAGAAAGGAGAGCGCCAACGGAAGGTATATCCGGATACATCTGCCACGATGCGTACACGATCAGCGCTAGCGGGCTCCTGTATTAGTTACTGCATGAACTTGGTCCATGAGAAATGCCCCAACTACTTTTTATTTGTCTTTTTTGGATGGACGGCACCGTCTTTCTTTTCTTATTTTTTCCAAATTGGACGGTGATCATGTTATTTTTTGTACATTTTTCAGTGGTGTATTGTCTGATTCGGATTTAAATCTGATGAAATATGATTTCTCTTAAATCTCTTAAATTCGAGATTCCAACTGTTCAACTTTGATTGTGCACGCATTTTGAAGTAGTTAATTTTTTTACGCACACATTTCGAAATAGTTTGATGGCTGGAATTTCATATTTCAAGAAATTTCAAATTTTAGCAGATTTAAATCCGTCTGATTCTAGTTGAGTTATCAATAAGATGTGTAGTCAAATAGTTTTCTAAAATTAGATAATCGATGGAATAATGTATATATAATGATTACTCGAAAATATAAATCTTGTCATTATTGTGGTAAAGTTCAATCCGGCATTTTTATTCATAACCAAAAAAATATATATATATTATTAATAACCGGTCCACCAAAACAATTTCACCCATGACCAAACCGCCCCACCATTGGGCGGTTTACACCCCCCCAGACCGCCCCGCCATCTGGCGGTTTACCCCCCCCCCCCTAAACCGCCCCCCCAACCGGCGGTTTAGTGTAATTTTTTTTTTTTTTTTTTTATAATTTTTTTATTAATTATATAAGATCCCCTCCGAACCCGAAACCCTAGCCACCCCTCTCTCTCTCTCTCTCTCACTCTCGGATGTCAAACAGTGGTCCGATGCGATTTTTAGCCGATTACGATCAACAGTGACCGAGGTATTTTTTTTTTTTAAATGTTACCTTTTTTCTAAATGTGAGAAATTTGATAAATAAAAAAAAAACTAATATTGAACGAATAATTCATTTTGTATTATTATTTTATATGTTGTTTGTGTTGTTGCCTTATTTAGGCGAAAACGATGAACAGAGAAATATCAAGTGAATCTTCCGGTAGTGGAAAAAGAAAATCTGAAAGGTCAACGATGAACGGTTCTTGTACTATGAAGAACTGTGTAATACATAGGTCATTGAATGACGATGATGATTTTGAGAAAAGTCTTTACAAAAAACAAAATCCGATTAGTTTTGGGAAAAAGCCTGATGCGACTCATATCGGCGATGTGAAAAGAAAGAAAAATGCTGGTAAAACTGTCTCTTCAGCTGCTGCGACTGAACACTCTAACAATCAATGTGTAATAAGTTAATTGAATCAGTGTGTAAGACTATCAGTGTGTAGTAATTATCAGGTTTCGTAGTAATTATCAGGTTTTGTAGTAATTATCAGTTTTTGTAGTAATTATCAGTTTTTATCTAAGGAAAATGGTTCACAACATAAGTTTTTATCTAAGGAAAATGGTTCAATATATTTCCGTGAAGAATATAATTTGTGGTGCGAGTTCAATTTCGTGTTCTCTTTTTTCTTTTATCACTCTCCCTGTTTATTTCCATGTCAGTCGTGCTTTGTATTTGATTTAATTTCGTGCGTGAGTTTTAGACGATGGAGAAGATATAGGAAATGTCAATTCCAATAATTTATGTTCGATCATCAGAAAAGTTGAGGACCAATAATGGTATGTTTGTACCTGTTTATGGTTTTGTAACATAAATTAATTAAATAAGTTAATTAACATACGGAAAATGGTTCACAACATAAGTTAATTAAATAAATTCATAGCGTAACTGAACAAATAAGTCTGGAATATAAGATAGAAATATAAATACAACATATGCTGAATTAAGTCTTCCTGCGGCTGAACAGACCAAGTCTACTTCTTAGGTTTCTGGAAGTGGATGACGGCGCGACATCAGCAGTTGTAGAGCCCTGACTACTCCCTGATTGGCTTCCCTGGCTGGGTCGCCTGCTTCCAGAAGGTCCGGCATTGGCAACCACCCTAGCATTCTCTCTTTCGTTGGCTTCGTTTACGGCCTCTGCAATGCATTTCATTGAACATTCAGTATCAATATTTAAATTTAGTTTCAAATCAATTTTAAGTTTATCACAGATCATCTACATACCTGCCCTCTGTCTGTCAGTAGTAGAACGGTGAGCCTCATGTCCGACTCGACGACCTTGCATCCTGTCCATATGCATTGTTCGCCGATTGTGTTTCCTCCTCCCCTTTCTGATCCATTTCTTATCGGGAACCACCGTAGGCCCAAGGTAGTATGGCCACTGGTACTGGTTGGGGTAGCTGTGAAATGATGGTGTCCAGGTGTGCAGAAGGAAATCGGTACGGTAATAGTTATCAACAAATACGTCCTCAGAAAAGTTTCGTTCTCGGCAAACCGCCATAACATGAGAACACGGTATGCGAACTAACTGGGGGCCTTGGCACTCGCACGTTACTTGATTGTTATCGCCTAAAATAACTTTGTACTTGCATGCGCGTTGTTGAGTTTCTATAATGCCATTTTGGTTCATGCGCGGTGGAATAATCTCACTTTGAACCTGCACTTCATATTCCGTACCTGTGGTACCATACGGTACAACGCGCATGATAGAACCTTTTTCTCTGTGTTTGCTTAATTTCTCTTCAACTCGATCTGAGAATGTTTGGTCCCTACTCGCTAAGGCAGTGGCTTTAGCATGCCTCTCAACAAACCAAGCATTTAACTTGTAGAATGTGTCATCCACCAGTGAAACCACGGGTAACATACGGCTCTGTTTGAAGACATTGTTTAATGACTCTGACCCAATAGTGGTCATAATTCCCCATCTCCAACCTCCATCACATGCTTGAAATATCTTCTCATATGCTGACGGCTCGAACGGATCTTTCGGACGTCTCTTGCCTGCCTTCGCTAAATAGGCATTTGCCTCCGGAAATGTTTACAAAAAATAGATAAATAAAAGTCAGTTATACAAGTCGTACAAATGTCTAAAAAAATTATGAAAAAAGAAATGCATACATACTCTTGCAAATTCTCTGAACATTTCTTCCATCCGTCGTGGTTTTTTTCTTTTACAGCCAATTTTGAACCTGTCAGCAAGCCACTCACCCTCGCCGGTATTCTTGCACAGGTTCTCACAAATGTGTTGCATGCAGAACCTGTGCACAGCCTCTCCGGTATTCGTGTTCCAACCATAGTTGGGGCTATTAAGTACATGTTTAATGCCCAAGTGCTGGTCTGATATTACGCAGATGAACCTATTTCCTACCACCTCGTTTCTCACAAAGGACATGAAAAAACCCCAATTTGGACCATCCTCCTGTTGAACAATGGCAAAGGCTATGGGCAACAACTGGTTTTCAGCATCATATGCACATGCTATAAGCAGAGCCCCACCATACTGGCCGGACATGAAGCATGCATCGATGCTGATCACAGGTCTAAGATATCGAAAGGCTTCAATACATGGACCGAAAGCCCATGCTATGCCCTTGAATTGTACCTCACCGGGTGTATCGGTTGGTACATGCCACTGCTGGAATCTGGTTCCCGGATTTGTACTTGTTATGGCAATAAGTAATGGTGCGAGGAGATTGTACGACCCCTTCCAGGTTCCGAAGCATCTGCAGACTGCGAGTTTCCGACCTCTCCACAATCTATTATAATGTGGAGTTATATATCGGTAGATCTTTCTCACCGCACGAGCAACCTCCTTAATGCTCATCGCAGGCTCTTCCTTAATGTCTTCCATAATTACATCGGCAATAACTGATGCCGTCAGCGCAGTATGGTCTTTCCTTTTTGACGCAGACTTGCAAGTGTGTGGTCCCTTGACATCCTTAATTATCCATGCCTCCCCCTTGCCTTTAGGCGCGGCAGACAACTTCCATTTGCACTTTGTCTCTTTACAAATTGCAACATACCGGGTCCTCTCTCGCTTGGCTACTGTAAACTCCCAGTTACCATTTAAATGGAACTGCTTAACTTTCCTCGACAGTTCTTCTATGTTGGTGTAAAGCTGGCCCGGGCTAATCTCTTCGTTATATACAACGCGTGTCCCAAAATAAGAAATGTCTGCTTCTTCAAAGGAAGTAGTGTCATTGAATGTCCTTACCGGGTGCTTGTCCCTTCGTCCACTGATCGGAAATCTATATTCAATTGGAGGAGGCATAATATTCTCATCATCGCCCTCTGATAATCTGTCTGAATCCCAATCCCTGTCCCAATCATCACCAGTTTCTATTTCCTCCCTCGGTATCTCATCTATACCGTCAATATTAATGTCTACATCATTTTGATCGACTGCAGACTGTCTTCTAGGTTCAGGGGGGTTATAGCTAGGTAATGGATCAGGTACTGATTGATATCCAACCCGACCAACACATGACCGTCTTCTAGTTTCAGCCCGGGGTGCAGCACGGCGCTCAGGTACATGCAAATACCTATCTCGTCTCACAGGTTCACGAGGGGGTGAGGTCACATCCTGGTTGTGATCATACCTATAATCAGTGGTATAATTGTCATATCCTGGGTTTTCATTCTCGACATAAGGTCCAGCCCTAGTGTCCAAGTTCTGCTCTGCACAAGGTCCAGCCCCGATGTCGAAATTGTTCTGGGTGGAAGATCCAGCCCCAATGTCAAAGTTGTTCTGGGTAGATGGTCCAGCCCCGGCACCAACTGGTTCAATGGAAACTTTTTTGCAAAATAAGTCCATTATCGGGATTGAAGTGGACTCAAAAAAACCATACACAGCTGTCCATATATCCTGGTCTGCTATAGGATATTTTACATAATAAGGTTTGCCACCTGTCGGTTGGTTGTTAATTCGGGGACTGATTTCTACAGTAAATCGGGCACGGTCCCAACTGGTTTTTTGCAAGATTGCTTCCTTTATTTCATAAATTGAAGTATTGGCATTCAGTTGGAAGCCGTAACTCGCATCTTTCGAGTATTGGCATCCGAACTCCCCTTTCGTGATTTTTCCACCCCAGTACAGTGCAATTAACATTTTTGGTTTATTTCTGAAACAACATATAAATTCGTCTCAAAACAACATTTTTGGTTCAATATAAATTTTTTGTTTATTTCTAAAATTTCTAAAATTTTAAAAAAATTAAATTAAAAAAAAATACCTCGGTCACTGTTGATCAAAATCGCCTCAAAATCACATCAAAATCGCATCGGAACACTGTTTGAGAGCAGAATGGATCAATTAGTTTGTATTGGACGAATTATGGTGAGACAGGAGAGAGAAAACGATAAATATAGGAAAAATGGGTAAACCGCCCCTTGGGGGGGCGGGTTGGGTGGGGGGTAAACCGCCCCATTGGGGGGCGGGTTAGGGGGGGGTAAACCGCCGGTTGGGGGGGCGGTTTAGGGGGGGGGGGGGGGTAAACCGCCAGATGGCGGGGCGGTCTGGGGGGGGGGTGTAAACCGCCCAATGGTGGGGCGGTTTGGTCATGGGTGAAATTGTTTTGGTGGACCGGTTATTAATAATATATATATATTTTTTTTGGTTATGAATAAAAATGCCGGAAGTTCAATGTACCAAAATATATTTTAATTTATATGAGAATTGAGAAGAAACTTTGAATTGCTCTACTTTAGCAGAGTCGGATCAATATAACTTTATGGGAAAAATAGAGAAAAAAATATCAACAATTCAACACACGTATGATAAAAGAAAAAAATGAGTATACGTATGATAAAAGAAAAAAAAAAAGAGTATTGTGTAGTATTGGTAGTCATCACATTTTTTTGTTAGATGTTGATTTTTAAGATGCAAAATAATATTAGCGTTAAATATCTAATATTATATGTATAGTTTATAGCATTCATCGTTAAAGCTCTGAAACAATACATATAATATTAGAACAAAGACTAAAACGATACATATAATATTTAGAATAAAGACTAAAATAATAAATATAATATTAGATATTTATAACATTCAACGTTAAAGCTCTACATTTTTGTTGGAGTAAAGAAATAATTCAGGTTTCGCTTTTGTTATCAATAAACATCTAAAGAAAGATTTTAAACTCGCGTCTCTACTTAAAATACTTCAAGATATAATCATTGAAAATCTAAAATTAGTGCAAAGGCGTTATTCATATAAAAAAAGATAATTTTCTATTTTAAAGTTAAAAGTATTCCTACATATTTCTAAACTAATAAAAATTTTAAGAGTTCTTATTTGTATATAATTATTCTCTCGATTGTTACAATCTAGTAAATATGTACAAATTATATTAATGTGTTACAAATTCTCTTCTGTAAACCTACAATAGCTATATTATTAATATTATTATTTTTCTTTTATAATCTTCTTCATATATATTTTTCTTTTTTAATGATCGGTTTGTGCAGCTGTTTTTTTTGTGTGTGTTTTGTATCTTGATTTTATTCATAATATATAAAATATAAACTTTTGACAAATAAAAGATAGGAAAATATCACTAAATAAGTAAACATCTCGTTTCACTCATATTGGAAACAACTAATTTTTTTTCCATCAATTCGATATTCATACAATATATCATTGTAGAATCTAATGTGTTCATATTCTATGTTGTAGATTTGTTCATGTTTGAGCTTTAGAAAAAAAAAATGTTAAAATAGTTACCGTGCAACTTTTACGTTGGATGATCGTGTCATTGTCAAAGTATACCAATGTTATTTCGGGTTTTGATTAATTTAACCCATCTTAATAAAAAAAAATACTATAACTAATTTTTTTATTCAATTAGGTGGGAGGAGAGTTTAGTATATTTTATTTGTTTCCCTAGATAGGAATATGGTCAATTGTTTTTCTGCATCATTTGTCCTTTTCCTATTCTAGGAAAAATACTCCAGGTGCAGCTAGAATTTTTGCACGGCGATGGACTAGCAGGGGACAGGACTGGGATTGCGCCAATGCCAAGACCGTCAGATACAATGAGTACAATAACTGAGTAAAATGAGATCCTATGAGCTTTAAGCCGAGCGATTGGAATCGGATGTCTATGTAGATCAGGGGATTCGTTTAAATATTCGTGCTAATTTAAAATTAACGATTCAGATTTAATTATACGCAGTCAGATATTGCACTGGATCTGAACTCGACCATCAGAACTGAAAAGGTAAAAAGTTGACGGCTAAGTGGTCCCCACCCCTAATAATAACGCCTCAGACCCGGTCCATGTCAAGTCCGGATTCTCTGTTACAATTTATCTGTGACACTCTCAAATACATGCCCCTGGTTGCATTGAATTTTAGTCTGTATATTCTTCTCTGAAGTTTTATTGTTAACTTGTGAAGAAAACAGTTATTTTATAGGGAGAAAACCAATGAATTGAATTTTTTGATGGGCAATTGTTCCAATTTATAGTTTGGATGCGGAAATTTCCAAATAGCAAATTTTCCCATTAAAAAAATAATGTCTCCCCTTCATGACTCGCCACACAATGTGACATCAAGAACTATCCACAAAGAACCTCACCTATGTCAGGAACTTTTTCTCCTTTCGTAAATGCAAGCAATCCGCACGCAAATCATGTTTACCATTAAAAAGGAATCAACACGTCATCGGTTATCCTATTTTTGTTTTTGTTTTTTTGTTTCTATTATCCTATCAATTTATCCTAGTTAACTTTGATTAGTTGGATCTGAAGTAGCAAAGAATTGTTAACATCAGGTAACCTAGGTATTGCTCATTGTTCATGACTAAAAAAGCTAGACATTACTGTTACGTAATAAGAAATTATTAAAAAAACCAAAAGACATTGTAAGGGAATGTGAAAAGGGAGCGGATACGGAACGGATAGTAGTAAAATTATATTCATATTTATTTTTTTAAAATACGGTTAAGGATCGGATCAGAATATTTATTAAAATAGAGACCAATTGACTATTTCTCATTTCATTTTCTTCATTCATCTCCAGTCATTAATTAAGTGAGAGACTGCTAATTAAGTAGATAATCATTAATTAAGTGGGGATTATTAGTATTTGATAGATTTTGCAATTGTCGCTCACAAATATGGATACCTATTCGCGAAGGTGTTAATATATAATATATCAAGTATTCATATCTAAGATGTCAAGTATTTGGGGGAAAAAAAAACTGTACATCAAATACCTATCTTTTACACTGTTTTAGGGGTGAATTTTTTTTCTCCGTTCAATCTCCTCAATATTTATAACGATCTGTGAGGAAATTTATGAAACTAAAATCGTGAACATCTTCTACGTAATTTTCTCTTTCAAATGAGATCCATGATGACACATTTTTGGATTGTCTGTCGTACAAGTATTCATATCTCGTCGAGTAAGTATTCATACCTTGTCTTACAAGTATTCATACCTAAGTTACCAAGTATTTCAGAAAATATTAATATCTAGTATTAATACCAGGTATTGCAATTCCTTGTAGCAGTAGATGGTGTTTGAAAGTATTGATGTCAAGTATTGGAAGTATTCATACCTCGTCATGCAAGTGTGAATAGTCATGTATCAAGTATATATGTATCTAATAGATTATTAATTTTTTTTCCTTGTGACATTAGATTATGTTTGAAAGTATTAATATCAAGAAAGGTTCTAAATAAAGCGTTATAGCAGTTTCGGGCCATAAAAGCTATGGCGCTATTGATACTATTATGTGCTATATCGCGTTATAGCGGCGCTATATGGCAATAGCGTCGTTTTTTTAGCTGCTCTACTATAACGCGATAAAAATTATTTAAATCTTTGATATCAAGTATTGTAAGTATTCATACCTCATCATACAAGTGTGAATAGTTCATGTGTTAAGTATTTGTACCTAACATATTCATACTTCTAATTAAGTATTGCAAGTATTTATCTCGTGAGGCAGTTGCCTATGCCCAATTCTATGTCTTCTCTAATTTCAAAAATGAGCTCCTATGAGCTTTCAGCTGAGCGATTGGAATCCGATACCTATGTATATAAAGGGATCTGTTTAAATATTCGTGCCAGTTTAAAACGGACGACTCAGATTTAATTGTACGCAGTCCGATATTGCACTAGATCTGAATTTGACCGTCAGAACTGAGACGTGAATTCTAAAAAAGTAAAAGTTGACGGCTAAGTGGTCCCCACCCCTAATAACGCCTCGAACACGTATCCTCTACGTTAACTCAAAAGGGAATCTTTTGAGTTAATGCATCTCAGTCGTCTGATTTTAAACGGAGCTAATTCGATTGTCTGATTTTAACATAGGGGTCTTTAATATTAGTGCGGATTTAGTCTGCACGGATCTTGAAGCAGATCGAATAGTTCAGATACATTAACTCAAAAGATTCCCTTTTGAGTTAATGTAGAGGATACGAATTCTAACACCTCAGACACGGGCGCATATCCTCTGAGATATCTCAAATTTTGCATGACCGACGTGTTTGTTACCTATTCGGGGAACCGTAAGAGGCTAGTATTATTGGAGCTTTGAGATTCGTGCAGAATGTATTTGAACGATTGAGATATTCCAAAAAGTCATGCAAAGTTTGAGATATCTCAGAGAATGCGAATTCCTCAGACACGGTCCATGTCAAGTCCGGATTCTCTGTTACAATTTATCTGTGACTCTCAAATACATGCCACTGGTTGCATTGAATTTTAGTCTATATATTCTTCTGAAGTTTTATTGTTAACTTGTGAAGAAAACAGTTATTTTACAGGGAGAAAACCAATGAATTGAATTTTTTGTGGGCAAATATTCCAATTTATAGTTTGGATGTGAAATTTCCAAATAGCAAATTTTGATGAGCACATACAAATTTTCCCATTAAAAAAAATAATGTCTCCCCTTCATGACTCGCCACACAATGTGGCATCAAGAATTATCTACAAAGAACCTCATCTATGTCAGTTTTTTTTTTTTTTTTTTTTTTTTGCCTTTTCGTTCGCGTAAATGCAAGCAATCCGCACGCAAATCATGTTTACCATTAAAAAGGAATCAACACGTTATCGGTTATCCTATAAATTTATCCTAGTTAATTTTGATTATTTGGATCTGAAGTTGCAAAAAATTGTTAACAACAGGTAACCTAGCAAAAAATTAGACATGAGTGTTACGAAATAAGAAATTAGTTAAAAAAATATATATGTATTTTAAGGGAATGCTTCCCATGTTTGCAAGAAAGAAATTAGTTTTAGAAAAAAAAATAGACATGAGTGTTACGAAATAAGAAATTAGTTAAAAAAAAAAAAAAACATGTATTTTAATTTTTAAGGGAATGCTTTCCATGTTTGCAAGAAAGAGTGTATTCCAAGAAAAATTGGATAAAAGCCACTAATCCGATGGATGCCCATATCAATGGATTTACATACAGGCCTTATGAAATATAAAAATTAGAACCAACTGAATAATTCAATTGGGTCTTGATCTAAACCTGAATCCATAAACCAACAACCCAACTGAGTCCAAGCTTTAGTATTGGGTCCAATTGATTTAAACTTTACGGCCAATAAATCGCACTCAGAAATAATCCAAACAGAAGTTACAATTCTGACATCAAGAGAACAAATTTGGTGTCAGTAAATTTCGATTCAACAAAATCAAATAACGATATAACTTATATATGTTCTTTCAATAGCCTTTATTTATTTAGTAATATTCTAAAAAAATGTTATATCAATAATTGCAATTGATTTATAAGACTCATTATGAAATATAAAAAACAAATATTTACTTTGGTCTAGTGGCAAAGTCAATGCTCTCTGTTTAGAGGTTGCAAGTTCGAAATCCGGATAAGAAAATCTTTTTTTCACGTGGATATTAAATAGTTGGGTGGCTTGACCTCCAATTTTTATTAAAAAAATAAAAAGGAAAAATTGGTTATTTGTCACTCCAAAACCTTCAAATTTGAAAAATGCCATCACAAAACTATAAATCTGAAAAATACTACTCTAAATTTAGTTAATTCTTAAATTTGCCACAAATACACAATTTTTTTACTTTTTTATAAAAAAAATTAACTGAAAAATACAGTTTTGAGATATGTATTTCTGTATTTTCCTATATACCCTTCAGACTCCTCATTATACGTTTCTCAAAACTGTATTTTTCAATTAATTTTTAATAAAAAAGTATAAAAATTGTGTATTTGTAGCAAATTTAAGAATTAACTAAGTTTAGGGTGGCATTTTTCAAATTTATAGTTTTGTGATGGCATTTTTTATATTTGAAAATTTTGGAGTGACACATAACCAATTTTTCCTAAAAAAATATGAAACATTTATGAATTTCACAGATTGAAGAATACATCACAATGATATAGATGGCTTTGAAATTATAAAAAAAATATTATTACTGATGTAATAACTAATAATTTTACTATTACATGAACTTGTGTGCTTAAGGCACAAATCATAGATTCTAAAACTTCTAATCAACCAAAATTAGAACGGCGCTGACAGGTTGACCTTTCATTTGACCCGGCCAATCAATGACCAAAATATTATCAACCTGAAATGATCTTGCTCTTCTGATTTAATCATTTAACCGTTGTGATTCTTGTTTCTCACAGTTTTTTTTTTTTAAAATTTTTTTTTAAGAATCAGAAAGATGACGAAATTTTTTTTAATAGCATGAAAGGTTTGAGAATTCGCTTAATTAGTAGCTGCATATTTGACGCGATTCCTTAGCATGTCACAGCACCGAGATAGTAGGTCCGATGGGCATCGGACCTACTTTTAGGTTCAATTAGCTCTAACACTGTAGATTAGCATTAAGATATGTGTGCATGGAAACTGAAACAGGCCAACACGGATTTTTATATAGTTTGCATGGATCTTGATGCAATCAAATGGTCATTACACCCATCGAACCAAATTAAGTAGGTCCGATGGGCATCGGACCTACTCTAAATTCCACAGCACCACTTGTTTGCCAGTCACAAGAAAATTCCATTTGTAAAATAACCGCATATTTGATGTGGTTTCTTTACGATCTAAGTATGAGATCATTTTGAGATGAATTATGCTAAACTCATGACAAGGGGAGCAAGAGCCAACAGGAAAGCTATCTTCATGGCAACATTGTGGCATTTATGGAAATAGAGGAATGAAATGATATTCAGAGACAATGTACTGTTGGTAGACTAACTGGTAATGAGAATAAGGGAGGAAGCAAACCTATGGAGGTTCTACAGCAGTCAGAAGACCAGAGATGGAATAGGCTAGAATTTGCTATAAGCATGTAGTAAGAATGTAAAACTGTAGGAGAGAGGTTGTTAATTTGCATGTTTTTGTATTGATTGTAATCTCTTGGTAGTCACTACTAAGTTTCTCAAAAAAAAAAAAAGATTATGTCATGTATTGTTTGACACGGTTTCTTAGAATGCCACAACACCACTTATTTGCTAGTCACACAAAGGCGGATCTAAGGCTTAGTCAAAGATGGCTAGCCACTTCTCTGATTTCAAATTTTTAATTATACGTACAGAAATTTAATTGAATTTTATCTTTTTTAAACTTTATATATAGTCTAGCCAACCTCATTAAATGACATATGTTTAGTTGTAACCTGGTGATTAAAGCTCTATTTTATGGTTGAGATGTCTTAGGTTCAAATTCCACTCATTATAATTGTGCATTTTAATTTTCAGCTATCTCTATCAAAATTTTCTGCAGTAACAAGAAACTTTCATTCGTAAAATAACTGTATATTTGATGTGATTTCTTTGCGGTCTAAGTTTAACATCATGCATTGCTTCGCTACAATGCAAGAAAGAAATGAAAAAAAATATCCAACTAAACCGTATATTATGTGGTCAACCGTGCAATTTTGTAGTACGCTAAAGAACTGCATCAATAAAAAAAAAAAATCTAAGTGAACTTCACATTTAATGTGGTTCCTTCCATGTTATAAAAAAATTCGTCATTTTTCCAGTTTTTAATGTATATCTATTTTCTTTCTAAAAATAAAAGAACGGTGTTTCTTATGTATCTATTTTCCGTGTACCCTTATGTAATGTTTAAATGCATAAAATATGATGAGTAGAACTAGAGTGTTTAGGATGTTCCTAAGTTCACCAAGTTTCTTTGTGAATTCAATTCTAAAATTTTAAATTAAATTTGTATAGAGTTAAGTGATCAAAAGATGTCCGAAAAATGAATGCATTAAAATTAATTTATAAACATTCTAATTTTGACCACTTGATTTTATACTAAATTAATTCAAAACTTTAAATTTTTCACATGTAGACGCATCACTTATAAGATAGAAAAATTTGAACCGTTTATATTTATCATTTGAAGCCAATTCAATTAGTTTTAGAGTTGAGTTCAAAAAACTTTGGTGAACTTAGAAACGCCCTGTTCTACTCAAATATGACATCACAACTGTCTTCTTAAAACAAGCTATAAATTTTCAAATTTGGATCTTCTCAAAATAAAACTTGTATCTGGACAGGTTGTGACTCATGTTGTATCAAATCGGAGGATAACAATTGCCAATTGAATTTGGGGAAACAGAGCAAAAGTACAATCTTTTGTCTGGATTCTTTGGTTTTAACATTATTGGGGATCACAAGCAGCTTAAGCTCTGTTGTTCTCTACTTTGTTGAATCATCTTTGACCATCTCGTGAAGCGCAAACACATTGCTTTTCCTAAGTTATTGCAATTTAGTTAAGTATTATTGTGTCCTTCAGTTCCAAAATATCAAATTTCGGCAAAATCAAGGGGCGTCTAAAAAATATTAAAGATTGAGGATGTCGTGAATTAACTAATTTAGAATGTGAGATATTCAAAAATAGATAAAATTTTATTTAGAGAACAGATAAAATTTTATTATACATAGACTTATACTCAGTTTCCAAAATAAAAAAATAAACAACTGTCTACATTTGATTCAATAATGCTTCGTCACTGCTGACTATCTACATGGAAAGAAATATTTGACATGGTCATAAAATACATTTGCATTAAAAGAAATATATGAGTCTAGTGCAGAAATTTTTAATTGTACCATATTCAACAAAAAAAAAATAAACCAAAAAATTATTTTTTTATGAGAATTTCAAAATCTGTCATGTCTGTAAAAAAAAGTGGTTTTTGGGTTTATTTTTATTTTTTAATATGGTACAATTAAAAATTTCGGAGTCTGGTGACTAGAAATAAAAAAAATAAGAAGGAAGGGTGTAGGAACTAAAATTATGAGAGTGGTGAACGGAAATAACGTGGCGTTGGATACAAATTTAAAGATCACGGTGAATGCAGATAGTGTAAATAACAGAACTCACATAAGACATCTCAAATAGTGACAATCAAAATCAGATTCGCATTTTTGGAACAATCGAGCCTCTATGCATATTTCTTTTGCCTTCTCCGTGAATCAAAATAGATTGGTGGCTCCGGATTTTAACAGATGGGTAGTGGATGTACAACTGCCCTCCCCACTCAACCACGCTTATAATTTGCCATGATATGATATGAAAGGATACTCATTTCTCCCACTCAACCATGCCCAATAAAATGTACTAAAAATGGCCAATTATGTTTGAGATCATGGGGCGGACCTGTATAGAGCCAGGGAGTCAACTGTCCTCACCTCTCACTCTCTGGATTTTGAATTTTTATAGAAATTTATCGGAACGGACCAACTCAAAATATTGCAAATTAGATGTCAGTGTACTGAAAATCACAACTTAGAGTATTTTTAATTTTATTTTTTATCTAGTATCTGATTAGCTAATGAGTTTGAATCCTATTAGTTATTTGATTGCCCCCTCACGAAAATTCTGAAGATCATGCTACAATATCATAATAGATCTAGGATTCATTGATAAACAATCATCTACACAATCTACAATCTAGAAAATAAAAGCTCCACCAAGAGTACCAATATATATTTGCATGGCTAATGACCCAAATTAAGCAAAATACTGACAATTTTGCCCTCAAGGTTGGTCTCTACCTAATATTTGCAATACATGCACCTATTTGTCATATGCACACATTGTTTTTTTTTTTTTTTTTTTCTTTTTTTGGTAATAAGAGGATTGGGATCAAGTAGGGGTGTAAACGGAGCGGATTCGGAGCAGATAATACTAATACCATATCCGCATCCATTTTTCAACAAGCGGATACGGATACGGATAGTAAACGGATATCAAAATTGAAAACCATATCCGTCTTAAATGGATACGGATACGAAACGGATAATCCACGGATACGGATTCGAATATGAATATGGAGCGGATAATTATCGGATATTAAGTAATTATACTAAATTTCATAATTTTAAATTACCTAATTTTATTACCTAAATTGACAAAAATTTAATAGACTTTTAAGTTCGCACAGTGATGATTATGCATGACTAATTACTTATTGGTTCAGAGAACCAATCCATTATCCTAATAGACTATATGATTTTTCGATCAAGATTCTTGGACTTAAACGAATATGTATGTTTTTTGAGAATTTCGCAAGGGTGAAATGAATTGAAAGCTGTTGAAAGATTAAATTTCGCGGATATATACGGATATCCGCTCTGTTTATATCCTCACAGAATTATCCGTATCCGTTTCCGCATTATTTTTCCATATACTAAAATTATCCGTATCCGTATCCGTTTAATCCGGATACGGATAATAAGTGGATTCGGAGCAGATTATCCGCGGATAATCTGTATCCGTTTACACCCCTAGGATCAAGCCATACGATATCCTTTCAAATCTCTGTTATTACCAAAATATTTTTTTTTTCATTCGGATTTTGAACTTATGACTATTCACATTGGAGGACTTGTGACTTTATCGCTAGACCAAAAGGTAATTCATATATACATTATTTTTTAGTAAAGATTGGAGGTCAAGTTATCAAATTATTTAATACCCACAACAAATTTCTTCTTTCAGATTTTGAGCCTGTGATCTCCCACACAATCTCTCACACAAAAAGTATTCTTATATACATCATTTATATATATAAGAAAAAAATTAAACTCATTCAGACAAATCAGATGTTGCTGCAATGCCAATTCTTCTTAAAAGGTGATTATACAACATTAATCCTTCAATCGCCTCGTACAACCATTAGTAAAATTCTTACTCATTATGTGCTTTGTGCTTTGTGATAGGGAGAAATTAAATGATGCCGCAGGATATTCCAGAAGCAAGAAAATGATATCGAAATGATTGCATGGTTCACTGAGTTTTTTTGAAAATGTATTTTTTAAGACTGTTTTTTTTGCGTTGGCAGGTAGTTACACCGAATACGTATCATTTGTACAAATTTAAAAGAGAATTTTTGAGTTAATACATCTCATTTGTCTGATTTTAGCACATGGACCTTTTAATATTAGTACGGATCTTAAAGCTGATCAAATGATTCAGATGCATTAATTCAAAAGATTTTCTTTAATTTGAGTTAATGCAGAGAATACGAATTCTAATACAGTATTTATAGATAAAGAAGGTGGTATTAAAACTGGCGACTCATATCTCATTCTACTCAGGTATTGCAATCTGAATTTGGTGGTAGGGGGGCCGTCATTTTTATTCATGCCCACTAATCCCTACAATTCCCCAACTCTGCCCAGAAATCTGAAATTTCGTCAAAAGTACCCAAACCGGCCACTAAACCCGCGGTTTCTAATTTTTATTAGAAACCGGCTACTAGACCGCCGGTTTCTAATAAAAATTAGAAACCGCGGGTTTAGTGGCCGGTCGCTCAAAAAAAATAATTTTATATATATGTGTGCACTGTTCCGAAATTTCCTCACAATTCATTTCATCAAATTTCACACTATCTCTCCTCACATTCTCTCTTTCTCCCATATTTCTCCTTTTCTGCCTGCTTTTGCAAGTAAGTCCCTATATATTATTTTATATTATTCAGTAGGCCAAAATAGTTGTAAATTGGTACCAATTGTTATAAGTTGTTATAAATTTATTAGAAATTGCTACCAATTTTATAAATTGTTTAGAAATTGTTTAAATTTATTAGAAATTGCTAGAAATTGTTATAAATTGTTAAAATTAATTAGAAATTGCTATAAATTGTTTAGGAATTGTTTTAATTCATTAGAAATTGGTACCAATTGTTATAAATTGTTAAAATTTATTAGAAATTGGTATTAATTGTTAAAAATTGTTAAAATTTATTAGAAACTGTTAAAATTTATTAGAAATTGGTACCAATTGTTAGAAATTGTTAAAATTAATTAGAAATTGCTACCAATTGTTATAACTTCTTATAAATTTATTATAAATTGCTACCAATTGTTGACTATTGTTATAATTTATTAGAAATTGGTACTAGTTGTTATAAATTGCTACCGTTTATCAGAAATTGTTAAAATTTATTAGCAATAGTTAAAAATTGCTACCAATTCATTAGAAATGTACCAATTTTGTTCCAATTGTTATAAATTGCTACCGTTTGTTAGAAATTGTTATAAATTGCTACCAATTCATTAGAAATGTTAAATTTTTTTTTATAAATTAGGTAGTTTAGTATAGTTTAGTATAGTTATAAATTAAGGTATAATTTTGGTATAAATTATGGTTTGTTATAAATTAGGATATAATTTAGTATAGTTATCGAACTTGATAAAATTTTGTATAATTTCGGATAGTTATATAACTTAGCCTAATTCGAAAATAATGAGTATAAAATAGTATAATTAGCTCATTTTAGCTAATTTTAACGCGTTTTTACACAATTTAAGTTTAGGATGGCTGGAGGTAGAGGTAGAGGACGGCCCAGACGTGCACCACAGGTTGAGGCGCCGATTGACACCACCAGTACCGAGCACTTCAGCCCTCTCTTATGGATGCCCCACCCCGAGCACAGGGAATCATTGGCTTCCGTTGAGGTATGCTAGTTTTTGTCCATATACGAAGTTTAAATTTTGTTGTATACATTATGTAATACTTTTGTTGGCTTTCAACGCAGGACGATTATCTGATGGAGGTCAATTTTTACGTCCCTCGGATGCAGTACTTCTCACAGATGGACCCATATCTCATCCGGCTGGGACTATATTAGATTGTGTCCATCCTGCGGGACACGACTCCCTCCATCAATGCATCTCTCATCGCAGGATTTGTTGAGCGATGGCGTCCCGAGACGCACACGTTCCATATGCCTTTCGGGGAGATGACTGTCACGTTGCAGGACGTGAGTGCCCTCTGGGGTTTGCCGATCAGGGGCATTCCCGTAGGCGGAGTATCTGACAGCAGAGACTTCGCCCATGACATCGATCAGTATTTGGGGGCAGATCCGACACAGCTACGGGCCGATAAGGGGAAGTCCAGTTATCACATGCAGAAGACAAAGTTGCGGCAGCACTTCAGTGCCGGTCTGACGGATGCCTCTAGTGATCTGGAGATTCGGAGGTAATAATAATAATAATTTATTTTTCATCTGTTAATTAACTTATGTAATTATAATACTAACCATCTTCTTTGTTTTTACAGATACACCCGGGGTTACGTGATGGACCTCTTCGGTACCGTTATGTTTCCTGATGCCAGCGGCGATGGCATCCCCATGATGTATTTGCGACTTCTGAGGGACTTTGATAACCCGCCGGCCTACAACTGGGGTGGAGCTGTGTTAGCTATGCTGTACCGTAGCCTCTGCACTGCTTGTCAGGTTAGTTATTATGTTGTTTGTTACTTAATTATTTCATCAATTAGTCAAATGAAATTACGACTTATAACCTCCGAAATACAGGTGAAGGCCAAACAGGTGTACGGGCCGGTTCTTTTGTTGCAGCATTGGTCATGGTCACGGCTACCGGTGGGCCGTCCTATGCCAAATAAGCCAGAGCCAGTTTGGGGACAGCCGCAAGATGATCAGGAGCGATGGCCGGTCTACGGCCACCGTTGGCATGGTATCCACCACTATCGGGATGAGGGGCACGGACGCATCGTAGGTATTAGGTTGGTGCGTTTACAGCTGAATAACCTGGACGAGTCGCAGGTGCAGTGGACACCATACGCAGATCTGTATGCGGCTGAGGAGTTGCCTCTTCGTTGTCTTGAGGAGCGTGACAGCTGGTGGTACCGAGGCCCGCTAGTCTGCTTCTGGATAGTAGAGCACCACTATCCAGATCGGGTACTTCGGCAGTACGGAGAGGAGCCATTGATCCCAGTGGAGCCGGCATTACCCAGGCAGGAGATCAGGAGACTGCACAAGTAAGAAATTTAATTAATTATCGATAACCTCTAAATTATCTGTTACATTTTCATTGCAACTAACATTTAATTGGCAGGATGTCGCACGCCGGCGCTATGGAAAGAAACTGGCGCCTCGAGTTACCAAATTATTACGTAGAGTCTGAGATTCTGGCTGAGCCTCAGATATATCAGATGCCTGATGAGATGACTCAGACCCCAGGATCTCATCTGCTGAGGTACAGGACTTGGTACTCTAGGGTTGGCGGGGGGTCATTATATCTGAGGGGCGATTATAGTGCATATCTCCGTCAGCCACTGCAAGAGGATCTATCAGGTCACCAGCCTACCGGACGTCGCTGGGCTCGCTGGGTAATTAATCCAACACCTTTATATTATATGTTCATTAAACGGTAATTACATAAATATGTTGACTAATATATGTTTTTTTGTTCAGATATTACTGCCGATTAAGGCCGCTGCGCATGCCATCAAGATGCTCGGGGTGAAGGGCTGGCGAAGAGTTGGATGGAGTCAGTTGCAAGATCATGGCCAACTCATTGAGGATGCCGGATCTGGTGGGCGTCTGATCAGCATGTTGCGCGACGCCGGAGAGAACATCGATTGGCGGGCAGTAGATCCAGACGAGCCAGATGCGCCGGCTGTATTCACTCGGGATATGCCATCTCCACCCCGTGTGGATGCAGACTGGGACTATTATCAGTGGGTGCTGTCTAATTCCGGCTGGACTGCCTACTATAACTCTGAGGGACGTCCAGTGCAGCCACCGGTAAGTCGTATTTGTTATGAGTCGAGTTAGTTCAACTTTTGCCACTAATACAAAAATTTATATTATTATTTGATTTGCAGGGTCCAGCTAGCATGCCACCGCCGCCACCGCCATACGAGTCTGCATCTTACGACCATATGGAGGATTATGGGGTGACTATCAGTTTCGATGAGATTGAGTCCCTATCACCTTCACAGCCGGGACGATACCCTACGGCGATGGCACACGATGGCGAGGCTAGCGGGTCACAGGCCCCTTCTGACTTTGCGGAGGGACTGGCAGACTCTATATTCTCTACACCCCCGCCTCCTCCAGCTACTACTATGGGGGATGATGATCCGTGGGAGACAGGATCACGTCTCAGGAGAGAGGCAGAGGCTGCTGCTATTGCTGCAAGTGATGCGGTCTGGACGAGGCTGGGCGACAGACATAATAGAGAACATCCAGCCCAGCGATACTCCCCTTCTCCATTTAGATGATGATAGGTTGTTACTTTTGTTGTTCCCGTAGTATTTACATTTCGATCTGTTATTTTTATCATTTTATGGTTGTATTATCTATCTCTGGCTATTTATTTATATTTCCTACTCTATCGTTTGTCATTTGGATCTGTTATGTTTGTCATTTGCATATCGTTTACATTTTGAGTCGAGTTCCTACTTTATCGTTTGATACTTACATTTATTGTCTTAAAAACGATTCGTAACATATAACATCAAAATTCTAAAATTGATAATTCCGAGCGAATTTGAAATTAAAAGTACATCACGATCGCAAAATAATTATTACAGACATTGCAATATTACTACTTCTCAGAACTCGTACGGAAGGTACATGGAACAAAATCAACGTCTGAGTCTGGTTCGGTCGTAGCAGACGAAGAGACAGTCTTACATGTTTTTTTTTGTTTTGACCTCGCCGGTAACAGTCACACGAGGCGGAGAGATAGTCCTACCTGTATTTTTCTTTGGAAACATTAGTTTTATTTTGATGTAAAGGCTTTCGGCAAAATCATCTTCATCATTGGCTTGGTGTTTAGGAAACACATTCTCCCATTTATCTTTGCCAGCACCTGACGATTGATTTGGTGTGTTTTTGCTCATCGTTTTTGCCTAAAGAAAAGCAACATATTAAACCAAAGATAATATAAATGAAGTTCTCAAAAAAGTTACAAGTTAATATAATAAGTTCTCAAAATAATAGTTCACAGTCACTCTTATGTTCAACTATTTTTTCTGAAACGAAATCCACCTAACATTCGAGACCCAAATGATGGCTTCTTTGATGGCTTTGGTTGCGTATCAGATGGCGCTGCCTGGCTACTAGATGCCCTTGGTTGCCTAAAAGACGAGCTCCTTCTTTGTTGTACAGGAGCACTACTTGGCTCTACCTCCGCTCCAGATGGTGCTGCTTGGCTAACAGATGCTCGTTCTATCCTGAGAGATGATCGCCTTGGCTGCTCTACATGCGCACCCAATGGATCTGCTGCAGACATAAACGACCATGCAGTACGTTCTATCCTGAGAGATGACCTCCTTGGTTGGACAACTGACGGCTCTGCATGGCTACCAGTGGCCTCTCCTGGCACTGAGAAGACATCTCCCATTGCCTCGGCATACATAATGGATGCATCCAACGAACTTGTGGTTCTGCTACGCCTTGACCCAGATGACCCCCCTGTAAGAATTCGCTCATTTTCTTCCGCAGCTGCTGTATTTTTTGCCTCTACATTTCATAATAGAGTCAGTTAAATCATGAAATTATAACGATATATAGGATTTTGTGAGTGTTACGTACCTCTCCTACGTCGGTCGGTAGTTGAACGGCGAGCAGTATGCCCCTTTTGGCGACCGCTCAACTCATCCATGTTTAATAATCAAAGCATCTCCTTCAATCTCCTCGGCTTCTTCTTCTTGGCTCCTCGTCTGAACCTCTGGCCGTACCACTTGTCTCCTCCACAATTACTTACCAGGTTGGCTGCAATATGCTGTGAACAGAATCTGTGCTTAAAAAGTTCTTCTGACCATCCGTATTCTGGGTTAAGAGCAGCTCTAATTCCTAAGTGTTGATCCGATAGAACACATACAAAAGTGTTAACTCCAATCACTTCGTTCCGTAGCCACTGCAAAAAAAAACCCCATGTTGGACCAGACTCCTTCTCCACAATTGCAAATGCCAGAGGCAGCAACTGGTTCTCGGCGTCATATGCACAAGCTATCAGAAGCCTCCCTTCATAACGCCCAGACATGAAACATGCATCTATACTGATCACTGGTCTCAGGTATCGAAATGCTGCAATACATGGACCAAACGCCCAGGCTACTGCAACGAAGTGTTCAACACCTTGCATAATTGCACCTATGCTTTCTTGGATTGGACTGGTTACAAACTTCTACTTTGAGCCGGGATTCTTATCGCATATACCTATTAGTAATTTTGGCAAGAAGCTGTATGAACCCTCCTAACTCCCGAATTGTCGTGCTATTGCAAGCTCACGACCTCTCCACAATCGGTTGTATCTCGGTTCACAGTTGTTGTATTTAACCCTCACACAGTTTGCGACTGATTGGATGCTCATAGCCGGGTCCTTTTTAATAGAATCCTCAATAATATCAGCAATAATGGACGCAGTAAGCATTGCATTGTCTGTCCTTGTGTGATCAGTCCTGCATGTGTGAGGATGGTTTTGCTCTGTGATAACCCATGCATCCCCGTCACCCGTTGGTTGAGCTCTGAGTTTGAAACTGCAATCTTTATCCTTACAAACCACAACCATTCGAGTCTTGTCGCTTTTTTGCCTTTCAACCTCCTGATTCTTATCAACGTGGTACTCGTTAATCTTCTTATTCAGATCAGCTTTGTTTCTAAAATATAGCCCGGCTGCCAGGTCACTACTGTACGTGATTCGGGCACCGAAAAATCCGATATCAGCTTCTTGAAAGCCAGATGTATCATTGAAGCATTCGAACGAGTGCGTGCTGGCCCTGCCATTGAATGGGTTGATACGAACTGATCCTTCTCCACCCCCCGAAGCACCATCTTCACGTAAACCCTCCAAGTGGTCCGAATCCCATTCTCCTTCATATTCATCCGTCGTTTCCAGTGTATATTCTGGAATTTCATTCATGTTTTCAAAATCCGACCCGGCACGCTCATCTGCTGGTACTGGTAACGGTCTGGGGTGAGGTGGTGATTTTCTTAGTGGTGATTGAGGTAATGGCAATGGAATTGTGTTATGGATTGGTGGTTCAGGGGTTGGCTCGAAATATGGACCAACGGGGGTGTATGGTTCGGCATATGCAGTAACGGGGTTGTATGGGCCTATGTCTGGTGGTGAGTGTGGTTGGAAACTTGGACCAGTTGGGGTGTATGGGTCCATAACTGGTTCTGGGTGTTGTTGGAAACTTGGACCAACAGTGGTGTATTGTTCTATGACTCGTTCTTGTCCATAGTTTGGCGCCACCGAATTTTGTCCCGAACTACTCCCACTTTCGTCTTTTTTAATTCTCTTCACGTACAGTTCCATAAAAGAAAACCCCTGCTCCTTAAACTTGTTACACAATTGACTCCAAAAAGGATCATTATCTATCGGAACTTGGATATACATTGGTCCGTTCATGGCTCGGGTTGACAGCTTTAAGTCACATCGATTCGGGTTAAAACCCACACAATCATAAATTTGAGACTTCAAGCCCGAAAGGGAGGTACCCTCTTGAACAACAAAAGAATGCGATGGCAGTTTGGAGTAATATGCTCCTTCTGGACCATGTAGAAACTTTCCATTATAATGTAATGTAACAAGCAACGCCATGACCAACAAACTACATTGTCGTAAATGATAAACATCTTTCAAGTAATCCATTTTTTATTCATAATCCACTGATAAATAATAATAAAAAAAATAAAACATTACTGTACAATGTTTACTATACAGCGTTTACTGTACAAAAATTGATGTTGAAATGTTACTGTAGACATAATAATGTACAAATTACTGTACACAAATTACTGTTGACAGAATACTGTAGAAATTACTGTACATACGTAGTGTACAAAAATACTGCAGGTACTGTACAAAAATACTACAGGTACTGTACAAAAATAATACCGGTACTGTACAAAAATACTATACGTACTGTTCAAAAAAATACCGCAGATCACTGTAGATTCGCTTCTTCGCGTCGTTCTCTTTCTCTCCTCTTTTCTTCTTCTCTAAAAATGGGGCTACTGTACTTTTTGAGAGAAATCGGCTATTAAATAGCTCTAGCCGAAATTAAACATGGAAACCGGCCACTAAACCCGCGGTTTCTAATTTTTATTAGAAACCTGCTACTATACCGCCGGTTTCTAATAAAAATTAGAAACCGCGGGTTTAGTGGCCGGTTTGGGTATTTTTGACGAAATTTCAGATTTCTGGGCAGAGTTGGGGAAATGTAGGAGTTAGTGGGTATGGATAAAAATGACGGGTAGGGGGGAGTCCGATCATTATTACGAGAATTAATAATATATAGCTCATTAGAGAACTACACATATAACACATGTTGATAACTCTATTTTGATCCTACTAAAAAAAAATGATCTCTCTGCGAATAATACATCTAAAAACAGACATATGAAAACTCTGCATGAGTTCTTTGTTTAAGAAAAAAAATAGCGCAT
Organism: Carex arenaria; assembly: GCA_964058825.1. NCBI lineage: Eukaryota > Viridiplantae > Streptophyta > Magnoliopsida > Poales > Cyperaceae > Carex > Carex arenaria. The sequence continues at coordinate 610,270 of CAXKVW010000159.1, forward strand.
TAATTAGAGCAGCACTTTCCTTGAAGAGCCTGAAAAGCAATTGCAAATGATTGACTAATAACAATTGTATGGGCATCTTTTAATTATAAATATAATTTGGCGGCCGCTGCCAAATTTTTCACCAAAAAAAATAGTATTGTTTGGGCATCCTATCAACCGTGTGCTTCTTTTGAAATAACAATTAATTGTGTGCTTTTATGCCCATCATCTTTTCTTTTTCTGGAGTAATACCTAATCTCTCTTCACATGCAGTAGAAAAGCGCACATAAGGCCATAAATTAGCCTCTGTACCATTCCCCCCATGTCGTCTCGTGAAAACTTCAGTCCTTAATTTCATATTCGTATCCTCTCCATTTGGTGCACAAATTAGCACAATAATTTCCCTGTAATTTTGATAGTAGAGAAACAAGGAATCATCTCATGTAGATCGACTATGGTTTCTAGTACATTTTAATTTTAAGATAAGTGAGAGCACAAATATCTATGACGTTTGGAAGAGAGGGCAACAATCCTCATCAGCCAGGGTCAAAGCCCTCTTAAATGCGGCCTAGGTGTTGGACGCTTGGGCACTATAGCGAGAAAGGACTAGGAGATTATTTTCTAATAAGACACGACCAGTGTATATCCTAATTCATGATACGGCCTTAGATGTTGTCTTGGGCGTTTGGAACATACTATTACCTCTTAGAAACAATCTTCTCGAGATAATGTAGTTATTTATTTTAGTTTATTTTATTTACAAAGTCTGTGTTGATATCTAGTATGGATATCTTTATATTATAGTAGGCTGGATAATATATAGACAGTTTGAAGTTTGAACTTTTGTAAATAACTTTACATATTTTTTTATTATCAATATATAGTTATTAAATATTAATACTTTGTCGAAAACATTAAAAAAAATTAATAGTTTATGAACACAAATGATCATGATTTATAACATCATTAGAGACCGAAATTCCAATAAAATATAACATTATTAGAGACCGAAACTCCAATCCCTCCATTTATGTCCAAAAAAGAGATAATAGACTAATGACCTAATCAAAGCAATTGCCAAACTTGAAAAGTTTTGCATGCGGCCGAAGAGAGAAATGTTAAGAGGCTCCAAACAGAGGCGACACATGTCGTCCTTGCCTTGCGTCGGACAAGCAACGAGAAAACCAGAGTTTGGCGCTATGCTTCACATGTGACCAGCGTCCCCATCCCTTCATACTTTCGGGTCGGGTCGTACTTTTTCGAACCCGATACTCATTACTATACTGCATCTCATAAATAGTGTACATATGCATTGGAAAGACTAACATTTAAGATGTAGTAAATGAGGTAATTGCATTCAAATTCTATGCTAAAATTAATATTATAAAACTTAATTTAGTATTTTTTACTTCATGAAAAATAAAATTTATCAAATAGTACAAATAAAAAGTAGGAGAAAGTTTTCATCTTACATGCAAAATAATTGCAATTTCAATTACAAGGACGTGAATCACTTGCATGCTAGAGTTTAACAATTTTGTTAAAGTAGCGGTCTGCTTAACAATTTAAGTTATAAGGAGTCCCTAAGTACTAACACAGCCAAAAGCTCTGTTTTTTTGACCGAATTAATTAGATGGGCTAATCGGATTTGGATCTAAAATATCTGGTGAGTAACAGGAATCAGGATCGCAGCAACAATTAATATACTGACTGCATGACTACATACATGTGAATGAAGGGAAGCCACGGGCGCCATAAAGTGCAAATAAAGTGTCACCTCCCTCCTTTCCTTCAATTCGCATCCTCTGAGATATCTCAAACTTTGCGTGACTTTTTGGAATATCTCAATCGTTCAAATACATTCTACACGAATCTCTAAGCTCAGATAATACTGGCCCATACGGTTTCCCGAATAGGCACCGGACACGTTGGTCACGCAAAAATTGAGATATCTCAGAGGATAGCACCCCCTTTCCTTTCCCTCTCCATTCCCATGATCACCACCCCCTCTGTGGCAGTCTGTGGCAGATGCATATACTGCTCTTTGTGTGGCATTTCACTGATATGTCTGTTCAACACAAAAATAAAAACAATGATAAAAATGAGAGAGATTTTTCGGTACTCAGATATTCTTATCCCAGTGAATTGATTGTGGTAGTTTTTTTTGCCCCTCTCTGGATGTTTAATTGGTAAATTTGAGTTAAATTTAGAGTTAAAATTAAAATATTTTTTTTAAATTATGATTGGTAATTATAATTATAAGTTAAAACATCAGAAATTACGTGTCAAAACATTAGAAAGTATAAGTTAAAGCATTATTTTTTTATCGATTATCCAATTAGTTAATGGGTATAAATTCGGTTAGTTATTTAAATCCGATTTGATATTTTTTTTGCCCTTCCTAATTAAAATTTTGGACCCGCCCCCGCATATGATGATATTTTCTGTCATATAAGTAACTTTATTTAGTATTCCTGCAATTTATTTTTAATTTTTAATTTGTGAGACTCGCTTAATATTTTAATATTTTTCATTTGTACATCATAGAAATAGGTTTGTCAATTAACTACAATTGCTAGCTATTTGATAATTTCAACATGATTATTAAATAAAAAGACTTTTTAAATTAACAATAAATGTTGCAATTGCCACGGCAACTTATTAAATATTAATCACAGAAAATCTAGAGGCTCTTTGTGATATACAGTTACATGGTAACCACCACATTCTCTCTCTACTGGTAACATTCACGAGTTAAGTTTACATTCTAAGTACACATCTAGAAGCACCGCCACTGGATAAAGCAACTCTTGTCGCTTTTGCTCTCCCTTTCTTTCTGTATTTAAACATCCTCCCCTTATAAATACCCTTCTAAATACCCTTCTATACATTACTCACCTAGCTCCAAAGACAACATATATACTAACACTGAATTAGATATAAAAGGGGAGTACATTATAAATTTAATTGGCAAGAACTCAAGGAAGTAATGGGAACAACACAATGTCTGGTATTGTTGTTGCTTCTTGAGTTATTGATATGCATGCTATGCATTGCTTCTCCTACCAGTAAGTCTTTTCTCGCTCTGAGATTAATTTCTTTCTCTTAATGATGAATGTCTTTATCTTATCTTGAGATGATAAATATTGACCATGTATTCTTATTTATGTTATTTTTTTTTTCATGGGGGCAGATGGGTGGTATGACTACACTGCTTATACTGAGGTAATGATATGGTTCTCTACATGAATTTCCTTATATTTAATTTGTCTTTTACAATCATCTTTTAATTGCTGATAGTTAGCAAAATGAGAAATTAGCGAGCATAGTTTGTACCCTTTTTTTTCATGGCATTGTTTTCCTTCAAGTAATTTAATAACTCCATCTTTTGCTATTTGCTAATTAATTAATATTATAAGTACTGTTACGTTGGTGTTTGGTATTAATTGCAAATTAATGATTAGATTCTTGTTGTTTTATCTGTTAGAGTTTTGGATGTTAATTTGTATGCACTTATGCATGATTTTGAGCAATGTTGTAAAATGCGGTTTTGTTCATGCATGCGGAAGGCCACTGCATACCGCATATGCGGAATTTCATGCGGACTCATATATGCGGATTTTAAATTATATATTAATTTATTTCCATTCAAAACATGCAATATATTCCCATTAAAATCATTCAAATAATAAATTCGCACATATGTGAACCAATATGCGGACATATGCAGTTCAATCGCACATATGCAGACTAATATGCGAAAATATGCGGAAATATGCGGCCCAATATGCTGCCGCATATGCAAAACCGCATATTTGAGACCCCATGGAAATTTTTATGTGGAATCGGACTGCATACGCATATGCGGCCGCATGGACCGCATTTTACAACACTGATTTTGAGAAATGTCAAGTGGTTCTATGGGGTCGTACTATATTTCAAATTTTCTTTTCCTTTTATTTTAAAACTAGAAAAGAAGCCATAATTACTGGTTAATTGAAGTATATATTTTCTAGTCATAAAAAGGGAAAAGTTTGATGTACTTCTGGAACACTATTAATCCGTTTATCATTAGATATCAATTAGACTGAATAAACTTCAAGTTATTTTTTATTTATTGAAAAGAATTGACTTGTAGTTCTTAATTAGGTGGAATTATAATCATGCAAAGAGGTTGTTGCATTTGTGTTAGTTGTTTACAGTGATTTGCATTGTACCAGAGAATGATAATTAATAATATTTTTTTCAACAATGAGACATTCCAACTTCTAGTACATATTAATTAACACAAGAGGCACATTAAATATAGACATTAATTATACAGGAATAAAAGAACCAAGAATCCTGCCAAGTACAAACTACATAAAGTCCAACTTTTAAATTGCACAGGTGTAAGTACCAGCACCTTTTAAAACATTCTCCCTTTTTTCTTTTCCTTTTCTCCACCTTTTTTTTTTCTAATTATTTTAATTATCTATCACAACTAACATCATTGTCTTTTGGCATGCAGTGCAAATCTCAACCAGAGCCAGCACTTTACAATGGAGGCATTTTGAGGTATGGAGATAGTGGAGATCATGAAGTTCCTTTCTCATACCAAACAAGTGAAACAGGGGTGTACTCTCCTGCTTTTGTTGTCTATGGTCTCAACCAATCCACTAAATATACTTTCTCCAGTAAGTATATCAAAATTAATTTCTTCCATTTTTTTGTTAAGTTTGGAAAAGGTTTTAATTATTTCAACTATTATTTTTCTAAAATTAAAGAACTCAAACACTGTTAACCAGCATTATTTATGATATAGGTTGGATCAAATTAGAAGGGTCTTACTCATCATTGATCACTGCACGGTTATCGCCGGATACCTCTGGTATCAGATGCGTTGGTACAGTTTTGGCACAGAGTGGATGCTGGTCCTTTCTAAAAGGAGGTTTTGTTTTGGAATCCTCTTCACAGAGTGCAGTTATCTTCTTTCAAGTATGCACTCCCAGCAATTAAATGACTAACTTGAGTTTGAATAATCTATTTAATTTGAACTTTACAGCAAAAGGATTTAACTTGAGAACGTGTCATTCCGATTTTCTGACCAAGTGCCTAAATAAGATGGCTTTCTGTCTTTTACTCCAATTAAATACATCTCAGAAATATTGCTTCAGAAACACGGATTTGGTAACTAATTGAAGGTCAAAACATCCAAGCTTCCACATTAATTTTATTTGTATCTCATATCAAAATATTGTTTGATCAGAATGCAGACAAAAGTGCAATGAAAATCTCAGTGGCTAGTGGTTCGCTGCAACCATTTTCGACAGACCAGTGGGCAATGCATCAACAAGATAGCATCAGAAAGGTATATATTCCCGGAAATGTATCCTAATATAAATTAAAGTTAAGGACCAAACCTAAATCTTATAATTATCTTATTCAACTTGTTAATGTCAAATGTTTAATTTATATTAGTACTCTTCCTGCTCTGAATCTTTAATGTATGAACAGAGGAGGAAGCGTGCCGTGACAGTCCACGTGGCAGACACTCAAGGTAACCGGCTAATCGGTGCATCAGTTACCGTGCAACAAAATTCTAAAGACTTCCCTCTTGGTGCTGCCATATCTGACACATTAATAGGAAACCCTGCTATGCAGGTACATTTTTATTTTATAAGGGAGGCTGAAAAGTATTTATGCATACAAAAATTTACAAAGTTAATGGACTAAATTATAAATTTCAATTTATAGGGGGGCTTAGCTCCCTTTTTCCCTCATTATTATCCGTCCTGATTACAAATTTGTAAAATCAAATATCATTCTAATACTCTTTAATTTCAGTCTTGGTTTAAAGAGAGGTTCAATGCAGCAGTGTTTGAGAATGAGCTGAAATGGTATTCAACAGAGCCTGCGGCAGGTTTGATGAACTACGACTCGGCAGATAAGTTATTGGATTTTGTGCGCGCCAATCGGATCATGGTGCGCGGTCACAATATTTTCTGGGAGAACCAAGATGCCACGCCTGCTTGGGTCAGGTTTATAATTTTTGCCTTTTGTTTTAATATGCATTGTTATTTTGAGTTTCTGAAATTCTAATACTGTCAGCTTATACTGGTATCCTGCATTTGACAGTACCATAAATTTTCTTTTTTCCTGCCAAAAGTACGATTGTAATAACACACTATGTATGAGTGATCAAGTGCTCTATAAGGGTAATATTTTAATGACTAATGAATATCATTTTAATTTAGGAATCTAACTGGAGATGATCTGAGAAATGCCGTGAATGCCCGAATCACGAGTCTCATGACGCGTTACAGAGGTGAATTCGCTCACTGGGATGTAAACAATGAAATGCTGCATTACAATTTTTACGAACAACGGTTGGGGCCGAATGCCTCCATAGAATTCTTCGACACAGCCCAAGATGCCGACCCGCTTGCGACTCTCTTCATGAACGAGTATAATGTGATTGAAACATGTGATGACGTGTTTTCTACCGTGGACACATACGTGGCTAGGTTGAAGGAACTGAGAGACAGAGGGGCTGTTTTGGAGGGGATAGGGTTGGAAGGGCATTTTGGTCGTCCCAATATACCGTTAATGAGGGGTATTTTGGACAAATTGGCAACACTTAATTTACCGATTTGGTTTACCGAAATTGATATATCCAATTCTTTTGATCCACAAACCCAGGTATTATTTGAATTACATCTTAGTTCTCATACAGATATATATTCCATAATTATATCAAACTTGTGGTCTAGTATAACTAAAAAGTGTAATCACAATACAAGAGGCTTCATATTAATTTCTTTTCTAATTTTTTTTGTTAAAGTAGGTCTAAGCCTTCTTTAAAATTTTACTAAATATGGTAATTTCTTTCCTAAATTACTATGTATGTACTAAATTATGATTTAATATACATGAATTGTTTTTTTCTTTCTCAGGCCCAATACTTAGAAGATGTTTTAAGAGAAGCATATTCGCACCCATCGGTTAGCGGCATAATGCTATGGACTGCCATGAACCAAAAAGGGTGCTATCAAATGTGTCTAACTGATTGGAATATGCGCAACCTCCCAGCTGGTGATACAGTTGATAAGCTATTGATAGAATGGGGCACAAATCAAGTAACTGGTGCCACTGACATACATGGCTCCTATAGCTTTCTCGGGTTTCTTGGGGAGTACAAGGTGACAGTGAATTATGCGAATAGGTCGACCGTGGTTTTTCTGTCTTTGCCTCAAGGGGCTGAAACTAGGCATTTGAATGTTCAAGTTTAGGATCTTTTGTGTGTTTGTGTGTGTGTGCTGGTGGGCGGGGGATATATGATTAAAGGTTATAATAGGCCTTTCTTGTATGTTTTAGGCTAAAGAAAGGCCAATGAAAGTTTTAACAAAACTAATTTTAGCCTATATGAATGTACTGGTGATATGAATTTTAATTGAATTTCATGATGCATTCGGGTCTGATTATAATGTTAGTGCTCTGTGTTGAACTGATGCTAGGACTTTGGATCGAGTTTCATAATAAATTCATCTTCAGATGTTACTGTTTTTTTACACTAAATCTAAAGAAAAAGAGGAAGAAAATCTGTGTCCAAAATTCGTCAAATGAGTACTAAACATACTCTTTTCATCAAGTAAAGAAATTATTAAAGATAAAGAACATATTACAATTATTTGCTGATCTACAGGTTTCGAAATTACTGTTTCTCCAGTAATAATTAAAATGCTTACTATTTTGTTCTATTTAATTTCTAGTAAAATAACTAAATAAGTAATGAACATAATCACCAACGTCGAAGTATAGAGTGAGCTATTTTCCTTTTACTAGTTTTTCCAAACATAATTAATTCAGAAGTCGTTACTAACTAGATTTTTCATCTGTGTTTTACTAAAGAGAGAAATTGTATGCCTAAAATGAAGCATCTGAAAACTTCTTTGCAGTTGATAGCTACTGTCAACTTTTCAAAAAAAAAAAAAAAAACTTCTTTGGGCCAAGAGCTAAGAATTATCCCGAGCCGTAACCAGTGCAATTGTTATGATAAAAAAGGAACGGTTCATGATCGAGAGAGTTCGATATTTCTCGCTTACCAGTGGCAGTTACCACTTTACCCCCATATCTCGTGAGGAAAGATGCATCGCCAGACGCCAGTCCCTCCGACCTTGAGTCCGTATTTCAGTTTGAATCTACACCGTCCAATCGATCCTGTCAAAGTATAATATATGAAATCTAGAGGTGGGGTCCAATTACCACAATTTTGAGTAACCACAGAGTTACATCAATGATTTTTGTCATATTCAAAGTCCAAATCGTCGATCCAAACCATTCAACATGATTATCTAAATAAAATGTACTTCCAAATCAAATTTTACATTTTTTTGAATTTTTTTACTATTTGTTAAGATGGGTACAAAAACTAGTCAAATTCAGACTATTGAATTTTGTACCCATCTTAATAAATAGTAAAAAAAATTCAAAAAAAAATGTAAAATTTGATCTGGAAGCATATTTTATTTAGATAATCATGTTGAACGGTTTGGATTGACGATTTGGACTTTGAAAAAAAAAAAAAACTGTTATTGTAACGTTGTAGCAACTCAAAATTGTTGTAACTTGATTCCTCCTCATCTCTTTAAACAAATTGGACGGTCCAGATCAAAACTCATACTTTTGGGTTACCTTCGGTGATATGAAGTATACATTAGATCGGTCAAATTACTGTAGGAGAGATCATTGAATAATATTTATTTTTAATCTTGATAATTTTTAAAACGTAATAAATTAAAATTTAGCATTATACTATTATAGATATGATCTATTAGAACTAGGGTGTTCCCAAGTTATAAACCTTCTAATTTTTTATTTTGTATAGAGTTAAGTAGTTCAAAAGTGTTCAAAAAAATGAATGCATTAAAATTATTTTATAAGCCTTCTAATTTTGACCACTTAACTTTATACTAAATTAATTTAAAATTTTAAAATTTTCACATGTAGACGTATTACTCTTAAGGTATAAGGTAGAAGAATTTCAATAATTTGAATTCGTCATTTGAAACCAATTCAATAAATTTTAAAGTTGAATTCACAAAAAACTTAATAAACTTAGGAACACTCTAATTCTACTTCTATATAATAAACACGTCACGTTTATAAATATCACGAGATTTAGTGTATGATGACTTAAAATTTCAACATCCGAATTTAACAGACTTTTATATATTATTAATAATTTAGGTACATACTATTTTCTGAATTTTATTATTTTAAAGGATACACACAAAAAAAAATCGGTTGTTTAATTTATGCAAGAGAAGAAAATCGACGGATGTGCTTTGTGCTCCCGAATTTATAAAAAAATAAAACGAAGAAAAGGAGAAAAAAGAGAGAAAATAATATTCACTTTACTTTCAAATTAAAATTTTAAAAGAAAAAAAAATGAATGAAATCGAACGATTTTTTTTTTTTTTTGCCAAATTAAATCGAACGATACATACTTATTAATGAAATCCACTGTTCGAAGTCTCCGTCGTCCCATCCAATTCATTTCTCTTCTTTTCTTGGTCAATCCAAGAAAGAGAGAGAGGTCTAATGGAAAGTTCGAAATCGAGCGCAGCTCTCAGGTGGAAGATACTTCGCCGATCCCTCCGACCTCCTCCTTCATCCCTCTCTGGTACCTATAAAATATCTCAGTACCTCATCCATTTTAGGAGTTCTCAGTTGATCGGTCGGTCAGATTGCAATTTAGTACTGGAAATGACGAGTAATTTCAACTTCTAATTTGTTTGAATTTTGAGCAGATCAACCTTGCACTGAGAATGTATCTAGAAGGACTAGCACTGGATTTAACCTGATTAATTGCCGAGTGTTAGAGGGTCAATTAGCTGAAAGTTTGCTGATTTCACGAAGTGGAAAGGACATCTGTATAGCCTATAATTTTCCGATCGGAAATGATAAGGAACTAAATTTGGTGTGAGTTATATAATTATCTTTTTACCATATAGCTTCAATTTTATTTGAATACAATTAAGGAAGAGAAGATTTTACAGTTTATACAAAACTAAATGCAGTCAGAGAAGGGAGGATACAATAGAACTGAATGATTTTGAAGCTTCTACCAAGTATAACATTGACACCACAGGCTTAGTATGTAAGTCCCTTCAGTTATTTAATTAACATTAGGCTTTATACATTTGTGCTTTCTCTTAGTAATTAGAATTGTTAAGACAATATGAATCATAAATGAAGTGGGTTTTTCAGGTATAACCTGCAAAATATGAAAAAACTTGATAAAATTATGACATATATCTACAAATAAGAAGCACTTATTTATATATGCCCCCAGGGAAGAACATAGAAATTTCGTAGAACACAAGCCATGTTTCCTGATTTTATCAAAACATACCCAAATTGGGTATTTTAAAAAGAAAATTAAGAGAGGGAGGAAAGGTGCATACCAGATGTGTTCACATTTATGCAGCACAATATGTGAACTTGTAATATTTTTTTCACTTATTCCTCATTTTTTTGTATTAGGTCGCTGGCCATCAGAAGATGTCCTTGCCTACTACTGTATAAACCATGCAAATATCTTCAGGTGCTTTATTTTTCTTAAAATAAAATGGCATAGAACAATCATACAAGTATCGAATGGTTGAGAATGTTTTGCTCTTTAATCTCGCAATATAGTAACACTATAATAGTTAATACTGATTCCCTGGCTTCTTCTTTTTTTAACTCTAAAAAGGTCCAAAAGAGTGCTTGAACTTGGGTCAGGTTACGGGTTAGCAGGATTTGCAATTGCTGCATGCACTGATGCAAGTGAAGTCATAATTTCTGATGGAAATCCACAAGTTATTGACTGTATCCTTCTAAATAAACATTATAATATCAATATTTGTACATGGATATCTCGAAATTCATACGTTTTGTTCTCTTGTAATTAATTAACCGTCAGATATTCAGCGTAATGTTGACAACAATAGAGAGCTTTTTGGGGACACAAAAGTGAAATCAATGATACTGCACTGGGACCAGGAAATTACGCTGGAATTAGAGAATTCATTTGATGTAATTGTTGCTAGTGATTGGTATACTTCAACTTTCATTTTGCACCTCCCTTTTCTCAAATTTATAATTTTTGCTTTCAAATTATTTTCTTCATTTTGTGTCCTTGAAGAAGGAAAATAAGTGATGCGAGCATTTCAGTAGCATTGCTTATATGCAATGCCTCTGTGAGGTGCAATTTCATGGGTACTTGCAAACTTCAGTAAATAATTTTATACCCCTGCAAGGTGAAAATCATCTGAACTGTCCCTACAGCATATGAAATGGCATATAAAGCCTCCAAGAGCTGTTTATTTCATAAATGGCCGAAGTATACTGCTTGCATGTTAATCTATGCTCGAAGGGAAGGCATGAGGGGGATTTTGGATGATTTTTCCTCATATTATGAGATGAAAGTTTAGCTGGTATTAATTAGATGAGTATATTTGAGGAGCACATATAATAATTTGCTGTTTTCTAGGTGCTCGTGTTTTCAATCTCAGTTTGTTCTTTGTACTTTCTTTATGCATTGAATATTCTATTTGGCTGTGTAGTCCTGTATTAATTTTTTGCATATTTCCCCTTGCATTCCCTCTGTTAGTACTTTCTTCAAGGAATTTCATGAGAGCCTTGCTCGAGTGGTGAAACGACTACTGAAGCAGTCCAAGGCATCTGAGGCTATTTTTTTCGGCCCCAAGAGAGGTGACTCGTTGCATAAATTTATAGAGAGGATAAGAGAGACTGGATTGAATTATGAATTGATAGAGCATTATGATGATTTGATTTGGAGCTCGCATCAGAAATTTCTGGGAGGGAAAGATGTGTCATGGCCTAACTATGATGCAGAGCACTGCTATCCTTTGTTTCTAAGGATCACCATTTCCTGACCAGTATGATCTGACATGCTTCTGATGTGGCAGTATGACATGAAGACATGTCATGAATGCAGGGACTAAAAAATGTTTAGATCATTTTGTTATTTTTTTTTTTTTTATCCTTTTAATCCCTGCTTAAAGATTCTATTGTTCACAGCATTTTATTATCCTTTTGTTATTTTTTTAAGAACGTTGTTGCTATTGCATAACTGCCCTTGGGCATTGTTTGAAATTTTGTTGTAATTGTGAAACTTGAGGGTCAAATCATGAAGTCAGGGGAGACAGAATCGAGATCCAGTGAATCCAACTTTTGGGTTTTAAATCAGGACCGTCCGATTTGAGATGAGCGCGCGGAATGGAGCGCCAGATTCGAGGTGGAGCACACATTCCGAGTTGGAGCGTGCGAGATGAAGCACTGGATGCAGATCGAACAGTCTCAATCTAAAACCCAAAAATTGGGTTACTTTAGGGGATCTGGACCCAGGAGAGACATTATCAACTCCAATACCTTTCTTTGTTGAGGATTAAGATATGTTGACAACTCCATCAATTGAGCCGTCGACCACTCTGTCAACCGCTCCATCGACTGCTCCAGCTGTCTCTAGCATGTCATCAGCTGTGTAAGCACAAGTATGGTGCTACCGACGGTTAATTGAAACCATTTTTTTTTTTTATAATTCAGACCCCAACAACAAGTAACAAATTAACCAATCGGACATGTGTTATGCCATACAACAACACAGATTGAGCCATGTACGACCATAAAACAAGGTTTATTCCAGCATCGGATCAGAATTCGGACAAATCCGTTCCAAGTTTCACGAGGCCCTTTAATATTTGTGAGGATTATGACTGGACGGTTCAGATCCAAATTCAAAATCTGAGTTACTTCAGGATATTTGAATTTCACACACCCTTGATGAGGCTCTTCTTTATGATATGTTCTGCTATTATTTTCAAAGTTTAAGCAGTTGGTTTTAGTACTTCATAAAGATGATTGAATTTTCAGTTTCAGATCACCAAGACGTGTCAAGTCATCAAGTAATTGCTAAATTGCTAAATTATAATAAATGTTCATCAATTTTGGATATGCCTAATGCAATGTACATAATTAATTATTTTTATACGATTATTTATTACAAGAATTATATTATATTTTTACGTGCAATTTATTTAGCTTTTTCTAAGAAAATTCGTAGTTCGTGATTCGATTCAAGTTTGATATGAAAAAGTTCGTAAAAAATTCGATTTGAAATTGAGTTCGTTCGAAATTAATTCAAGCCCAACTCAAACTGGACCTAGTTCGTTCGAAATATGTTCGCGAACTATTCTAGTTTGAATCTCAAAGTAACGTTAACCGTTGATTTTCGTTGATGACTTATGTTCGTTGATGATTTAAAAGTTAAAATATAAGGTCGCCTAGCCACAAGTCATAACTCGTAAATCGTAACCCTTGCTTTCAGTTCTGAAATCCTAGCCGATTTTCACCTCTTGCTCTCAACAACTACGATCATTTTTCCTTGTCTTAAAAAAATTCGTAAAAAGTTCGAAATTGAGTTCCTAAAAAATTTAATTCAAAATTTAGTTCGTTCGAAATTAATTCAAACCAAACTTAGTTCAAAAGTAATTCAAATCAAACTCAAACTAAAATAAGTTTGATTTGATTTAGTTAGTCTACAGCCCTAACCAATACTACATAAAAGATCTTTAAAAGGACCAATACTACATAAAAGATCTATTAAATGAATTATATGAAAAATAATACAAGATTTGAAAAAATATCACGCTATCTAAATATAATGTTCAGAATCTTGAGACATATGAACTTCCTTTATTTACCCGTATCTGCCTCAATTAATAAATCCTGAAATGGATAATTGAGACATCAGACATGCAATTAGCAAATAGAAAACGCGCCAACCAGAAACAAGAACATAGAATTAGAAACCCGTGCCTCAAGAAATTCGTTGGTCCAAACTTGAGCCCAACTCTTCTTTCAATTAGTCAAACCAGTCCCTCTCTATCCTCCGTGCCCCAAGAAATTCGTTGGTCCAAACTTGAGCCCAACTCTTCCTTCAATTAGTCAAACCAGTCCCTCTCTATCCTCCGTGCTCCAAGAAATTCGATGGTCTAAACTTGAGCCCAACTCTTCTTCGATTAGTCAAAACCAGTCCCTCTCTATCCTCCGTGCCCCAAGAAAAAGGCAACAAATTTCATTTTTTTTTTCGGTTATAAAATAAAGTCTTAATCACTGGAGTACACATTTACATTTTTTTTAGTATTTACGAGATAATATATATTGACTAGTGTAATAATGTTGAAAAAACAGATTGTTTAGTTTGACTAATCTGCTGATTAGTTGTTGGTGGTGACCAATTCGTTACGAATCATCCGTTTTTGTTTATACGGTCAAATTAGACTAATTAGATGGTCACTTTTATTATTATTTTTATTATTTATTTGTTAAATGTATCATATACTTTGTCTTGTTTTATCTGAGTTTTAAATAATAATTTCTTAAAATTTTATTAATTAACAATGAAACTAAGTTAAAATAAGTTTATTCGATAAGTTTGATGAGTTAAATTAATTATTTTTAATTATATGTACATAACTTAATGAAAACACAAAATTATTTGTAAAAGTCTGATTAATCGGCAGCATACTGATTTATCGCTGAACATTGTTATATCCGTCGGACGAGCACATACCATTATTATTTACAACACTAATATTGACATTACTTATTTAAGGGAGAATTTCATGTATCCCCCTCAAAAACTTCAATATTACATATTTCCCCCTCAAAAACTTATAATATCATATTTCCCCCTCAAAATTACAAAAACTCACATATTTACCCATTTCTTCAATGAAATATATTAATATATGTAAAAATAATTAAATAATAATATTTCAGATTTTAAAATTTACTTTAGACCATTATACCCTTCATTCCTCATTCTTTCTCTCCATCTTGTCCGTCAAACGCTCCAGCCAAAATTTTGTCTTTACAGATCATTGAAGAACCAATCATCCAAGACATGCAATTCACGACATACTAATTCTTATATTCTTACTGGTCTTTGAGATTAAATTAATTCAAAAGTTTACTGAGAAGGGGATTTTTGAATCCATCATCAATCATCCATGTGGTACTTGTCTTTGAGATTAAATGCACTGGGGAGGGGAATCGGTGGGTGAACAATTGGTAGCTGAGGAAGGGAGAGGAGGTCTTCGTGATTGAGAAGAAGGCTCTTAAGTTTGGCTATGGTGTGATGTTGTAAGGTCACCCATTGAATCAGCACTACTTTAAACCAAGAGAATTATTTTCCCTGTAATTGAAAATCTTGCGAGTTCTTATAAGACATGGTCTTTCTGATTATCTTGATGTCACCACTCGTCCTTCTCAGTTTCTGAATTTAACTTATATTCGGATTTAGTCCTTGTAGGCTTGAACTAGTTTGAGAACTATTGGAAGTCCATTTGTACCTTAGTATGATGATGAGACATAGTTTACATAGTTGACAAATAACATGGATAGGGCCAGCAGGACCACGAAAAATTCCCATGAGGTACTATGTGGTATGCCACGAAACAATTGAGTGAACTTCAAGTGGAATTGGCATACCAGGAAAAATTCACATGAGGGATCAGGTACCTGCATCGGTATCTGTACTAGTACCACTGGTACAACAACTAGTATCAAAGATGGTGCTCAGGACAAAGCCATAGTATCAAAATCTTAACCTGAGATATCAGGAACAAAATTATTTTTTTCCAAATTTTTTGTTTGTTTTACCAGAACTATACTAGGCACTGGTACGCGATTGTGCTTGGATCAATATCAAACTTCTTTATTTAGTCAACTCACTTTATTTAGGTTTTTGTTTATTGAACTTTATTAGGTAAGCGGTTTGGCTTCTGGAAAAAAGTTCCATCTGACAATTTTTTGCTGGGGATAAATTTGATCTTCTATTTTTATTTTAAACTTTGCTAGAATTATACTTTTCCATAGACTGCACTAACAAGGATTTCTAAAATTGTACCACTCCTAAAAGTGCCACATTCATATCATGCAAATTTAAGATCCGCAACAAAGTAGAAACGAGAAACGTGAAAGTGCATGCTAAATGAAATTATGCAATTATTTTGTTTTGCCTTAGCGACTGAGATTATTCTGTTTGATGAATCTAAAGAGTGGTTCCCCATTGAGTGGAGTGCTAAACTTATTTTGTTGTCTTACCAGCTGAGATTATTGTTCGAGCTTCATTTCAATTTCCTTTGAAACTCAAATGTCTTGAGCTATGTGTCTATTTAATTTTTACTGTTACAAACACTATGTAATTGCCAATCAATGATATCAAAAGAGGACATGACCCCCATTTTTCTCAGAAAAGAAGAACCTCGGTCCGGTATTGGAAATGGTTTTTTTATCATTCAAAATCTGTTCGTTTTATACCATACGAATTTGAATTTCTTATCTATTTTTTCATAAAGCGATATAGGCTTACAGTGGGGCGAGCTGTGAATTTAATCTGAAAGAGGAAAGAAGCTACTAGTTTCTTTTAATTCTAATAAGGGTAAAATAGGAATTATAAATTTAGAAGGATGATAAATTTAAAATTAATGAAAAAGTTGATAATTTGGGTAAATATGTGAGTTTTTGCAATTTTGAGGGGGAAATATGATATTTTAAACTTTTGAGGGGGAAATACGTAATATTGAAGTTTTTGAGGGGGATACATGAAATTGCCCCCTTATTTAATAACTTAACAACTAACAAATCAATTTAAAAAATGGGAATACATTTTATGTATTTTAGTCAGTTTCTATTATATTAGATTTGAAAATCAATTAGTAAACCAATAAATGATTTAAAACAAATTAATAGTTGTAACATTAATTAATTAGTGAACAAATAATTTCAAGTTTCATCAAATGTGATATATGATCTATCTAAATTAAAAGAATTACACATTTATAATTTGGAATATCATACTTACAAGTCTCCATCCCCTGAATACCCTCAACTATTTTGATAACTTCTAAGAAAAAAATATATATTTTAAAGGCGAAACATGTATGTTTGCATTTGAAGTAATCAACTATGCATTTTAGGGATTTTGGACGAGTATGAAAATTCAAGAAATCCACTGATAAATGTTAAAAATGGGCGACTGAAATAATTTTTCCAAATTTTAAATAAACGAGTACGTATATTAAAATTGTTAAATTACATTCTACAATAATAACAATAATAATTTAGCGTGAATTTCACAGTAATCAACTTTAAAATTTAGAGTGAGCAACAAAAGTTCATAAAAAAAAAATTAAAATGTGACATCATATCTGCAGAATTACTATCACCTAGTATAACAAAAAAAAAGTTTGTTTAAATCCAGACTATTCAATCATAATTCACACGAATATCAAAGGATTTCCACATCCATCTCAGACCGGATCTAAACAGAAATATTATGTTACCTCCGAAGATATGAACTCATATTTTCATGGGTTAATAATTTTTTTTAGCTATTACAGTTGTTAAATAAAGACGCCATTTTTATTTATATTCAAAATTAAATACAAATTGTCAAATATGCTCACCAAAGTTAGGAAATTTTAAACCTACCCAAAACATCTATTTAAAAACCAGTTTCTAATTTTTATTAGAAACAACCTACTTAATAGGTGGTTCCTAATTTTTATTAGAAACCGCCTATTAAGTGGGTGGTTTCTTAGTTTTTTTTTTTTTTTTTTTTTTTTAAATCTGGATAGTTGATGCATAGTTTTTTTTTGACTAAATTTGTAAGTATCAAATTGAAAGAGAAGATATAAAAATATTTAAACATAATTTTGATGTATATATCTTACGAATCGTTTGAAATTCTCATTTTTAAGATGATTATTTGACAAAATTGGTTGATTTATTATGATTTGGTTTTTTCGACTAAATTTATTATGATTTATTAGAATGGTTTATATTTTGACATCTATAAATATAGTTGGATTCGATTACAAAGCCTAATAAGATAAACACTACTGCATAAATTGTTGGCAATGAAAAGTACATCACAATCGCTAAATAATTATTACAGACCTTGAAATAATATTACTTCTCAGAACTAGTATTGAAGGTACAAGGAACAAAATTATCGTCTGAGTTTGGTTCAGTCGCAGCAAACGAAGATACAGTCTTACCAGTATTTTTTTGGATCGACCTTGCCGGTACGAGTCGCAGCAGGCGGATCTTTATTGACTTTTTTTTTCATGCCATAACCGTAAGGATTTTCTACAAAATCATCATCTGAGATTTCGTATGAGTTCCATATTTCGTACGGAGTACAATATAAAGGCAGCTTTTTACATTTTGGACATTTACATTTCCCTTTTATGTTATGCTGGAAGATGGCGTATGGTTTTTTTTTTTTCTGATAGGTGCCCCTTCACCTTTGGACGATCCACCACCGGACAATCCACTTGGTTTGTTTTTGTTCATCATTTTTGCCTAAAAAAATGAAAATCATAAACAACAGATAAAGTAATTTAAGTCATACAAAGCATACAAGTAACTAACAGACAAAATGAATGAAGTTCACACAAATAAAATTCGTATAATAAGTTATCAGAACATACAAAAAAATAGTTCACAGTCATATCTAAATCAACTATTGCGCCTGAAACGAAATTCCTTGAATATACCAGATCCAAATGATGACTTCCTTGGTGCCTATGCCTGCATACTAGATTGTGCTGCTTGGCAAACAGATGCCCTTGTTTGCCTAAAAGATGAGCTCCTTAGTTGTTGTACATGCACACCACATGGCTCTGCCTGCGTACCAGATGGCCCTGCCTGGCCAACATATGCCCTTTCCATCCTGAGAGATGATCTCCTTGGTTGCTCTACAAGCACACCAAATGGCTCTGCCGCAGTCCTAGACGGCCCTGCCTGGTCAAAAGATGCCCTTGGCAGCCTGAGAGATGACCTCCTTGGTTGGGTAACAGACGACTCTGCATGGCTACCAGTGGCCTCTCCTGGCACCTAGAAGGCATCTCTCATTGCCTCGGCATACATAAGTGATGCATCCAAACAACTCGTGGCTGTGCTACGCCTTGACCCCAGATGACCGATGGCGGTTTTGAGTAATAAGCTTCTTCTGAACCTTTCATAAACTTTCCATTATAATGTAATATAACATATAGTGCAATGGCCAACAAACTACATTGTGATAAATGATAAATAATTATCAAGTAACTAATTTAAATTACATAATCCACTTATAAATAATAAAGTAAAAAATAAATGGTTACTGTACACAGATTACGGTTCATATTTTATTGTAGAAAAACAATGTACACTTTTACTGTAGATAATTACTGTACACAGATTACTGTTCATTGTTATTGTAGATATTTATTGTTGACAAATACTTAGTTACTCAACAAAAATACTGTATGTACTGCAGAAAAACACTTTAGATTTCTAATGTTGAAAAATACTGTATTTATTGTATAAAAATACTATATGTACTGTATAAAAACACTGTATAAGATCACTGTAGCTCTGCATCCTCCCTTCATCTTCCTCTTCCTCTCCTCTTCTCTTTCTCTCTTCCCCTCTTTCTCTCAACTCAGAAACTCAGACTTATGCTGAAATTTACTGAATTTTGGATAGAAAATACCGACTTATGCTGCCTCTGCCCCTGCTCGAATAAAACCTAAGAACTGCCTATTTAATGGATTCACATCTGCTTCGATCCTAAAAGGATGAACAGTAACCCTAAAATCCCTTCTTTTTCAAATCTATCCGTCCAATAATTCCGTGCACGTATCTCAAAGTAGCTGATTTTTTCTTACACGAATCTCGAAACAATTCAACAGTTGGATTTGGAAAACTAGGGATCGTAGGTTACTGCTTATGAGTAAAGAATCGCAGCAATTTGGATCCCTATTTAATAGCCGGTTTCTAATTTTTATTAGAAACAACCCACTTAATAAGCAGTTTCTAATAAAAATTAGGAACCGCCTATTAAGTGGGTGGTTTTTATTATTAGAAACCAGCTATTAAATAGGCGTTTTGGTAGGTTTAAAATTTTCTAACTTTGGTGGGCATATTTGACAATTTGTATTTAATTTTGGATATAATAAAAATGGTGATAAATAAAACCAGTGTTGTTAAATGCGGCCGCATATGCATTTGCAGTCGGAAACCGCATGAAAATTTTCATGCCGTCCTATATATGCAGTTCTGCATATACAGTAGTCAACATAAGCAACCGCATATTGCCATACAGACCAGTAGACCACATTATACCATGTAGTCTATACAAATGTTTATTTTAATTAATTCAAAAATTATTATTAATAAAAAAAGGATCGGATGTGCAGTAAAACCTGGACCCAATTCTTTATACTCAACCAGACACAAATCCAGTTAAGGCAAGCTTCTCATAGTCCATGCGGCTTCTTTTATAGGCTTTCAAAAAGTTTTGTTCTTTTATTTTTAAGAGTTGGGACTAAAGAAGAACAAATATACTAGTTAATCCTGTTGGACATTTATTTATTATACTGTTTACGCTGGACTTTCATGTGAATATATATGCTACATACAAGGAGCTCTATATATATACTATAGATATATATTTAAGGAAAGTTTATCATATACTACATATACACATACATGTAGTATAAAATGCACGCATGTAAATATATATCTGAATTCTCATTTTAAAATCCGCATATATAGGTTCGTATGAAAATCTGCATATGCGGCCGCATACCGCATATGCGGTATGCAATGGCCTTCCGCATGCATGAACCAAACCGCATTTAACAACATTGAATAAAACATCGTCAATATGTCCCTTTTAAAAAAAAATAAAGAAAGGCTACGTGACTTTCGCCACAGAGTATCCAAACCCAAGTCAAAGTCTTTTTTTTTTTTTTTTTGAAAAACTTGACTGAGGCAGCCAAGTAGCCCAAGTCAAAGTCGACTTCCAAAACCTCTATCGACTCTTGACGTTATAGAACCGAGATTAACAGCTAACCACGCAGAAGAGAAGCTATAGAACAGATAGAGTTCTCTCAAAAAAAATATAGAACAGAGAGAGAAGCTGCAGTAGGACAAATTAGAAAGAAAATGTTGGATATTAATCTATTCAGAGCAGAGAAGGGGTTCGATCCGGAAATCGTGCGAGAGTCTCAGCGGCGGCGCTTCGCTAGCATCGAGATTGTAGATGAAATCATCAATCTTGACAAGGAATGGCGCCAGCGTACGCTTTTTTTTTAAAATCGTTTTTTATTAAATATGTTTACTATTTTTTGCTCTCTAAAACCCCGAATTTTCATTGCTGGAGGAGAAGATCCTTGTTTCAGAAAGAAATATGCTAGTAGAGGATTTGAGATCTAGAAGCTATGATTTTTTTTTTTCACTTATGTCCAATTGTAGCTTCAGGCCATTTATATTGGAATTGTGTTTGAAGCAGGGCAGCACACTCCAGCTTTTGTAGTATAGAAAACCAAATTGGGAGTTTTATTTTGAATAGTGAACTTGCAAACATTTCGGATGCCAAATGATGGCTTGGTTAATGTTGTGTTCCTACTCTTTTCAACTGTAGGAAAGTATATATTTTACATTTCACAAGGTGTTGCAGTGAATAACTGGTTTCTTTTTAAATTTTTTATACCAATCAACTGCTATTGAAATTTCAGGCCAATTCGAACTGGAGTTGCTGAGGAAGGATTTCAACAAGATAAACAAAGAGGTTGCCCGGCTCAAAGTGGTATAGCACCCTTCATACCCTAGAACGTTCCTTTTCAATTTCTTGCAAGGTGGCTGTTTTCATGTGTATGCATAGTGGAGACCCAAAAGATCAAGAGAAAAGAAATGTACTCTTTTTGTAATAACTAATAACATTGCAGTAGCAGTATACTATTGGTACTTCAATGCCTAGTGCTGGTACGATCAATTAGCAATTCCAATCTTGTCTGCTTGTTGTACTGTCGTCACCAGGCACTTGATATTGTTGTTAGCTGTTCAGCAGTGATATGTGATCAGCCAATTTTAAACCTCATTTTTTTGTCATTTTGATTGGTTAATGACTTACACTTAGCTGAAATGGTGTGTATCAGTGCTCTGCAATTAAATTCGGGCTAAATTTTAAAAAAGAAGAAATGAAGATGTATTGTTACTAGATACTCACTTTTACCTATTGAGAATATATTTTCTATCTTTGGTGGTTATAACTCACAATTAACTTTTCTAGTAATTACTTGTGGGGTTTTGTGTAGTTGAAGCTGGATGCAACAGAGGTGATAAACAGCACCAATGAGAACAAGAAGCAAACAGCAGAGAAAGAGGAAGAGGTGCAAGCAGCCAAGGCAGCCCTTGATGCCAAGCTGGATACCATTGGCAACCTCATCCATGACTCAGTGCCAATCAGCAATGATGAGGTTTTTTTTTATTTTTTTATTTTTTTATTTTTTTAAATCACTCGAAAAGTAAAATTATATATGCTCAAATATAATTGCTAAACAGGCCCTTCTGTACTTACCCCAGTGCCTGTACCAGTAACTGAGCTCAGGTGCTCTGCACCAATTGACAATAAAAAAACGAAAAACAAAGTTCATGTCTCTCTGCAATTGATTGTATATACATTTGGTGCTATGTACATATTAGTGGCAATATTGTGTTCTGAAATTGCATCTTTGCAAGTTGGTATGATAGATATCCATCCCATTTGGTAATTTTTTTTTTAATATTGTTTGTTTATTTAACCCAAAAGAACAATAAAGACAAAATACACAAACCAAAGCAACAGTTTAAATTGAAAATGGTTGCAGCACAGAAAGCCCCACCTAAAAGAAGAACAGAGACAAAATACACAAACCAAAGTAAAAAGTCCAAATTGAAAATGACTGCAGCAACAAACAACCCATAGAGAGAACCAAAATAATTGTGGGCAGGTCAGGGCAGTGGTTATTCCTTATTCGGAGTTGATCAAATGAACAATGGTAGGCATTGATTGTTTATTGAGACTTTCAGAGATAATTTCAAAAGTTCTGCTTGCATGAAATATGTAGGCGAACAATGCGGTGATAAGAACAGTGGGAGAAAGAAGGATGGAGGATAATTTGAAAAGCCACGTTGATCTCGTTGAACTGCTTGATTTTGTAAATCTGGAAAAAGGTTTGCATATCTTTTATTACCAGTATGTAAATACCCCGATGGCCATCTATTTGTATGTGAACAAGAAGATATTATTGCTTTTAGGTGCTGATGTGGCTGGTGGAAGAGGATATTATCTGAAGGGCTATGGAGTCCTCTTGAATCAGGCGCTTATAAACTACGGGCTTTCATTTTTAATGGCAAGGGGTTACAGTCCCATGCAAACCCCATTTTTTATGAGAAAGGATGTCATGGGAAAGTGTGCTCAGCTTGTTCAATTCGACGAGGAACTATACAAGGTAATATTCCTTCTCTCTATCACATTTTATTTTCTTTGCTCCAGTTGAGTATGTTATAATTGTGTACTTTTGACAGGTGACAGGTGAGGGGGACGACAAATATTTAATTGCTACATCTGAGCAACCTTTATGTGCATATCATTTTGGCGATCGTATCTATCCTGCTGACGTCCCAATAAAGTAATAATCCTATTTGATGCTTTTTATGGTGTATATTTTATATTATTGTTTTCTTATACTATAGTGTTGGTTTCCTTTTGGCCTTTTTGCCCCTCTTATCAGTCAGTAAATTTATAATTAATACAAATCACCAATTTAGTTAAGGATTGTGTAGTGGAGTTTGAACGGGTACAAAAACATTCATTGACATTCTAACATTTTCTATTAAGAGCCATGTTATGTTAATTTGTCTTGGTTATTAGCTAGCTCGGCATTCTGTTTTGGCAATGAAATTAAAGAATAAATCCCTAATATTAGGAGTGATTAGTAGTAAATAATGATAATGATTTATAAACTGGAAATTGGTTCGCTTTTTGGTGATCCTCAAAATAGGTATGCAGGCTACTCAACTTGCTTCAGGAAAGAAGTGGGGTCACATGGGAGAGACACACTAGGAATATTCAGAGTTCATCAATTTGAAAAGGTGGAGCAGTTCTGCATTACCAGCCCTAATGATAATGATTCCTGGGATATGCTCGAGGAAATGCTGAAGAATTCTGAGGATTTCTACAAATCTGTATGCATTGTACCAGTAGAGAGTTCCATTATCATACAAATATGCTCCCTTTAATTCGTCTAGTTGTATTCGTGCAGTTTTTCCTTCTCAAGCCAATTGTGAAGGAAGGACCCAGAGCTTACTGTGAATCACACAAGTATTTTAAATTTTCAGCTGAAGTTACCATACCAAGTGGTGGCGATCGTGTCAGGTGCTCTGAATGATGCCGCGGCAAAGAAATATGATCTTGAAGCATGGTTTCCAGCTTCTAAGACGTACAGAGAGCTTGTCTCCTGCTCAAACTGTACAGACTTCCAGTCTCGGAGACTAGGAATTGGCTTTGGCCAGAAGAAGGCAAGCTCTCTTTTCCCCTCTTTCTTTTTTTATTTTATTTTGATGCCTTGACTTTGTGACTACAATGGAGTTTCATTTCTAGCCTGCTCCAACTTGTTTGGCACTAAAGGCTTGGTTGTTGATTGGCCTTTAATTCAGTTAAGAAAATATTTAATTAAGGTACTATGACACTTTGAAATTAATAAAGGTACTTTAATTCAGTTATGATCTCCAAGTACATTTTCATATAGAGATTATGTTGAGCAATTCGGATTGATTATTTGAACTGTAAAAATGGAGATATAGAGCAATAGCACAGACCGGTGTGTACTATGCATAGTACCATAGCCTCATTCATAAACTAGATTTGTCAGGTCTCACTGTTAAAATCTTTACTTAGATGCCTGTAACATAACTAATTGAAGAATTTGCACCATCCTTGTCATTCATCACCATTACTATCTTTGTCATCAGTATTTAGATTTCGTAGTTTTGAATTGGTACAGAATGACGAGCAAGCAAAGAAGTTTGTGCACATGGTGAACTCGACCTTGACAGCGACAGAGAGAACTATATGCTGCATTATTGAAAATTATCAGAGAGAAGATGGATTTGAGGTGCCAGAAGTGTTACGTCCATACATGGGGGGTGTTGACTTCCTCCCTTTCAAAAAGAATCCTGCACCAGAAGTCAAACCAAGCACCAAGAAGTCGAACAAATCCAAGGTACACGATTAGATTTGCTTCTTTCTGCATTCAATTGGTTGTACTATCAACCTTACCAGTAACTAGATGTAACATAGTGGTACTTTGTGTACGCATTTGTTGTACTGTGATGTCTGGTTAACCACAAATGCGTACACAAAGTACCACTATGTTACATCTAGTTACTGGTAAGGTTGATAGTACAACCAATTGAATGCAGAAAGAAGCAAATCTAATCGTGTACCTTGGATTTGTTCGACTTCTTGGTGCTTGGTTTGACTTCTGGTGCAGGCTTCTTTTTGAAAGGGAGGAAGTCAACACCCCCCATGTATGGACGTAACACTTCTGGCACCTCAAATCCATCTTCTCTCTGATAATTTTCAATAATGCAGCATATAGTTCTCTCTGTCACTGTCAATTTTTTTTGCCCATGTTCTATCGTGCAAGACTTGGAATCGCCACCAATATAATCTGGAATTGTCACTCTTTAGAGCACAATCATGAGAATGATCAGCGGTAACTCTGTAATATCCAGCACTTATTGAATAATGATATTTTGTAGTATATGGTTTGGAAATATACTAAATTGTGAAGTATAAATTTGTATTCAAGAGGGATATGAGTTGTATGTATGATCAATCATCAAATTTGGATGCTCCATATCCTATTTATAACAGTGTTGTAAAAAACGGCCGTTAAGGTCAATTAAACGACTGTTTAATAGTTAACGGTGGCCAAATCATTACGAATACACTTAACGAATGCCTGTTTGTGGATGAAAATGATTAATCGGCCATTTTTTCCGATTAATCAGCTGTTTATTCCTGTTTATTCCAATAGATATTTATTTTCACAATGCTTTTTTTTTTTTTTCTGTGGTAGTGCGTGATAATAAGATTTTTAAATAATGTATTGTAGTTTTATTTGTGCTTCGATGTACATCCAATATTTTTTATATATGTTTTTTGTTCTTACTTTGAAATTGATTAATTCTTCGATTATTTATATACTATAATTTTTTTTACTTACTGATGTAATTTTTTTCAATTAGTACGACGTGTTCATTTATAAAATTAAGTTGTTATCATAAACTAAATTTAGTGATTTTATGTTGGAATGTTTCATTTCTTTTAAATAATATGTTTTTAGTATTTGAAAAAGGTTGGTTCTCAAAATTTGTTTTTTCATTAAATAATTGTTACTTACACATGTAAAATGTTAAGAAGACATAAGCGTAGTATTATGTTATAATAATAAGACTAAGTTCAATTAAGTTTATTTGATAAGTTTAATGATTTAAATAAATTATGATACACACATACACATAAATTTAATAAAAACGCTAAATTGTCCGAATAATTTCGATTAATCGGTCGCATGCCGATTAATCGCTTGTGGTACCCCGTCCGTCCGATGACCCCATACCGTTATTTGCAACACTGATTTATAACGATCAAAGTCGGTTTGAACAATTTTTCCTACTATTGAATAACTTGACTACATTAATTTTCTCCATTTGATCAAGAACTTATCAATCTCCACATGCTTGGTTCTGTCATGCTGCACGGGATTGTTGGCAATACTAATTGCAAAGTTGTTATCGCACCACAACTTCATATGGGCCCCTTGGTCCACCTTGAGCTCTCAACCACAACATCTCCGCAACTCCTAAGGCCATGGCTCTGTACTCTACCTCTGCTGTCGACCTCGTAACCACTGACTGCTTCTTGCTCTTCCATGAGACCAAATTACCTCCCACAAACATGAAGTATCCAGATGTGGACTTCCTGTCATCGGCACAACTCGCCCAGTCAAAATCACAATAGCCGTCAATGTTTAAATGCCTATTCTTCTGGAAGATCAACCCCTTTCCTAGTGCACTCTTCTAATACCTCAAAATCTGATACACTGCATCCATGTGACCCTTCCTAGGATCGTGCATATAGCGGCTCACCACACTCACTACAAATGATATGTCGGGACGAGTGTGGCTCAGATAGATCAGTCGGCCTACCAACCTCTGATACCTCTCATGATCAACTGACTCTCCTGCTTCTGCACTCAGCTTGGACTTCTGATCAATGGGTGCAACTGCAGGCTTGCACCCCAACATGCTTGTCTCTGTGAGCAAGTCTAGCACATATTGTTGTACCCTACAATGTTGCTAAAATATGAATTGGCAATATTTTAATGCTTGGAAATTACCAAGGGTACATGACAACTCTCTAAAATGGATTGAGAGTAATGTTTTAAAGTTCATAGCATGATTACATGTGCAAAACTATGAATTTTGATGTGATATGCAAATTATAACTCAAAATGGTTGAAGAGTTATTAAATTTTCATGAAATATGCTGACATGGCACAATCTGAGTGGTGCCACGCAAGCAAAACCTCATCTCAAATGTTCTGGGTGTAAAATGAGAGCTACATAGCACAACCATACCCAGTGGGGCCCCTTGTCAGTGACTCAACATGATTTTTCGCTGAAACCCCGATATGGTTAGACTTGGTGTATGGAAATATAACTCTGTACACCGGGCGTCAGAGGCTTGGCTCATCATGCGCCGCGAGCACACAGAAGCGATTACATGTCGCTAGATTTAAATCTGGAGGCGACTAATCCCTTCACCCCGCGTAGGCGTGGTGTATGCTAGACCATACTCAGGTCGGTACATGGCTCATGAAGCGCCGGACTCAACCATGACTATGACTAATGAAAAATAAGAAATATGCGAATGGGTCAGGCGGGTCATCACCTTCCTCTCTTCTCCTCGTTCTGGATGCAAGCTCGAGCTCCTAAATCTGTTCAAACGGGCAAAGCATTGACCAAGAGCTCAATGATACATGAAAAGGGGCTTCCTTTCTCTGTTCCCTACTACCTTCTATTCAAACTTGAGTGTTCTCCTTCTCCCTCAACTGAACCCGGGATGCGAGTGAGGCAAAGAGGTGGTATGGCTGAGTTAGATGAAATTGAAGCTTAGAACCTTGAAAATGATGTTTTGATGAGTGACACGACGCTAATGAATGCTTCAATTTGATTAATGGTGCACTGGATTGAGTCTATACATGGTAATGGCTCAGTGCAATTCGGATATGACCGGGGCACCCCGAATTGTTCTTCAGAGTGATATGATATGCTTTGGAGCACCTTAATTAACATGTCACGATGCTATATGTGATGTTTAAAATGATGACAATGTACAAGGCCGATACGGCACCAGTTAAGATGCGATATACCGCCAATACATGGTATCCGGCCGTTGCAACTGTAAACAGGTTCGTGGTCCCCAAGGGATACGTTGTACATGCTCATTGAATGATGCCAGGAGAAGAATATTGTCTCCTTAATACTTAGGATCACGCAATGCGTGCACTGCCCTTATAGCCGGCCGATCAAGGGCCCAAATGCATGACACCTCATCTCTGAAGCAATCCAAAGGCTATGAATGAACATGTGAGCATGAAAATATCTAAACAATGTTAAAAGCATGATCTCCTGCCAAAATAGGCGCATGAATGCATATGAATTAATCCCGGCCACTGATCAAACACCTTGTACACGTGGCTCATGATGAATGGAATGATGCAGAGCTATGCCCTAGCTCTTTGCCCTATATAAGGCACCCTATACCCATGCCAATAAGATAGAACACACATAAAAAATACACACACATAGCAAAACTTGCATTATACTGTCTCTCTCTATTTTCTTCTTCCAAATCAAGAAAGCTTGAAGCTTGTCTCATTTCTCTGCAAATTGATAGGTATAGCATAGAATAGAAGTGCTCTCAGAGCTGTATCATGTAATAACTCCATTGGTGATTGCAATTCCTTTGAAAATTCTATATTTTTGTCAATTTTGCTATTGTTTTGAAGCTTCTTCTTGATCTCTTCCTCTTTTCTTTGAACTAACCTCTAACACTGTTGTTTTGAGGTATACAAGGGAGAGCTCTGTGCATTTGCACAGAGCTTGATGATGAAAACCTTGTTCTTTTCCTTTTTGCACAGTTTTTGACGAATAAAAGAAAATATAATGTGATAAATATAAAAATATATTAACATTCAGTTTATATCTGTAAAAATGAAAATAAAACAATATTTGATGCATTTCCTTCTTTTTTCTTTTCTTCTTTTCCTTTTCTGTTTTCTTCTCTTTTGCTCTTCTTCAATCAAATTCTTCAATTCTTAAATAAATAATGGAAATAATGAAGATATGGAGGTCAAGTCTGATGATTTCCTCTAATATCCAATTTATAGAATTTATTTAATATGAAGAATTGGAGAAATCAACATAAAATGTGAAATAATAAAAATCAGGGGCATTGAGGTCAAGTCTGATTATTTCCTCACTATTTCCTTAATTAAATGGACCTATATGCATGCTAATGCACTTGAATCCCAATGCAAGGCTAAGGACAAGCCATATGCACTTGATTGCATGTTGCAAAAGGAAAGAAAATGGATTTGTATGCATATAGTGAGAGAATGAGCATAAAGATCTGAGTAGACATCAGTATGCACTGTGTTAAGTCACTCATGAATCTAATGCAATGCTATCTTGATGATTTGTCCAAGTATCCAAGTGAAAAGAACACTAAAATGTGGTTTTCAAGACCTCAGGGACTTTTCTGTAAATGTGCAGTACCTGACAGTTTTTGTTCATGTCAATTTGATGATTTGAATGCTTGGAGCTTTGTTTGATCTCATTTCCCCTTGACTGGTACCAACACAGTGGCTATAATGCCCTTGAAATTGTCTTGCACCATGAACCAGACCCATATCAATGCCTAAAATATGTTAAACCAACCTCTGGTACAGTACCAGGTCTGAACTCAGCAGTCAAGCACGATGCAAAGCCAACTGGTACTATGCAATGCACTGAGTTGACCCCTGTGCACAAATCTGCCAATTCTAGATAGTACAGGGACTAAATTGAAAATCTGAAAACACAGTCTGATAGAGGACTCAAAAACAAACACATTCGTGACAAATTTTCCATTTTTATAATTTTGCTGCTTTTCTATGATTTTTCAAAGTTCATATTTCTAAAAATACAAAACTGCACAGTGTACTGTTATGGAAATTTGACCCCAGTCAGCTGTTTTGACTTTTTCATGAACCAGATGATCTTGAAATGTTAAATAAAAAAATATATTCATGATCTACACCTTCTGCCAATGATTTTAGACATAAAACTTGCTCAAATCCAGTTTGTATAGCATCCAGAATAAAATCATGGATTAAATACAAAAATCTGCACACTGTTGGACAAATATACCCCTGACAGCTTTATAAAAATTCTTAAAAATACAAATAAATTCCCAAAAATGATAAAAAAAATTACTCCTGAATGCCCTTAACATACCACTGTAGGGCTCAGAAAGCTCGCGCGGCCAGGTTAGCTAGCGGCGCTGGTGTATTTATGGGGGAATGCTCCCGCATGGGTTCAGTGCTCCAGTCTCTCAATCGGACATGAGCGGGGCACCGAACTCGGGACATTGCTGGATTTCTTTCTGCATACCTTCTGGTTCACCCTTAGCCAGACCTACGTTCATGATCAGTCAGCCAGGGTTTTATTGTTTGATTGTGGGGACGTTTAACTCCCGACGGGCGCAAGCCCCCGCCGTTAATTACATCAGAAAGACTTGTCGGGTCAATCTGAACACCTCGTTCATTCCAGGATTTGTGCCTATTGGGTGTGAACTGAGTAATGAGGCTAAAAAGGAGGCTCATGTATGATCACATATGGTCATGTGGTTGGTTCTCAATTGCTTCAGACATTTATGTTGTCATGTGTATGCATATATGTGTGTATGGTCGTGCATATGTGTTTATCTATGTGGAAAGGGATATTTTAATCATCTTATAATATCATTAAAGATCTATATGTATGTTTGGCATTTTGGTTATAACATGAGATGCATAATATATCTTTGAAAATATGAAACTTTATTATGAAATTATGACATTTTTATTCATGAAAATGGTATTTTGGTTATTTCAGGTTATGGCTGAAGCTTGAACATATTTAGATTTGGTTTAGAAACATGAGGAATTTGATTTGGGTTCATTTGGAACTGGTTTGACTTGATTTGGATTTGATATGAGAAAGTTATGGCCAAAAAGGACTTGTTTGTGAAGATTTTATGTGTCCAGGAACCTGTTTGTAAACATTTAGGGACTGGGCTGGAGATTCATGAAATCAGAGGGGTTTATTTGCAAACTGATTTATTTGTTTATTGTCAAAGGCTTATGAGCCTTTGGGTTATCATTTAGGCTTTGAGATTTGGTTATTGGACTCTGAGATATGTGCAGGGCATATCTGGGCTTTGAGATTGGTACTCAGATCATTGATTTTGGGCTTTCGAACTTGGGCTATGACTATTGGGTATTTGAATCCATAGGCCTCATCAATATTCGTGCAAAGGAGTTGGGCTAGGCTTCCGACATGTGGGACCCAATGGCAGTTTCATTTAACATCTATATTTAGATCTCAACTGTCTATTCATATGATCACTTTAAGGTTCGTGCTTTTGGTTTGAACTTTTGCATTGGCGCTACATCAGAGGCTCATCATTGTATCAAGGATCGTGCGGGTCTGATATGACTTGATCGCACTGGACTCTCCATTTCTTGGTCAGGGTTTAGGACTCCGGTCATCTTCTGGCAACGGCAGGCCTCAGGGCTTAGGTCATCATCATCGCCTTGACATCAGGAAGGCATTGCACCTATCGTCGGTAGCCAATGATCATCGGAGGTGGTGGTTCCGGCAATGATTTGCATTCATCAGTACCGATCGAGCATTATCTCAATTTCCTCGATTTGGTTGCTTTCTCTCCTAATTAGATGCTTGTACAACATCATGAGGAGGTATGTGAGCATGTACAGTCATCAATTTGGGGTTTGGAGCATGGTTGAGTTCATAGCTTCTTGGTTTGGTACTGATACGACATTGGCCTAACCCTTTTAGGGGTCTCAAACTGGTAATACGACTGTCAGGGGTCGAATTTCCATTTTCTGACAGCTGCAGTTTTCTGAGTAGCTGAACTTTGGAAATCAATTCCCATCAATTGGCTACACCAAATTTCATGTTCTTTATATGAAAATGCTCCTTGAGTCATGACCTGCATGCATATAAAACAGTTTAATCAAATTCAATTCAGAACTATATGAAACATGTGTTTTTGTGCAGAGAAGTTTTGCTGGTAAACAGCTGCTGTTACCATACTGGTAGCTAACTTCAAGATTCAATTCCAGGAATTCTGCTGATCCAAATTTTATGTTCTTTATATGAAAATTCTCAGGAAAGGGTCCTCTACATTCTGGTAAAATTTTATGAATTTTGGAGCTACCTATCTGTACCAGACAGAGGGTTGAACACAGGGACAGTTTTAAGAACTGTGCTGGTATTTGCTGGTTTTTAGCATTTCAAAAGGCTGAACTTCGAAAATTCGTAGGAAATAGCAGAAAAATCAGAAAAATGCAAAATTTGGGTCTAAAGTGGTTATTTTGGAACCCTCTAGCTAACCGTGTTTTTTACATTTTCAGTTTGATCCCTGTACTATTTGGTATTTGCTGATTTGTGCACAGAGGTCATTTTACTGTTTTTCAAGGCATATCACATAACCATTTGCTATACAAGCAACACATGTGCTGAGTTTGGGTTTATAGGCATACCATACACTGGTACAGGCGTGTCATGGGGGCTGGTTTGGGTTCAATCATACTCAGAGGGGCATTATAACCACTGTTTCAATGATAGCAATGGGGTACCATTGATCAAGCAAGTTCAAACAAGTTCATTAACTTAGGTCATCAATTTAACATGTGTATATGGACTGACAAGGGGGTATATTTGCATAACAGCCCCTGTAAATTTGGAAAATCACATTTTATATGCTCTTTTCATTTGTCATTGGACATGATCATCAAGATGTCATAATGCAAAGAGTATGAAGGGCTTTGACACAGTGTATACTGCTGCATCTCCATATCTGAACATTCCTTCTCTCACTATATGCACATGAACATCTTTATTTCCCTTTACTTTATGCATTTGAGTGCACATTGGCTTGTCCTTTAGCCTTGCATTGGGGTTCAAGTATATTGACATGCATGTAGGTCCATTTAATTTGAAGGGATAACAAGGAAATCAGCTGACTTGACCTTGCTACCCTTATATATTTTTTTATTTTCACATTTTATTGTTGAATCCTTGATTTCTTATATTAAATAACTTTCATAGCTTGGATATTAGGGAAAATCAGCTGACTTGACCCCCATATCCTTGTTATGTCCATTATTTATTTAGAAACCAAAGAATTTGATTAAAAAAAGAAGAAGACAGAGAAGACAGAAAAGAAAAGAAGAAGAAAGAAAAAGGCTTGTTCATCAAGCTCTGTGCATTTAGAAGAAAGAAAAAGGCTTGTTCATCAAGCTCTGTGCAAATGCACAGAGCTCTCCCTTATGTGCTTCAAAACAGCAATATATAAGATCAAAACCAAAGAAAGCAAAGTTCTAAGAAAGGTGCACTCAAAACAGTAGCTAATTAAGCAAAGTATAGGACTTTCAAAGGAAATTTCATTCACCACTGAAGATTATTACATTTTCAATCTCAAATCAAGAGGCTTATATATCAAGATGCTAGTAAATAGAAGGATGTAGTAAAACATCAACTTCTCAAACTATTTCTTAGTATATTCCTTATTATTTGAAATGTCACTTTTATCCATTTATCTTTTATTTAATGTGCTTGATGCTTGACAGAAAATAAAAAGGAGAAAAGGAAAGAAGAGAAAAAAAAGAAAGAAAGATCAAAGTGTAGATCGAAGAAGAAACAAGAATGCATATATACAAAATAGAATCATAGGCTTTGTATCAGTTATAACAACTGGATTATGCCTCATCTTTCATTATTTTTCTTTTAAAAACCTTAATATAGCATGAACTTCTACAAAAGGTCTTTACGTGATTATTTTAGCATCATCAACTCATGGATCTGAGTTGAGACACTTGTGACAGCAAAGAAAAAAGAAGAAGAACAAAGAGAGAAGGAATCAAGAATACAAATCAGATCCGAAAAAAAAGAAAATAACAGAAGAAAAAGAAAGAAGAACAAAAGAGAAGAAAGGTAGAAAAGAAGAAAGAAAATATGCTTTGTTCATCAAGTCTTGTGCCAATGCACAAGACTCTCTTTTTAGGACTTCAAAACAACATAATATAAGAAATAAACAAAGAAGATGAGAAGATTAAGAACGAATACGCAATGACAATAAAAAAAGGCAGAAATGTAAACTTTCCAACTAAACTTTATTCACCAAGTAAATTCATACATCATATGGCATACAAAGCCTTACATCCACTATGCTTTATATCTATTGATGGCAAAAACAGAGACAAGCACTAGGCTTTGCTATGAACTATGAACTATGGATTATAAAAAAAGAAGAAGCTTAAAGCTTGGAGAAGATGTATATTTCGGATGTGCTCTAGAGATTGTGTATATGGCTGTGGGTGTATTATGAGATCTTCAAGAGGTGTTCAAGAGGTGTTCAAGAGGTCCCTTTCCTTCATTCATCAATAGGGTATATATAGGCATAGAGGCATGGGAGCCCTAGGGTTTAGGTCGATATGTGATGGAGCATCTCATCCATCAAATTTGCAAGCTGTTTAATCCAATGGTTTTATATCTTTCGCTTAATCATTAAGCTATATCAATCCATCACATAATAAATATCTCATTGCCATGTCAGCAATCCGCTTCAGTGGGTATCATGGCCCCTTGGATGCTTTGCATTGAACGGCACAGATCAGCTCCAAGGAATGAGGGTTGCTCACGCCTTTCCTCCAGCTTTACAGGAAGATTCCCTGTGCTATGCAGACGCGTGACATCTGTCTTCAAGACAAAACGACTCACTGGAGCAACAACACAATTTGATTTATCTCCTCTCTTCAAGCGGACTTGGTGCACATACACCATGAAGAAAATCTGGTTGTGGTCTTTGTGAACTAGATCCATGAACAAATCAATAGGAATGGTTTTCCCGTTTGATTGTTTTGTCTTGCTGCTACGTGGGTTGACCACTTAATATCAAACATTGGGCCTATTAATATGGTTTGGGCTCAAATTAATTTCCTTATCTTGATATTTTAATTCATATCCTCTAGGAGCCCAACTACTTTGATTTCATAGCCCAAATTAATTTTCACCATTTTATTTCTTATTCGGTTTCAAACCGTGAGCAAGCTTCCAAATTAATCCATTTGATTTTCTCCATTTTAATCCTCAATGGACACCTCCATTTCTAATCATTTTTATAAAATCTCAATATTAATGATCTCCAATTTTGTGCACCCTTTCCTAAATTCGTAATTTTAGTCGCATATTTTTATCTTGACTTTTTAGGGTACAACAACCACATTACATGTCCATGATCTTATCTTATATGATTATTCACAGAAAATTGAATAGAAAACATGATTTTGTAAAATTCAGAAACATCAAATTATATGCATTACATATGACCATGTACAATTGACTCCTCGTGATTGAATCAAATATCTCTTGAGTCCTTTAAAATGTTTTAAGATGATCAATATGATGTTTTGAATAATTGAGTTAAGCCCAAGCTTCTTGTACCACCTGCCAGTACCAGATTTGTATCAATCCAAAAGCCCTGGATACCAGTGATGCATATACTACATCCAAATCTTAAATTAATATTTCTCTGAGCTTCCATGCTCCCATGCAACGCCATATGACCAATTAATTGAAAGAAATCACAGTAAATTGCTAAGAAATTGGGTTTAAAATCAAACCGGTACCGATATACTGCATGTCAGACTTATACCGTCACCTTGATGATCGCCGGTGGTCGATAAGATCACTAATGCACTCCTGAGGTTGAGACGATCAAAATTGCACCACCTCGGAGCCGACCGTGGCCGGATTAATGCCGGAGAAGAAGACCCTAGTCAGGACTGGAGGGTCATGTGCAATCAAGTTTATCCGAACCCGCACGGATCTTGACGCAATACTAATCACCCGATGGAGGTGCCAAATAAAATTTAAATTCAATGTCCGAATCTTGGTGCACGTGTCTGATCCAAAGACCGATATCCCTCTCTCAAATAAATAAACCTTCTAACATGTGGGGTCCAATTGTCGGGTTTAATGAAAACCCTGTTGAAACCGAATCTCAAAGCCCAAATCAAAGGCCCATAAGCCTATATTAAATTCCTGTGCATATCTCAAAGCCCAAACACACATCTCAAAGCCTAAATCTTTGATCCAAAGGCCCATGTTAAATCCCAAATTAAATAAATTAAATTATAAAAGTTCTTTTACAAATAGGTCTCTCTGACAAGTAAAATTCACAGCACAGTCCTCAGAAATTTACAAATAGGTCCCTGCCTATATAAAATCTTCTCCAAATGGTCCCTGAAAGCCCAAATTGCACTCCAAACCTTATCAAAAGCCCAAATTATACTCTCAAGCCCTTCTAGAAATTATGAACAAGTCCCTGGAAATATAAAATGTTTACAAATCAGTCTTTTTTTATCATAACTTCTTCATTTTAAATCCAAATCAAGTCAAACCAGTTCTAAATGAACCCAAATCAAATTCCTCATGTTTCTAAACCAAATCCAAATATGTTCAAGCTTCATCCATAACCTGAAATGACCAAAATGCCCTTCCCTTAAATCAAATGTTATATTTTCATAATAAAATCATAAAATTCATAAAACATGTCACATATTTCATAAGTTCAATCAAATTACAAACATGCATACAAGTCTTCCATGACATTTTAAAAATGACCAAAATATCCTTCTCTGCACATGTATCATAACTCCTCAAATAAATACACCATAAATGTCATGACCAAATGAACAAACAGATGCACATGACTATACACATGCACATGACCATTCAAATGTTTAAAAGCATACGAGAACCCTAAATATATGACTGAAATGATAATACATGAGTCCCTTTTAGCCCCATTACTCAGTTCAAACCAAATAGGCACAAATCTCGAAATGAACGAGGTGTTCAGATTGACCCGAAAGGTCTTTCTGATGTAATTAACGGCGGGGGCTTGTGCCCGTCAGGAGTTAAACGTCCCCACAATCAAATAATAAAACCCTGTCTGACTGATCATGAACGTAGGTCTAGCTAACGGTGAACCGGAAGGTATGCAGGAAGATGTTCAGCAATGTCCCGAGTTCGGTGCCCCGCTCATGTCCGATTGAGAGACTGGAGCACTGAACCCATGCGGGAGCATTCCCCGACAAATATGTCCGCATCGCTAGCTAACCTAACCATGCAACTTTCTGCGTCCTACACATATTTCCTCTGAGATAGGACAATCCCCTCAGCTCCATGAGCCACCTCAATTCCAAGGAAATATCTAAGCTGCCCCAGGTCCTTTACCTCAAATTCATTGTCCAATTTCGCCTTCAGTTGAGCAATCTCACCCTCATCATCACCAGTGATAATCATATCATCCACATACACAGCGAGCATAGTAGTGTGACCACCATGTCGTCTGAAGAACACTATGTGATCAGTATTGATTTGCTAATAGCCCATGCCTACCATAACCCTCCTGAACTTGTCAAACCAAGCTCTA
Source organism: Carex arenaria (assembly GCA_964058825.1). Classification (NCBI taxonomy): domain Eukaryota; kingdom Viridiplantae; phylum Streptophyta; class Magnoliopsida; order Poales; family Cyperaceae; genus Carex; species Carex arenaria. Next base: position 648,020 of record CAXKVW010000159.1, read on the forward strand.
GGAGACTGTTTCAACTCATACAGTAACTTCCTCAGTCTACATACCTTGCCCGTTGTTTGGGCCGTGCCAAAGCCTCACTAGTGGAAAATGTGACATCAGTATCGGCACATTAGGGTCGGGTATAGGAAACAAGTGATACTGATTGTCTTTTGAAACCGATAAAATTAAAAGCCGTTACTAAAAATGATAATTAGGGACGGTCGTTTATAAACAACCGTTACTAATTGGGTCAGACAAATCAGGGACGGTCGTTTATAAATGACCGTTACTGATTGTCACTTTTAGTAACGGTCGTTTATAAATGACCGTTACTGATTGTCCAGACATTATCAGTAACGGTCGTTTATAAACAGTAACGGTCGTTTATAAACAACCGTTACTGATTGTCCAAACATTATCAGTAACAGTTGTTTATAAATGACCATCTCTGATTGTCACTTTTGGTAACGATTATTTATATAACCGTTTCTGAATTCTTAATTTGAAATCTTAAATGATCTTGTTGACTTACAAATTTAGTAACGAAGACCAATAATTTGGGTATGAAGAGGGGAACCTCCCTGGAACGAAGCCAAACATTGGAGAAAATGTCTCTTCAGATAAGTGGGACCATATGTCAGCAAGACAAGAAAATTATTGTTAAAAACAAGACCAAAAACAAACCAAGAAAATAATCAACTTTTACAATAATGTAATGCTTCTAAATCAAATATCACATGATGAGAAAAAATGATTTTAATACTTCTAAATCAAATAATTATATGAACTGAGTAAATTAATTTGTAAATTTTTTTATTCACTATAAAATTCATAAATTAATTTGTTTTCATTTACATTTTGAAAATAATTATATGAAAGATATGAAAAATTTACTATAAGTGTGTGACATGGTATAATTTATATTTTTGGAGGGAGCAGTGAGGTTGTAAGTTATTTGGAGAAAGCACATTTACTTTCGTTTTTCTGCTTTTATTATTTATATATGCCTCTATTTTTTTTAAATCTTTAATAACACAGTATCTTAAATTCAAGTATGGAAATAAAATTAGCAGATGTGATTTACGATATTCACATGAAAATTGATACTTGATAAAATAAATCGAGTGATCATTTATAAAATCAAATTTGTGATAAAATATTTAATCAATAAACATCAATATTCGACTTTAATTTTAGAAAATATTTTGTGATAAAAATTATATTGATGAAATTTATGCAATGACTAATATTATAACATGGTTATTGCTTAATTACATGATTTTGACACATTAAATTATATAGCACTACATGCATGTTGCATGTATAACTCACATCTTCTATGTATGAACATGAAACACAGACACCTGTTTCGTGAATTAATGAAGATGTACGGGAATATGTTGTCCGTTGGTCAATCAGAACCGTTGAAATTAAAGAGCACTGCATTTATTGTCTTGCACACAAGTTTGATCAGATTTTGTTTTTATTTACCCATCCATCTCATTGATCGAAAATTGAAGCATCGTATGGCCATAAACACTTCATGTTGGATCAAAACTCATACATAATAAAACTTCCGAAATTTTATGTTGATTATACTCAATGTTCTTTCTTGATCATTTTAAAATAGATTTGGAATGATTTCATTGCAGATCGACCGTTAATTTCTCGCTTGAAAATGAACGGTCCGAAAATGTTTTCTAAATTTGAAGGGAAATGTAATGATGAAAGTTTATAAAAATAACATGTATAAGTATTATTTGGTCATATAAGATTTCAAAATAATAAAAATAAAAATTTTGAATTTTTTTCGTATGCACTGTTGTACATGTAGTAGATAATTAGTAAATATCAAGCTCTGCTGACCGTCCGATAAGCTAAAAATGGTCCTGATGTCTTCAAATGGTCTGAATTCCTTTCAGAGGTTGAGATGTTGGGACGGTTGCATCACTGAAATTTGGTTAAGTTGACTAGGTTTTGTGTCGAAGAAAATGCAAGGTGCTTGGTGTATGAGCTGATACCTAATGGCAACGTAGAATCACATCTGCATGGTATGTACTTTTCTTGTTTACATTGCAAAGTTGAAATGTATTGTGGTTCACAATTTGATGGACCAAAGAGCAAATATCAAACACTAAATATGTTTTATGTAATTTACTCCATTGTGCATTTTGTTTCTCTTGGTTCTTTGAGTTTAGGAGTTATAATTAAGGCTTTGTTGTTGTAAATTGCAAATGTTGTATAAAAAGGTATCAATGGATCTTTGGTTCTTCCATTTTTGATATTTTGATAATATTATTTGGAACTCTTTCTTTGTAGGTTTTTTTGAAGATTTGTCAGTTGCCTGCTGCATTTAACTATGATAATTATTGGCCAGTTCAGAAGGTAAAGTCTGCTGCTTTGATTAGGACACATGTGTATAGTTTCGTTAAACTTTATATTTTGATTATGAACCATATAATTTTGCATAAACCCCCTACAATTCAGCAATGTAATTGTAAAGTAATGTCTCTTATTTTTTATAGACACTTCAAAGAAAATTAAAGTAGCCATCTTCAGTTTCCTTTTACACTCCTGGCTTTTATGTAATAGTAATGTTTCTTCTTATTTTTATGATAGGTACCCTTTTATTTTGTCCATTATAGATAGAGAGAGTGTGGGAGGAAGAGAGAGAGACAGAAAAACTTAGCCGGATGGTACCAACAGTACTGGCACAAGAATTATCACAAAAGGCTCAAGTACTGGTAAGCTACTGGTACACTGCTGGTTAGTTACTGGTACTGTAGGATTCGTATGAAGTGTTAAAGGAGAAGATGAATTGGTTTGCTAATTATTGTTTAGCGATCAAATTGTATAGATGACTTGCTGTTATTAGGAGTTAAGTAAACTTTTCTGTTAGGCTTTTGTGTTATATACTGTTGTTGTAATATTTTTTGGTATATTGGTACAATGTATGATAATTACAATGTTGACTAATGCTTATTAGATGTTATCTCTATATTTCAATGTATTCATGTAAATCTATTTTAATAGGAAATGTAAAAATTACTAGATTGGTACCGGGTTGGTATCGGATTTGGTACAATGTATGATAATAACAACAGTAACGGCTCTTTATTTAAAGACCGTCCTTGATAGAACATTCTGTAACGGCTCTTTATTAAATAGCCGTCCTTGATAAAACTTTTAGTAACGGTCGTTTATAAACGACTGATACTGAAAGTACTTTCAGAAACAGTTGTTTATAAAAGACCGTTACGGAAAGTCACTTTCAGTATCGGTTATTTAAACGACCGTTCTTGATTGTTGAATTTGTAACAGTTGTTTAACCGTTCCTGATTATTATTACTATCAGTATCGCCTAGATCAGTATCGCCTCTAAGCCCTTCCCTGATGTGCATAAACAACCGTCCCTGATACCTGTTTTTCCACTAGTGCCTGGGGGAATCTTTATGTAGACCTCCACTAGTAAATCTCCGTGAAGGAATGCATTTTTCACATCCAACTGGTGTACATAGCTTCCAACCCCCATTCACTGCAAGGGAGACAAGTGTCCTGATTGTGCTCATCTTCACCACTGGTGCAAATGTCTTATCATAGTCAATGCCATACGTCTGACTATACCTCTTCGCCACCAATCGTGCCTTGTAGCGATCAATCTTCCCTTCTGGGGTCTGCTTCACTGTGAACACCCATTTGCACCCAACTGCCTTCTTACCTGGTGGTAGTGACACAATCTCCCAAGTTTTGTTCTTATCAAGAGCTCCAAGTTCTTCATGCATAGCCGCTTTTCACTTTGGATCCTCCTTAGCAACCTGCCAACACTTGGGTAAAGTAACAGAGTCCAAAGATGCAATGAATGCTCCATGTGCATGCGATATGTTAGAGTATAAGACAAACTGAGCAATATCATGTGGGAAACCATAACGATCAGGGGGAACCCCCGCATTGCTGCAAGAGGTCTGCCTTAATGTCATGGGAGTGGGAGGAGAAGTGAGAGGAATTATATCACCTGTGTAATCTGAGTCTGAGGATGGTGTAGGTGTCTCAAAAATCAGGGTAGGCTGGGACAATGGACTAGATGGCACGAGTGGTACTGCAAGCGCTGGCACTGGTACCTCATTCTGCCTCCTCCTGGTATACACTCTCAGCTCCCCCTGAGCTCGAGGCTCCCCACCTATGGGCTCCTCCTCCTCCTCCTCTTCTTCCTCATTCTCGTCCTCCTCAACCGATCCTCCCCTCTCAACAGGACAAGGAATCGATCCCACATTCACCAATCTCTCACTATTCTCCCTCCCTAGCCTCATACCTCTAGTATCGGGCAAGTCACCGAATGGTGAAGTCACATCCAGTGTGTAATATGGCTCGAACTCTCGAAAATGCACATCCATACTCACAAACAGCATCTTCTCTACTGGGCTCCAACAAACATAACCCTTCTAGGTAGCAGAATATCCCACAAAGACACACTTCACTACTCTGGGATCAAGCTTCCCAACGAATGGTCTGTTGTCATTCACAAAGCATACACAACCAAACACCTTCAATGGCAGGATCACACCATTATCTCCCTTCAACATTTCACATGGAGACTTCCACTCCAACACTCTTGAGGGCATTCTATTGATCAAGCGCACGACTGTCAAAACTGCTTGCCCCCACATCTGCTTTGGGACATTCATTGAGATCATCATACTTTTAGCTACCTCTAGAAGATGTATGTTTTTTTTTCTTTCTGCTACCCTATTTTGAGCCGGTGTGTATGGACATGTAGTCTGATGTTGTATTCCTTGAGCTGACAAGTATTCCCTAAATGATATGTTTGTATACTTTGTCCCATTATCAAACCTCAATACCTTCATCACTGCCCCGTATTGAGTCTGAATAGACCTATGAAAGTCTTTGAAGCACCCAAGCACATAACTCTTATTTTTCATCAAATACAACCAAGTAACACGAGAAAAACAATCAATGAAGATGATAATCATTCATAGAACTCGTGGAACAAGGTCCCCCAAACATCCGAATGTATCAAATAAAAAACACAAGAACTCCTATTACCCAAACTAACATAGGAGCTCCTAGTCAGCTTGCCAAACTCACAAGCATCACACACGTTTCTGTTTATCAGCCTTTTCATACAAAGACGGATATATACGACTCAAAACACCAAAAGACGAATGTCCCAGCACTGATAATGCAGCATCAACACATCATCAGCTCTCATCCGAGATCCTCCTACTCCTGCCGTCTTTACCATAGATGCCAAGGCTAAATCTATCCCCTCACGATCCAAGTACCACAATCCACTACGCCAAGTACCGGTCCCTTTCTCCTGAAAGATCACCTTGGGAATATTAAAAAAAACAACACATTTTAGTTGGAGTATAATGGCACTAATGGATAAAAGATTTACTGGAAAGGAATGAGCATGCAAAACATTAGACAAAGTCACAGAGTTGGTACATTTCACTGTGCCCTTATCAACCACAGGCTGTGCTATACCATCAGCAGTCTAGATGCTCTCTGGGCACTGCTAGGTGAGTATAAGAAGAAAACTCGCTAGCGTTACCTGTCACATGTCGAGATGCACCAGAATCTACTATCCATTCTGGTGATCTAGTGGTGGATATAGAGGCAAGAGCATGGGTGTCATCAGTACCCTTGGCTAAATGAGAATAAGTGGATGTGTTACCCCTAGGCAAAAATGAGGTGGATGCATGAAAGCAGAGAGGTTGAAAGAGAGAATAAAAGAATTTAGAAGAAATGTATTCTTTGTATTATGATTGAATGATTACACCAATGGCATTAGTCCACTATATATAGGCAAATACATAATTACAATAATGCCATTACCTAATCTCTATTACATGCTAATTACACTAATGCCATTGATTAATTACAAGAGGACCATTTACTAACTAATGCCTATACTGTATTACACCCCCCGCAATCCGATGCACCAACAGTCAGCTTGGCCGAGAGTTGAAGAAAACGCGGAGAGGCTAGTGGTTTAGTAAAGACATCCGCAATTTGGTCCTTGGATGAGAGAAAGCGAATGAGTAGAGATTTGTTAGAAACCCTTTCACGAACGAAGTGATAGTCCACCTCGACGTGTTTAGTCCTGGCATTGATCATCGGATTGGAAGCCAAGAAAGAGGCTCCTGTGTTGTCACACCAAAGCTGAGGAGGAGATGAAATGGTGATGTGAAGTTCGGCTAGAAGATACTGTAGCCACATTAACTCCGAACTAGTCACAGCTAAGGCCTTGTATTCCGCCTCAGTGCTAGACCGAGCAACTGTGGGTTGCTTCTTTGAACCCCACGAGATCAAATTAGGACCTAGAAAGACACAAAATCCCGTGGTCGACTTCCTATCATCAAGGGGAACCGGCCCAATCGGCGTCACTGTAGGCATGTAGAGTGAAGGTAGAGGCCGGTTTAAGGACAATGCCATGAGAAAGAGTGCCCTTAAGGTACCGTAGTATCCTTTTAACCGCTGCCCAATGAGTCGTCAAAGGAGATTGCATGAATTGAGACACCTTGTTAACGGAGAAGGCAATGTCGGGTCGTGTGAGAGTGGCATATTGGAGGGCACCCACGATGGACCGGTAGAGATGTGGATCATCGAAAGGATCACCATCAAAGCGAGAGAGGGATGCATTGGGTACCATAGGAGAGGGAAGATAATTGGCACCAAGCATATTGGCTCGGGTTAGCACATCTTTGAGATATTTGGTTTGAGAGAGATGTATACCTTGAGATGTGTGAATGACCTCGATACCAAGGAAAAAGTGGAGAGAACCAAGATCTTTTAGTGCAAATTGCTCTTGGAGAGTAGCAATAAGGGATTGGATGAGAGGAAGACTCGAGCTGGTGACGATAATATCGTCAATATAAATGAGAACTATAAGAGAGAACCCTTGAGAATTATACACAAAAAGAGAGGGATCATAAGAGGAGGCCTTGAACCCGTAATGAAGAAGAGCCTTGCTTAGCACATTAAACCATGCCCGGGGACTTTGCTTTAAGCCATAGATGGCTTTGGAAAGACGACACACGTGGTTTGGGTGATCCGAGCTCGTGAAGCCCGGCGGTTGTTGCATGAAGACGGTTTCTTGGAGCTCTCCATGAAGAAACGTGTTTTGTACGTCAAGTTGACGGATTTCCCAATGATAAGAGAGGGCAATAGAAAGGACAAGACGAATTGTGGTAGGTCGGACTACCGGGCTAAACGTCTCGAAATAATCTATCCCTTCTTCTTGGTGGAAGCCTTTAGCGACAAGACGTGCTTTGTACCGCTCAAGAGAACCATCCGCACGTCTCTTAATCTTGAACACCCACTTGCAACCAACGACATTTTGATCGGGTGAAGGGGGGACAAGAACCCATGTTTTGTTAGCCATGAGAGCGGCGTGTTCCTGTTTCATAGCTTCAATCCAATGAGAGTGATGTTTGGCTTGGTTATAAGTTTTGGGCTCGGTTTGAAGATATGTTTCGGCTAATAAGGCAACTTGATCATTTAATTTGTTGACTTTACGACTTCTTGTGACCATAGGATGAGTAGAAATAGATTTGGCAGACTAAGAAGAAGGCAAGGGAGGCAAAACTGGTGTTGGAAGCAAACCAGGCTGTTCTCTGTTTGCTGTAGAGAAATTGGCGCGCCTGGGATGTATTTGAATAGGAGTCGGATCGTCTCCAGCAGGGTTGGACGCCGTAGAAGGCTTGGGGCGCCTGGAGTAAGTAATTAAAGGTGGAGTGGGATCAGCTGCAGTGGTAGAAGTACCCAAAATGGGTATAGAACCAACAAAAACAGGAAGAGATGAGACGGGATCCGATACAGCAGCAGGAGCACCCGAAAATGAAAGGGAGCCGCTGGATGAGTTTGGCGCAGGAACAGAAGACCCAGATTGCTGGGAGGGATGAAGAGTGGGAGGATCAGTATTGATTGCGGTAGCAGTGGTGTGGCAGTGGTGGTGCAATTCGCAGGAACCAGCAGGTGAAGTTAGTAGAGGTAGCCACTGAGTGTGAAGATGAGTAGAGTTTGAGTCCAAATCAGCACCAGATACTGAATTCTTGAAAGGAAATTGAGACTCATCAAAAATAACATGTCTAGAAACAAAAATTTTATTAGATTCGAGATGTAAGCATTTGTAACCTTTTTGAGAAAGAGCATAACCTATGAACACACAAGGTATGCGTATAAGCCATATTGGCTCTTCTACTCTTCATTTTTCAAATTATAAAATGTATTTAAATGATGTTCTTTTTGTGCCTTCCTTTTCTAAGAATCTTTTGAGTCTCTCCAAGCTATTGAGAGATAATTCTTTTATCCTTGAATTCTATTCTAACTTTTGTTTTCTTAAGGACCCTCGCACTTTGGAGATCCTACATCAAGTCAAGGTGGCTAACGGATTATACAATTTGCCTCTTCCCTTAAAAGCTCAAGCAAACTTTGGTGAACGTGTATCGCTTGATACTTGGCATGCACGTTTAGGACATCCGTCCTCTATGACTACTCACAAAATTTTAAATAATTTTAGGTTACCTTGTATTAGGAACAAGTTATCATTTTGTCATGATTGTGTAGTAGCTAAATCTCATCGTTTACCTTTTCTTCCTTCTACTTCTACTTCTTTGTTTACACTTGATATTGTGTACTCCGATGTTTGGGGACCCTCCCCTATTATATCATCTAATGAAATTATTTCGAGACGTTTAGCCCGGTAGTCCGACCTACCACAATTCGTCTTGTCCTTTCTATTGCCCTCTCTTATCATTGGGAAATCCGTCAACTTGACGTACAAAACGCGTTTCTTCATGGAGAGCTCCAAGAAACCGTCTTCATGCAACAACCGCCGGGCTTCACGATCTCAGATCACCTAAACCACGTGTGTCGTCTTTCCAAAGCCATCTATGGCTTAAAGCAAAGTCCCCGGGCATGGTTTAATGTGCTAAGCAAGGCTCTTCTTCATTACGGGTTCAAGGCCTCCTCTTATGACCCCTCTCTTTTTGTGTATAATTCTCAAGGGTTCTCTCTTATAGTTCTCATTTATGTTGACGATATTATCGTCACCGGCTCGAGTCTTCCTCTCATCCAATCCCTTATTGCTACTCTCCAAGAGCAATTTGCACTAAAAGATCTTGGTTCTCTCCACTTTTTCCTTGGTATCGAGGTCATTCACACATCTCAAGGTATGCATCTCTCTCAAACCAAATATCTCAAAGATGTGCTAACCCGAGCCAATATGCTTGGTGCCAATTCTCTTCCCTCTCCTATGGTACCCAATGCATCCCTCTCTCGCTTTGATGGTGATCCTTTCGATGATCCACATCTCTACCGGTCCATCATGGGTGCCCTCCAATATGCCACTCTCACACGACCCGACATTGCCTTCTCCGTTAACAAGGTGTCTCAATTCATGCAATCTCCTTTGACGACTCATTGGGCAGCGGTTAAAAGGATACTACGGTACCTTAAGGGCACTCTTTCTCATGGCATTGTCCTTAAACCGGCCTCTACCTTCACTCTACATGCCTACAGTGACGCCGATTGGGCCGGTTCCCTTGATGATAGGAAGTCGACCACGGGATTTTGTGTCTTTCTAGGTCCTAATTTGATCTCGTGGGGTTCAAAGAAGCAACCCACAGTTGCTCGGTCTAGCACTGAGGCGGAATACAAGTAATACAGTATAGGCATTAGTTAGTAAATGGTCCTCTTGTAATTAATCAATGGCATTAGTGTAATTAGCATGTAATAGAGATTAGGTAATGGCATTATTGTAATTATGTATTTGCCTATATATAGTGGACTAATGCCACTGGTGTAATCATTCAATCATAATACAAAGAATACATTTCTTCTAAATTCTTTTATTCTCTCTTTCAACCTCTCTGCTTTCAATGCATCCTCGATCACACTCTTTTTGTCTCCAACACTTGCCACTCCCTGCTTCCTCTTCAGTATCTCCAAAACCTCATGGTCCTCACTAGTGAAGATCACACCTGCTTCTCTCTCTTCCTCTGCTACCATCAGATTTGCCCGGTAGCCTCCTCTTTCACCTCTTCGGCCCCCACGGCGACGACCACGACCTCTAGCTTATCTACGTCCACTCGAATCTCTCTCCTTAGATGGCTTGGGACAAACCTATCTCAGATGACCTACCAAATCACAATTGTAGCACTTTCGAGTCTCCTCTTGTATCCATATGTTGCCTGAGTTTGAGATCACATTCACAGGTTGTGGCTTTGTCGAGCTCTCCCTCTTCAACAACTTCACGAACTCAAGCAAAGTCGAGACTTCTGCGGGATTCAGCTCTTTGATAATTTCTTCCATCGATCCGACTCGTATTCGGTTTCCTCACACTTGATCATATGAGTCTAGATCACACACTTTTCCTTTCTTCCTTTTCTTGACCCGATCTTGATCCTCCTCGCATCAAGATCTAGATCATCTTCATTTTAGCCCCCTACCTCGAGATTTGTATGGTATCGGCCCCCCACTTGGGCCTTCTTCACACAAAGAGCAAACCTCCCCTTAAGTGGCTCGGCCTAGAGAGAAGAGAGGAGGCAGGAACTGTAGCGAGGGTACTGTAGTGGAGATACTGTAGTAGTGGCCAAACCCTAGGCTGTGATACCTAATAGAATTAATTGAGCTAAAAAACTTAGTTTATTCATTAATGAGTTGGGCTTATATAGAGCCTTTACATTCTTGCGCATAAGTCCCTATACTTCTACCTATTATCTATTTCCCAATAAGTCCCTAACAAAGATACAATTCTCAACAATCTGCGTCCGAAAGGTCGATTGCACAGGTATTGCACTAGGATCGAGTACAATTTTTTTTTTGAAATACTAATAGCGGCTAACAGCAAAATTAAACTGTCACAAATGTTACATCAAATATTAAAACAACAAACCAAATACCATCAAATACAACCAAAAAACACAACCAGAAAAATTAATCTCAACAGTACTTGCGCCAAAGCTTGGCCTCTTGTAGCACTTGGTCAGCCCCATGTCTTGGATCAATTCATTTCCCTTCAAAAAATTTGCTATTTCGGTTCCTCCATAAATACCCGCAACTAGCAAAAAAGATGATACCCCAATCTTTCCTCTTTAAATAAGGCCTGCCTACTTTGAGAGACTTAATCACCGTACTTTGTACGGTGTTTTCCAAACGAACCAGCCTATAAACTGTTACCATATGCATTCTTGACCAAAATGCCCTTGCATAATTACATTGGAAAAATAGGTGCAGCAGAAATTAAGTGAAATTAAGTGACCAATTTCAAGAAAAAGAAGAGGAATCAAGGGATCAAACAATATCTTGGGTAGCTGAAACCCATTACAAGTACTATTGGTTGTTATCGGGTCTGATAGGATATCATATAACCCAATATGCAAATGCAAGTGCAAATTTTTGTATCGAACATGAGAACAGGTGCTAACCCATGTGCATCCGGGGGGAAGCAACTGTCTCCCCTGAATTTTACATTTTAGTGGAGGTCGGGACGTTTCGATCGACTCTGCTCCTTCCTGAAATTTTTTTTGCCCCCCATTGGTGTTTAATTTGTAGTTTGAATTAAATTTAGAGTTAAAATTAAAATAATTTTTTCAATTATAATTAATAATTAGAATTATATATTAAAATATCAAAACTTACAAGTTAGAGCATTGAAAAATATAAATTTAAGCATTATTTTTTATTTAGTACTTAATTAGTTAATGGATTTGAACTCGATTAGCTATTTAAACTAGATTCGATATTTTTTTGCCCTCTCCTGGCAAAAATTCTTTATCTGCCCCTGATGAGCATACATTAATTTATGTTTGGATCGAGTATAAACCGAAATTCATCAATCTTCATTCTTCCTCTCCTGTGCACTAATTCGTAAACATAATAATAAGACTGCTGTTTAGCTGAGGGATAAAGAGGTAAAGAGAAGAGAGATGACAGAATAATTTGTTTATGTTTTCATTAATCTGAAAGTCTGACTTACAGCGCCTTATAAAGGCCTTTGATTACAGAGAGAATTAACAGCTAACTGCCTAACTAATTCTATTAAGCTCACTAACAATAGTTGACTGAGTCAAAGCCTAACTAATTCATAACAGAAAACTGTTCTAAGTTACAACTGAATTTGCTGTTTCTAATAGCCCCCCGCAAGCTGAACCAAGAGAGGAAATGTGAAGCTTGGAGCACAATAATTGAAGCCTCTGTGAAGATAAACCTTTTGTAAAGAGATCGGCAAGTTGGTCCTTGGCGTAAATAAACCGAACAAGCAATTCTTTAGATGCCACTCGCTCACACACAAAATGGAAATCGATCTCAATATATTTAGTTCGAGTATTGAAAACTTGATTAGAAGCAAGGAAAGTTGCTCTTATCACCCCATAGTGTAGGTTTAGAGGACAGAGGCACATGAAGTTCTTTGAACAGCTGCTGTAACCAAATCATTCAGAGCAAGCAATAGCCATACTCCTATACTCGGCCTCAGTTGTTGATCGGGCAACGGTATATTGTTTCTTATAGCCCCAAGAGAGAAGATTTGAGCCTAAAAACACACAAAACCCCATCGTAGAGAGCCTATCATCAGGACACCTTGCCCAATCAGAATCCGAATATGCATGGAGCTCAAGTGAAGAATGTGTGTTTAATTGAAGTCCATGATAAAGAGTACCCCTGAGATACCTCAAAATTCTTTTGACAACTTCGCAGTGGTCCATGGTAGGAGAGTGCATACATTGTGAGGTTTGTTAACAGCAAAGGTGATGTCGGGTCTAGTAATAGTAGCATATTGTAGGGCACCAACTATACTCCAATAGAGGTGTGGGTCGGGCATATGGATACCACCATTTTTGGAAAGATGATCATTGACTGAAATTGGAGTGGAGCAAGGCTTAGCTCCATCCATCTTCGATCGAAGAAGAAGGTCACGAATGTAGCTTGGTTGAGATAAGAGAAGTCCATTTGAGTTTTGTGTAACCCAAATGCCTAAAAAATAGTGCAAAGGGCCAAGATCCTTGATGGAAAACCTTGAGGCAAGAGAAGAGATAAGGGAAGTAACCTCGAGAGAGCTAGCTAGATCCCGTGACAATAATATCATCTACATAGACAAGTGTAATGGTGATAGACTTGCTAGTAAAATGAATAAAAAACGAGGGATGGGATTGAGAAGCTATGAATCCAAAGTCGGTAAGGGAGGAAGCAAGTTTATGAAACCAAGCCCTAGGTGCTTGCTTAGGACCATATAACGCCTTTTTAAGCCGACAAACATGCGAAGGAAAAGCCGTATCAACAAAACCAGTTGAGACATATAGACACACTTCTCAAGATCGCCATGGAGAAACGCGTTGTTCATATCAAGTTGGCGAAGGCTCCAATTATGAGAAACGACAAGTGAGATAATGACTCGAATAGTCGTAGGTTTGACTACAAGACTAAAGGTTTCATGGTAATCGATGCCATGCTCTTGACCGTAACATTTTGCCACAAGTTGGGCCTTGTGCCGTTCAATTGAGCCATCAGCCCTTTTCTTAAGCTTGTGTTGTACCCTGAAAAAAAAAATAGAGACAAGAATATACATTCAAATCATAACTTTAGATTAAAGGGGTCATGAAAAACTAAATTAAAGAAACTTGGAGATTTTATTATGCATAAAATAAGAAAGACATTAATTAGGCATGCAAAAAATGATCATAAAGTAGGAATGGACATGTCCATTTGGTGATGAAGTAGAGAGGACTAAATGGATTGATTTAATCATGGAATCCAACAATTGAAAAGGACTTAAAATTTGAAATTCGGTGAAGATATTAACAAGGCCCACAAGACAGCGCCTAAATGCCAAAAAAGAAAGAGTTGAAATTTTGTGTGTTATGAAATAGATGACTCGGACAAATCAAGTGTGGCCTAGTTGATGTAATTAGTTGCTCTTCTGTTCAAATGAGCGCTAGAGCACATTAAGGGCTTTAAACACCTCTTGGCAACCGCTCACACAAGGAGTGCACAAGAAACAAGGTAACTCAATTTTAGAATCGGCTAGCAGCAGGACTACTACACCACTTAGCACAGCTGTTCCTCTGCTGGATTTGGACTATGGACACGTGCCACACAGTGATTGAGAGATGCCTAATCAATTGAAGATGCCTCATTGCATGCTGCCTTGCGTTTTGAAGAACCCTCCAAAATAGAAGAAACTTCTCAATTGAACTGCCGATTAGCATGAGTGCTCCAATTCATCTAAACCTTTGATTTCAGCTAGCTTCGGATGTAGACATAAATCCAAGGGCTCGTAGTCATAAGCATTCTTTGAGGCATTCGATCAAGCAGCTGGTGCAAGTTAAAGAACCAGATAAAGCCACCTAAGCAAGCTAAAAACCCTAGGCTCTACACTTACCTAGCCTATATACACCCCTGCTGAAAGAAAAGAATCAACACAACACCCTCATAATATCTACAGCCAACCTACAATACACACACAAACTCCGGCCTTCTTCTCCAAAACGCAACAGTAAAATACCTGCCCCTCCCACAGCTACCCTAACCACATCTCGATACAGCCATACACTCACAGCAAAGACACAAACCCCTACGCCTTCTTCTAAAAACAACACAAAGCCATAGCCATAGTTCAAAAAGCTTGAAGTTTCTCCCCAAACTGCTGCCGAACCAAAATCCATAGGTAGAGCACCATATTAATGAAATGTAGATGCCTAAATGGCTTAGTCTTCATGTAAATATATCATGGATGAATATAATGTCAAGTTTACTCAGATCTTACTTACTTGAAATGTTGTGTTCTTCTTTTATTTTCTGCTTTCTTCTTTTCTTTTCCTTCTTTCTTTGATCTCATGTTCTTGATCTCCTTTTTCTTTCTTTTTCTTTTTTGTTGTGAGTGCCTCCACTCAGATTCATGAGTTGAAGGTGTTGAAGTGATAACTTAAAGGCCTCTTATAGCAATCCATGATATATTGAGGTTAAAAATAAAAATAGTCTGGAGATGAGGCAATAACAGCTATGTAGCTTATTTTAGAAGCCAATGAATCTAAAAAACAATGATTTTTGTATATATCTCTTCTTTTGATCTATGCCTTGATCTCTTTTTTTCTCCTTTCTTTTTCCTTTTTTTTTCTGTCAAGCACTAAAAACGTATCAAGATTAAAATGTAAAAAATATCAAAAGTGACGAACTTCATATGAAAAGGAATATACGAAGAAGTAATCAAGAAAGTTGATGTTTAACTACATCCTTTCTTTGATTAGTATCTTAATATATAAGCCTTGATTATGAAGTTGAATAAAACATATGTATGAATCTAGATTTATGTGTTGATGAGAGAGGCATAGGTGTGAGATGCGAGGAATCGATGTTTTACTACATCTTCCTATACATGTCATGCATTTGTTGTATCTTTTCAATATATATTGATTTTCAAGGACTTGATTGCATAATTACCAAGGCCGAGAGCAAATGAAATAAAGTGGATATGAAATCCAAGTATTCAATGCTCTAAGACCACTTGTCATGCCACTATTCTATTTTCAGAATATGCGAGATGAGATCACGTCAAAATAAGGGGATATGCTGTCAAAATTCTGATTTTTATGTCATTTGATGCCCTTTTGCTCTTTTTTTGATTCATGAGTGTAATGGTCATGTCCAACCAGTCCATGGTATGCCAAATACAATGTAACCATGTTTGTCTCAGCTATAGATGCTAACAAATCCAAATTCATGTCCAGCTGGTACCTTAAAAGTACCTCAAATACCCTTTGTTGGTAAATCGATCCTACAGACCAGACTAGACAAAATTTGACCAAACCCTCTTACCAATAGATAAAGGACTCCAATATGAGTATAACAAAAAAAGAATCACTCAATTTGAGTAATCCAGTGAGAAATGGTGGTCATTCAAAGTTCACCCCTCTGAATTTGAAATGCTGGAACTGTGTTGTCATAATTTTTGCTGGTACCATATTGTATCAGCCATATCTCAAAATCCAGAAATAACTAAAACATGAAATTTGTCCAGGTTATAGACTTGATATCAAAGATTAAGAATGTAAAGTTTTATGGAAAAACAATAAGTCAATTGTCTGTAAAAAAATTCAGAATTTAGCACCCAAAATAAAGGGAAACTGATGACTGTCCCACATGCATTTGAGACACACTTTGCTTCATAGTTTGTCATAGCCACACAACACATAAAAATCTGATATTTGGATAGTTAAAAGATTGTATCTCAAGCTTTAAAACCATATAAAGAACTCTCAAAATGTCCAAGTGAGCAGATCCCAATAAAAAGATGAAATCTGAAAAACTGTAAAATTCCTGCAGGATTGTTATCTCGGTCATGACTTTATGATCTCGATTAGCATATATAGGCATGACCAAAATTCATGAAATTTGGCTGACATGTAGCCTTGACTCCATAGAACAACACTGTAAAATATCTCTCAAAATGTCCAAACAAACTGATAGATATCAGATCTTGAAAATCAACCAAAGTGATGAAGTTGCATTCATAAAACAACAGCTCCAGTTTTGTACATCCCTTCACATACCCTTTTAGCATCGAAATGATAACTCAAAACTCATGAAAATTTATAAATTTGTAGATTATGCTCTCCTCTATAAATCCATATAAAGAACACCAAATTCCATGTAGCCAATTGGTGGGAATCGATCTCCAAATCTCAGCAATTCAGAAAAGGAAAAACTGTTCATCTACCCCTCTTACAAATTGCATAGAAATTGAACCAAAGATCCAATAACCTGATTCCACCTCTCAAGGACTTCTGTTCATTCATCTATAAAGTCATAAACTTTAATCATCCAAACCCAATCTCTAAAGTCCTCAAAATCAAACCTCAAAATCTAATCTACCTCCATTCGAAAACCAATTAAAATTTTTTCCAAGTCCCAAATACAACATATTCAAACACACCACACCCATACTCATATTTCATACAACATATCCAAACACACTCTCCAACGATCGAGCAAGGAACCAATCCACGATCCCCGGTTCATACTGAAATACCGCATTCATATGCACACACACTATAACGATCAAGCAAGGAACCAATCCACGATCCTCAGAACATCGCATTTATATGCATACACACTCTCCAAAGATCGAACAAGGAAGTCAATCCACGATCCTCAATTTATACTGAAAACCTCGCATTTATATGCAAACATAGGTGGTAGGAGTTGGCACCGCGTCGTATGCTCTGAGTTCTATCGTGCACCATACCATACTTGTAGGCGGTAGGAGTTGGCACCGCGTCGTACGCTCTGAGTCCTATTGTGCACACAACATCTCGACTACCTAAATTGGCACTGTGCTTCATATTCGGACTCTAGATGTACACACAAAGGATCGAACAAGGAAGTCAATCCACGATCCTCAATCTATACTGAAAACACCAATGCATAGGTCAAGTTAGAGATAGGAAACCTAAGTTGCACCTTTGCATCGCATTTATATGCATACACAAACACACACACACACACACACCAAAGATCGAACAAGGAAGCCAATCCAAATCCTCAGTTTATACTGAAAACACCAATGCACCGATCAAGTTAGGAATAGAAAACCTAAGTTGTATCCTTGCATCGCATTTATATGCACACACTGAAAAGTTCACGACATAAATACACCCCACTCTTACTTACGTTCAATGACTTTGAATCTTGGAATGAGGAGGAGCTTGAGAGACATAAATCTCGAGGTAATTAACGGCGGGGATTTGCGTCCGCCGTAAGATTCAACGTCTCCACAATCAATAAACTCTCTCGTACGGATATTACATGCGAGGGTGAACCATGAAGTTCCTCTTTCTTTCTTTCCCCTCGGAACAATGCCTTTCCCCAATATCACATATCACACCGGAACAAGAAAAGCAGCGATGCTTCGAGGGCGGACGATGACGCAAAAAAGGCACCTCACAGCTTGAAAATCCACTTGCAGCCTATAATATGCTGATTTGAAGGTGGTGGAACGAGATCCCAGGTGTTGTTTTGCGTGAGCACACTAAGCTCCTGAGCCATGGCCATGCGCCATGGCCATGCGCCATTCGGAGCTTTTATTAGTTGCAGTGAAAGAAGTAGGCTCTTCTGTGGGAATTTTGGGTAAAGGATGCTTAGTTGTCACATAAACAATGTGATCTGGGAACTTCTTTGATTGTCTGGTGTTAGCTTTTGACCTAGTGAGCATAGGATGTCTTGAGTCAGAAGCAAGAACAGGAAAGGGTGAGGTAAATGAAGGTGTCTCTTGTGTTATAGAAGTAATTACAGGAGGTTCAGGTTGCTGTAAAGTGTGAGTATCCTGGAAAGAGTCGGCCTGTGAGGGTGTAGTGTCTGACTGAAGGGAATCAGTCCTGGAGGCCACAAATGGTAAAGGGTTGTTGACTTGCAGTGGAGCAGACTGTGCAGGGGTCGAAGTTGGACCATAAGTAATCAGGTAAAAATGAGGCTAAAGAAGAGGAAATTGTGTGTGTTGGTCGAAAACTGAAGAAGATGAAGCCTCAACTGAGGGCTGTCGCGCAAATGGAAAAAGAAAAAAAAAAGTGAACCACAAAGGGTGTTGCTCCGCGAGTCAGAACGTTCCTTTGGAGAGCAAATAGAGGGCGCTACCAACAACCAAGGCAATCACAAAAAGGATACAACATGTGTTACTGGAGTGCACGTTATGTGGATACCCAAATGAGGATGATGCACACGCAATTTTGCAATGTCCACATGCAAATTGAGCTAAGAACGTCGGGCTTGCCAGACTAGCAAATTGCACACTCTCTTCACGAATTGTGATCAGCTCTTAACAAGGAACAAATAGAGCTTTTTATGCTATTGGCATGGAATATCTGGAAGGCTCGATGTGCTCAAGTTTTTCAAAACAGAATGTAAACCTGAACAAACAGTCAGGACATCCAACTACTTATGTGCGAGGTTATGCAGTGAATTTCAGAGGTGCTCC
The DNA here is from genome assembly GCA_964058825.1 of Carex arenaria. Classification (NCBI taxonomy): domain Eukaryota; kingdom Viridiplantae; phylum Streptophyta; class Magnoliopsida; order Poales; family Cyperaceae; genus Carex; species Carex arenaria. The sequence continues at coordinate 666,987 of CAXKVW010000159.1, forward strand.
CCATCTCTCTGAGGAAAATGCAGCATGACAATTCCAGAAGGAGTGACAGCATGGCTAGACAGCTCATATGACCAGTCAGGAAGAAGAGGCGCGGCCTTCATTCTGACATATGAGGGTAGCCTTCTTAGTTATGAATTGAAGGGCTTAGATGAGGGGATATCACCTTTCCAAATGGAGGTTTGTGCCCTGCTGAAGGCGATACAGGAGGCGTCCAGGTTACAGGTCCAAGAATGTGTTTTCTTATCGGATTCTAAATTGCTAGTGGAGACCCTAGATCCAAAAAAGAGGCTGCAGCCATTGCAAGCAGTTGACTGGAGATCGTATGCAGATTTGATGAGGATTGTCAACATGCTTCAAGCACACGTGAGATGCTACTGTAAGTTCATACACGGGGAAGAGAATCAATAGGCCCACCGATTGGCTAATTGGGCGCGGGTTCAGCAAACAGGTTATAGGGGTTTCACATATCCTCTATTCCCAGATCTATAGCAATTCATATTTTTGGTTTAGTCCCAGTGGTAGAGGTTAGGTTTATGGTACACCTGATTTTGTTATTGTGCCAAGTGCTGGGATGAATGTAAACAAGTTACTGGTAAATGAAATGCCTAAGGGCTTTAGTAAAAAAAAAAATGGTAGCGGTTGTAGATTTGTGACAAAGAAACTAAGATGAAAATTATATAGATAAGATATAGAGTTGGGTATTTGTGTCATTTTTTTTTTAAATATTTGCAACAAAATTTCTTTATGTCTGTACGTTACACCCCAAATCGGGAGGAAAATCGTTTCTATTGATTATAATTATGCAAGGTAAAACCTTTAACCTCCTGTACCATTCACCTCCGACATAATTTTATCAACCAAACACTATTCGAGGGAAACTTTCCTTTTCTTTCCATTCCCTCCCTTTCTCTAATCTCCATCCAAAATATGAAAAAACATGATAAAATTATGACATATATCTACAAACAAGAAGCACTTATTTATATATAGAACACAAGCCATGATTCCTGATTTTATCAAAACATGCCCAAATTGGGTATTTTATAAGAAAGTTAAGAGAGGGAGGAAAGGTGCATACCAGATGCGTTCACATTTATGCAGGCAATATGTGAACTTGTAATATTTTTTCACTTATTCCTCACTTTTTTGTATTAGGTTGCGGCCATCAGAAGATGTTCTTGCCTACTTCTGTATAAGCCATGCAGATATCTTCAGGTGCTTTATTTTTCTTAAATAAAATGGCATACAATAGATACAAGTATCAAATGGTTGAGAATGTTTTGCTCTTTAATCTCGCAATATAATAACACTGTAATAGTTAATACTGATTCCCTGGCTTCTTCTTTCTTTCTTTTTCATTTTTAAACTCTAAAAAAGGTCCAAAAGAGTGCTTGCACTTGGGTCAGGTTACGGGTTAGCAGGATTTGCAATTGCTGCTTGCACTGCTGCAAGTGAAGTCATAATTTCTGATGGAAATCCACAAGTTATTGACTGTATCCTTCTAAATAAACATTATAATATCAATATTTGTACTTGGATATCTCGAAATTCATACATTTTGTTCTCTTGTAATTAATTAACCGTCAGATATTCAACATAATGTTGACAACAATCGAGAGCTTTTTGGGGACACAAAAGTGAAATCAATGATACTGCACTGGGACCAGGAAATTACGCTGGAATTAGAGAATTCATTTGATGTAATTGTTGCTAGTGATTGGTATACTTCAACTTTCATTTTACACCTCCCTTTTCTCAAATTTATAATTTTTTCTTTCAAATCATTTTCTTCATTTTTGTGTCCTTGAAGAAGGAAAATAAGTGATGCGAGCATTTCAGTAGGATTGCTTTTATGCAATGCCTCTGTGAGGTGTGCAATTTCATGGGTACTTGCAAACTTCAGTAAATAATTTTATATCCCTGCAAGGTTAATATCATCTGAACCGTCCCTACAGCATATGAAATAGCACGTGAAGCCTCCAAGAGCTGTTTATTTCATAAATGCCCGAAGTATACTGCTTGCATGTTAATCTATCCTTAAAGGGAAAGCAAGAGGGACATTTTGGATGATTTTTTCTCATATTATGAGATGAGGGTTTAGCTGATTAATTAGATGAGTATATTTGAGGAGCACATATGATAATTTGCTATTTTCTAGGTGCTCGTGTTTTCAATCTCAGTTTGTTCTTTGTACTTTCTTTATGCTTTGAATATTCTATTTGGCTGTGTATTCCTGTATTAATTTTTTGCATATTTCCCCTTGCATTCTGTTGAGAAAATAAAAGTGTGGGATCCGAATACCCTCAGACCCGTTAAGGGTTAAACATCATTGGGTTTATTAGCAAATAAGAGAGCTACTAGTTATAGAATAAAAGCAACTCAATCTTATTATATTTTTTGTAAGTAGCCGTTACAGTAAATGTACAGTATAGGGTAGAGTAGGTAACCGTTATAATTCCTTCCTCTATAAAAAGGAAGCACTGTACAAATTAGAATCAGAATGAATATTTCATTTTTCATCCATCATCTTCTCTGTTTTTCACAAAAATCTTCATGGTATCAGAGTAGGAAAAATCCTGACTCAAAAAAAACGAAATCAAGCCAACGCTGCAGATAACAAAGAACTGCAAGCAATCTACAAACAACATCACAAAGATCTCAAGCCTTTATTCAATTATGTTCCTAGAAACTGTTACCGAAAAAAACAGTTTCTTAAGTCTTGTTCACCAAAAATACCAGCAAATCAGAACCAAAAATCAAAATGTCACAGAATCAAGAGAAACTTACTAGGGTGATATTCAATGGTAAAAATTACTATTTATGGGTAAGACAAGTGATGTTTGCATTGAGTGGCCGAGAAAGACTGGGGCACATCAATGGCGCAACTGCACAGCCAAAACCGAACAAACCAAATGAACCCACAGCCGCTGAAAATAAGAAAATTGCTCAATGGAGAGTACATGGCCATCAAGTGGTCACTTGGCTGCTAGCCACCATGGAAGCTCATATAGCCGACTTATTGGCCTATCAAGACACAGCACAAGAGCCGAGAAATTGTACGGGCATAAGAAGAACTATGCCCACATTTACCAAATTCAACGAGAAATACAACAAGCAAAGCAGCAATCACAACCCGTAATGGAACATTTCGGGTATCTCCAACGAAAAAAAGATGAGCTTAGAGTATATCGGCCACCTACAACCAACCTTGTCGAAATTCAGAAACGAGAAGAGCAAGATGACATATTTCAATTTCTTGCAAGTCTTGATTCGAGCTATGAGGCAATAAGGTCTCAGATTCTGCTCTCAACTAGATTGCCCCCAATTGATGAAATAGCAGCCATGATTCATAGAGAAGAGACAAGGAGAGAAGTCATGGGACCACAGCCAACTGAGAATCAAGAAAGCAAAGCCTTTGTTGCTGCGACACGGCCAAACCCTAACCCTAGAGGAGAGGCACGGGGAGACCAACCTGTCGGATGCGACCACTGCCAGAAGGAAGGTCACAAGAGAGACGAGTGTTGGTTCCTCCACCCACACCTCCGACCGAAGGGCTATGGGCAGAGAAGAGGCGGAGATCGCAAGCAGGGGGAGCATGGTGGCTGCTACCGAAATGAAATGAAAAAAGCTTATTTGGGAGAGACGAAAGTTGAGAAAGAAAATGAGATTGAAAATAATAAAGAAGGCAGCAGTTTAGATCCTGTGAAGCAACTTCTCCAGGAGCTTTCGATGTTGCTCACTCACACTCAAACTCAATTTAAGTCCTCTGATCAGAAAATTGTCTCTGGTATGGTTGCTAACTTATCTTTTTTTCCTCAAAAAAATAATTGGATATTAGATTCGGGCGCAACTGATCATATGACCAGAAATAAAAATTTATTAAGGTCATTTAGAAATTACAATACCAAACAATTTGTGTCAGTTGCAAATGGTGAGAAAATGGAAATTCTCGGTGATGGTTCAATAAATCTCCTCTCAAAATTAATTCCAAATGTTTTGTATATAAAAAATTGCTCATCGAACTTGTTATCCATTAGAAAAATCACAGAAGAATTAAATTGTGAACTTATTTTTACACCAAAATATGTGATTTTTCATGATCGGATAACCAAGAATACGATTGGTGAAGGTTATACGGAAAATAGACTCTATTTTTTTAATGAAGAAAAAACCAATTTCTTCATTAAAAAGGAAGAAGAATTGAGCACTCTTTGGCATAGGAGAATTGGGCATCCTTCCGACAAAATTCTAAAAAATCTTTTTAATTTTTCAAAATTAGACAATAGCAATTGTGAGGTGTGTAAACTAGGAAAGCATACTAGATTACCATTTAATTTATCTAGTAGTAAAAGTGAGAAAGTTTTTTATTTAATCCATTCTGATGTATGGGGTCCCGCTCCAATTAACTCTTTTAATGGATATAAATATTTTGTAACCTTCATAGATGATTTCTCTCGAACCACTTGGCTATATTTATTAAAAGGCAAGGATGAAGTGTTTTCTCAATTTTTAGATTTCTACAATTTTGTAGAAAATCAATATGAGGCAAGAATTAAGATTTTTAGATCCGATAACGGAATGGAATTTGTAAATCAAAATTTTTTAAACTTTTTTAAAGAAAAAAGAATTTTACATCAAACAACGTGTGTCTATACCCCAGAACAAAACGGAGTTTCTGAAAGAAAAAATAGACACTTACTTGAGATGACTCGAGTACTCTTATTTCAAAATAATGTACCAAAAAGTTTTTGGTTGGATGCCGTTCTTACCGCAACATATTTGATTAATAGATTACCAAGTGCCAATTTGAATTTCAAGAGTCCATTAGAAATACTTTATCAAAGAAAACCCAACATCAATCATTTGCGAGTATTTTGTTGCACATGTTATGTGCACAAAAATAAACAAAACAAATTGGATTACACCTCAACTAAGGCCATTTTCTTAGGATATTCATCTCAAAAAAAGGAATACAAATGCTATGATCCAATTAACAAAAAATTCTTCATTTCTAGAGATGTTACATTTCAAGAAAATGAGCCTTATTATAAACAAAAAAAATGATCATGAAGAGAAGATCCAAGAACCATCTAGAGAATTTATATACCCTAACTTTATACTACCAAATGAAGAAACAAGTCATATAGAAAATGCAATTGCTCCCGAAATTGAAAATGAGGAAGAAATAGAAGAAATTTCTTCAAATGAAGAAGGTCAAAGCATAGAAGAAATACCCTTGAGAAGGTCGGTTAGATCAACTCAACCCTCAACAAGATTAAGGGATTATGTTTCCTATAAGGTACAATATCATATACAAAATTTTATTACATACGGTAATGTCTCTTCCAACCATAGAGTTTTTTTTACCTCAATTGAAAAGGAACAATAACCAAATCATTATGAGGAAGCCATAAAAATCCCCGTGTGGAACAATGCTATGAAAGAAGAATTAAGAGCCTTAGAAAAAAATAAAACTTGGGTAATTGTTCAATTACCAAAGGATAAAAAAATTGTAGGTTGTAAATAGGTATACAAAATTAAGTATAATAGTGATGGTACCGTAGAACGGTACAAAGCCCGTTTGGTTGCTAAAGGATACACACAAACTTACGGTATAGATTATTATGAAACATTCGCACCTGTTGCCAAAATGAATACCATGAGAATTTTATTTCCTATTGCGGTAAATCAAGGTTGGAAATTATACCAAATGGATGTTAAAAATGTATTTATTCAATAAACACTTGAAGAAGAGGTATATATGTCTTTACCACCCGGCCATGAAAAAGAAAAAAATTGTGATTTAGTTTGCAAATTGAAAAAATCAATTTATGGCTTGAAGCAATCTCCAAGAGCATGGTATGGAAAATTAAATACTTATTTAACTTCTTGTAATTTCAAAATTAGCAATGCCGATCACTCATTATTTACTAAAATTGAAGGAAAAAATACTACAATTATTTTGGTATATGTAAATGACATCATTATTACCGGAAACAATCAAGAGCATATTAAGAAAATAAAACTCCAATTAAAAGAAAAATTCGACATTAAAGATTTAGGTTATTTAAAATATTTTTTGGAAATAGAGGTATCAAGGCTTATTTATCTCACAAAGGAAATATACTCTAGATTTGTTAATAGAGACCGGTAAGATAGGTTGTAAACCAATTTCCACACCAATAGATAACAAATTCAAATTAAATACTGAAGATGGTGAACCATTAGAAAACAGAAATCAATTTCAACGACTTATAGAAAAATTAATCTATCTTACGGTAACCCATCCAAATATTTCATTTTCTGTAAGCCAAATTAGCAAATTTATGCATAGTCCAAGAACACCGCACTTAGAAGTAATTAATAGAATACTAAAATATTTAAAAGGGACATCTGGTAAGGGAATTTTCATGAAATGTAATGATTCTAACAAAGTGTGTGGTTATTCCGATGCAGATTGAGCCAGTAATTTTGATAGAAAATCAACGACCGATTTTTGCACATTTGTAGGCAGAAATTTAGTCTCATGGAATAGCAAGAAACAAAACGTGGTGGCACGATCAAGCGCCAAAAATGAATATTGTGCCATGGCGTCAACTGCTAGCGAACTAACATGAATCAAGCAACTTCTTGCGGATGTTGGAATTAAAGTTCAAGAACCAATGGAAATGTTTTGTGATAATCAAGCGGCACGTCATATTGCATCCAACCCGGTATTTCACGAAAGAACAAAACACATCGAGGTGGATTGCCATTTTATTCGAGAAAAAATTCAAGCAAAAGAAATTGAAACTCCCTATGTACGAAACGAAGATCAATTGGCGGATATATTTACAAGAGGCTTTGATCCGAAGCCATTTGAAGATAACGTGAGTAAGCTAGACTTAATTGACATTTACAACCATAGCTTGAGGGGGAGTGTTGAGAAAATAAAAGTGTGGGATCCGAATACCCTCAAACCCGTTAAGGGTTAAACATCATTGGGTTTATTAGCAAACAAGAGAGCTACTAGTTATAGAATAAAAGCAACTCAATCATTTTATATTTTTTGTAAGTAGCCGTTACAGTAAATGTACAGTATAGGGTAGAGTAGGTAACCGTTATAATTCCTTCCTCTATAAAAAGGAAGCACTGTACAAATTAGAATCAGAATGAATATTTCATTTTTCATCCATCATCTTCTCTGTTTTTCACAAAAATCTTCACATTCCCTCTGTTAGTACTTTCTTCAAGGAATTTCATGAGAGCCTTTGCTCGAGTGGTGAAACGCCTACTGAAACAATCCAAGGCATCTGAGGCTGTTTTTTTTGGCCCCAAGAGAGGTGACTCGTTGCACAAATTTATAGAGAAGATAAGAGAGACTGGATTGAATTATGAATTGATAGAGCATTATGATGATTTGATATGGAGCTCGCATCAGAAATTTCTGGGAGGGAAAGATGCGTCATGGCCTAACTATGATGCAGAGCACTGCTATCCTTTGCTTCCAAGGATCACAATTTCCGGACCAGTATGATCTGACATGCCTCTGATGTGGTAGTGTGACATGAAGACATATCATGAATGCAGGGACTAAAAAATGTTTAGATCATTTTGTTAGTTTTTTTTTTTCCTTTTCCTTTTAATCCCTGCTTAAAGATTCTATTGTCCACAGCATTTTATTATCCTTTTGTTATTTTTTTAAGAACGTTGTTGCTATTGCATAACTGTCATTGGGCATTGATTGAAATTTTGTTGTAATTGTGAAACTTGAGGGTCAAATCATGAAGTCAGGGGAGACATACTACATTTGTGTTATGTTCCAATTGAAACCGTGTCTCAGCTCAAAATAATTTCAAACCATGTTTTTTTTTTTTTTTTTTTTTTTTTTCTCCAGACCCCAACAACAAGTAACAAATTAACCAATCGGACATGTGATATGCCAATAGGTGACGTGACGTGACTAAAATGTTGTGATTTTAGTTGTGCTGTGGCGTGACTTGGTCTCATGCTGTGTTGTGACCAAGTGAACAGTCACACGTGCTGTACCGTGCTATGACCAAAATGTCAAAAGTAATCACAACACGCGAGTCACGCCGTGCCAAAATGTGTCATGTCATGCCGTGTCCAAACGTGACTAGTCACATTTAACTATTTTTCATAATTTAGGTTAGTTTATTCAAAATTCACCATTTGATCAAAATCTAACGGTCCTAATTATACGTGGCTCGCATGACCATGTGCTGTGCTGTGCTGTGACCAGATCTTTCGCGTGACATATCATGCTGTGACAAATTTTCAGAAGATAGTCACGGTTGCAGCACGTAACAATCACACGTGCCGTACGGTACAGTGCCGTTCTGTGACAAAACCGACTCTGCCGTGTCATTGTTTCCACTCCATGTGCCATACAAAAACACAGATTGAGCCATGTACGACCATAAAACCAGGTTTATTCCCTCATCGGATCAAAATTCGGGCAAATCCATTCCAAGTTTCATGAGTACCTTTAATATTTGTGAGGATTATGACTGGACGGTTTGGATCCAAATTCAAAATCTGAGTTACTTCGGGATATTTGAATTTTCACACACCCTTGATTATTAGACTTTTATTAGGATATGTTGTGCTATTATTTTCAAAATTTAAACAGTGAATTTTAAAACTTCATAAACATGATTGAATTTTCAGTTTCAGATAACCAAGACATGTCAAGTCATCAAGTAATTGTATGGTTCAAAATTGCTAAATTATAATAAATGTTCATCAATTTTGGATATGCCTAATGCAATATACATAACTAATTATTTTTATGCGATTATTTGTTACAAGAATTATATATATTTTTATGTGCAATTTATTTAGCTTTTTCTAAGAAAAGTGGTGGATATGGATCCTAGGCATTGTTAGGTAGTAATCTAGCAATCAATCATAATTGTACTTTGTTCATCAATTGGATGATTAATATATATCATTTTGTTCCACGAGTTTTATTCCCTTTATGAATCATTGTAAGTTCAGAACTGAAATTGTGAAACTTCATAATATAGATGATAAATACTCAAAATAGTCACTAACCGTGGTAAATAGCAGGAACACTAATTTACTATTATAAGGTTAGGATATAGATTAAATGATGGTCAAGTTTCACAGACCATAAACAAAGAGTTGTCATTTGATCACATAGATACATGTTAAGAACATGGTATTTGAATGACCCCAAATGAAACGTTAAATGGTAATGTGTTTGTGTTATTAACGGTTCCATTTCAGTGTTAAGTTCTACAGTATGAGGTGTGGTCTTTCCTACATAAGAAATGTGTATTTGTAAGTGTTGTCAAACGCTATCTATAAAAGGTAGTTATAAAGGCAGCATTTCATTACACATGACTTGTGCGGAGGAAGAGATGCTCACCAAAAGTACTATCGTCCCTCGTATTATTATACGAGTGATAGTAACACTGGTCCCCTTGATAGGAGTAGGATTATTCGTATACAGTATGGTTAATAGAGATTAATCATATAAAATAATATACTCAAAATCAAGAAAAGATTTGGTTTGCAAGGATGACATATACCTACCCTGAACCTAATCTGTTACTATGAGACGAAAGAATTAACACGAGTAAATTAATAAGTTTACTGCAGGATTGTGATATTGTACTGGACAACATCATCTATGTAATTGGGGGTCATAGTGCACTTCTAGGTGCTGCCTATGATCTGTAGAAGTTAAAATAGTTTTAACTCTACTGCCAACATAACACAGATTCTATCGGGTCACACCACATAGGAATCGGATCAGAGAATCTTATTATTATTATTAATTATAAATAGTTATAATTAATAAATAAGATGGCAAAACATTAATTATAAATGTTATAATTAATATAGAAATATCATCGAGATGATAGGCTTAAACAGATTAAAATTATAAGCGTGTATGACACATTGTGTAATTATTGTTACAATCGCAAATGAAATATAATTGCTCAGAACAATTATATATATGGAATGGTATATTTGGGCCTTAATTATATTTAGAATATAATTAAAAAAAAGCCCAAGAGTTGAAGCCCAAGTCTGATACTATTCATTCTGGGCCCTTGTACTATTCACACTGGGCTCGAATCAAAATAGAAAATGTCCAAGCCCAATAACCATCCATACTAGGGTTTTCTGGGTCTTTCTGGGCCCAGAACTATTCATTATAGACCCTGTAAATACATATTGGGCCAGGGGCATTTTGGTCTTTTCACCACACCCCAAAACCGCCAAACCCCCTTGGAACCGACTTTATAAACCTATAAATTGGGGTGGAGGGGTAAGGCATAAGCATACCAATTTTCATTGAAAGATTAGAAAGCTGACTGATTGTTTGCGGAAGCCAGGTTCCTTTCTTTCTCGGATTTTCTCTCAAATAGTGATTGTGTGAGGTTATAAATATATACGTATAGACGTATATATTTGAGTGGTAAGCCGTTATAATCTTGTGTAGTTAGTGGTAACTATGCTTTTACACATAAGTTATGAATTAGAGTATCTGCAAAGTGCAAAACAACTTGTTTAGCTTAGTGCTGCGAGTATAGTATTTCTGGCAGGAGAAATATTTGCTCTCTAATCATTCTTGGTATACTACTAATAGAGGCACTAGACATATGGTGTTGTTGTCCAAGGAGGAGCAGCAGCAGCGAGGCAAGCGCAACGGCAGTTCTAATTTGAATTTGGAACCAAGGTATATTGTTATATTAATTTATTTAATTGTTAAATAAAATTACTTTTAGAAATCAATCATGGAGATATATCCTTGGCTTAAGTTAGATGGAAAAATTTTGTTTTTTGGTCTTATTCAGCACTTAAGCCAGTATAAGGGTTGCACCAAAACCCAACATGCATACCATTAATATATTTTAATGCATCCCAATAGTAGTAGCAATTTTCAAGGGTAAATTTCGTTGGAGGTCACTAAACTTTGTTATTTATAACGAATTGGTTACTCAAGTTTAATTTGTCCATTTTTAGTTACTCAACTTTATTATTTGTTCTAATCAAGTCATCCTATACATTTCCATCTAAAATCTTAATGAAATATTATCATTTCATCCAAAATATTAACAGAATATACTCATTCTGTCCAAAAATACTAACAGAATGAGAATATTTCTTCCAAAATACTAACAGAATAAGCATATTCCGTTATTATTTTGAATGAAAAAGTATAGACTATCTTGATTAGGTCAAATAACAAAGTTGAGTGACTAAAAAAGAACAAATCAAACTTGAGTGACCAATTCGTAACAAATAATAAAGTTTAGTGATCTCCAGTGAAATTTATCCAATTTTCAATGACCAATACTATATAAAATATCTTTAAAGGACCAACACTTACATAAAAGATCTATTAAATGAATTATTTGAAAAATAATACAAGATCTGAAAAAGTATTATGCTATCTGAAGATAATGTTTAGAATCTTGAGACATGCACTTCCTTTTTTTACCCGTAATTGCATCAATTAATAAATCCTGAATTGGATACGTGAGACATCACTCATCAGACATGCAATTGGCAAATAGAAAACGCGCCAACCAGAAACAAGAACATAGAATTGGATCCGTGAGACATCACTCAAGAAATTCGTTGATCCAAACTTGAGCCCAACTCTTCCTTCAATTAGTCAAACAAGTCCCTCTCTATCCTCCGTGCCCCAAGAAATTTGAGCCTAACTCTTCCTTCAATTAGTCAAACCAGTCCCTATCTATCCTCCGTGGCATGCACATGTACATAGGATGCCATACGGTGGAGCGCACTAACAGAAAAGGCCACAATTTTTTTTTTCCGGTTATATAGACTATTAACCAGACTACGAGCACATATTTATATTATTTTTTTTGGTATGTATGAGATAATATATATTGACTAGTGTAATAGCGTTGTAAAAAATGGTTTAGTCTGACTGATCCGCTAATTAGTTGTTGGTGGTGGCCAATTTGTTACGAATCATTCGTTTTTGTTTATATGGTCAAATTAGACCAATTAGTTGGTCACTTTTATTATTAATTTTATTATTTATTTGTTAAATGTACTATATACTTTGTCTTGTGTCATTTGAGTTTTTCTAAATTATAATTTCTTAAAATTTTATTAATTAACAATGAAACTAAGTTAAAATAAATTTATTTGATAAGTTTGATGATCTAAATTAATTATTTTTAATAATTACAAGTATATGTACATAATTTAATGCAAAATTATCTGTAAAATTCTAATTAATCGGCCGCATACTGATTTATCACTAAACAATACTATATTCGTTCGACAAGCATATACCATTATTATTTACAACACTGATATTGACATTACTTTGATAACGTAACAACTAACAAATCAATTAAAAATAATGAAAATACATTCTATGTAGTTTAGTCAATTTCTATTAGATTAGATTTGAAAATTAATTAGTAAACCACTAAATGATTTAAAACAAATTAAAAGTTGTAACATTAATTAATTAGTGAACAAATAATTTCAAGTTTCATCAAATGTGATATATGATCTATCTAAATTAAAAGAATTACACATTTATAATTTTGAATATTATGCTTACAAGTCTCCATCCCCAGAATACCCTCAACTATTTTGATTATAAGAAAAAATATATATTTTAAAAGCGATTGGAACAAAGTACGAAACAAGTGTGTGTGCATTTTAAAGCAATAAAAGTGTGCATTTGAATTTTGAAGTAATCAACTATGCATTTTAGGGGGTGTGGGCGAGTATGAAGATTCAAGAAATCTACTGATAAATGTTAAAAATGGGCGACTGAAATAATTTTTTCAAATATTAAATAAACGAGTACGTATATTAAAATTGTTAAATTACATTCTACAGTAATAACAACAATAGTTTAGCGTGTATTTCACAGTAATCAACTTTAAATTTTAGAGTGAGCAACAAAAGTTCATAAACAAGTATTTAAAATGTGACATCACGTCTTCAGAATTCCTATCACGTAGTATAACAAAAAAAAAAATAAGTTTGTTTAAATCCAGGCTATTTAATCATATTCCACACGAATATCAAAGGGTTTACACATCCATCTCAGACTAGATTGGCTCGGATCTAAACAAAAATATTATGTTTATGAGATATGAACTCATGTTTTCATGAGTTCCAATCTGCTATAATTCCGAGAGGAATTACATAATTCTGAAATTCCAAGATCAACTGTTAAAACTTTTCCATGCGTGAATCTTGAAAACATTATCAGAAAAGTATTTTTTATGCATTCATCTCGAAAAATACCAACAGTTGGAATCGGAATTACAGGTCCTGTAATCCCCTGAGAATTACAGCAGATTTATTTTCTGTTTTCATGGGATAGTAATTTTTTTTAGCTACTACTGTTGTTAAATAAAACATTGTCAATATAACCCTTTTAGAAAAATAAAGAAAGGCTACATGACTTTCGCCACAGAGTATTTGGATTTCAGAAACCCTAGTCAGAGTATCCGGACTTCCAAGACAGACTTCCAAGACCTCTTGACGTTATAGAAAAGAGATTAACTGCTAACTACGCAGAAGATAAGCTATAGAACAGAGAGAGAAGCCGGAGTAGGAGAAACTATAAAGAAAATGTTGGATATTAATCTATTCAGAGCAGAGAAGGGGTCCGATCCGGAAATCGTGCGCGAGTCTCAGCGGCGGCGCTTTGCTAGCGTCGAGATTGTAGATGAAATCATCAATCTCGACAAGGAATGGCGCCAGTGTACGTTTTGTTTTTTAAATCATTTTTTATTAAATATGTTTACTATTTTTTGCTCTCTAAAACCCCGAATTTTCATTGCTGGAGGAGAAGATCGGAATTTCAGAAAGAAATATGCTAGTAGAGGGATTTGAGATCTAGAAGTTATGATCATTTTTTTTTTCCAATTATGTACATTTGTAGCTTCAGGCCATTTATATTGGAATTGTGTTTGAAGCAGCGCAGCACACTCCAGCTTTTGGAGTATAGAAAACCAAATCGCGAGTTTTCTTTTGAATAGTGAACTTGCAAACATTTCGGATGCCAAATGATGGCTTGGTTAATGTTGTGTTCCTACACTTTTCAACTGTAGGAAACTATATTTTTACATTTGACAAGGTGTTGCAGTGAATAACTGGTTTCTTTTTAATTTTTTTATTTCAATTAACTGCTATTGAAATTTCAGGCCAATTCGAACTGGAGTCGCTGAGGAAGGATTTCAACAAGATAAACAAAGAGGTTGCCAGGCTCAAAGTGGTATAGCACCCTTCATAGCCTATAGAACGTTCCTTTTCAATTTCTTGCAAGGTGGTTGTTTTCATGTGTATGCATAGTGGAGACCCAAAAGATCAAGAGAAAAGAAATGTACTCTTTTTGTAATAACATTGCCGTAGCAGTATACTATTGGTACTTGAATGCCTAGTGCTGGTACGATCAATTAGCAATTCCAATGTTGGCTGCTTGTTGTACTGTAGTCACCAGGCACTTGATATTGTTGTTAGCTGTTCAGCACTGATATGTGATCTGCCAATTTTTAACCTCATTTTTTTGTCATTTTGATTGGTTTATGACTTACACTTAGCTGAAATGGTGTGTATCAACGCTCTACGATTAAATCCAGGCTAAAATTTAAAGTGAAGAAATGCAGATGTAATTGTTACTAGATACTCACATTTACCTATTGAGATTATATTTTCTTTGGTGGTTATAACTCACAATTAACTTTTCTAGTAATTACTTGTGGGGTTTTGTGTAGTTGAAGCTGGATGCAACAGAGTTGATAAATAGCACTAATGAGAACAAGAAGCAAACAGCAGAGAAAGAGGAAGAGGTGCAAGCAGCCAAGGCAGCCCTTGATGCCAAGCTGGATACCATTGGCAACCTCATTCATGACTCAGTGCCAATCAGCAATGATGAGGTTTCTTTTCTTTTTTCTTTTTTTAAAATCACTCAAAAAGTAAAATTATATATGCTCAAATATAATTGCTAAAATTGCCCATCTGTACTTACCCCGGTGCCTGTACCAGTAACTAAGCTCAGGTTCTCTGTACCAACTGACCTTAAAAAAAACGAAAAACGAAGTTCATATCTTTCTGCAATTGATTGTATATACATTTACTGCTATGTACAGATTAGTGGCAATATTGAGTTCTGAAATTGCATCTTTGCAAGTTGGTATGATAGAAATACACAAACCAAAGTAACAATTTAAATTGAAAATGGTTGCAGCACAGAAAGCCCCACCGAAAAGAAGAACAGAGACAAAATACACAAACCAAAGTAAAAAGTCCAGATTGAAAATGACTGCAGGAACAAACAACCCATAGAGAGAACTAAATTAAGTGTGGGCATGGTCAGGGCAGTAGTAAGAGGTGATTGATGTCGGCTTTATCCATATCATTTCTTTATGGTACTAATTGTTCTTTATTCGGAGTGGATCAAATGAACAAAGGTAGGCATTGAAGACTTTCAGAGATCATTTCAAAAATTGCTGCTTGCATGAAATATGTAGGCGAACAATGCGGTGATAAGAACAGTGGGAGAAAGAAGGATGGAGGATAATTTGAAAAGCCACGTTGATCTCGTTGAACAGCTTGATTTTGTAAATTTGGATAAAGGTTTGCATATCTTTATTACCAGTATGTAAATACCCTGATGGCCATCTATTTGTATGTGAACAAGAAGATATTATTGCTTTTAGGTGCTGATGTGGCTGGTGGCAGAGGATATTATCTGAAGGGCTATGGAGTCCTCTTGAATCAGGCACTTATAAACTACGGGCTTTCATTTTTAATGGCCAGGGGTTACAGTCTCATGCAAACCCCATTTTTTATGAGAAAGGATGTCATGGGAAAGTGTGCTCAACTTGCTCAATTTGACGAGGAACTATACAAGGTAATATTCTTTTTCTCTATCACATTTTGTTTACTGTACTCCAGTTGAGTATGTTATAGTTGTGTACTTTTGACAGGTGACAGGTGAGGGGGACGACAAATATTTAATTGCTACATCTGAGCAACCTTTATGTGCATATCATTTTGGGGATCGTATCTATCCTACCGACGTCCCAATAAAGTAATAATCCTATTTGATGCTTTTTATGGTGTATATTTTATATTATTGTTTTCTTATACTATAGTGTTGTTTTCCTTTTGGCCTTTTGGCCCCTCTTATCAGTCAGTAAATTTGTAATTAATACGAATCACCAATTTAGTTAAGGATTTGTGTAGTGGAGAGTTTGAAGAGGTACAAAAGCATTCATTGACACTCTAACATTTTCCTATTAAGAGCCATGTTATGTAAATTTGTCTTGGTTATTAGCTAGCTCGGCATTCTGTTTTGGGTAATGAAATTAAAGAATAAAGCACTAATATTAGGAGTGAT
Organism: Carex arenaria; assembly: GCA_964058825.1. Taxonomy (NCBI): domain Eukaryota; kingdom Viridiplantae; phylum Streptophyta; class Magnoliopsida; order Poales; family Cyperaceae; genus Carex; species Carex arenaria. The sequence goes on from CAXKVW010000159.1 coordinate 683,374, forward strand.
TAGTAGTAAATAATGATAATGATTTATAAACTGGAAATTGGTTTGCTTTTTGGCGATCCTCAAAATAGGTATGCTGGCTACTCAACTTGCTTCAGGAAAGAAGTGGGGTCACATGGGAGAGACACACTAGGAATATTCAGAGTTCATCAATTTGAAAAGGTGGAGCAATTCTGCATTACCAGCCCTAATGATAATGATTCTTGGGAGATGCTCGAGGAAATGCTGAAGAATTCTGAGGATTTCTACAAATCTGTAAGCATTGTACTAGCAGAGAGTTCCATTATCGTACTAATATGCTCCCTTTAATTTGTCTAGTTGTATTCGTGCAGTTTTTCCTTCTCAAGCCAATTGTGAAGGAAGGACCCAGAGCTTACTGTGAATCACACAAGTATTTTAAATTTTCAGCTGAAATTACCATACCAAGTGGTGGTGATCGTGTCAGGTGCTCTGAATGATGCCGCGGCAAAGAAATATGATCTTGAAGCATGGTTTCCGGCTTCAAAGACATACAGAGAACTTGTCTCCTGCTCAAACTGTACAGACTTCCAGTCTCGGAAACTTGGAATTGGCTTTGGCCAGAAGAAGGCAAGCTCTCTTTTCCCCTCTTTCTGTTTTTATTTTATTTTATTTTGATGCCTTGATTTTGTGATTACAGTTGGGTTTCATTTCTAGCCTACTCATCTTGTTTGGGACTATGGCTTGGTTGTTAATTGGCCTTTAATTTAGTTAAGAAAATAATTAATAAAGGTACTTTGACACTTTGAAATTAATAAAGGTACTTTAATTCAGTTATGATCTCCAGGTACATTTTCATATAGAGATTATGTTGAGCGATTCGGATTGACTATTTGAACTTTAAAAATGGAGATATAAAGCAATAGCACGGACCAGTGTGTGCTATGCATAGTACCGTAGCCTCATTCATAAACTAGATTCGTCAGGTCTCACTGTTAAAATCTTTACTTAGATACCTATAACATAACTAATTGAAGAAAACAGGCCAAAGTTATCACCATCCTTGTCATTCATCACCATTACTGTCTTTGTCATCGGTAGTAAGATATTTGTAGTTTTGAATTGGTACAGAATGACGAGCAAGCAAAGCAGTTTGTGCACATGCTGAACTCGACCTTGACAGCGACAGAGAGAACTATATGCTGCATTATTGAAAATTATCAGAGAGAAGACGGATTTGAGGTGCCAGAAGTGCTGCGTCCATACATGGGGGGTGTTGACTTCCTCCCTTTCAAAAAGAAACCTGCACCAGAAGTCAAACCTAACACCAAAAAGTCCAACAAATCCAAGGTACACAATTAGATTTGCTTCTTTCTGCATTAAATTGGTTGTACTATCAACCTTAACAGTAACTAGATGCATCATAGTGGTACTTTGTGTATGCATTTGTTGTACTGTGATGTCTGGTTAAACTAGGAATCTCCTTTAAATGAGAAAAAGCCTGAAACTATCACAAACAGTTATGGTTAGTTTAGGTTTTTGTCAATTTCCTGCTATTAGAATTAATATAGTTTCTTTGTTTGATATGTATTCTACGTTTTGTCAGGGGAAAGCATAGAAGTGTTGATGGGAATTAAATTTTGTGAAGTTCAGATTATAGTGTCTTTAATTCTCGAGTAATTTTTTGCTGGAGTGATTTAGAATTGGTGAACATTTTTTTTTTCTGCTCAAAAGATAAATGCTTTTGTTATTTAATTTGCAGTTCATGTAATTAACTTATGCCTAAATTAATCATATTATGTTAATTTAGATCAAGAGGTAGCATTCTCATATTAAATTAAGTACGACTTTTAAATTTAAATTTAAATATGCACAATTTTTTTGGTGGAAGTAGCCTGATATGATATCTGAAGTTGAAATTTGTTATGTAATGAAATATATGTGAGTATTACTAACATATTTGGTAATCAAGAGGTGAATGGGAGAGGAGTCTACAAAAGTGATGTAACGGAATGAAGTGCAAGTTACTATTCTTTTCATCTCTTTATTATTTCAATTCTTTTACAATACCGATTTGGGAGGTAACAAGATATGAGAGCTTAAATGAGCCTGAATGGTATGATGTGCTTACAAGAGAGGTTAGTGAGCACACCTTTAAAAATTATTGGATTGACATCAAACTATGAATTCAAATCATTGAACTTCATGTATTTCGTGAGTGATGCATGTACGTACAAAAATTTTGAAATTTCAAATTTATTTAGTAAGTAGTCAAAACAAAAATGAAAAATGAATATATTAAACATTTTGAAAAATGACTTATAAATATTTGTTTTTTTGACAATTTGTTCATGTGCTAAATGAATCCAAACTTTAAAAAAAAATTATGTACATGTATTACTCATGAAGTAGATAAATATCAACGGTTTGAATTCGTTATTTGAAGCTAATTTGATAATTTTTTTTTGAAGTGTGCTCACCAACCCTTCGTTGAGCACATCACACTCAACTATCACATCACACCCTAGTTTTGCTTGGATTTAATTGTATCTGTTTTCCTTCATCACGTTCACTATGTTATCAAAAAAAGTTATGGCGTTAGGCTTTCGACTCCATTTATAACCCAATTTATAACTTATCATGTTTGGTTGTGGACTAAAGCTAAAGAGGTCTAAATTGATTTATTCCAACTTAGGCTGGTATAAATTATTCAAGTTTGGTTGAGGTCTAAACTTAGATCATGGCTTAAGTTATTCCTTATTTGATTAGATTGGTGGACTAAAGTTTTGGAAGTCTAAGTTAGTTAACTATTAATAATTAAATAATATTAAAGTATTAATAATAACTATAATATATTATAATATTATTATAATAATTATTAAATATATTAAAAATATAAGATATTAATTATATAATTATCTATTAATAATAAGAAACTAATTATATATTATTAATAACTATAATATATTAGTTTTATTATAATAATTATTTAATATGTTAACAATATAGGACATTAATTATATAATTATATATTAATAATAACTATAATATATTATAATATTATAATAATAATAATAATAATAATAATAATAAGTTAATATATTAATAGTATAAGATATTAATTATATAATTATATATTTTTAATAATTATTAATAATAAGATACAAAATAGATAATAATAGTATAATAAGTATTTAATACATTACCAATATTAAATATTATTTATATAATTATATTAATAATAATGATAATAACATATTAATTATATAATATTAATATATTAATAACTATACTATATTATAATATTATTATAATAATTATTAATAAGAATAAGATACTAATTATGTAATATTAATATATTAATAATAACTATAATATATTATAATATTATTATAATAATTATTTAATATATTAACAATATAACATATTAATTATATAACTATATATTAATAAAAACATACTAATTATATAATAATATTATAGAAAATATTTAATATATTAAAAATATAAGATATTAATTATGTAATGATATATTAATAATAGTTATTGATAGTAAGATACTAATTATATAATATTAATATATTAATAATAATTATTTAGTATATTAACAAGAAAATATATTAATTATATAATGATAAATGAATAATAATTATTAATAAAAAAGATACTAATTATATAATATTATTATAATAATTATTTGATATATTAACAATATAAGATATTAATTAAATAATTATATAGTAATAATAATAATTAATAATAGAACTACTTATATATTAATAATATATTATTATAATCAATAGAGTTAGGCTACGACGTGTAATAAAATTAAACCACCATGTGAGGTGGTTTAATTTAGGCCGACCTAAAGATCAGTTTATTCCATCTTAGTCCGACTCAATTAATGCTCGTTTGGTGGAATAACGAGGACTAAACCCCATATTCCACCCTTTAGGCCATAACCAAACATGAGGAAGGCATAAGACACAATGGAAGCCCAACTTAACCCAATTTATAACTTAGACGTAAGGTACAATATAAGCCCAATTTGTTTTATGATGTATGTGGTTATGCGCATTGTAAAACATTTTCTGGTAAACTCTTCCAACATTTTACAGAAAAAAAAAAATACAAGCTGAAGTTTTAATGGCTTCCGCTTTCTGGCTTTTTAATATTTAAAATCCTAAGAGCAGTCAACAGACTTGAGCATATCAAACTAAAGACCCTATCCACAATTTCGATCTAATTCAAAGTTTAATTTTGATCAGAATTATAAGAAATCAAATCAATTTTTTAAAAATTCACGAGGCAGATTAATATAGAGCGAACAGCTTTCAGATTGGTAACAAATGTTTGAATTTTTCACGAACAAACTCAAAGTTTAAACTACTGCACATAATACAAATTCAACAATATTAAGGAGTTTGAGGACTTTGTATTCCAAAAAAGAAGAATATTTTACATTAGATGTGTACAAGTTGCTAAATTATTGTTGCAATTCATAAATCACTTGACAAACTGCTGTCGATTTTGCTAATGTTGCTTTTGTAAAGCTCAATACTTATTATAAAAGCCACGTGCCAGTAAGAACATATTCTTTGGACACTGTTTGTAAGTTGGAACCTGATGAAAGTTCCCTCTCTTTTCTCAGAAGTTCCAGCCAAAACTTTCAAAAGGAGAAAGGCTAGGTGTGTGCATGATTAATGTTTTTTTTTAAATAAAAAATAACAAATAAGTGAGCAACAACGGCACTTGAAATGCAGCTTCCCTCCTGCATCATAAGAACTTTTTTTTTGCCTATGTTCTTTTGAAGATGAATCTTTTGTCCTTTGTAAATTCATTCTATCTGTGTTATAGCGAGTAGAAGGCTATTAAAATTATTATTAGTTAGGTGTTTTGTTAGCTACAGATGAATTTTACTAGACAGAAAAGAAAACACTGATAACACAAAGGTGCTAACAAAATTCATCAACTTGTGCTTGTTGTGTGTGTCTTCATCAATGGATTATTAATTAGAGAGGCACATTACAAGTATAAAACCTCAATCAAGATTCTTGGGGAAAAGCTGTCACTTTTTGCAGAATAATATATAACTAATATCTATGTCCAACAAAAAAGCAAGAGGGTGTGGAAATTTGTCTTCATCCTTTTTTTTTTTATTTGTTCATCCTTGACAGCAGAAAGAAGGAATTATTTATTCAAGAAAACAATCTGTGTGCACATTTCAAGAAATCAACATTGGGAAATGTTATATGTAATGATGAAGGCAAATTAGGTTAGTTTAAGATCCATTAATATCAATCTATAATTCTATACATTATTAATTAGAATAATTATATATAACCCCCCATTTCTATCTCCCTTCATTCCCGAAGTCCTAAAAAGGAAAGTGCTAACTAACTTTTTGTCTTTTAGTGGGGGGCAATATTTTTTGTTGTTGGACACCAATAGTTAATACTACAATGAACGAAATTAAATACTAGATCGATACACAGTAAATACATTAAAGACTGAAGTTAAATACAGCAGGAAATTTAAACCATCAAATTGTCGGTAACTACTTTTTTTTGTCTTTTAGTAGGAGGTATGAGAGGATGGTGGTGCAGAGACAATAATTACAGATTGATAGACATTATTACCACTATCTCTAATTGTTAAAAATAATTATATAGAACCCCACGTTCTCATCCCCTCTTAAATACTAATTTCCCTAAAGTTAAATATTAACATTCCTAAAGTTAAATACTGATGTGTATAAAGTTAAATACTAAGATATAGGATGCTAAATAGAATCCATATAACTTATTTATAATTTTAGAGATTAATACTTTTGACTTTAAAGATAAATACTAACGTTCATAATGTTAAATACTAACATTTCTAAAGTTAAATACCGATGTGCGGGACGCGGGAACATTAGTTTGTCATTTTTTGCGGGGACAGATTGTATCGCTGCTGGACGCGGAAGGTTAATACTCCAATGAATAGAGTTAAATACTTCTTCGATGCACTATTAATACTCCAATGAATGGAGTTAAATACTGCACGAAATTTAAACATCAAATATCGGAACCTAATTTTTTTTGTCTTTTAGTGCGGGGACGCAAATATTGGAACCTAATTTTTTTTGTCTTTTAGTGCGAGGACGCGGGGACAGAAAACTTATTTTTTTGTGGGGACATAAATTGCTTCGCTGTTGGATAGACGGTTAATACTCCAATGAATAGAGTTAAATACTTGTTCGATGCACTGTAAATACATTGCAGATAGATGTTAAATACTGATGGAAATTTAAATACCCAAACTGTTGGGACCATATTTTTTGTCTTTTAGTGCGGGGATAGAGGGGGAATGAATGTGCGGGGACAGTTATCTGAGTCCTATTAATTAGTTGGTCCCATGATTTGGTTTCATCTTTCCTCCATATATAGCAGCCAAGATAGACTGGCATTAATCAAATCAAATTAAGCAAGCATATGTATACACGTTAAAAGAAAAGCAATACTTTGCCATTTGTATCATCCTTCATTAACCTCAGCCGTGTGCAGAATATACCAGTAGCATCATTCTTTAATTAAATACAGTAGTCTCTGAATAATCAAAATTGTTCCATTTAGTTGTGATCTTTCTATAATGCCGTGTCGGAAAGGTCGATTGCGCGGGTATTGCATTGGGATTGAGTATTAAATTAAGTGATCAATTTCAAGAAAAAGAAGAGGAATCAAGGGATTAAACAATGTCATGGGCAGCTGAAACCCACTACAAGTACTACTGGTTGTTATCGGGTCTGGTAGGATATAACCCGATATGAAGGTGCAAATTTTTTTATCGAACATGAGCATACATTCATTTATGTTTGACTTGAAAAAATTCATGTTCGCTTAAAAACCTTGAATTCAATGCATGTTATTTTGGGTTTGGGTCGAATAGAGACCGAAATTCAGCAATCTTCATTCTTCCTCTACTATGTACTAATTTGTAAACATAATAAAAATAGAGGAGCATCCACTTATATTATTTTTTGATGACACAAAATTACATCATCTATTTTTAAAGTTTTCAAAGTCCAAACAGTCGATCCAAACCGTTCAACATGATCTCCATATTAAAATGTGCTTAGAGACCAAATTTTACATTTTTTTGAATATTTTTACTATTTATTAAATATTTTACAAAATTGTTATTTTCAGACCATTGAATTTTTGTACCCATCTTAATAAATAGTAAAAAAATTCAAAAAAAAATGTAAAATTTGATCTGCAAGCACATTTTAATATATCCAACATGTTGAACGATTTGGATCAACTGTTTGAACTTTAAAATGAATAATGTAATTTTATGTCACTAAAAAAATATTGTAAGTGTGAAAAATATACATTTATTAAGTTCTTTCACAAAAAAAAATGTATATAATTTAAGAACTCAGCAGTTGGTAGCTACTGGCTAGATAGGATATCTTCGAGAAAATAATGTCGGCAGGATAGAAGGCACCACTGCTGCACTGCAAAAGCACAAGATGACAGAAACAATCATCAAAGGATACCCTTTATGGTGATTGGTGAGTACCTTTATTTTCTCTCTAACCCTTATAATAGCACTTATATAATATATCTAACATAACCTATCCTACAGCTAAGTTTGTACGTCAGTATTTATTTAAGTGCAGATCTTTCCCAATTTGCGTTTGAGTAGCGAGTCAATTGGCATTCACAAATCACAACTTGTGTTTTATGTGAAGTCCGTATGTATGTTATATTGTTGTCCGAGTCCCTTTAATGGCGTGTAACGCAGTATTCATGTTTAAGAGTTGGTCTTCATTGCATCATATTTTTATGAGAGAAATTTGATAATTGAACGGTCAAACGAGATTAAGTATTTATGAGATAAAAATTTGACAGTTGCTTTATTATTAAGACTAAATCCTACTTTTTTAATAACTAAGTGACTCTAACAAAATTGCACTTATATCCTTATCATGTTATTTTAAGAAACATTCAATAATATAGTATAACCATGCCATTAGACAAACGTGGATCTTCGAACAAAAACATAATATACGAATTAATTTTCTTATCATTAATTCGTCTGTGATACGGGTACTTAGGTCACGTTTGGTTGTGGAGTAAAAGTGGAGTAAACATTTTACTCTATACTTAAGTAGCTAAATTAGAAGTAAAATGTGAATTAATTTGAAATAAGTTAATCCACATCTTTAGATAGATTAACTTATTACACACTTACTTTATCTATAAAACCCACTGTCGCAAGTGAATGATCGTTTTTCAACATCTTACTCCTCTAGGCGAGGTAATTTAAGACATGAGTTGAACTACCAAATAAGATGTAAATATGTGAAATAAGATAGAGTAAGGTATTTAATTTTCACTTACTGTACTCCACAACTAAATATGACCTTAATGCTCTGAGTCCCAACTCTTCTTGCTAAGTATTTAGTGGGGTTTCCTTCACATTTATTAGTGGCATCAAATATCCATTATGTAACAAAATTCGAAGATCACATTCGCAAGCTACATCATGAAAACCACCATAGAAGAAAAAATCGGAATTGGGTGAATCAGTCAGAATCGGTTGAATCAGATGGAAATAAGTTCGTCAGAATCTGCTGAATCTGATCAAAAACTCGGATTTTTTTGCCACATCGACTCTTCGCTTCAATAGCGATTTCAACACTTATATTAAACATATAGTTATGTATTATAGTAACAAAATGTAGCATGGTGTGGTGTGGTGGTAGCTGGCTTAGTTGATAACTAAGAGGTCCCTAGTTTGATTCACACATGAGGAAAAAAAAATTGGAGAGTAGTATATGCGTGGCTTAGTTAATAATCAAGAGGTCCCTTGCTCAAGTCACACAAGAGAAAAAAAATTTGGAGAGTGGTATATGCACGGCTCACGGTAGACCAAGTGTATAGGTTTCTGCGCGGATCGTTTCAGCCAAAATTTTACTGGAATCGGACCGTTTTGACCGAAATTTGATTGGAATCGGACCATTTCGACCGAAATTTGACTAGAATAAGACCGTTTCAACCGAAATTGGACGAAAAAATCACCTATCATGTAACTCGACCTGAAATCAAATCAGTATAGTCCGATTTCAGTCCGAATCAGCTGATTTTTCCTCCTATGGAAACCACCACAGTAACTTCAGATAAATGTAACTGAGGTACTAAGTACTAACTTGATGAGCTCAGGTACTGTGAGGTTCTATGCTGAGAGCCTGAGATTGTACCATGCACCACTTTGTTTTGGATGGTCTAAGACTAGACGACAATAGTCATCATCAAATCACATAATTGTTGCGTGATCTTTTTATATCTGATCAATATTCCATGAACTGACAGGTATCTGTTCTCAATTATTATGAAAAACCCATTATTTGGGTCTAAGGGAGTAAGGGTCCATTAATTTGAAAGTAGAACTGCAGGTAATATTGAAATAAAATGTGTTGTTGGAACTTGGAAGTGAACCTCCTCCTTATATGTCAAAAGAGATTTCAGATCATCTCCATTTATAAAATAAGAATGAAATTATTATAGCTGTTATAAAGTTAATTAAAATTAATACTTAAAATTAATTTCATAACCTCCATTCATGCAATTACTTTTACGAAAGAGAAAAAAGAGGAGAGAGAGAGCAACAGTGACAACCAATAGGAATTGAATATTTTGTGAGCGTGAATATGTGAAAGGATTTCATTTAAATATTTTAAAATTAGCAATTGTACTTTATCAGTGAGAGTGAAATTAAAAATGTCAATGGAAATTTTGGAAGTGCCAATAGAGATTTTGAAGTTCAATTTGCAAGCTAGTTGGAATGTAAGAGTTTTCATTAATTGCAGCTCTTAAAGGGCGGTTAAGAGTTCAATTTTGAGATAATGGCACCAAAAATAGTTAGAGAACATTAACATTGATTAATAGTTCTGTTTTGGTACAAGGGCGGTTGCCAACCGAATTTGGAGGAAAATATCCATCTCCGTTTAGAATCGAGATCCAGTGATGTAATCTAATTTTTGGGTTTTAGATCGAGACCGTCCGATTCGAGATGAGTACGCGAGATGGAGCGTAGGATTCGAGATGCATCGCACATTTCGAAGTGGATCGTGCAAAATAGAACGTCGGATTCGAATCGGACAGTCTCGATTTAAAATCCAAAAATTGGATTACTTTAGGGGATCCGGACCCTTCCGTTTAGCCCTCAAAAGGAAGATCTGTGAAGAATTATTCTGCCAAGTGACCTAAAGAGGTAAAAAGGACATGAAAAGAAGAGATTAAAGAAAATTAACTGCCAAGTGGGCCCCACATAAGAGGGGTACCAACAGATACTGTTGGATTGCTCTGACAATGCTTCCAAGATCTTGCTGAGTTGGCAGTTTTATACACTATTAAGCATTTTTTTTTCTAATTTTGATTTTATTTCTTACTATCAGCTATTATCGACATATTCGAGTCAAATAAACTTTTCACTCATCATTCAAGGATTAGTTTTACTCATCGTAAAAATTAAGCTTGTTAGTGGACAATCTTTGTTGGTGAAAATTAAGACATGCTTGAAAAGGTATTTTGTATAATCGAGTAATAAAATATCCATCTATGTTATTCTCATCTTGATAAATGATGCATGCACCGTTCGTTGATTGAATACTCGATTGCATAAAATTCTAATTGCAAATAACAAATCTTCCAAAAAAATTTATTAATACCACTGTCAAAAAGAAAACACAAATTTAGGGAATTCCAAAAATATCAGAGCTGCCAATTCAATCTGCAACTCCATTTTGAAGAGCCGCAAATTGAATTGGAAGCCCCCCAAAAACCCAAAAATCCGCTAATATTTAGTTTCTCGAGGGCCACCAATTCAATATGTGTGGTGGCCCCTAAAAATAGAACCACAGTCCTAGTATTTTTCAAATTCTCCAATTTCAGTAGTGTTTTAGTTTATTTTTTTTTAAATGGTATTAATAAAAATTTCGGGTAAATTCCAGATTAAAATGCCATCATCAAGAGCTTTCTATGTAAAAATTGGAGCACAATATCAGCACTTTCCCCAATGCTTCGAAACTCATCAAGCATGGATTGGAGCCCACTTAACTGCCATCCTCCCATTCCTATTAAGCATCAATTTGGTATCTTTTCTCTAAGCCCCCCTCAACAAATTAAAAGGAATTAACCCATTACCTAACCCTAATCCCCTGCCCATACTGCCCAGATTTCCTCCTCTCCGTTTTCAAGCCAATGGATTCATCAATTGCCTTTATATTAATCAACAAACATTTTGGTATTCCCCACTCCTATATTCTTCATTACAAAATTTTACAACAGACTAATAATATACAGGCATACATCAGTCCCATAATATAGTTACAGGTGATACTAGAAACATTTCAAAAACTAATTATGCTTTAAACACTGACTCCATATATCAACATGAAATGGATATCTACAGTATAGGGAAAATGGAGAAGAAAGAAACAAATCCCTAATACCATCTCACGCGCCACAACCCTACAATGAGTGTACTTAAAACCCTACAACCCCATGTGGCCATCACTACCGTAGGAGTGTACATACATCACTATTATATACCCCACTCCGTGCCAACAATTAAGAGTACGGATGGAATCAATTAACTAATTGGATAAAATATTAAAATCTATATTACAATTCCACAAAATACACATTAACCCATGATCAGATTTTCCTAACAATTCGCAATCTTAGTCAAACTCGCTCCCCAATAAAATTCCTTTTGAGAATGGTGCAAATTGCCTCAATTTAAGGCTGCCATTGGAATCTCTTCATCCCCACTTTAATGCCTTGTATCCTTTAGGGTTAGAGAAAGGAGCCCACTTCTATCCGACCTCTTTTTTTTTTTTTTCCAAATGGGACTATAGCAGGAGGACTAGAGAAAATGAGAAGGCAAGTAAGAGGGGCAATTTTGGTCTTTTTGTAGGTGCCGAATCGCCAGTTGCTAGACTTGCGAGCCAAGAATTATCTTGCAACATTACACCATTGTTGTTTTGGTTATTGCTATCATCATAATTATTGCCAGTACCAGTGGTGGTTATACCGCCTGATAATTGTGGGGTCGATGTGCCTGAATCTGTTGATGATTTTTTACTGCTACTGCAAATTCACAAAATAAAATCGATATTAGTATTCAAGCAAATAGTTGTCACAGTTATAAGATAGAAAGTTGAATTAACAATCGTTGAAAAAATTAAGAACTTTTTTGTGAGATTCTTTTAGGTAGAGTCACATCAAATTTTAACAGGCAACTAATAAATGGTGGCAGTTGGACTCTTAATGAACAGTTAAACCCACTGGACAGAAACCTCACAAGGATGGTAAAGAATATAACAAAGTACAAGGTTCAGTAAATCAAGGGGTAAGAATATAAGTAAAGATAAAAGCTACTATACATCCTTTCTCTTTTATTATTGTTTTGCTATTTAGCTTATCTCATGTGTTATCTATCTTGTTTGTGCCTATTTGACTAAAAAAGCCTCCGAAGTGTAATTTGGAAACTGGAGTCTCTATTTTGCACAAGAAACCTTTGTGATATTCAGAAATCTAAAACCAATTGCACCAGAAAAGCATAATGACAAACAAGTAATCCACCAACTATACTCAGACCCCTTCCAAATCTATAACTAAATAACATCAAAGAAAGTTTTTGTTCTATTAGCCAAACAAAGGAGAGAGATGAATAATAGGGAATCCTTCCAGTTTGGTCTAGGCATATGTTCAAAAAATTTAGTGGTAGGTTCAGCCTAACCAAGTTGAAAGCATAATCAGCCACTGGTGTGCTATCCTCGCAACTTTTTGGTGCATGACAATGACATGGGTGGAGAAAAATAGAAGTTAGACCCTTATATTTTTAAATAATAAATTGCTTTTGACAAAAAAACCAAATGTATTCCAACAAATTCTTTGTACTTTGTAATATTTTAGGTACAAATGATACATTTCTTCTTTTGTACCATTCTTACTAAATTCAAAAGAAGTACATCTAATCATAAGAAAACCAAGGCCATGGCCCTTAATTTCTGTATGACATGTAAAAGAATTTTGTTTTCAGAATTAATTGGTTAAATGACGAATCATTTGTATTACTCCTCTTTTCAGTGATTTACAATTTCATCAAGTACAAATTATACATTAAAATAAACATTTTTAAAATCAATACTAGCAATTAGGACCCAGCCAACTAGATATCCACCCAGCTGCTAGAATTTAACTTTACTTGAACCAAGATTAATTCATGAAAAAATTGCACAGAAAATTACCTCGGAGAAGTAGATCCAGGGCAGAAGGTAACTACATAGTTGGCCCCACCAGTGCATGTAAACGTACTTGTCGGGTCATCATATGCATAGCTATATGACCTTGGGCATGCCGACTTGAACATTTGAGAATACACTGTAGGTTTGCATGTATTTGGGTTTCCATAATTACCACTACAACAGTACTCTGGCTTGTTAAATGCCTCGCAAGCACTCTTGCATGCATCTCCATTTGCAACACGCAACTCAGGCGGACACTTTTGGTTTAGATCAACTGTGCACCCAGTTGCCATGCAACTTCCACTTGGTTGTACCATTATTGGAAGGTTGTACCTGTACCAAACATAGAATCAGAATTTTGCAAGGGTCGCTACATCGGTTATATCAAAACAGAGACTTCTTTTTGTTGATTTTTCCTAAATATATTATCAGTAGTTGATATGACATCTTCATAGAGGGCAAAATGGTCCTTTTATGTGGAATAAATAATTAAAATTCAATTGCTAGATTGTGGCCTTGCTACCAGTTCAAGAGAAATTCAGTTCAGTCTCTATCACTTTATAAAAAAACATTTAGAAAGATGATCTTCCCTAAAGAAGTTTGCAAATATATTTTGTGAAAATACAAGGTCACTAAGTTTTCTTAAAGATTGTTCAGTTTAAAATTTGTTAGAAGCTTTGTCCTGATAAAAAAAATATATTTTAAAACAGAGCGCGATTCAACTTGGGGTATATATAAAAGCATATTTAGTTCCAAATTTAGCCCTGCTACCATCACCACAACAATTACAAGCACTAAACCTAAACTTTTCAAAATCAACCAATATAGTAAAGATTGTTAAATAATAATAGTACCCATCAACCAAGCTGACATCATAGAAATCCTGGGTTGAAGCTGATGATGCGAGTGTGAACTCGGCCAGTGTGGCTGGTGGAGCAGCGCCAGCACCATTGCACTCGACTTGGTTCGAACCACAATCACCTGTTGAACAGGAGCCACGACCTGACGAGTCAAAGGAGCAACCAGTTCGGCCCCAGAACCGACCCGACCATCCTGTCGGAGCCTGAATTGACCGTGAACTGCCTGGTGGGAGCTGAAACCCTGTTGTCTCGAGTTTTGCAGTGCCGGCATTGGAGAGAATCCCAGGCCAAACTGGACCCCCACAATTGTTAACAAAGTTGAATGTAGCACTCTCCACTAATCCACAATCTGTGAAATTTCAGAAAAAAAATTGGGTAAGCGAATTTATAGATGAACAATTACGAAAATAAATGCTAATTATTAAAAGAGAAAATTGCTCTGGGATCTTTCTGTGATAAACAATCTCTCCAATTTTCTAGATTTTATTTCATGTGGGAGGAAATCCACAAAATATTGCTTAAATTTTGGATCTCTCTTTTGTAATATATCTTTATCCAGAACAAAACTTCTCTCTTGAAAAGACAGTAACATGGAGGGAAAAAGGAGCAAAAGAAAAAAGAAAAAGGAAAAAAAATTGGAGCATTTATCTACAGTGTAAACAAGAGATAGTGCCTGAATATCCACATCTCCCCCTTTTCCCCTTCCCGATTTCCAACACTAAACTAAGTACAAACCAGCATTGGGACATATGTTTGAAGTAATACCTCTGAGAAGAAAGAAGAGCAGAATGCTGAGAGAAATAAGCTGCAATTGCTCCATTCTAAAACAAATTCTGGTGTTGTATTTCCTCTTTTCTTAGATTTGTATTATATGAATACACTACTCCAACCAAATACAACGAATGTAAGAATCGGGTTAACTTGGAAATAATACAAATGGGGTTAGATTAGATGGCACACTAGTGAGAGAGAGAGATAGAGGGAGGAGAGTTGTTAGAGAAGGATAGCCGTTCGTACTCACAACTAGAGAGAGAGGAGAGAGAGGAGAGAGAGAAGGGGGGAATCTTACCAGAGACTATAACAATCTACTTATAGAAGAAATGGCTCTCGGTTTACCGTTTGTTTACTCAGGTTCCTTTTTAATTATTAATTCCTTCGGGACTCGTGAGTAGTGTGATACGGTTTATTAGTATAAATCTTGCAGTTACTGATAAATTCGAATTCGCACCCTCTGAGATATCTCAAACTTTGACTGTTTTTATGGAAAATCTGGACCGTTTTAATACGTACTGCACGAATCTCAAAACATAAATAACACTGGCCCACTGCGTTTTCCGGAATAGACACCGTACATGTCGGTCACGCAAAAGTTGAGATACCTCAGAGAATAGGCACTCAATAAATTCCCAATGTTCCATTCCAGGAAATAAATCTGCTGTTATTCTTGAAGAATAACAGGAACCTGTAATTCGATCACATCCGTTAATATTGAATAAGATTCGTACATGAAAAAGTATTTTCTTTGAGATTCATGTACAGAAAATTTAACGGCTGATATCAAATAACAGGTTCCTGTTATTCCTTAAGAATAACAGCAGATTTAATTCCTCCATTCCATATTTCCATGCATCCATGTGTTTTATTTTTTTCTTAATTGCCCTCGAAAGTTCCATTTTTCTTGGCCTATCCTTTTTTTTTTTTTGAGAAGACTTTTCTTCTGTTATTGCCACTGAAGATCATAAAGGTGAATATGCTGCACAAATATTGATAGCTGTATAACGTATTTATAAATTAGTTTTATATTGATCTCTGCAATGAAATTTTTTACTGCAACAAACTAAGTTAAAAGCATATCTTTTTTATTAAATGCACACGATATTTTTGTGAGTAAAATAGTAAATGCAATGAATGCTACCTAAAAGATGTAGCCAATGAGTAATGGAAACAAAATCATGTGAAATTAATATGCTTATAGTATGACAACACGGAAGTAAAAGTCTGCAATAAATAAAGTAAATAATTGTGTCTAGCCTATCAATTAGGGTCTGTGTCTGGGGAAAAAAAATTCACTCAGATTTCATGAAAATCAGCTCATGCACACAGTATTTCGGTCATTCAAATATTCTATTCCTGTTTTCATTCTCGTTCCCTTTAGACAGCTAAACAAACTCTTGGAGAGGATAGGGATGCAAACGGGCCAGATAGTGATAAAACCATATCTGCTTTTATTTTTCAGATATAAATACAGATCAGATATTAAACGAATACGTACAGATACGGATCGGATATCGGATATCCGTATATATATACATAAATATTTTCATAATATATATTAAACTAGATGGTATATATCTACTATTCGGATACGGATAATTAAAATTCAAAACCATGTCCATATCTGTATCCGTATCCGTACAGATATTCGGATATCAGATATCCATATCAAATTTTCGGATACGGACTCGGATACGGTTGGATATTATTCGATCCGTTTGCACCCCTAGGGGCCAGGGGGTATTTGATAATATCATCTCAAGAAATAAAATATTTACAAACTTTTGTGGGTTTCTGTGGAAGGAAAAAACTTTTGTGGGGAACATGTTGGATAGTATATGGGCTACAAGGCCTAAAGGTAAAAGCCGATTGATGGGCTGAGCTCTTTTTTTTTTTTTTACATTTAGCAAATTGTTATTTTTTTGTTAGGCCTACAAATCCAGCACAATTAGCATTTTCGGTGCAAAAATGATGTGGCAATGTGGCTTTCTGCCTCATCAGATACAGAAAAATCTAATCGAGCTAATGACAGGCTAAGTCTAACTAATATTAGGTGGATAATGATGACTTATTTAATGTGTTATATATAATTTAATCATTTTTGTTGATAGTAGTGTCATGCAATTAGTAAGTAGAAGAAAATAACAGGTTTGTGTGATTGTTCCATCCATGTTTACTCTTAGTATTGCTCAACTCATAACAAATTGTACATAGCAATCATGGGTAGAGTCAGACTTTTAAGTTATAGGGGTCAAATACATATTGGAGATCAATCGTATAAATTCTTTCATGATAAATGAGGGTTAAAATAATAACACCGGTAGTATTTTATCTTAAAAAATATATAAAATCATATAAAAATACAAAAAATTAAAAATTAATAGGGGTCAATTGATCACATTCACCATACATGGCTCCGCCCCTGAAAACAATAGCAACTTATTTGGATATATAAAATTATAGAAATTATATTTGAGGCTATTAAAGAAATTTTAATTAAATGTTAAAACTAGAATATTTTTAGATAAGTGATTAATGAAAAGCATGGATGAAGGTAAGCTCAAACCAGTAAATATTAAACATAGGAGGAAACCGTACATATTAAAAATTTGGAGCGTATTAAATATTAAACCACAGCCTTGAATAAAATTTCCGAATACTTTCACACGCACTGGTGGTTGTAAGTCAAAGATTATTCATGACGGGTCAAGAGTTTGGTGAAAACGATGATTATTAGCACTACGAGATTAATTTTACATAGTTAATTGTGTACCGTACGTACCCATATTAATCAAATCACGAGTTTACTGTGCGAGATTCAACGAATCAGTCACCTCATCTCCCCACCTCCACACACACACACACACGATGACACAAAAACATGCGAAAATATGCACCGTTTAATTGGGTGTGTACATCAGGTGGTTGGGCTAACACATCATGGGAAAAACGATATGTTTGTTTTTTTTTTCCGGATAACAATCGTTATGTATTTTTTTTTTTTTTAAATCAGAGTAGGGCCGATATTTATCAGACCTACTTTGGTTCGATGGATGTAATGATCATTTGATCTGCATCAAGATTTGTGCGAATTACATTAAAATCTGTGTAAGTCTGTTTTATTTTCCGTACGCACCGATCTTAATGTTAATTATATGGTGTTAGAGCTAATTGGACCTAAAAGTAGGTCGATGGCCATCTGCTCCTATCTCTCTTTTTTTTCCGACTCAGATGTAGAGAAGGAAAAACATGACACACCGTGACGTGACGTGATTAATTATTTTTTTCACGTGACGTGACTAAAATAGTAGCAGACGATCACGTCACGTGAATTGTCACGTCACGCGTAGTCACGTTGTGATCACGAGTGACGTGAATACACGTGATGTGACCATACGTGACGTGACATAACGTGAATTACTCATGTCGAACTTTTTTTTTATATTTTAATTTATATTGTTAAAAATTCAGAAAAAAAAAATAAAAATATGAAAAATTCTAAAAAATTTGAAATGAGTAAATAATATTATTAAAAATTTAAATTATAAATATTCATTAAGCTAAATAAAAAATTCCAACACTGATTGTACATATTGTACCCATAATCTTTGTAATTGTGATTATACGTGACTACGTGACGTGACGTGATTGGTTTACCTAACGTAACGTGACGTATAATTTTCATAGAATACAGTCATGTCACGCGAATCACGTCACGTAATTGACACACGTGACGTTACGTGACGTGACTCGTCACGCTGTGACAAATTTCCTTCTCTGCTCAGATGTAAATGCATCATGCATACATGTAATTCGTTTGTACGCTTAAATATAAAGCAGGTGGTACGATCGCCATCTAATCTACATTCCCAGTTAATGCAAAAAAAAAAAAAAAAATCCTATAAAATTGATCAGGGCCGTTTGATTGAGGTGGACGGACCAGATTGGAGAAGTACGTACCTAGGGACGAAAATTCTGCATCAGAAAATATCTAGAAAGGAACGAAAAATTAAGTGCTTTTGCTGGGACCACAAAAATAAAAATATCCGATCCAATCCATATGCATATTTATATTCAGCTGATGTCTGATTTGTATCCGTATCCAGAAAATTAAAAAAAAAATATAGATATAGTTTACTCTGTATTCGCTCCTTTTTCCTCTAGATCAGCGCCATCTTAGTCGCTGATTTTTTTGTAAAAAATAAAATAAAACAATACAAAGTAATGATACAAAATATATAAAATGAAATAAAAATTGAAAAAAGAGAGAGGAGGGCTCCAAAAAAGAGGAGCCTTCAATGCCTCATTTCTTCATAGCTCATCCATACCTCATGTTATATATCTATATTTTCAAAATTCAAATTATCAATCTGAACCGTTCAACATGATATTCATACTAAAATATGCTTGGAGATGAAATTTTATAATTTTTGCAATTTTTTTACTATTTTTTAAGATAGGTACAAAATCACTGTATCTGAACCGTTCAAAAAACAGTAATTTTGTACCTATCTTAAAAAATAGTAAAAAAATTACAAAAATTATAAAATTTCATTTCCAAGCACATTTTAGTATGAATATCATGTTGAACGGTTCAGATCGATAATTTGAATTTTGAAAATATAGATATATAATATGAGATATGAATGAGGTATTGGAACTCTCCTCTTACCGGTATGAATATGAAAGCAAACATATAGAATAGAAGATAATTACTGTTTCTACAGAAAAAAAAAATTCCTTTCAACAGTGAAGTGGCCGAACATTGCCTGAAAATATAAGGGCCTGTTCGGACGTCATGGGATTACACGGGATAGGATTTGACGGGAATGGGAACTCACTTTTGAAATAATGGGAACCCACATGTATGGATACGTACGGGATAGATTATGGGAATGTGTTGAATTGAGTGTTCGGATGTACCGTGGGATTAGTTGTGGAAAATTTTATTTGTCTTTCTAAAATATTTGATATTATATAATTTTCTTTATCAATACAATTATCAATAATGTAATAAGTGTGTATATATATATATATATATATATATATATATATATATATATATGTTACATAATTACATAACATTTCTTATTATTTATTATTTTATAAAATATAAATATTTTTTATAATTAAATAAGAAATTTATAATAAGATGAACATGTAGTCCCTTTGCATTCAATACTCTAAGTTGCATATATGAAAATTGAGTAGTTTGAAGAAAAAAACACACGTGGCCTATTATTTATATACAAAGGTGTAACTTCTCCTGCGCAGCAGAGGAAAAGTCAAAAAAGAGAGAGTTGCAGCCAGCGCAATTGGGAAAATAACCGAGTCAGACTCAATTTTCATTTTCCCACAATTTTGCATTGCATAGGAAAGAATCTGGGGAGATTAGTAGGAATAGATTGGAAAAAAACCAAGCATCCGAACGGGCCTGAATATTAGAAACCCAATTACCTCAAAACCCACCCATTTCTATTCTGAACCCCAACATCCGAACACGCCCTAAGAGATCTAGCTCCACACTATTATGTAATCCCTTCAGCTTGCCTCTTTGGTTACGTGACAAATTAACTGTAGTTAATAATTATCTCTCACTGTTGTACTGTTATCGTCACGAAAAATCCCAACATCATAATCATTGTCGCTCAACCGATTCACTGTCACGATTCATTATACAGACTAAAATAAATATATAATTTGTACTTTATACAAATTTAATTGACAAACAATTATTGGAACATAGAATTCTAATACACTTTTAGAAGAAGAAAAATTATATGTCTGTACTTAAACAAATTATGAATTTATAAAATTCATATTTACAATGGAAGTACTGCATGTTGTGAATTTATCAGGTTCTAAATAGCGCACTATAGTCTTTTCGGACCACAAAAGTTATGACGCTATCGACGCTATAGCGCGCTATTTCACGCTATAGCAGTGCTATTTGGGCATAGTGCTGTGTTTTTAGCCATTCTGATATAACGCGATAAACGCTATTTAAATCTTTGAAATTTATTAATGAAGTCTCGTTTGGAGCCCCTTTGAAACCAAAAATTCACTCTTGAACAGTTGAACGAATCATCGGAATGGGACAGTATTTGACTGAGTATTGTCACGGATACTCCTATCGGTAATACTGATACGTTCAGAAATAGCTATTTTTATCTGTTTATTCTTGCGGATAGTCACTTTTTATCCTTACGAATACTGTCTCATTCTTGTAATAAACATATGAAGAGGTTTGCTGATTGATTTTGTTTGGAAAATTATACACTCACTCTGAATTATTACAGTCCGTGCATTCTAACTAAAGCAAACTAAAAGTAAAAAAAATTAATCAAGTTAATTCAAATTTTAAAAAGGAAAGTCAACAAATTAGGAAAAAGGGCATAGAAAAAGTGTCATGGCATCATGTGTTCAGATTTTAATTCAAGGAAAGTATAACTTTACCAACTCTTTACTTAATCTCTGGTACTAAATTACAAGTTCTATACTAAGAAATTATTGATAAAAGTTGATAACTGACTGTAGTTATATAAAAGCATGTTAGCTGAAATGTTTTTGTGACCCTAAAACAAACCACTACTTAATTAATTCATGTGTGTTATACCAACTTCAAGCACGCTTATGAGATTATATTTGTTTTTCAAGTTAATTTAAAAGTTTTGTGAGCCGTTCATGTTACATATAGAAGAGATTAGAGATAAGGTTGGTATCTGCATTTGATGTATCTATTTGTGGCGCTTTATGGAGACAATTTTTGCTAGTGGTACAAGAGATACAACTTAGTGTGGCACATGTGAAGTGGTCTCAAGTTAGGCTCAAAAAGATATTGCATCTTTCCAGCAAATTCTTTTCAACCATTATCGTTTTGGTCTAAGTTATTGTCATACTGTTGGTGCAAAATTGGTTGAAGAGGCATGTCATACATCATGAAAAGACCTTATTACCTTCTTTCAGGTTTGGATACAGAATTCTCACTATGGAATCAACTATAAATTTTTTTAACTTCACAAGAATATGAGGGTCAAGCAAAATTATAAAAATTTGGGGGTTAATTTAATGCACTTATTACAATTTTACTTAGAAAGTATTCAAAAAGTATGGAACATTTTTTTTTTTTTTGCTTAAATTTATGGAACTTTAAAATATTTAGCAAAAATGATAGCTCAACTGGATCCCAGGAACAAATCTACTTAGATTCAATGAGAGTCAGTTGACCCCCATTTAATTTAAAATTTTGTGTATTTATGTTAATTTTTCTATATAATTTGGTACAAAATGTCATGATACGGTAACATATAACATTTACCTCCTTTTTTGAATAATTTTTATATAATTGACCTCATAGTTCAATTTTTTTATATAATTGATCTCATATGTTTTTGACCTTCATGTTCGAAAGTCTGGATCCACTTTTACTTGACCCCGTTTGATAAATGTAGGTAAGCCATTGCCTTCACGCATATAAAATCAGTGAGTTTCATTTGTCCCGGATCAATTTGAAAAAGGTTCGTAAATAGCTCAATCAAATCAGAGACTCGGAACTTAAAAAAAAAAAATGGCTCATTCCAATTCGACCTCTCATCCCGCGAGTTTGAGCTTAGCTCAACTTAGATTCATTATGATTCGGCCCATTAACAAGTTGATCTGGACTAGGGCTGTAAATGAGCTGGGCCTTAGCTCAGCTCGTTAATTTTGAACCGAGTTGTTAACGAGCTAAAATCTCAGCTCAAACTTGTGACGAGCCAGCTCGCGAGCTGATGAGTTGGACCTTGTTTTAAGAAGAAAATAAATTTTACAAACATTTTTAGACCGAACTGGACCGAGTTGAGCCGAGCTGGACCAAGCTTAACAGTATAAAATACACACAAATTCATTTAAATTCACAAATTGATGCCTAGCCGAGCTAGACCCCAGCTCAAACTCGTTAATTTTGACCTGAGCTGTTAGTAAGCCAGCTCGTTAATAGCACGGTCCACTATTGAACGAGCTGTTACCGATCGAGCCAGATGTGAGTCACGAGCGATCCACGAGCTACTAGCTTTTTTGACAGCCCTAATCTGGACCATTTAATATATTTTATTTATTCTGAACTGCTGATGTGTTAAGGTTGGAGACCTGAATTCAGATACGGATTCGGTTGCTCAAGCATTAACGGATTGGATATCAGCATTTATACGGATGAGATGTTCGCGGATCCGACCTCACTTCACTTTCCTCTTTCCGCTTTGTCTAAACCTTTAGCTTTTGAAGGGATGATTATATAGCAGCCATCCCTAAAAACTGTAAATCTCCGTTTCTTGTGGGACTAAATGAATCCCGATATCCGGACAGATTGTTATGGCGTTATTTGCAAATTTCTTTTGGACCAAAATGGGCTTTGTTAATTATCGTGCGCTATTGGATTTTAGCAGCAAAAATCCATGACATCCATTTAATTATAAGAGTACCCGGCCACTTCCCAGATTGCATCTTTATAAATTTCAATAAATTGAAATTTTATACGGTTACGAAGTTCTCTTTTTGTAACATTATAACATAAATTTAATAATGTTACTCATCCCATAGTTATTCATTTTTTTATATTTGAATATTATTTATTAGTAATTGTATTTTAAAGTTCATATGACTCAATTATCAGACAATTATTCGTTTTGTATCCGTATTCGTTGATTATCCGTTATGTATCCGTATCCGTTTAAGATAAATTTGGTTTTGAATTTTGATATCTGTTTACTATGTGTATACAACAAATATGATATTTTTTGTGCTAAAAAAAATGTGAAAATGTACCACCTATTAGAGAGCTAATATTCTCAACTCGCAACCAAAATTTACCTCGATGATCAGCTCAGTTTATAGTGTCAACCCGACTTCGAGCTTGGTTTAGCTGAGCTCAGTTTTACTCGTTTGTAGCCCTAATCCAATCAACATGTTTGAATATTCAAGTAATTAACGACTTTGATTTTTTTTTTTAAGGTTTTTTTTTTTTTGAAAACTTGGTAGATGCTACCAAGGTTGTATTAATAAATGTGATTACAACATCCACTCCTAATGAATTTACAAATTATTTATGCTTCTCAATGAGGAATTATCTGACCCCGACTAAGCTCCCTACCCAAAACCCGATTCATGCCAGCACCCCTGTTTTGACAATATCGAGACCACAACACTGCATCCTCCTTTGCCCGACAAAGTTTGCCACCAATAATATATTTATATATAAAAAAGAAGTTTCTATTTACATATGTAACAATTAAAATAAAACTCTACTCCTATCTCCTTCTAACTGCAACAAATTAGTTAATTTTATAGGTAGCAACTAGCAACACCCAATTTTATTTGTTCCTCCTTCTAACTGCAACAAATTAGTTATTTATAATTTTGGCATGCTTCTAAATATTTGTCTTATTATGAATGTAATGAACTTCTAATTAGGAATATATCCAATGCGGTGCATTAGTCATCTGTTGATGATCATAATCCCTACATGTTAAAAACCTTAATTAAGATAGTAGGCAAATTGATTGTACTGTTAAAGCTGTTAATATAAACCATTGGCAGCCACTGGCCACTGCCAAGGCATTAAAAAAAAAAAAAGTAGGCAAATTGACAATTTTGAATTATTTTGTAAGGAAATAATAGCATTTAGTATATCTAGTACACACAGTCACACACTGTAAAATACATCTCTTTACGTTCTTTTTTTCTTTGAGTAAAAACACTTTACATTCGATCTATTCAACTTAGATTGGATGGACTGAATCATACTGGAGGCTGTTCGGTAACATTGAATTAAGCCTTCTTAAGACTTAATTCGTTTTCTTTAGCTTTTTTAGCCGCTTAATCCTACAGAACACCAGTTCCTTAGAGCAGATTAAGATCACCTCTTTTTGTTCGGATCTAATTTTTTGTCCAGACTTTAAGGCACCTCTACTTCTTTCTTTAGCTTCCTTAGTTTTCACCCACGGATTAAGATAACCAAACATCAGTTCCTTCGCACACCTTAAGCTCTTAATTTTTCACTCTTAATCTCTTGTTGCCGAACCAGATCCACCCCACTATGTCCAAATAAACGAGGCTGTTTTAAAACGGTCAGAATCAGATATTAGGTTGGCCAAAAATAAAAAGTGAGATGTTGCTTTTCAAGATTTATGAATTAAGAGTTTAAGACAGTGGATATCGACCCAGTACACGGGAGCCACATGTATAGTTCCCACATAAATTCAATAGTTAAAGAAGTTGGGCTTCTTTTCTATATGAAAATAGTCTTAGGCTTTTTCATTGGTGACTAGCTAGCTAGGTGTGAGGTTTCAATCACCAAGAAACAAAGAAAAAGGGTTAGAAGGTCAGAAGATGACATGGTGTGGTGTATAGTCAAGTAATCAACACATAATCCAAGTCAGGATTGACGGGGTGGGCCCACATCTGACGTTCAAAGCTTCGGTTGCCAGGTCGTTTTTTTAACCAAATTCTGTGCTTGAGGGGTCATGCGCCTAAAGGCTAAAGCTCCCTTTTTTATATGATAATCTTTGATGATTAATGACATTTGTGTTGTGCTATTATAAATTTATATTAAGTTATCCAAAGTTAATGCATGTCCTACACTGTTTTCCTCAAGAGGCGACAATGCCACGAGGGTTGATGTGTTTGACCTTCTCTCCCACAAATTGTTGGTTACCCCTTTAAATATTAAACATTAGGATACGAATTTCAATATGAAATCGAAGATTGCGATATAAAAGAAAGATCGTAGATGTTTCTTTCAACAAAAAGTGGTAATTTTGTATTTTTTTTTTGGATCCGAATTAATCTGTTGCGATTCTTTACTCATGAACAATATTCTACAATTTCTGTTTTTTCAAATCCAACTGTTGAATTGTTTCGACATTCGTGCACAGAAAAATCAGTTGTTTTGAGATACGTGCACATAAATTATTGAACGGTTGAATTTGAAAAGGCAGAAATTTTAGAATTAATGTTCATCCTTGTCATCAGAGTCAAACACGATTGCATTGGTCAAGTAAAAAATTAGGTAAATTTTACTTAATAAATTTAAATTTTGTATAGGTTGTGCATTTTTTTATGAATTTCCGACATCAAACTTTGTGCTAAGGAGAGAGGTGATTCCTGATAAAATGCTGGTAGTTATACCCTTGCATTAATTAGTTAGTTTGTTAATAATTAGTAGTACTGAACTTAATTAGTGCTTATTTTTTTATAAAAAATCTATATAATATTGAGATTCTTATGAGACTAAAATGATAAAATGTCACCGATGAGAAATATTTCATCGCCAAAAACAGATGAAGTGCTAGTAAAATGTGATACGACATGACGTGATTAACATGCTGTGACTTGGTCATGATATGTGATTAAAAATTATTTTTATATTAAAATAATGGAGGACAAACTATATGTGACGTGATCAAATGTGACGTAACTGATCACATTTAATTATTGTTTTCAAGTTTTAAGCTAGTTAAAAAAATGATAACAAAATATATCAAAAAATATGAAACTATTACAAAATAAATTGTAATTAAGAAATAATGCTGAAAAGAATTGATCATGTAACGTGACTTGACGTGAGTGAGTCAATTTGCATGACATGACGGGACTGACGTGATTAAGATAATAAAAGACAGCCATGTCACGCAAATAGACACATCACATGATATGCGAGTCTCGTCACATGATCGACCGAAGTGCCATATCGTACCGTAACATGACAAACTAATAACAACATGACTAATTTTCTTCTCTACTCATTTGTGCCGTTAAAGTTGAATCTTTGCATTGCATAGGAAGCACTTGATCGGTATCCAATATCCATGGTTTACAGGGATAAAATTGAAGTACTTCATTTGAGAATTTTCTGATCATGGTCTTCACATTAAACAATATAGTGCGTGTTTCGGCCCATTTTAGATTAATTGTCGCTAAAGGTAAGTGTCAATTTATTCTATTTGGTTGCCCAAAATATTTGAGTCACAATACTTTCGGTTTTGGGGCCTAACAAATATGGGGCTTATATTAATCTAATATAATGTACAACTGTTCTATGAGGGCTTTTGCCACTTTAATTTCTCAAAAAGCTGTTTTCATATTATCATATATACAATAATAACATCAAAAACAAATATTATGGAAGGTCCTTAATTTTATGGAAGAAATAATATTACGGAAGGTCCTTAATTTTTTTTATTTGTGACATGTTCGTCCTTGGATTTTTAGTTTTGACAATCATCTTTCGAATTATGCAATGAGTGACACTGATCTTCCAGGTTTCGAATCCGCGACCTTCCACACATAGAGCATTGTCTTTGCCACTATACCAAAAGATGGTTCTATTTTGTCATGCTAAATTGGTAAAATGGAAAAAATAAATAATAATATGCTACGGTGCCACATGACCTGGAATTCATATCCTTTCTAGCAATGTTGTAAAATGCGATTTTGTTCAAGCATGCGGAAGGACACTGCATACGGATTTTAATGCGGACTTATATATGCGGATTTTAAACTACATATTAATTTATGTCCACTCAAAATATGTAATATATTCTTATTAAAAATAACTTGTGTCACATGTCAGATGAAAGAATTACATCAAATTCCAGCATATTAAAATCATTTAGTGAATTGGGTATGAGCATATCAGAATTGGGTCTGAGCAGAGGCATTGATTCTAAAGTAACTCACTAAATTAACCAGATGTAAATATTTTTTCTAAACCAAATGCAAACAATTAATTGATTGACACTCGGTACTCAGTGATAGTATCGCATGATGCCAAATGCAAATAATTGCATGATTAAAAAACAACATGCCTCTTTAAACTGGAAATATGCGACTTTCATGCGAAACCACATATATGTGACTGCATGAAGATTTTCATGGAGAATCAAACTGCATAAGCATATATGGCCGCATGAACAGCATTTTACAACACTGCTTTCATAGTATTGGACAAGTTTCAACATGAATCCAGCGGGTGGAGGGGGCGCTGTTGCTTAATTTGCAGAACCCGAGGAGCTTATTTGCTTAAAATATGTTTGCTTCTGACAACTTTATTTTGTGCTTTTCTAAAAAAGTATAGATATCTCTAATATTTATCTTGATTATTACGCATGTGCTGCTAATATTGTAAGATATAAGTATTTGCTTTACTTCCCTGTTTTAAGAAGAATAATGTATGTAGATAAAAGACTTTTTTTGGTGCGAGGTTGTTGACTGGTATAGGTGTCTTATGTTTATGGTGGCTTATGTTTTCTGGGAGAAAAAAATATATATATATTTTTTTTGAAAGAAATGGTGACTTATGTTTATGGTGTAAACACATGCTTCTTTCTTCATCAGATGGAAATTCTTTTTTTTTGTCCTCCACTTTTCTCAAGAATCAACAAAGAAGAATAAGAAAAAAAACAATTTAAGAAAGAATGTTCAGGGAAACTACATTGATATTATCTTTTTGAGGTATTGATCTCCCTTTTTTATCCCCACTATTGCCCAATTTATCACATACTATCTTTTATGACGTTGTGAAAAGGTGATCATAAGTGGATTAATTAACCCCGTAGGCATTTAAGTTCACACTTCACACTACAATTCGATTAAGGGAGAATTTGTTATTTGTCACTCCAAAACCTTCAAATATGAAAAATGCCATCACAAAACTATAAATCTGAAAAATGACACTCTAAACTTAGTTAATTCTTAAATTTACCACAAATACACAATTTTTATACTTTTTTATTAAAAATTAACTGAAAAATACAATTTTGATATACGTATTTCTGTATTTTTCTATATACCCTTCAGACTCCTCATTATGCGTATTTCAAAACTGTATTTTTAAGTTAACTTTTAATAAAAAAAAGTATAAAATTTGTGTATTTGGGGCAAATTTAAGAATTAACTAAGTTTAGAGTGACATTTTTCAGATTTATAGTTTTATGATGGCATTTTCATATTTGAAGGTTTTGAAGTGATAAATAACCAATTTTCTCTTCGATTTAATTAACCCTGCAGGCATTTAAGTTCACACTTCACACTACAGTTGCATTCGAGAATGCTTTAAAGCATGTAGTCAAGTACTCCAGTCAAAATACCAGTACAGTACTCTTTATTCTATTGAACTGGTAAAGGTGTCATCTTATCCTTGTGACTTTCTAGAGGCACAGGTCCTCATGGCAGAATAGATCTTTAATCCTACACTGACACTTGAGAGGTAGCACTTTTTTTCTCTCGTGTAAAGTGTTGTGGATAAGGTGTACAAACTATACACGAAGTAAAGGTTTCTTTCTTCAACCTAGCACCATGGTTTTTCGACCATTTGTTGCTTTGCGTTTCCATGAAAGACTTTGCTTTTCTAATTACGTCATTACCCATTAGAGGGACCATATATTTTTCCGCGTTTTCTTTTATATTATGTTATTCTCTGTTCATTAAGGTATTATCATTCGCTTTTTTCGCTGTATCAATCCATACCACTGAAAGGTGAAAAACCAAGTTAGCTTGTACTGGTTTTATTCTAATGCAGTATGACTAACGTGTCATTAAAAGAAAGTGGCTTCTCAATTAGCTGACGTATACGTGCATGAAATGTAATATGGGGACATATATATGGAGGAAATACAAGGGCCTTCAACGATATGCCGGGTCCACGTGTAAGATATTCGGCATGTTTGGTTTATTTCAGTTTTCTGTTAACATATACAATGAAACTATACTTATATACAGTTGCTCTCATGGTCACATCTCTAATGTATGATGTTTTTACAATTATGTACCATTATTTTTTTGCAATGGGAATAAGACATGTGAATGAAATTCATATATCGTACGGGGGTGGAACCAGAATTTGAGTATAGGGTAGGCTAAATAAAATATCATTTGTTATGGGGGGGGGGGGGGGGGGGGGGGCCTTATACATGTAAAACAAACAATTTAGTATGATTTTTATATACTTAGTAATACAATTTTTCAAATCTTGGGGTGGCTTAGCACCCCCGGCTATACCTATGGTCCGCCCCTGTATCGTACCGGTACCTAGATATAAAGAATACCATATCTTGTTTGTTTTAATGGAACAACTCGGAAAAAAGCCAACAATGCACTCACTCTCTTTGCATAATGTTTTAAAGCATTTGGATAAGGCATGTCGATATGGAACTTTGTATCTTATCTCACGTTGGATATTTTACCCTGTGCAATTAATGGAAAGGTTTAATTAGCGCATGTCATTGCGCAACAAATCTAGAGAACTTTTGAGAGACAAAAGAGAAGAATGACTGTTATCTTTTTTGTAGTTCTTTTCCTCGTAGTGCTTATCTAGGATTGCTTAATTAGAAACCATGCATGCATATGATGCAGATCAGCTACGCTAAGAAAAATATAATTTCTGGCCAGATCATATATAATTTATTGTACTTCCTATTATGACTTACCAGGACGTAGCAGCATCTATACTGTGAAATGTATATATGCATGTGCATGTGCATGCAGTTGTTTTTGTTGAGAGTAATTGTTAATTTAGATGCTGATGAATTAAAAGAAAATCAAATATATATGTTTATATTTAGAATCATAGGTGCAGACGTGCAGTTACTTCTTGTATATATGATTGCTTAGCTTGGAATTATCTTTTAAAGCAAGCAGCGAGAAAGTTCTTAACTAAAGTTAGTTACATACTTTCTATTCCTTTTGACTCAACAAATATGACAATTCCTTCTATTCCTTTTAATCATGCAGTACAATATGACACACAAAAGCACTAAGCTAAGGTTTTATCCATGTCACACCTCTCATGCAGCTCTATCATAGCGCTATTCAAAAATCCAAACAAATATATATATGAGAAATAAATTCAAAGATGTTCTCCTGACTACGTTTCAATATGCAAACAGATGATGTTATTTTAAAAATATGCAAAATTAATCTTCACGGACATATTTTTTTCGCTTCAACAAAGCATTGTGGCAATTATTTCTCCTTTGCATGATTTAATGGGCTTTTGTTAGTTTTAGAGGGAGAGAGAGAGAGAGAGAGAGAGACAGACAGGCCGAAAAGAATATTCCACAAGAGGTCTTTAGCAATTAGGCCCAAAGCTTTCCGATCAGTGAAAAGGAAAATAATGAAGTATATCTTAAGGGTACGTTTGGATGCACTCAAGAATAGCTAGAATAGCTACTGTTTAGAATAGTAAATAAGAATAGCTACTGTTTAAGAACAGTGCTATTCAGAACAGTGAAAAAGTTGTTTGGATTGCATATTTGGAATAGGGTTTGGAGGGAATAGCTACTGTTTAATAATTTATGTGTAATATTAAATATAATACAATATAATATTAATTCAAATATTAAATGTAATATAATATTATTTTAAATATTAGATTAGTATTAAATAAAATATTATAATATTAGTTTAAATATTAAATATAATATAATATTAGTTTAAATATTAAATATAATATAATATTATTTTAAATATTAGGATAGTATTAATAAAATATTAGATTAAATATAATATAATTTTAGATTAAATATAATATAATATTAGTTTAAATATTAAATGTAATATAATATTATTTTAAATATTAAATGTAATATAATATTAATTTAAATATTAATGTAATATAATATTAATTTAAAAATTAGATTAGTATTAAATACAATATTAGATTAAATGTAATATAATATTATTTTAAATATTAGATTGCTATTGAATAAAATATTAGTTTAAATATAATACAATGTAATATTAATTTAATTATTAAATGGAATATAATATTATTTTAAATATTAGATTAGTATTAAATAAAATATTAGATTAATGTAATATAATATTCGTTTAAATATTGAATGTAATATAATATTATTTTAAATATTAGATTAGTATTAATAAAATATTAGATTAAATATAATATAATATTAGCTTAAATATAATATAATATTAGTTTAAATATTAATGTAATATAATATTAATTTAAAAATTAGATTAGTATTAAATAAAATATTAGATTAAATATAATATAATATTAGATTAAATATAATATAATATTAGTTTAAATATTAAATGTAATATAATATTATTTTAAATATTAAATGTAATATAATATTAGTTTAAATATTAATGTAATATAATATTAATTTAAAAATTAGATTAGTATTAAATAAAATATTAGATTAAATGTAATATAATATTATTTTAAATATTAGATTAGTATTGAATAAAATATTGGTTAAAATATAATACAATATAATATTAATTTAATTATTAAATGTAATATAATATTATTTTAAATATTATATTAGTATTAAATAAAATATTAGATTAAATATAATATAATATAATATTAATTTAAATATTAAAATGTAACATAATATTATTTTAAATATTATATTAGTATTAAATAAAATATTAGATTAAATATAATACAATATAATATTAATTTAAATATTAAATGTAATATAATATTAGTTTAAATATTAGATTAGTATTAATATTGAAATGAACAAATGCTATTCCATGTTTTTGTAAGAATAGCGAATAGCAACGCTATTCTAAAAACAGTAGCTATTCCGAATAGCTCTAAAGTCGTTTGGATGCATCATGTTCAGAATAGCAATGCTATTCCGGAAACAGTGGCTATTCTTGTGCATCCAAACATACCCTAAAAGCGGGGGAACAGGAGGAATAATTTCAAATTTTAGCGCCGATGAAGAGGAGAGGAAGCACAAATTAGATGAATCCTTGAGATGTAAAGCTAACTATTAAACAAATATAAGATATATGTACATTTTTTAAGTTGATCAGGATGATTCTAATGATACCGGCAAACAGCTCAGCATTTTCCCATATGTATTATTATTTTATGTTAAAAGTTAAAAAAGCTATGACACCGTCATCAAATTTAAATCCTGCAATACCTGACTGAGTACAATGAGATCCGAATTGCAAGTTTTAATCTGGCACGAATCTCAAACCATAACTCTTATATATCTAAATAGTTACCGAATTCCAATAACTCAGTTTGGATTTAATTTTACTCAGTGCTTATCCTCTGAGATATCTCAATGCGTGCGTGACTGACATGTACGGTGCCTATTCGAGGAGAGCGCAGGGGCCAGTATTATTTGTGCTTTTAGATTCGTGCAGAAAGTATTTGAATGGTCGAGATTTTCCAAAAAGTCACACACGCGGTAAGATATCTAAGAGGATGCAAATTCAATTTTACTTAGTGCGGTTCTTGGGAGGATAGAGTCCTCCTATATATGATATATCTAAATAGTCACCGAATTCCAATCGCTCAGTTTGGAGCTAATTTTACTGAGTGTGTATCCTCTGAAATGTCTTAGTGCGTGCGTGACTGACGTGTACATGTCTATTCTGGGAGAGCGCATGGGGATAGCATTATTTGTACTTTGAGATTCGTGCAGAACATATTTGAATCGTTGAGATTTTCCAAAAAATCACACATTGAGATATCTCAGACGATGCGAATTCAATTTTACTTAGTGCGGTACTGGAGAGGATCGAGAACTCCTACATATCTAAATAGTCACTGAATTCCAAATTTCCAATTCCTTAGTTTGGACTTTGGAGCTAATTTTACCAAGTGCGTATCCTTTGAGATATCTCAGTGCGTGTGTGATTAATTTGTACAGTGCCTATCGGAGAGAGTGCAAGGGCTAGTGTTATTTGTGCTTTTAGATTCGCGCATAACGTATTTGAATAGTTGACAATTTCCAAAATGTCAAGCATGCACTGAGATATCTCAGAGAATAATTCAATTTTACTTAGTGCGATACATACAGATTCCCTCATATGGTCTCATCCGGTAAGGATTGATTTCTCCAAAAAAAAAAAAGTAAGGACGTGATTTGTTTCTGATACCAGCACTGTTGACCAGTACCAGTAACAGTGTTTATAATTTTATACTTTTTAAGTTGTCAAATAGCAAAGGATATATTCAGATTTCATTAAAACAATTTCTGTGTTGGGACTGTACTACACAGATGATCTTTTCAAAAGCAACAAATAGAGTTTTCAAATCACCAAGCTTGTAAGGAACAATCCCAATTAATCCACCACAGATCAAGTTAAAATCTGGTTAAATATGAACAAAGATAAACCTCGTCTACAATTTCTCTGATATCATCATCCAAGGAGAGATTATCGTCAAAGGCTACTGATATCATCCAGGGGCGGACCCAAGTTCAACCGTGCCCACCCCCCCCCCCCCCCCTGGATTTTGCGTTTTAGTGTAAGTCGGGACATTTCGATCGACTCTGCCTCTCTCTGGAAATTTTTTTGTCCCCTGCTGGATGTTTAATTTATTGTTCGGATTAAATTTAGGGTTAAAATTAAAATAAATTTCTTCAATTATGATTAATAATTAGAATTATATATTAAAATATCAGAAATTACAAGTCAGAGCATTGAAAAGTATAGATTAAAACATTATTTTTTATTAAGTACTTAATTAATTAATGGATTTGAACCCGATTAGTTATTTAAATCCGATTCGATATTTTTTTGCCCCCCCCCCCCCCCCCCCCCGCGACGATCCGCCCCTGATATCATCATCCATGGAGACATACCACTACCCAAGTTTGCAATCGGATCAGGTATACTATCATGTTAGAGGCGGATCTACTTAGATCCAATTAATGAAGGTCAATTGATCTCCATTTAATTTTAAAAATTTTGTATTTATTTTTATTTTTCTATATAATTTAGTACAAAATTTCATCATACGGTAACATTGACCTCTATTCTTCGGATAATTTTATATATAACTGACTTCCATAATTCGAAATTTTTTATATCATTGACCTCATATGTATTTGATCCTCATTGTTTGAAAGTCTGGCTCCGCCTCTGTTAACCATGTAACCTATTAAAGTTAGGTGTATGGCCTTCAATTTCATTGCCTCGACATCCATAGAATTGGTCAGGAAGAGGAATTCAAATCTGTTAGAGCACTCTCTATTTCTTCAAGTGCTTATATAGATCAATCAGATGTTTATATAGAACACTTCAGCCGCTGCTCTTCAATAATTAAGTGGAATCTACTTTTTTAGGATAGCAAATTCCGTTATCTATTGCTTTTGAAGAGAGAGAAGAAAAAAGAAGCACATTTGAATTCCGAAAGAGAACTTGAGAAATTTCCTGCGTAGGAGATGATAAGAGCACGAAATTGACCTGACCTTTTTCAAGGCTTCTAAGTAACCTCTTCTGAATTGAAAAGTCCTGCCATGTCAACATATCCCTTGCGAGTTGCCAGTGCATTAGACAAGAATTTGTGGATTGTGGGACAGCAACAAACCCTCTCCATGTGCAAAGCATGCCTTGTAGCAAGTTGAAAAACGCATTGCTTGATTATATTTTCTTATTTTAGTATTTATCCTAACGTGATAAATGTTTAAAATATAATCAAAATTAAGACTACTGTTTAACAACAACAAAAACGATCATTGCAATGTTTTAAGTTGAATACAGAGGTAAAATCGGCATCAATGTATAATATATTTGTGAACCCACAAAGTTATTGGAAAGTAGGTATATTCTAATATGAACAGATCTAAGCAGTTAGAAAAAAAAAATATGAATATATATTAGTTCAAAAGATTAATGTTCCGAGAAAACAATGACCAGCATGCTTAAAAGATTAATTTTCTGATTCTGATTTTATCTCAACGGCTGAAATGAACGTCAAATGTCCACGGGCTTCACATCAAAAAAAGAAAA
Organism: Carex arenaria; assembly: GCA_964058825.1. Lineage (NCBI taxonomy): Eukaryota > Viridiplantae > Streptophyta > Magnoliopsida > Poales > Cyperaceae > Carex > Carex arenaria. The sequence continues at coordinate 719,032 of CAXKVW010000159.1, forward strand.
AGAAAATGAACGTCAAAGAATAGCCGAACCAGCAATATTCTCTTTTGCAATCATCCATAGTGCCACTTTAACTGGTACAGAAGGACCGGACCAACCTTTGATGGTCATAAAACTAGAAACCAAACTTTTATAGACTTGGTATATTGAGGTAGCTGCTCATAATTAAGAGAGTATCAGAATATTGATCGGTTTTTCTTATCTGATCGAGACACCACATTGGTCAATCCCACCGCTCGATGAGGAAATTTTTTTCTCCGTAGAAAATAAAAAAAAAAAGGAGAGAAACAGAAATAGTACTTTATATTTTTAATTAATAGAAAGATCGGTAGAATTTCTATTGATTTTAAAAATAAAAAAGTTTAAATAGGTAGAAATTCTGTTGATTCAAACTAATTTGGTCTTTTCTTTTAATTTTTTCTAGTAAAATATAAAAATATTTTATAAAAAAGATAAAATATCTTAAAATTTAGATAAAATAGAAACATTCCATCTATTTTTTGAAAAAAAATTCATATTTTACTAGAGATAAAAAATAATAATTATCTCCATCTATACATTAGATTTAAGAAAAAAAAACTAAGTTTGAATCGGTAAAATTCCTACTGATTCAAACTTTTTTTATTTTTAAGATCGGTAAAAATGCTACCGATCTTTCTACTAATAAAAATATGATATATTCTTTTTCTTTCTCTCTTTTTCTTTTTCTTTATTAATTTCTACAGACAAAAAAATTCCATCGATGGATGTACCAAATGAAAGATTCTAATTAGGTCAAGGAAAAATTATAAAAGTTCCCCTGTTTAATATCCATCACTTTTTTATCCATTTATCTGTTATTATAATGGTCTATTTGTTAACAGAAAATACACATTTATCAAAGCTAAAGATATCACGAAATCTAAATAAATTTGTTTAATAAGTAATTTTGGTTAATAGATAATAATTAATATTTATGAAATTTAAATTAATAGATAGACAAATATTATTAACAAATAAAATATGTAAAAGTGATGAACCAAAAAAATAGTAGACTATAGAAAATATTTTTAGATAACTAATACCGATGAAGAGTACTATACATGCATAATCAAATATGTGCCGATTTTTTATGAATATCAATAATTAAATAGAAAAATACAGAAATGTCCATGATTTTTTATTTTTTTTCAAAATGCTCAAATCGCTGAGAATTTCTACAGTTATTTTTTTTTTTGGACCACAAGAATTTTCGATGGTTCAGGAAAAAAAGTGGACCGCAAAGATTCTCAACAGTTTAGGCATAATATCATCTTCTTTATTTGACATGGGTATTTTTGTGATTTGACATTCGGCCAAATGTTTACACAAGATTTGTGAATTTTTTTTATTTAATTAGAAGATTTTATGATTTTTTATTTTTTATTAGAATATTAGAATTTTTTATATTTCTTTAAAAATAAATAGAATACTATAAATTGAATTTAGTAGAAAGATTGCGATTTGCAGCGATCCCCAGGCCACAAATATTTGACTACACTAGACAATGTTTGAAATGTTTGATCAACATAGATGTAAATTTGTTCTGAATTAATAGCATTTGTATTCCTAAAATTCTTGGAGTTTCTAAATAATTGTTAACATAATTTTAGAAATTTTAGATTCTCTGAATTTCTAAGTCTCTACATCCCTGAAATTAAAATTAGAGTTTCTTAATTGCCACATTAGTGTTTAATTAAAATAATATTAAAAATTGAGCGAATATAGGTTGATTATTTTGCCATGTCAGAGTTTTGAAACAGTTTCATATTTAGAAACTATTGAACAAAATTGCTAAATATGAAATACATCTACATCTCTGAAACTAGTTTAGAAACTGCCAAATCAGCTTTGAAACTTCAAGAGTTTCAGGAATGCAGATGCTCTAATATATTGTTTTCTAGATTTGAAATGATCAATCCAAATAGTATATGAAATAATTAGGTACTTGAGGGATTTGAAGGGAATTTTTTTTTGTAGAAATTAAGAAAAAGGTAGAGAGAGAAAGAGAGAGTCCATTGGATTTTTTTATTGAGAGAAAGATCTGTAGAATTTCTAACAATTCAATTTTTTTTAATCTCATGCATAGATAGAGGGAATTTCTGTATTATTTCTGTAGTAAAATATAAAAAGTTTTTCAAAAAATAGATGAAATATTTCTATTATATCGAAATTTTAAGATACTCTGTCTATTTTTATAATATATTTTTATATTCTACTGAAAAGTTAAAATGTAAAAATATAAACTGGTTTGGATCTGTAGAATTCCTACCGAACCAAACTTTTTTTATTTTTAGAATCGATAGGAATCCTATCTATCTTTCTACTAATAAAAAATATAATGTATTTGTTCTGTTTCTCTCTCTTTCTTTCTTTTTTTAATTTCTACAGATAAAAAAATTCTGATATGAAGTCCTACAATTAGGGGTGTCAATGATTCCCTTTTATCAGTTTACCCAATCCGTATCGTATCCGAAAAAACGAGTATGGGTAAGATTGTTTTTTTGTTATCTTACCCGTTATCCTATAAGATAATTTTTTAAAATAAAAATATATATTTTATTAAGATAATACATGATACAATAAAGTTTTATAGTTTATTAATTTTTTTTAACACAAATTAGTTGTATTCATTCGTTTTTTTGTAAAATATTTTATCGAAAGTACAAATTGATTGTCAATGATATTTTTCTCTGTTTACTCTATCCGTACCTTTTTTATGAAAAAATATATAATAATAAAAAAAAATTTCGTTATCGTAACGAGTACTAGCATGAAAATAGCTCGGATCTGTACCATAGCCATTGACACCCCTACCTAGTACCTACAATCACAAACTACTTTTATATTAATAAAAACATTGAAAATTAATCCGACCCGTTAGACTTCCATGATTCGTCAAATCAACCTCGGATTGCTCGGGTGGTTTGCAAGCACACAAAAGTTATAAATGTTCAACGAAATGCAGCTCTGGTTTTTACCACTAGGCACCATGTTTGACCTAGTTTAACAAAAAATAAAAAAACGTCATCCAAATTGGATTATGCTCAAATTGACTAATTAAATACTAGGGGGGCAATTCTAGTGAGAAAATGGTCATCATACGCAAGCTTAATTGTCCAAATACATGCCTTTTAAAATTAAAAATGATTAGAGCCACTAATTACTAAATGAATTCAGAGTAGGCTCGATGGGTGAAATAACCATTCGATTGCATCAAGATCCGTACTAAGTACATTAAAATCCGTCCAAATCTGTTTCAATTTTCGTGCGCACCAATCTTAATGCTAATCATACAGTGTTAGAGCTAATTGAACCTAAAAATTGGTCCAATGGGCATCGGACCTACTCCTATCTCTTACTAAATAAATAAACGGCTCCTATCCTGAGCGAAACTTCTCCTGTCAATTTCCATTTGCATGATGAGAAGGGCCATTAAAGCTTATCCTGACCTTTCATAATTTTCAATAAACATGCTCCATTTGCATCATTTCTTTGATGTCTTGATTCTCTGTTACATTGACTAAGAAAAGAAAATATTCATACCGGATTTGGACTGCTCATTATTTTTTTGGTACAAAAATTATAATGCAGAAATGGCAATTTTTTCTAAACGGTAGGTAGACCGGTTCTTCAACGGTTACTTGACCGCTATTCCAAGAGTTTTTTTTATAAACCATAAATAAAAAAAATATTGTTACGGAAACAACATGATTAGCAATTTTTTTTGAAAAACCACAAGAACCGAGAGCGAAATTCGGTTCTCTTTCCCAGAACCGAATTTTTACTCTCGGTCCCATAAAAATTATCAATTTTTTTTTAGTTTGCCACACCTAATCCACACCTAAGTCACACCTAAGGTGTGTGACGGATGGTGTTGCACCCAAAACCGAAATTTTAATTCGGTCCATGATAGAACCGAAATTTTAATTCGGTCATCATAATTTTTTTTATTAATGAGTTATAAACGAAAAAAAATTCCGTGATAAATTTCTTCTCCCTCTCCCTCTGTCTGCTCTCTCGCTGCGATTGCCATTTTTGTGCCTTCTTCCTCTTCTAAAATACTCTAAATTTCAAGTGTTTTGTTTTGATCAGATCGTCCCTGCATTGTGTTTTCCGTTTAAGTCTCAAGGTTGTAGTAAGTTTTTTTTTCCAATTACGTTCATATTTTAGGTTAAAAAATTAAAAATAAATTTTAAGTTGTTTGTGTTTTTTTTTTCAGAAAATGTCTCAAGTATTAATAAATGTGTACCACAGACGCGAAATTTCAGACGCACCGACCTGCACATTTCCTGTTTCTGACTCAACTAGTATTGATGAGCTAAGCAGACAAATGTATGTTGGTATTCGTTTGCTTCCTAGCCAGTTCGATCTCACAATAAGGGCACGTTTAAACACGGCACCACCTGGCTCAGCAGAAAAATACCAGTTAATTAACATAAATCACGAAATGATATGGCATATGGTGCTTGGACACGCCACTCCGGTACTGAATTTTAAACTTCTTGAATTAGTGGTTGAGTCTGTACCAGTTGTTAGTCAGACCAATTATGACCCGTACTCGGATAGTGTACCTGGAAGTAGCACAGACAGACCGGTGTCTGATTCACCCATATATTGTGATAACCCCCCTGAAATACCGGTATCGGATGATTTACATAATTCTTTTGACCAACTAAATAATGATACTGGCTCAGAAACAAACTCTGAGCAATCTGACCCGGTTGTCGGGGAAGATGACATGGCTGAAATTGAGGAAGAAATTAGGATTCAAGAGGTAATAAATGAGTGGCAAAGGTCTATTCCCTTTGTTAATCGAGGATTGCAGCATCCTTGTTCGGCATTTAATGACAATGTGCCGATGCCGTACAAGGATGAAACATTTTTTGGTTATGCACCCAGAATCGACGGTTTATTTTCGGTGGGTCAGATGTTCGAGTCCAAAGCTGAACTTAAATCCAAGTTGGGTGGATTTGCCATGGATAATAACTTACATTTAAAACCGGGTCTGACTAATCGTACTAGCTATGTTGTTACATGTAAAGCGGAGGGGTGTCCATGGAGGTTATACGCAAAAAAGATTGAGACTGGAAAGTGGACAGTTGCAACAAACCCAAACGAGCACAATTGTTTCAGTATTGCTTGTACAGTAGACAGTGGGCAGATGACTGCTAGAAAGATTGCAGATATAATCAAACCTGGTCTGGATAAGAATCTAGAGATGTCAATAAATGCATGTCGCAATTCGGTTAGACAAGAGTACCCAATGGTTCAGCCTTCATACAATAAAATTTGGAGAGGGAGGGAGTTAGCTATTGCTGATTTATTTGGTTCTTGGGAAAAAGCGTACGAATTGCTACATTCTCTGCTTGGTGCAATCCAGATGTCTAACCCAGGCACAAAATACAGAATTGAGCATGAACCATCTACACGTATTGGTGTCCATATTTTCACCCGCGTGGCATGGGCTTTCGGTCCATGCATTCAAGCCTGGCCATATCTCAGACCCGTTATAAGTGTAGATGCCGGACATTTATCCGGTCGGTACAAAGGGAAACTATTCATGGCGTGCGCTTATGATGCAGAACAGCAAGTACTGCCCATTGCATTCGGGATTGCAGATGAGGAGACAAAAGAGAATTGGGGCTGGTTTATGCAATTTGTACGCGAAGATGTTGTCGGACCTGGTCGGATATGCGTTATATCAGACCAGCATGGTGCAATCCGTTCAGTGTTTGATCGACCTGATTTAGGGTGGTGTGAGCAAAATGGTGAAGCAGTTCATCGTTTATGTTCTCAACATATTGCGTCAAATGTTTATAAATTGTGTGTTGTCTGAGACGTCTAAATCCGATACAATACGTAAGTCACTACTATAGCATTGAAAATTATGTGAACACATGGACAGGGGGATTTCATGGCTTTGGTAATGCCAACAATTGGCCATATGACATGGGAGCACCTAAAATCAGACCAGACCCAACTAAAATTAACAAGGGAAGGAGGAAGCACAAGAGAATTCCTAATTCTATGGATGATATGGATGCTCGTATCAGACCACGCAGTGGAGTACAACGTCCAGATGGATCCAATAGAACAAGAACATCAGGTTGGAAATTATAAGAGTAATTGAGTTCATATTTTACACACCGTATTATATTTTTGTCAATATTTAATAGGAGCGACTGGTGGAAGACGGAGAAGCGTATCTGGTAGCCGACCTTCTGCATCTGCTATGTATGCAGAGGAACTTGCTGCACAAGGGTCACGGAGAAGCGTATCTGGTAGCCGACCTTCTGCATCTGCTATGTATGCAGAGGAACTTGCTGCACAAGGGTCACGGAGAAGCGTATCTGGTAGCCGACCTTCTGCATCTGCTATGTATGCAGAGGAACTTGCTGCACAAGGGTCACGGAGAAGCGTATCTGGTAGCCGACCTTCTGCATCTGCTATGTATGCAGAGGAACTTGCTGCACAAGGGTCACGGAGAAGTGTATCTGGTACCCGACCTGAGGCATTTTCTAGTGAAGCAGAGGCCTCTGGAAACCATGGATCTGGCAGACAGGCATCTGGTAGCCGATCATCTGGTCGTTTGTTGAACAGAATATTCAGACGTAAGGAACGATGAATGATTTTATAAGATAGTTTGTGATTTGTATGGATGTTTGTACTAATGTTTGAAACTGTTTTTATAAGATAGTTTGTGATTTATATGTTACCTAAAAACGTTTATTTTGAAACTGTTTTTGTTTTTTTTTTTCACTTCAAATATGACCGGCTTTACTAAAAAGAAAATCTGAATCAATTGAATGTAAGAAAACATACACATAACATCATCACATAATAAAATTCAAACAAAACACACTTTATGGTGCGACTTCTCTGCCCCTAGGATTTGGATATTTTGAGTGACTGAATTTGTTGGGTGCTATTCTCTGCCGTGGATTCGGCCCCGCTCCTGACAACCCCGCTCCTGACGGCCCCGCTCCTGAAAATTGACAATCGTCTCCTATGTTGCGCCCGTCTATTAAAATATTTTCAAGCGAGTCATAATGTCCGGACATAAGGTCTTCGGCAGTCGTTTGAGGAAGCACAACATCTGGTTCCCTCGGAATTTGATCTGGATAATCATTGTTGATATTGATACACCCAATATCAGATGGAAGTCCCGCCTTCTTGAGCAACATATTGAAGAGTGAGATATGTCCAATATCTTGTAGAAGATCGCAACAATTTTCAAGTTGCATCCGTCCGTAAGCCATCTGACCAGGCGTCTTTACCAAACTAATTCCTCTTGCGGTCATTTTCGTAAGGCGGAATCTCTACAATCAAAAGATATTTTTATAAGATAGTTTGTGCAGTTAAATAAAATGATATATTAAAAAGAGAAAAAAAAAGACTCACCAAACGAGCTTGAGCAACGGCATCTGAGACAAACCCGAGATCTCCTAAATCTCCTCCTGGTTCTGGCACCGACTTGCTCAGAATTTCTTCGTTGTTCTGATTCAGATAGATAGACGGCATGCCGTTATGGAAGAACCAATGCATATACTCATGATACCTGCAAATAAAATAAATATCAACGGATCTTGAATTATAAAATCTAAATATATTTATTAAATGTAATTATACCTATTCGGATCATAATGTCTCTCCTCTCCGGCTGCAATGGGTGGGGCTGCGATAACATGTGAATAATAGTCGCTCCAGTCTACAGAGTGTCCGTCATTGGACAAACCTGTCGCTCGGTTAAAACTGCGAAAATTTTCAAGCATTGTAAAGGGTGGTGGAACCGGCGGAGGAACTGTCTGAAATAATCCGAACTGTCGAAGAACCCTCTCAGGACAGTGAATCTCTACCTCCCAAAAATGGATGCACCACAAGCGACATGAAAACATTGGCATGTCTCTTAACTCGCGGTAAGATAGAATCAACCAGTAATTTGCATATGGCGTCCAGTTGACAACATTTTCTTTTAAACGCTCAAATTGGCTCCGGAATTGTGATGTGCCTACATTGTAAAAACATGACAGTTAAATACTAAATAAGCACTGAATTATATTGAAGAGAATATTTATTACTAAAATGTACCTCTCACAGGGTTACCATCGAATTCGTGCGGACCAGACCACTTTGCTCCAAAAGGCAATTGCTCATACTGGCCACCAATGGAAAATGGCAAATCATTTTTGGGCATCGGCCGTCCTATAGGAAACCGAGTCCAACACCACATCTGGAGCAGTAGTAATGGACCATTAATTGTTTTTATTGAGTTTCTGCAAGCTCGTGACAACTCGCGATACAGACACGCAAGCACGGCACCTCCCCAATTGTAGTCTTCATCTCGACATCCCAAATTCTCCAAGAACTGTATGTACATTATCGGAACACCGCTTGAATTCGCATCAGGAAACATTACCGACCCGAATAAGTCCATGCAATATGCACGCGCGTATTGGTCGATTGTCTCCTGGTCACTAGCTTCTGTCAATTCCTCATTAAATTTGTCCTTCAACCATTTGAGACGCATGTGGTATTTTGATACTAATATTTTCTCATTTTCCAATCCCAAATTCTCCACCCTTTTATAGAAAAACCCATTATCATTATCTCCGTAACCATCGTACACTTCGTACCCAAGACAGTCTTCAATCAATTGGGACCAATTGTCATCCGTATGTCCAGATATAGGAATACCTATCAATATAGATATTAAATAAACATATACTTGCGTAATATATCAATTAAAAACAACAATATAAATTAGTAATAATTTTTTTTTACCAGAAATAGATAATCCCCATAGACAACAGACATCTTCCAATGTCACTGTGCATCCCCCCACTGGAAGATGAAACGTATTCGTCTCAGGCCTCCATCTCTCAACGAGAGCAGTAATCAATCCTTTGTCAATATTACAACGTGTCACATCGGACATCGAATGCAAGCCTAAATACGACAAACCTGGTTTCATATGAGGTTGGTACGAAACGCCCATTTTACGAGGACCAGTACGCAGTGTATATTCAGGCTGGAACAATAATTGCCATGCATACAAAATTAAATCTCAAAATTTAATTCAAGTTTATAAGTAAATTTCGATAAAAAACACGAAATAATGACAAATACCTCTATACTCGCCCGGTATATTTGGTGTTGTTCTTGAGGTAATACCAATAAAGGTGGCAATGGTTGTTCGTTATACATTTTGCCCTACAATATACATTGGAAAAAAATAGCCTAAATTAAAATTATTCAAAGAAAATTACGTATAATAAAAATAGCCTAAATTTCTTTAAAATAAATATATTATTCTACATTTATTAAAATAAATTTTATGAGTTAATATACTCTACATGCAAACAAAAATTACTAAAATTAAACTAAAATATCTAAATTACACTTCAAAAACTAAATCAATCTAGAATTTATTTAACTAACTAATAAATTCTACAATTACTAAAATTAAACCAAAATATCTAAATTACACTTAAAAAAACTAAATCAATCTACAATTTATTTAACTAACTAATAAATTCTACAATTACTAAAATTAAACTAAAATATCTAAATTACACTTAAAAAAACTAAATTAATCTACAATTTATTTAACTAACTAATAAATTCTACAATTACTAAAATTAAACTAAAATATCTAAATTACACTTAAAAAAACTAAATTAATCTACAATTTATTTAACTAACTAATAAATTCTACAATTACTAAAATTAAACTAAAACAATTAAATTACACTAAAACAATCAAATTAATCTACAATTGCTTATTTAAATTAAAAAAAGTATACATTTCGGATTCTTATCCAAAAAAAAATTAAACTACATACCTAACGAAATTTGTAGATCGGAACCTCTTTTTGTTGTCCTTCAAAAAATATACAATTATACGTAGTTAGATTAAGAAATAATGAAAGATTGAGTATTGAAAAAAAAAATTGAGTGAGGCTTACGGGACCACGGGTGAAGAAAATGGTGGAAGAAGGAAAGATACCAAATGAGAAGAAAGAGAGCACGGGACCACGGATTAAAAAAAAAAATTCCACCCGTGGGACTGAGTTTTACTTTCAGTCCCATGTAATTCCACCCGAAAAAAAAAAAAAAAAATTTTCGGTCCCCCAGGGACTGAGTTTTAATTTCAGTCCCATTTTATTTATATTTTTTATTTCGGTTCTGTAAATAATTTTAATTGGGGGCTGAGTTTTACTTTCGGTTCTTCCAAGGGAACCGAGTTTTATTTTCAGTCCATCGGTATAGATGGGATTTTCTGTGGCCGGGTGGGGAAAAACAAAAATTTGAATCGGGACCGAATTTTATTTTCGATTCTGAAAAGCAGAAACCGAGTTTTGATCTCGGTTCTTATGGTTTTTCAAATTCTTCCGGTAATCATATCGTTTTCCTAACAATATTTTTCTTATCTATGGTTTATAAAAAAATCTCCTATTCCAAAACGTCTTATTGTTGTCCCCTTTAAACCAAACTGCAACCGTCACGTGTCTGTAAGCATGCGTCCCGAATTTAAGGGGCTGTCAGTCGCGATGAGACCCTTCGCCAGAGTACCCGTCATATTCTCAACATTGCACAGAAAACGGAGATATCCATTTATATATGTACTACTACGTAATTGTTTGAACGGACAACTTCTAACAGAGTAAAACTTGAGAGGAAGTGACGGAACTACTTAATCCTCGGCACGGACGTCCTTTCTTCATATGTTAATTTGTGGCTGATACCGAGTTCTAAACTATGTAGCGAGTTTGAAACTATGAGTGAGGAGTGGGGACCACAGTGACAAACAAATAGTTCGGGTTCGATTCAGCAGGGTCAAAAGTTCGTGATTTGGTTATCATTCTGGTATAATTTGGCAATAATTCGGTACAACAAGAGAGCAAAAAAAAATTGTATTTTTCTTGCGGATAATTCATGGTTCGTTTTTTATTCACGAATAAAACATATTATGCGTTTTATTTGAAGTTTGGTTCGAAAACGTAAAAAAAAATGAATAAAACGGAAATTCATAGTAACAAACGAATATTTTGGATCCAGTTCGGCGGGGTCAAAAATTTGTGATTCGAAAATAATTGAGTAAAATTGATTTATACCGTAAGGAAGAAACAAAAAATAAAAAATCCCCCCACAAAAATAAAAATTTGCGTTTTTTTGCATTTTATTCTTGAATGATCCGTAATTCTCGTTTTATTTGCGAATGAAATGTATTATGCGTTTTATTCAATGTTCGATTCGAAATCATAAAAAAACGAATAAAACACCAATTTCTCGTGAGGACCACACGCAGTTCTAACTGATCTATTTTTTGTGGATACGAACAGATAATATACTGTTAGAATAAATTCTCAATTAAGTGGCCTAGATAATGGATGAGAGTTTTTAGTGTCTTAAGGTCACCAAATAAATTTTTGTAACTCTTAGTGTCATCAATTGAGAGTTTCAATTCTTTTGGTTGCCCACTATTAATAGCACACTAAATCTAATCCATTCATTTGATATTTGATGACGTACCAGATTAAAGCTAAACAAGTATAAATAGGTCCTATCCTTACCCATTAGAAGTTACACACACAAAATATTTTCATCTAAAGGTTTTGTAACTTAAAGTGAAAGAGGGTCAAGGGAGAGAAACCGTTTATACACCAAGTTGAAATAGCATGGCTGCATCTTCCGCATCAGATATTTTTATATTTGTGACAATTGTATTGTTCAAGATCCTAGACATTATGTTCTTTTATGTTAATGCATATAAACTTACATATACGATCCGTTTGCACCACTACAGAAAAGTCCTTTCTTCATATATTGATAATTTGTATTAGGAATATAACATGATAAGGCCATATTTTCAAGGCTCTCGCTTCGACTCTTTGGGCTACGGAAACACTAGGATTCAGACCTCCTTTGGGGTGGCATCCCGGGATCAATATGAAATGCATAGGGCCCATTAAAAACTAAGCCCAACAAAACGGGACTCACAACCATATACAATACGGTTTGGAGCCGAAGTTGGCCTGTGCCACCTAATGCGGGATAACCGTTCCCACGTGAACGAAACCGCTCTCATGAATCATGATCTCTCTTAACTGACCTGCTAATGCATAATGACAATTAAGAGCTAACCTATATAAGACAGAAAAATTTGGTTAAAGGCCAACCTATATAAGACAAAAAAATTTATTGTGCAGAAGTCAAATTGTCCACTTACTCCACATTAAGAGAATTCCAATATCTCCAATTCTCATTGTATTTCCAAAATTCAATCACATCTCGACCGGTCACCCCGTGACGGAACGAGCCTACTTTTCCGAGATAGAGCGTTGTCATTATGATATATTTTTTGAATAAAAAAATATTAATTGTTACTATGTTCGTGAACAAAAAGATCTTTCTTTATTCCTTCTTTTATTTTTTGGGTTATTGATTCGCTCCTGAACCCCCCCACCTATCTTACCTTCCTTACAACTAGCTCTGCAGAGGTAAAAAAAAAAACATTTTTTTTTTCCTAAAATCATGTAAATACCTAAAATAACTTTGTTCTCCAATTAAAATATCTGTCTTATTTTGACTTATATGGCTAAATATTAATATCCCCTGCTACCCTTTTGACCCCAGACCCTTGTTTTACGCCTTACCTCACAAACAGTCAACTATTGTTTTCTAAAACAAGTGGTCGACATAGCAGAAAGTAAATCGATAAACTTACAAACCTGGAATCATACTCAAGTGGAATATCACCAAAACAAATTTAAAATTCACCTCTCAAATATTCTGAAAAATTAGCAAATTACCAAAAACCGAAGTTGAACACGGCAATCACAAAATTCCAAATTAATAAATGCTCATCTGTCCCTATAAATATAATAATACATTGGAACTCACAGCCTCACAGGTAAACTTCAATTTACAGTTTTACACGCCCTTTGCTCTGAAGTAAAATATTAATAAACAAATAGGGACAAAAAAGATAATAAAAATAAATAGATACTCTGTTTTCCTCTGCTGTCACAGAGCATGCCTGCACAAAACCCAAGCCTCTACGGCTCTACCGAGTGAGAAACAGAGAGGGGTCTTTTTTATAAACCATAATTAAAAAAAAAGAAAGTTCGGATTTCAGCATGATTAGCTGAGTTTTCACAAAAACTATAAGAAACAGACTGCCAAACCGTTCCCTATATCCTCCAGAACGGATTGCCAAACTATTCTTGACTTTTTTTCAGTTTTATCTCCAAAAATGGATTGCCAAACCGTTCTTGACTTTTGCTACAGTAATTTTTTTTTTATAGTTTGATTATAAAATAAATTATATAATTTGTTTGATTTTGTATATTAACAATAAGATTAATGGAACAATTTGAATATATTTTTTTTTGTGTATTTTTGACCATTTTATCATTTTATCATTTTAACAAATCAATTGATTGGTTTTTTATGTAAAAAAATCAATAAATATTTCCGTGAAGAAAATTAAAAGAAAATGTAAAAGTGAATTAAATAACAATACTAAAAATTTGTATCTCTGGATACTTTTTTTCTATAAAATAATATCTCTGAATGATTAATGGACATATTTTTCATAATCTAACATCTTTTATGGCAAAAATCGATTCTATTTTAAATTTTTTTTCAAAACTTATGGTTACAAAAACTTCTAAATCCTCCATGTAGTAGACCAATGTATCATTATTTTAAAAAATCGACCAATTAGAATACTAACATATTTTTTCATAAATAAAACACTTATTTTATATTTTGTATATTAACAATAAGATTAATGGAACCATTTGAATATATTTTTTTATATAAAAAACCAATCAATTGATTTGTTAAAATGATAAAATGATAAAATGGTCAAAATACACAAAAAAATATATTCAAATTGTTTCATTAATCTTATTGTTAATATACAAAATCAAACAAATTATATGATTTATTTTATAATCAAACTGTAAAAAAAAAAAAAAATACTGTAGCGAATGTCAAGAACGGTTTGGCAACCCGTTTTTGAGATAAAACTGAAAAAAAATCAAGAACGGTTTGGCAATCCGTTCTGGAGGATATAGGGAACGGTTTGGCAGTCTGTTTCTTATGGTTTTTATAAAAACTCGGCTAATCATACTGAAATCCGAACTTTTTTTTTTTTAATTATGGTTTATAAAAAAAACTCAACAGAGAGCCGTTGCCGACATTAAATTTCAATTGGCAAAATATATGATCAGTGGGTCCCGTATTAGCTAGATGACGCAAAGAAAGAGCCATTGCTCAACACACCTCCTCTATCTATAAATATGCTACCATCCTCCCGTATCGTAAACTCTCCCATCAGAAACTCCTTTGGATTTCTTACATCAAAATCTAAGGCGGTTTCTGTTTTGGGATTGTGAATTTGGGATGGCTTCATCTATTGATATTTTCTCTCTATCGCTTGTGCTTCTATTGGTATTTGCACCAGGCAAGTAAAATTACACATCTTGCAATTACAATTGGAAGTACAATCATCCATTTTTATTATACTGTAAGATTGTAAGATTATTGTCTCCGAATATATGTGTGTGAAAATCTTGTACCAATGAAAAAAAAAAATATAGTGTACAGGCCTTCAGTGCCTCTGTTTCCCTCCTTATTCCTCTGTTTCTATGTCCTCTGTTTCTAACTTTTAATTCTGTTAACAGTTGTATTATCTGCTTCATTCACCATGACAAACAATTGTGGATACACGGTGTGGCCTGGTATTCTCTCCGGTGCTGGTACGGCTGCTCTTGGCTCAACTGGCTTCTCTCTCTCACAAGGTGAGAGCAAAACCCTCGACGCACCAGCCAATTGGTCGGGTCGCATGTGGGGACGCACACTCTGTAGTACTGATTCCACTGGTAAATTCACTTGTGGTACTGGCGATTGTGGGTCTGGTAAGATGGAATGCTTAGGTGGAGGTGCTGCACCACCGGCCACACTCGCTGAGTTCACCCTTGACGGTTCCGGTGGAATGGATTTCTATGATGTGAGCTTGGTGGATGGTTACAACGTACCAATGCTTGTCGTACCACAAAGCGGGTCCGGAGGTGGCAATTGTACCGCTACAGGTTGCTTGGTCGATCTTAATTCGGCATGTCCATTGGACCTTAAAGTAAATACATCAATTCTTTTTCATGTTCACACTGAATTTTAATTTTTATTATAATTGTGTAACTAAATTTACATATGTTAACTCCAATTTTCAGGTGGTTTTACAAACAGAAGGCGGCGGTAGCGAGAATGTGGCATGCAAGAGCGCGTGTGAAGCATTCGGCTCCGCTCAGTACTGCTGCAGCGGTGAATATGGAAATCCTAACACATGTAAGCCGTCAGGATACTCGCAATTCTTCAAGAACGCATGTCCGAGAGCATACAGCTACGCCTATGACGATGCCACTTCAACATTTACTTGTGCAGCGGCAAATTACATCATCACATTTTGCCCCAGTACAACCAGGTACGTGTATATAGCAACTTTTATTGTGTTCAGTTGTTGGTTTGTAGTAGGAACATAGGACGGTAGGAGAGCTGTACATAGAAGAATTCGTTGCGTTTAAGTTTGGCAAGTGTAGATAAGTAGAAAATTAGGAGCATGTGAAATAATAGTTTTGACCGTGTTTGGTGTGGGTAGTCCATCTGTTGATACTTGATAGCCATTTTTATTGCACCGTGTTAATCTAGTTTTTTTGGTTTCCCATTATATAGCATATAAAGTCAAAATCATAGGGTTAGCTGAGGAATTAGATTTGCATTAGAGCAAAAAAGTGAATTCCAAATCTCTGAAAAGTTGCTTTATTATTTGCTGCTAAAGAAATCAAAAGAAGGAATTTAATGGGCCTACTAAAATCCTGCCTATCTCCACGCGTTGTGTCTGAGCCCGGGTTCGAACCGGGGACCTCTAGTGTGTGAGACTAGCGTGATAACCAACTACACCACCCAGACAATGTGCAAAAACGTTCTACAGTACCATTAATAAACCATCAATTAATGCACATTACAGTGTAAACCGGACCGTGTCTTTAAAACAATACAGTACCATTTTTTTTGTCGTGTCTTTGAAACAACTGTTTTTAAGCACCAATAAATGCATGATTTTTCTTATGGGAATTTACTCATTGACAGCCAAAAAGCAGCGTCAGGAGAAAACCCACAAGCAGCTGGAGTTCCCTTGACAAACGACACCAACACGATGGTATATCAAGGTGGAGACCAGATCAGCTTCGCATCTCCCGTATCCATCCCCAAATCTCTTGCCTGGGTTCTTCCTCTTGCCGTTTTCTTCTTCCTCCCCTTCTTCTGAGCCTCGATTCGCGTCTCCAGACGTACGCGCGAAACGGTCCCCAGACAGATGATAGCCGTTGAGGCGGTGACGCGTCTTTGTCAGAAGTGGGGCTCGTTGGGTCTTGTCTTTGTCAGTCCTCTGTCGTTTTATAAAAGAGACATTGGAGAGTGGGTTGGGACCAAATGCTCTGACAAAGAAACGGACTGATATCAATGCTACCCGTATCTTCTTTTAATGTAATATATATAATTTTTTCTTTATTTTATTTTATTTTGGGTTGAAGGATCGGTGATTAAATTCATTTATTTAATTGGGGTAGGGCCGTAGGGTGCAGGTAGAATATAGAGCTAATAGTTTAACTGAAGTAGTTATTTTGAATAGAAAGCGAGCTGATAATTTCTTATTACAGAAGTTAAACGGGAACCCATTTTTACAGAGTAGTTTTTAGTGCGTACAGAGTTCGAATTTTTGATGGACCAAAATACCCCTGATCATCAGCGTTCGAATTTTACAGAGTAAATCTTCTGCCTTTGATGTAGGGGTATTTTGGTCCATCAAAAATTCGAACTCTGTACGCACTAAAAACTGCTCTGTAAAAATGGGTTCCCAGTTAAACGAGGGGCACTTTTTAAAATGGATATCTTTCTGTTGTCTTGACATGAGTCGATCTTGGTAATAATTAGAGAAATGAATTTATGACGATGGATGATGGATCTGATTAACTGTTTATCCTTGGGGATATCAATATCATGTATTAATTTGCTTCAGTTAATCAGTCTGCTTTAAAGCAGACAAGAAATATTACTTCTAAATTAATTCCGCATCCGTTTATTGACCTGCGAGTCTGCGACTGGTGTATTTGCTACATAAAGCGCGAAACAATTGGACACAGTCAAGAGAATAATACTACTGTTATTTTCATAAACAAAGAGTATTAGTGCGGATTGATCAATATCTTTGTTTTTAAAGTGCAAATAGTTGATCTGAATCGTTCAACATAATATCCATATAAAAATATATTAGTTGATCAAATTTTACATTTTTAAAATTATTTTTATTATTTTTTAGATAAGTGAAAATTCACTTGATCTAAAAATTCTAGACCTTCAAAAATAGTGTTTGTTTATTTATTTATAAAAATAGTAAAATAATTTCTAAAAAGTATAAATTTTAGTATGCAAGTCCAATTTCATGTAAACGTCATGTTAAATGGTTTATAATAATGACCAATCTGCACTATAGTACCATAATCACTCATTTTTCAACTATGTTAGTAACAAAAGCTCCTAATGTTGCGGTGCTAATTTTTTCGAACTAGTCGCATTCTACATGCGACCAGTGGTGGAGGGAGTAAGAGCAAATGGGGGTCAATTGACCCCCATTTGTTTTCAAATTTTTTTGTATTTATACACAATTTTAAGATTGATCTCCATTTGCAGTTGAAAATTTTATATGATTGACCCAATTCAAGTTTGATCTCCATAGTTTTAAAGTCTGGCTCCGCTCCTACATGCGACCATGTTATTGGTGGAAATTTTGAAATGTTTGCTTGGAATTGAACTTTCAAGATTGATAAATTCTACACAAATACACAATAGTGCGTGGTTCTATCTTTAGAGCAGATACAACTCAATCGCTTAACGTGCTAGAAATCTAGAATTAATTCAGACTTGTTTCAAATTTTATTTAATTTATTTTATGAGCAAATTACTTGCTTTAGTTTTGAAATTTTGATGACAAATATTTCTTTTAATGCCCTAAAATATTCCAACACAGGCATGGTAGAGTACAACATTATGTGTAGTCCTTTTAGAAAAATAAATAAATAATAACGTTTAACAATACAAAATCTTTTTTTTTTGAAAATCTTCGCAGAAGCTGCGAAGTCGTGAGGGGGAATCAAACTCTCGACCTTTGGATAACCAACAATCCTATAACTTCTCTTCTAGCCAACTGTGCTACCTCCCCTTTCCCCTTTAAAATATGGGGTGAAAGAGGCAGAAAGAATCCGCGAATTGTGTCAAGGAACCGTAATTTCTCCCCTCAATCTTTAAACCCTTGGTATATGATGAATAGTTAATTTAAAGGATCCGGCTAATTAGTTCTCAACACTATCTTGGAATTTGTCTCAAACCAATTGTTGTGACTTTGTAAGTGTTTGTAAATTTCTTTTTATAATTTTGTAAACTTCAATAAATTTGTTGTCACTGATTGTTGTAAAAACAAATGATTTTTCATTATCACGTGATCACTAGTCAAAATTTGCGAAAATTGCTTTGATCGGGACAACTTAGATTGTAGAACTTCGACTAGAACCATTGAAACCACTTCAAAAGTATATTTGTTAGTTAATTTTTAATAAAAAAAAAAGTATAAAAATTGTGTATTTGTATCAAATTTAAGAATTAACTAAGTTTAGAGTGGTTTTTTTCAGATTTATAGTTTTGTGATGACGTTTTTCAGATTAAAAGATTTTGGAGTGACAAATAAGAAATAACCAATTCTCCCATGTTTTTAAACGTAACCGTTCTGAAGGCACGAAGAACGAGCGGAAAAGCAATAAAAATTTATAAAATATTATTTGCAAGCTGTATATTTTTATTCTAATTTTGTTGTAGTTTTTGTTTCCAGCATTTTCTTCATTATTTTCGACTTACTTTTTAAGTTTTTTTTTCGATAAAAACACAGAAAAGGCTCAAACACTTATAAGCACATTGTGTCAGCACTCAGTACGTATCGAAATTTTGAAAATGTTACATTTGAATTTTATATTTCCACCACAGTAGTTTAAAGATAAAATACTATGAATACTGTAAAAATATTAATATGCTTACTCCACACAAAATTTTTACATAATCGATTTTAATGTGTTTTGATCACATAACCTGAGAATCTTAGCACCGCCGCTATTCTTTTAGCAACAAATTGACAAATCATATAATTTAAGCCAAGTTAGATTTCACAGTTCACACCCATGAAATTACCCACTTGATATTAATATATCCTTGGTTGTTGCACAAGTTGTGGTTTGATTTCATCAAAACCTACGATTTTGTTTCCAATGACCAAAAGTTAAAAAAGAGCTACGGCTTCCGCTACGGACTTCTAAACTGACATCATGAACTTGTTTTATATTAGCCGATACGGAGTCACAGTCGCATTTGATAAGAGGGAAATGAGAACACATTTTTTGACTTGTAGCATGTCATCAGTCAAAAATGACATGGCGATGCGTGTATCCTTCATCTCGTTTGCTATCATCCTACGCACCTCTACACCGTGCTTGATTGAGACCTGATTTTGGCTCATGTCCCCTTCGGACGAAAAGAAACAAACTAATATTAAAGGTGAACACAAGCAACAAAAACAATTAAAGACAGGGTAAAGAAGAATCAAAAGGATCGTGTGCGCTCCGCTATCACACCTCCAGCAGTCCAGCTCTCAATCACATTTTATCCAATAGAAATGAAATTTAATAATAACAATATGCTACAATATCTTTATATGTATGTTGTATAAAATGAACACGTATCCTCTTCATTGATTTAAAAGGAAATTCTTTGAGTTAGTCATTTTGATACTCTGATTTTAAACGGAGCTTATCTGGTCATCTGAGTTTAACACATGACTCTTAATATGAATTTAATAGGCATGAATCTTAAAGCAGATCGGATGGTCCAGATGCATTAACTCATTTTTTAGTTAATGCAGATGATACGAATTCGTATAAAATGCTCTAGATGTGATAAATCAAGTACGTAGAGACGGATCTAGACTTTCAAGTTATAGGAATCAAATACAAATACAGGTTAATTATATAAATTTTCTCAGTATGGAAGTCAAATTTCATACTAAATTATATAGAAAATTATGTATTAATATAATTTTTTTGAAAATAAATAAAAATCAATTGATCTCATTCTCTCTATTTAGATCAGCCCTTTATTATACAACATCATACATCATGGTCACACATCTTCTAGATATAATTTATTCTTACTTCTATGACTGAGTTGAGTTTTGTATTTCATATTTTTTAAAATTTATTAACGACCTATCAAATGATAATAAATTTAATTTAATAAGTAATTGAATTTAAATAGCTTTTGAAGCAAATAGTAACAGGGCTGAAGGGGGAAAGAAAGCTAAACTTCTAATGGGCTTAGAATGGGCCTGTCCTACATATATAACTGTGTGACTGTAACCTATCTGGAGGCCCAATCGTAGATTATCTATAGAGATTTATGACTATTTATTTTGTATTAATCTTTGTAGCTACGAAGGTTGCTTGGAGCATAGCCAACGAGATAAATTATATTTTAAATCAGGTATTCATGACTAAACTCCAGTGAAGAATAAGATTTACACATCCATAATATCTTTGATAAATTGTAATTTTACTAAGTGGTAATGACATTATAGATTAACCAGCAAATTGCATACATTTATTCCTGAAATAGCATTTTTTTTTTATTAAAGAGTTCCAATATATTCCGACATTTTTTAGATGCTATTTTTGAGAATTGAACATGCGTTCAGCGTTCTCTTGTAAGAGAGATGAGTGCACCAAGCCGCCCCTCCCCCCACCCAAGGGCGGACCCAAGTGTATCCAGGGGGCAGCTGCCCCCCACCCTTGGATTTTGCATTTTAGTGGAAGTCGAGACGTTTCGATCAGCTCTGTCTCTCTCTGGAAATTTTTTTACCCCCCACTAGATGTTTAATTTGTAGTTCGGGTTAAATTTAGGATTAAAATTAGAATAAATTTATTCAATTATGATTAATAATTAGAATTATAGATTAAAATATTAAAAATTACCAATCAGAGAATTGAAAAGTACAAATTAAAGCATCATTTTTTATTAAGTACTTAATTAGTTAATAGATTTGAATTCGATTAGTTATTTAAACTCGATTCGATATTTTTTTGTCCCCTCCCGACGAAAATCCTGAGTCCGCCCCTACCCCCATCCCCACCCGTTTTAATTCCCTCGACGCAAGGCAACAGATAATAGGAATTGACCTATCTCTATCAAGATTCAAGCTTAACCTCTGAAAATCATTTTGCTTGAATTTGTTGTAAGAAGGCAAATGATTGGTCATGTCCTATCCCTTTCAATTTCTTTTTCCTTGTAAGTATGAGCCCCACGTTGA
The DNA here is from genome assembly GCA_964058825.1 of Carex arenaria. Taxonomy (NCBI): domain Eukaryota; kingdom Viridiplantae; phylum Streptophyta; class Magnoliopsida; order Poales; family Cyperaceae; genus Carex; species Carex arenaria. Next base: position 740,516 of record CAXKVW010000159.1, read on the forward strand.
AACTACACCTGTAAAATACAACAAAAGGTCTTCTATTTGCTTGTTATACTTCTTTTGGCAGCTACTTACAAGTTATAGGCAAATAAAAAGCCTTTAGTTCTTTTACTTCATTTGCTAAAGATAAGAAAACGAAAGATAACAAAGAAAACTTGTAATGAAAGAGATTCTTTCCCTCCTTGTATGGGGAAGGAAACCTATTGGTGCTTATTTACTGGTTTGTTGCTACTAAGTCAAAAGCAAATTCCCACCTTTTCTCTGGATATGATATATAGAGGAGGGATCCAATTTCATGACACATCTTGATACCATATGTTCACGAGTGGATTCAAGATTTTTGTCAGGGAAGAGCAAAAAAATATCGACTCGGGTTTAAATAGCTAATCGGATTTAAATCCATTAACTAATTGGATATTTGATAAAAAAAATAATGCTTTAACTTATACTTTATAATGCTCTGACTTGTAATTTATAATATTCTGACTTATAATTATAATTACCAATCATATTTCAAAAAATTTATTTTAATTTTAACTATAATTTAATCCGAATTACCAATTAAACATTCAGAGGGGGCAAAAAAATTTCCAGGAGGTGGCAAAGCCAGTCGGAACCGATAAATCTCCACTAAAACTCAAAATCCAGGGAGGACAGCTGCCCCCCCTAGACTACACTGGGTCCTCCCCTGCATATGTTCACAAGCTATTTTTGTAATTTAATAATTCAAACAGTTGATCTGAATCTCCATATTAAAATGTGCTTGGAGACCCAATTTTACATTTTTTTTGGATTTTTTTTTTTACTAATTTTAGAATTTTTGAAAATTGTTGTTTTTCAATAGTTCAGAATTGTCTAAAACAATAATTTTATACGCATCTTAATAAATACTAAAAAAGTTTCAAAAGAAATGTAAAATTTGGTCTCCAAGCCATTTTAATATGGAGATCATGTTGAACGGTTCGGATCGACTGTTCGGACTTTGAAATTGTAAAAATAACTTATGAGAATATGGTGTCAAGATGTGTCACTGTAAAATGGTGTAATTGAATCCCTCCTCATGATATATAATGATCATATCTTCCTATCTTATCCCGTTATAGAAAGGATAAAATATTTTCAAATGGCAGGATTGGATGATTGTTAACACCTAATGACAAAGGTCTCTTCTATGTTTTTTACAATATCATTTTTCAAACTGATGGAACTTTGATAGTTTGACATAAATAAGAATTCGCTTTTAAAATTTCAATTTTTTATTGACATACAAATAAAAAGCCTTTTAGCTCTTTTACTTCATTTGCTAAAGATAAGAAAAAGAAAGATAACAAAGAAAACTTGTAATGAAAGAGATTCTTTCCCTCATTGTATGGGGAAGGAAACCTATTGGTATTTATTTACAGTTTACTGGTTTTGTTGCTACAAAGTCTTAAGCAAATTCTCACCTTTTCTCTAGATATGATATATAATGACAAAGGTCTCTTCTATGTTTTTCATAATATCATTTTTCAATCTGATGGAACTTTGATAGTTTGATAATTTGAAATAAATAAGAATTCGCTTTTAAAATTTCAAATTTTTATTGACATCCAAATTTGTATAAGTATCATGTATATTTTTCATTATTTTTTAATCGGATCATGAATTAGATTCTGATCCGAATCCTATCTATTAACAACCCTATCCGCCTTGTCCCACCTTATTGCCATTAACTAGTTGATGATATACGAGTGAGGCTACGATAATATGCATATTATTAGAAATCGGTTGTTGATTCATATATCTATTTGCAAAATTCAGACGATTAAACATAATTTTCATGTGAAAATGTACTTGAATATTAAATTTTACGTTTTTCAAAATTCTCTTACTATTTTGTTAAATACAAAAAGTCACTGTTTTTGGATGGTCTAGAATTTTTAAATCAAGTGTTATTCTACATTATTGCCATAACCTCACTAGAGATATATCAAATTAAACATAAGAAAATTTTATAATAGCAGATAAAGTTGCTTCGGTATCAAAATTGATTTGTGCTACGAGCCTACGATTTTAAAATAAATGCACATGTTTCCTTGGGCTACGAGGCCTACAAGGCTTGATAATGACGCTATTAATTGTAATTGTTACTAGACTACTAACTAGATAACGGCCCACTTAATAAAAGAAGCAATAATTATTTTAATGCTCAATTCCATCAGAAAGATGATGATATTTATTAGAAATAACAACATCTAACAAAATTAGGTTAGGTGTGTTCTTATTAATTATGTAATAAGCATTGTAAACATATTACTATCATTGATCATGGCATGCCATACACAACTTTTTAGTGAAAAGGACTTGTTATGATGTGAGGAGGAAGACATTTCAGCAACCATATTCCAAGGTGTTTACATTCATTTGTTTCATTCAATCTCATGCTACCTAAGATGAGATTATATTAGAACTCGTGATCAAGTATATATAGAAGCATGATGTAAGGAGTATTTGTCGTATTAGGCTTGATGAATTATTGATTGTTAAACTTTACCAAAGGCAATGATAGGTACTTGGCGATAAGAATAAACACGATTATGAATTTATGATTGATAAATTGGCAGACATATCCAAAAGGAAGTTGTGGAAATGTGACCTTATAGATATTTATATTGACAATTTGACATTAAATTTTAAAACAAGGCGGTACAAATGAGATAGGAGCCCATCAGATCTAAATTATCTCTAAAACAGAACGATTAGCATTAAATTGATACGCACGGAAATTAAAACAGATTTGTACAGATTTTAACGTAGTTCGCACGAATCTGGATGCAGATCCAATGGTCATTACACCCATCGAACCAAAGCCCATCGGACCTATCTCGATAAAAAAAAAAAAAGTGTTATGTACAAAATTGTAGTGTAACGGAAATAGTAAACTATATATAAATTTAAATTTGTGAAGATTTAATCATTTGCAATGCATTGAAATTCATATGCGTAAAATTTCCGTTAGCACTTTAATTTTGGTATGAATACCCAAGCTTGCCTCAGGCGTCACTCTCCAAACAATATATATTTTTTAATTTCTCTATAATTTTTTTGCTAAAGACATACATGAATTTAAATAAAACAGTACCAAATGTGAACAGAATAGGGAAGCATCTCCTCGGCTCCCGTTTTGTACAAGCCTACAAGGAGCAAGACGACTCTTTTTAGTTTTTACCGAAGAAGAAAAAAAAAACAAAATCTTATTATCCTTTTAATTCCAAATACATTGCTATTTGAATTGCCCGATTGAGCAACTTTGAATAGGCCCATATTAGGCCCACTTTCATGAAGCCTGTAAAGTGGATCTGTGATAGCCAGTCAAGAAACTGAAAAACACAGCCCACTATTTGTAGTACAAATGGTCACAATGAAGAGTCCGAATCTTCTGTAATTCTGAGACAAATTACAGGATCCTGATGAAATCAACCGTTCAAACTTTTCCATGCACGGATCTCGAGAATATTTTCGGAAATAAGTTTTTATGCATATATATCGAGAAAGACTAATAGTTAGAATCGGGATTACAGGGTCCTGTAATAGGGAATTACAGCATATTTATTTTCCACAATGAAAGGAAAATTTTCAATTTTTTTTTTTGGTTGAAAGCCCGTAGGCGATATTTCATTAATCAGGACAAAACCAGTTACATATCGTTTCGTACCAGTACATACAGAATCTTCCAGTACTTTAACTATTACAACTGAAACCCCTTTACAAAAGAAGACAAGAAAAATCAGAAAAAAGCAGAAACCAAGAGTTACTGCGCTTAGATCAATAGATAGTGAGCCTGTAAGATTTCTGTGCTTATACTCAGATTGGTATATTGTGAGCCTGCATAATTTCTTGTCATTAGCACAAAGTAGTGCTGTTGTAATCAAGACGAGGCAGAGGTATTCATGAAAGCCTTCGTGCTCAGATGAGGTTTGTACCTGAATTGTTAAAAAGAACTACAGAGAAAGGAAATAGGAAGAAAGGAGAAGAAGAAGGAGGAGGAAGAGGGTCATCATCATCATCATTAACTATAACCATACCTTATTCATACTTAGATATAGTAGATATTAGAGTAAAGGTGGAGCGAATTTACAACACCCACATTCAAACCCATTGAATCGAGACAAACCCTAAGAAAACTAGTCGGGACGACGAAGCAAACGAGGCGGAGTGAATGAGCTGCGACTAGATCCGAGGTGGAAGCGCCGGCTCAACGAAAGTGAGGTGGTGATAGTTGGCGACCAGATTCGAGACGGAAGCGCCGACCAAATGGAAACGAGATAGCGGAGAACGGCGATCAGATTCGAAGTTGAAGCGCCGGCTCAACGGGGAGACCTCATCTGCTTCTTAGGTGGGTTGATGGAGTGAGTGGAGTGGGTGGGCGGGGAGGGGGCGGGGAGGGGAGCGGCCGACTCTCAAAACAGCGGCAAACCGTAGCCGCTCTTTTTCTTTTTCTTCGCGTCTCGCTTTTGGAAAATTTTGAATTCAAGAACATGGATGATAATTTATCATGAACATCATAGACCGGAACCAAAATGTGTAGTGAGGTGGGACAATATTTTTGGGTAAGATATAAATTTATAATTATGTAAATATTAAGTATTTTTTTTGTAATTTTTGCTGGGAAAAGTATATAAATAAAAGGGTAATTTGGGAAATTTTTATAATCAGGCATAATTTTATATGCTCAAGTTCTAATAATAAATTGCTCAAGTTCTAGATATTATGTGGCATAAAAACCAGTCTTGCTGATTTACTAAATTGAAATATATTAGAACTAAACCATAACATCTATAATGCGCATTATATTTGCTCCAACTTCACTATATATTATAGCTTTTGAGGAGAGTTCAAATGCCTCTATTTTTTGTGTCTCCATCATACCTTCATTTTTAGAAACATTAATAACTCAAAATTTAAAACTTAGAAGTCAAAATAAAACCGTTGGATATGATTTACATCATTTTATTTTATTTGTGAAAGTATAATCACTTATAAGAGTGTCCAGAATAATTGAAAATATGTAATGTAAATGCTGAATTGCATTGTTAGAGATTTTATTTGCAAAAAAAAAATCATCTACTCTCACAAAATTGCTCTAATAAATATTTGTACAACTATTAGATAATAATTTAGGTATAATTGATTTTTTTTTATGGTTTAATCACTCCAAATGACTCCAGAAATAATAAAATATATATTACGCATGCAGTTTGTTGTAAAAGTTGCACTGCACCGATTTTTGGTGTAATAATTGATATATCCTTCCGAAATTATTATGATAAAAGTTTCTGAACATAACTGTCAATTTTGATGATTTAATTACTTGAAATGCCTCTAGAATCAATGGAAAACATATGATGTGATCTTTTCGATATTTTTCCTATAAATTATTTGTACAAGTATTAATTAATATTTGAGTTATAGCCAACAATTTGAAGGATTTAATCACTTGAAATGATTCCAAAATGAGTCAAAAGTATTTATTATGCATGCAATATGCAATAAATGCTCCCCTGCACTTGTTTTTGTCGTAATATTTGATATATTCTTTGAAAATTGCTGTAATTATAGTGTGTGTTTGTTTTGGATATTATTTGGAATAAATATTTTTTTTAATATGTTTTTAGAAGTAATTGAAAACATCTAAGATGCTTGCCAATACGCACAAAATTCGGTTTGATTGGGTTCAATATTTAAAATACTTTTGTGTATAAAGCTATGAATGACTGATGTAATTTATCATGAAAACCATTTATGTCGCACTTACTGCTTGAAGCTTTTTGGGAACAAGGCGCGGACAAATTTTGAAATTCATATTTCTGAATTCAGAAGAAAGAAAAGATGAGAGACCTGCAGGAGCTTGATTGCTTTTCTGAGCTCATCTCCTTTCTCAGGGAAATGCACATTAACCAGGTTTAAAATTCAATGTATTATTCTTTCTTCTTCAGCATCTGAGAAACTTTATAAACTCCAAAATTCAGGTTATCTCACAGGTTTTGGGGATATATATGAGATAATTAATTGTACGACGAGCGTAAATGTGTTATTTCTTGGTTTTCAAAGGAACGACAGACAAACTATGTATTCAATTAGAAATTATGATCTGTATCGGTTGATTAGTCGCTAGCGCTGATCAAATCGTCGAAAAATAGCTTTTAATTGATGTGCCATCTTAATTGGGCCTCTTCTTATTATTCAATTAGAAAATTAAAAATTATGCATTGATTTAATTGGGCCTCTCATTATTATTCAATTATAAAATTAAACAATTTCGCATTGACTTAATTGGGCCTCTTCTTTATGCATTCACTCCTTGACAGTTGAGGCCACTAACTTTCCAAAACAAAAATAAAATAGTCTGTGAACTTCACAGGCTTCTATCAGGCCTAGGAAATTAAATGCATTTACCTAGTTGGGCTTTGTTTAGTCTTATTTTAATTCATAGCTAATTGAACTAATATCCAACAGTACAATGGGTTTGAAAAAAAAAAAATTAAGGAGATTTGGTTGACGTTAATACATTAATTAATAGTACTGATTGGGAATAAAAGGTTGAGTCCTTTATTGAAACAGAGAGAATATATATGCCAGTTTGAAATGATATGATCAAGTAGAATTTTCAGAGATGCCTAAAAGACAATACAAATCGTATCTATCTTAGTTATATATATATATACGAGGCTAGTATTTTAAGAAATATATACATCGTGTCTGATGAACTGGTATGCTGCCAATCATGCCACTTTCTCCTTCATGCCTTCTGTTCAGTAAACATTCTCCTAACATTCTCTGATTTTTACCTGACACCAATTCAAAACATTCCTCCTGTGTTTTTTTTTTCTCTGCACGCCAACTGAATCAAAATTTTACTTATAAATAAAAATCATGATGAATAAAATACTGGCTTACAATAGTCTCAGAATTTAAAAAATGAAAGGAATACAATTCAATTCAGGCATGGCACAGATAGCACACTACTCTTTGAATGTCATGAACTGAAACACTCACATGGAATTCTCATGCTGTTTGCCAAACATATGGTAAGCAATGATTAAAGGATACATACAATAGATTTAAAGAGAAAAACTGTCAATATGTCAATGCATGCCGTTTGTCTTCTCCTTTTTTCATCTCCTTTTCTCCATTAGATTCCTCCATGGGTGATTAAAGCTCATGATCAGCTTGCATCACATTTGTCCCACTCACTTTCCATGCAATCACCCTCTTCTCCATTTTCTCCCTAATGGAGATATCCATTTTGTTTTTATACATTGCTCTTATATATGTTAGTTACAGAAGAAGATAGTGGCTTTGAAATTATGATTACATGTGGATGTGGTCAAGTAAATTGCTTTCGAAGCATAGAGGATTAAATCATAGTAAACACATTAAGATCATCTCCATTTTATCATTAGAATGGAGGTAATAAAAAACCCTTCGTTCATGCTTTGCAAGATGTCCCCAGTAGTGATGTAAGCTTATCAAGTGCAAGTCAACAAAACGCTGGCTTTTAAAGCAAAAATATGGATAGCATCTCTTCTTTTTTGACAATGCATAGTGAGATCATTAATATAGGAGCTGTTTACAATTGGATTCCATTTTAAATTGGTTGATAAAAAATGGGTTACAGCTGCATCTGATCTTTCTTTAGTTCTGCATTCATGACTCTATTCTGATAAACTATCCCAACAACTTGGCAATCTTCTTCGGTAAAGGAAAAAAATTAAAAATAGATTTATTGTTGCATACTTGTAATTCTACTCTATGAATATTCATGTAGATAGGATAGTAAATTTGATTTCATTTGAAAAACCCCTTTATATTCTAAAAAATATAAAGAATAATATTTTTTTATCACATCTTGTCCGTATGGAAGACACTTGTTGATATATACGCTATATATCACATTAATTTTAAAGATTAGATGTTAAATATATATTCAGTTATAGCCATTAATTAGCATAATACTTGTATACAAAATGCAGTTATATATTAATTAACCTCTGAAATTCTCTATATTTTGCACTTCACAAGGACCAATCGCAGAAAAAAAAAATTGTGTGGTACAACCCCCCCCCCCAACTAAATATCTCACATAATATATAAATTATATGGCATTAATATTCATTATTCAGCCCTTCATATAGAATGTATTAAAATAAACTATGTCATATGTTACAATCACTTTGACTTTTAGCCCTCATGTGTTGAACGAAGCCCGGCCATTACTACAAGCACACATCTCTCCATAATGTTACAACCATAGAAGAGCCTCTCTCTCATGGTACATAAAACAAAAGCTAGATTCTTGGTTTTAAAAAAAAAAATAATAAAAAAGAGAGAAAAGAAGGAGAGAGAGAATAAAAATGAAAATATAAGGGGGGCAAAGGGAATGAAAAGAGACTAATGAAGGAGGCAAAATGATGCATTTGTATAGAGGGATGACGAAGGAATGAAATGATATTGCTTCATACGATATGAGGTAAAGGCCTCTTTATTTGTTTAAAGCCAAAGCTTGTGTGCTTTATATGGAGTTTGGGACCATCATTGAGCCAAGAGCTTCAACCTATAAAGAGAACATGTTATTGGATCGGATTTTATTTCATACTCAGACCCAACTTTTATAGAGGATTCAAATGACTCAAAAGTTCTTACCACTTAATTGAGCATTTGACAGGATTTGTATGATACAAAAGTTTAGGCTCAATTCAAATTTATATCATAATAGCTATTGGCATGCCTTTCTCTTCTTAAAATAAACAAAAATTATTTATCGGGTATACAAAAATATTTAATTGACATGACCGGATCCATTAGCACATGGGAATGGCTCGTGCTCTCATGCTATTCATTGCCATCTCAGAGAAAAAGAGGAGAGAGAGAGAAGAAAATAAAAGGGGCTTTGGGTTATTACTGGCCCAATGCTTAGAAAGAGAGAAATTGCAATTTCTATTCTGTGTTTTTTCTACATGAATTAAAGTTGAATCCCTTTCTACTTCCAGCAATCCAACTACGTTTAAAGTTATGTTTCATGTACTCACTCTTTAAGTCATGATACATCTTTTCTTAATCTTTTTATACAGCTTTAATTTTGATGCATCTTTTCTTAAATTTTTATTTTTTTAAAATGGTCCACAGTATAATCCCCTGACAATTTTTTGCTGTTCCAGTTCTGATCAATGATTTGAGACATCAATTCAGATAAATTTCAGTATCAACAATATGATTTGAACTAAATTGAAGTTAGATCAGATGGGTGATTGCTCTTGATGAAAAACTATAAGCAGAGTTAAAAGTAGAACAGTAATGTTAATTACCTTCTCTAAATTTGTGCTCTTGTGAAATAGACAAGGTGGAACATGTACCTTTTTTAATTCACTGACAAATAACACCCAAATTTACACAGTTTAAGAATATATATTCCACATATATAATTCTCAGTAGCAATTAATAATGCCAAGCACCATACCTAACTCTGTACACAAATTTATATATATATGTAATAGATTTATTGTACAAAGTTGCAACACAAGCAGATGAAAAGTTTGTCTTTACCCCTTAACGAAGAGGGAACAAAACAGAGCTTTCATCATAGCTAGTTGTGTTTGTTTAATATCTACGGACCATGTGATTGAGACCTTATTTTTCATATTAGAGGGAGCATAACCTGGCCTGATACAAAATTTATTATTTTATGAGCTAAAAGTGACATATTGTTGCTAAAGTTATCTACATTAAGCATGCACGCATGAGATAATATAGCTCTAGCATAAGACATGGCATGTTATACTTGTTAAGTAGGGGTCCATAAATTAAAAGGTAATAAGACTGGTCAAAACATATTATTACTCAAAAAAAAAAAATACTGATTCAACTCTGCTAAATTGCATTAGAAAAATAAAGACTTAACATATCATTTAATTCATTTTTTTTATCAGTACACTAAATAATATGTACGTAGAAACACCACACTTATCAAATAGATCGGTTTTTATAGTTTGAATCATCGTTTAAAGCTGATCTAATATATTTTAGAATTAAACAACTCACAAAATTTCTAATAAGTCTAAATACATTATTGTACCACTTTATGATTCATATCAGAAGCCAAACCAGACTTTCAAAATATAGAGGCCAATCATATAGATTTTTTCTACAGAGAATGTGGACCAATTTTACTATATCATATTATTTTACTCTAAATTATATATAAAATTATACATTAATATTAAAAAATTGAAAAAAAAAAAAATAGAGATCAATCGACCCATTCTTCCTTCCTCCCTCCGTCTCTGCAAAATATCCATTTTCCAATTTTTGCAACAATAAAAAACATGAATGAACTTATTCATTGGTTTTCACAGAGCATGGCAAATATTCACTCACAGACTATGGTATGCATGTTAGCTATAATAGCGAGACGTGAGACACTATGCATCGGAATAGCAAAATTTTAAATATAAATTTTCGAAATATTAGAGAAAAGGGCAATTTTAAGCTAAAAAAGGGAGACAACAGTGCGAGTGGAAGGAGGGAATGTCTCACAGTAGGTTGCCTTCTCACCAGGGCACATGCCCCGAACACTCGAATCCCATTGGACCCCACCTCGTTCTATTGGACCCACAAAGCTCTTATTATTTATCCAAATGTCGTATATATCCCTATAACTATTTATTATCGTATATATTACATACTTAATTTTATTCCAGTATCTTCTTGAATTCAATTTAAAAGTACTACAAATTACTTTTTTTTATGAAGCATATTGATGGAATCTACATATTACAAAAAAAAAAGAATAATATATTTTTTATTTAGATTAATTTTACTTGTTACTCCATTGAGAATTAACTTTTGATCTAGTGACAAAGATAATGATCTTCGTATGTAAGGTCGTAGGTTCAAAATTCATAAAAGAAAATCCGTTATGAATATTAAATAGCTGGGTGGTTTGACCTCCAATCTTATTATAATAAAATTATCACTCCATTGTATTCTTTAGTTTAATTTATATTTTAATTTCATTGACTTCTCAACCTTTTCACATTCATTGTGTTGGAGAAACTTATTGATTATATTTTTCACAATTTCATTTTATTATATTCCATAGTCATGTTAAAAAGTGGTACGAGTTGCATCTTTTACGGGGCACACTGAAGGAAATTGCATACTTAATGAAAATGAAATTTGACTTTAGTTTACTTTTATGTGTGATAAACTTTAAATAAACCAGATTTTGTTTAAAATTTATTATGTGAAAATATTTCAATCGAGATAAGTAATAATGTAAATCTCTTATTAAACACATGTTAAGCTACTACTATTTAGCATTTTTGTGGTTTTTGATATCCACAGTTCTTTCTTAATAAAAGGGAGTAATGTAATTGTTATTCAGATTAATTTTTTTTTCTTAGCTTTTATAATTTATTGTTCTAGTTCCTTACTCTTTAGATCATTAAATTTGATTTCAAGTTTTTCCTTTTTCCTCCTTATCTTTTGTGAGAAGTAAAATTCTTAAAGTTCCATGGATGAGTTTGCAAAAGATCCCTTACTTTTGATAGTTCTTACTTCTTTTGTGCTGCTATAGGTGCAGTACAGCCTCTGTCATGCCACCTTTGGTTCAAATTCATAATTCATTACCAAATGGTTCAAGTCCTTGAACACAAACACAACCTACTTCACAAGACCAACAACACAACAAATCAGCAAGTGTATTATATGTTTCTATTTGTTCATTTTTTGACACTGCTTCTACACTAGAGCCAAAATATCTAAATAATAAAATTACTATCCTAGAAAAATAACAAAAAAAATAAAAATAAAGATCTCAGGAATATTGACTCGGATTATAAATATGTACATTAAAACCGCCGCAGAAGATCCTGGACCATGCAACTTGGTTAATAATTATTTTTTACCGTAGCTGCATGCCTCGTTGCCTCCGCATGAGGTGAATAAAGCACCTTTGTGGCCGGGCTATGTGCACACTGTGGGGTGCCTAGTCAATAATGGGTCACATGAATAAACTAAAACTAAAAATAATCCCATTCAATCTATTACATCCTTCAATGGAAAAGGTAACATTCTATTATGCGGCTTTTTCACCTTATATCTGTCTACACGATATTTCCTGTGATAAGCTTGTGCAGACTTATCATGTATTTGTGTTATTGTGTATGTGATAATGCACCAAGTTAGTAATCAAGTTTGTCATTCAGTAAGGATCTGTTCGGCGGACAAAGAAAATAGGAATGTGTTTGGAATTTGAATTGAGTTTTAATGTACTCGTGGGAAAAAAAAAATTCAGTTCAACTGAATTTTTTTCCCATGTGCACAGTATTTGTGCCGAACATGCCCTAATAGTTTGGTAAAAGATCTAAAAGTTTGTAATTTGGATATAATTCAGAAATAGTTTGTCTTGTACATTGTATACAGAGTAGAACTATAAGGTGTTCTTAAGTTGACCAAGTTCTTTTGTGAACTCAATTCTAAAATCAATTCGAATGACTTTAAATGACAAATCCAAACTATTGAAATCCATCTACCTTATAAGTGATGCGTCCACATGTGAATTTTTTTAAATTTTCAAACTAATTTTGTATAGAGTCAAGTAATCAAAATACGTTCAACAAATGAATGCATTAAAATTAATTTATAAACCTTCGAATTTTGACCGCTTGACTTTGTACTAAATTAATTTGGAAGTTTAAAATTTTCACATGTAGATACATCACTCATAAAGTAGATGGATTTCAACAGTTTGAATTCGACGTTTGAAGCTCATCCTATAGATTTTAAAGTTAAGTTCACAAAGGGACTTAGTGAACTTAAGAACACACTAGTTCTACTCTTGTATATAATATAGAGTGAAGTTATGGTACTGTGCATGGTGCATATCGGTCTGCACTATGAATCAATATTTTCATTTTAAAGATCAAATAGTCGGAACCATTCAACATGATCTCCATGTGATAATAAACTTGTAGATCAAATTTTATAATTTTACATTATTTTACTATTTTGTTAGAGAGGTAAAAAATCACTTGATCTAAAGATTCTTGACGACTATAAAATAGTAAGAAATTCCTAAAAAAATGTACATTTTCACATGAACGATAGTTTCAGATTAATTGTTTAAACTTCAAAAACAAAAATATTAATTCATAATGCATACCAATATGCGTTATGCATAGTCCCATAGCCTCACTCCATAATAGATCAAAATATTGATATATCACATAATTTTAAGGGAGCCCATAAATTTTATGAATAATATGGAATAAATATCATATTGTTTGTACAATTTGTGTACAATTTTATGAACAACACGAATATTAATGAGGACTATTTTTACTATTATAATGCGAATGCCATAATGCAAGACTGCCGGTGTCATACAACACCATTTTAGCCATTTGAAATTAGGCATAGAGAATCAGAGCAAAAATTTGTGCATCCAATTCCAAGAATTCCAATCCCATCCCATCTTTTCCTGCTTCTTTTAATTCAAAAAAGAAACTTTTTGCTCTCTCCTATTTCTTAAATTTTTTTTTTTTCCACTTAAACCGGTATAAGTGCGCCAGTTATCATTCCTTGAATCTTCCTATCATTGGGAAGTACAGTAGGGGTTATAAACAAAACAAACTTGGTTGTAACTAAGAGAAAAATTGCAGTTATCCCAATTTGTCTAGAGTTTTATTTAAGATCTTTGATTAATTTGGATAATCAATATGTCCATAGAATGTGCATCCAAAGAGACGAGGTTATCGTCATATAGATATATATATATATATATAGAGAGATGGGCTATTGTACTTCGCGAAGTAAAGCGGGTGCTTTACTTCGCGCTCGTTTGAGATTTTCAAAGTTCAAAACGTCGATCCGAACCGTTCAAGTTGATCTCCATATTGAAATGTGCTTGGAGACCAAATTTTACAATTTTTGGAATTTTTTTGCTATTTATTAAGCCACTTTGAAAATTCCTGATCCAACGGTTTCACTGTTTGTGAAACCGTTGGATCAGGAATTTTAAGCCAACAGTGAAACCGTTGGATCAGGAATTTTCAAAGTGGCTTAATAAATAGCAAAAAAAATTCAAATATTGTAAAATTTGGTCTCCAAGCACATTTCAATATGGAAATCACATCTAACGGTTCGGATCGACGTTTTGAACTTTGAAAATGGAGATACGAGCGCGAAGTAAAGCACCCGCTTTACTTCGCGAAGTACAATAGCCCATCTCTCTCTCTCTCTCTCTCTATATATATATATATATATATATGTACTAGATTAATAGTTTTGTTTATAACTTTATTTAACGAGATGAACAGTTTTCATGATTTGTTTACATAATGAATCATAAATTTCACCACAAGCAGGGGTGGAACTCAACTTCGACTACAAAGGAGGCTAACAAGGTAAATATCATATTTAAAAATAATTTAATAAAAATCATAATCTTTATAATACAAGATAGTATGACTCTTCACTATTTTCTTTTATTCACCTTGCAATGAGAATCTAAGATCTTTCTTTTAGACATAATTTTATCTAGATTCAAAATATATACAAAAATTTAAATAATCTCATCTATAATTCCATACACAAATCATTTTTTATCATATTTTTTTTTAAAACTAAAAGACAATCTGGTATGAAAATAAAATATTATAATTACAATGAACAATAATTTTAATAGTCGATGAATAAAAAATAAACCTCAATTTCAAAGGAAAAAAAAAATTGAAAATATTGGAGGTGGCTTAGCCACCCCTAGAGAGACTTACCTTTCACCACTGACCACAAGTCGACAAGTAATGTAATTCATTATAAATTTTTCCCTCGCAATAAATTAAAAAAAAAAGTAAGGTTATTGAGTGGATATTGCACAACTACATAAAATAACAGAAACTGTCATTTTTTTTTTCTTACTATAGGTACCTTAAAAGCAATTATACAAATTTCATCGTTTAATATGCTCAAGTTAAGGCGTAAGTCTAATCTTAGTGATCCTGCCAATCAATTAAATTTGAAAAATTATAAAATTAGTTTGGATTGGTTAAATATGAATTAATTTTGATTAATCTAACAAATAAATGAGGAGGGTTTAAATACCTTCATTTTTTGCACCTCAATCATACCTCTAATTTTTTAATTTCCTAATAACAAAAGTTTTGAACTTTATATGTCAAAATAAAATTATTGGATGTGATCTATATTATTTCACTACATGCAAATGAAAAATTATCATGTATTTACTTTTGTTCTTGTATGAATCAATAAGTTAAAAAACTAATGTCCGAAAATTCTCCATATTAGTGTAATTTTGGAAGCTCTTGATAATAATTAATCAAAACAAAATTGAGATGGAATGCTCTTTTATATGCATACAGAAAAATAATATAAATTATAGCTAACTGTTTTATTTTGATATTTAAGTTTTAAATTAAGTTATTAAAGTTTTAAAAATAGAGACATAATGGAGGCATTTGAATCCTCTTTCAAATAAATTTTTAATATGAATTTTGTAAAAAAAAATCGAGTAAAATCCGGCCAACGGTTGGACATTATTTTTCTTAAGAAATAAGAACATTCATATATAAAATCTGTCGGATTTCCAAAATTCAAATAGCTAGTTAGTGATGAATTGAAAATTTTATAGTTCTTAATAAATTATATTAATGAATATAATAAAACTTCACCACCTCACCTTTTTACACCCCTAGTTTTAATTAGTGTTTGCAAGAATCGGCAGTCAACAAATTTAACCTAAAAGAGTTTAATTACATAAAAAATAACAAAAATGGACCACTTCTTTTTATATATTTAATTCTTAATATTCTTGCTCACAGCAAGGCCCAAGTCTAATCAATCACTTCCATTTCAAAAATTAATTTAGGAACATTTGATCCATAATTTTTGAACCGATAAAAGAGGCAACTTTCATCAATTTCAAAAAAGAAAATGATAAAATAGAAGTTCTATACTATACCCAAAGACCAAAGTCCCAAAGTGCATGGAATAATATAACAGTGACTTTAATTAATTAATTCACCAAGCCAACAATAGAACAGTGAGATCTAGTAATTAAAAACGATTAACTATGTAACGAGAATAAGACAGGAATATCCAAGCGCTGATAATAACGGTAATCTAGGCCAAGTGAGAGTAATTAAAAAAGATTAACTATGTAATGCGCAAAAAAAAGAAAGATTAATTATTACACAACTTACGAAAATTAGCGGTCCATGTAAGGAACTAAAATTTGACTAAGGAATTAACTCGGCAACTGTGCTGCCTATGCTGCTAGCTAACCCACTCGTGTTACCCTGTAAATCACGCCACATTTATATTTGTTTTCGTATATGTTTTATTTAATTTGTCTGTTTTCATCTTAATGTTTTGTTATTGTTTCTTTTGTACGAATGTACATAACCACGGCGCTCATATATTCCAACTTAAATTCTGATATAATTTTTTGTTGAATGACGCTACGGTGCTGGAATTCGCATCATCTGAGAGACTGAGATATCTCAAACTTTGAGTGTTTTTTTTGGAAAATCTCAACTGTTCAAATACGTTCTGCACGAATCTCAAAGCTCAATAATACTGCCCCGGCCCTGTAAATAGGCGTCATACACGTCAGTCATGCAAAAGTTAAGAAATCTCAGAGGATACACACTCACGGTACAGTACATAATGTGAATTGGCCGTAAGTATTACGGATCAATATTTTCATATTCAAAGTCAAAATAGTTGATCTGAATTGTTAACATAAATAAATATGTACTTGCAAACTAAATTTAACTTTTGTTTTTCTATTTTTCTAAATAGATAGAAAATCACTGCTTATAAATGGTCGATCAAATGATTTTTTGTCAAAAACAAAAGTGATTTTCCTCAAAAAAAAATCTTAAAATTTTAACCACAAGCATATGTTTACATAAAAATTACATTGAACAAATCAGATTAATTATTTAGACTTTAAAATAATGATATTAATTCATAGTACGACCGATATCCGCAATGTATGTAGCCTCACTCTTTTTTTTTTCCCTTTATATTGACCACCTTTTGTTATTAGAAGCTCAAAGGTTTTCAAGTTTTGATAATTGGCATAACGGCCGGTCTTTACGGCGATTGCAAGCTTTCAAGCCGCTATTAGTGACTGATATGATGAGAACTATTATTACTATCAATCAAATGATGGACAATTTTAAAATAAGTAATTGATCAATTTGAAAAAAAGGTGATTGATCAATTTGTATGTTTCTATTTATTCATTTTTTTGTTACCAAATTCTTTAATTAGTTTTGAGATTTAGGATTCATTTTTCTTCCTTCATATAATTAGGCACTTAGACTTTCTTTTTATCGGTCAATATTTTTTTTTATGAAAGAAAGATGAAAATTTGATCTTTAAAATTTAATGTGCACAAATAATCTTAATTCGGGTTTTGAATAAAAATTGGAGGTCAAACTACTCAACTATTGAATACCTTTGTTATTACGACAAAGAATTTTCTGTATCTGAATTTTGATTCCATGACCTTTCACGTTATAGACTATGTGCCTTTGCTATTATATCAAAAACTAATTCTTCTTAATTTGGATATTAGAACCCATATCTTTCCTATATATCCTGATCAATATATATATATATATATATATATTTATTCAATACGTATTCATTTGGTATTTGAAAATTGGTCACAAAAGTCACATTTTACACAATTGACACCACTCACGTTAATATTATTTTGCATTTACCTTTTTTTTTTAAAAAAAAAAAAGCCAGACCGCCGATTTCTAATATATGACAGCCACAATTTAAAAAAAAAATAGAAAACAAAAATAAAGCTAATTACTAAAAAAAAAAAAACTAACCTAACGAATTAATTACTTAAAAAAATCTAAATTAACCTAACAAATTACTTAAAAAAGATAAACAAAAGACAGAAGTCGCAATGATTTGACCGACAAATTAGCTAAGATGAGTAGAGAAAAAGGATGTAATTATATATTGGGGACACACAGAACCAATGTTTGATGAAAATGTTTGAGAGGGGTTAGAACAGTTAATTATTCAGTTATATGAACTCTGTATACGGGCAAAAGATAGGGATCTGAAATGAGTCTTGATTCAAGCAAAAAATAAAAATAAATAAAAGAACCTAACGAATTACCCTACAAAAGAGGACACTTGCAAGCAGCGGTGAAAATGGGTCGGATATTATCCCGGATTAATATTTGAATTTTTACGGATTCAGATATAGATAGTTTGCGGATATATATACAGCTAGATATATAAATTATATACACAAATATATACATACATATATACAAAGGTGGGGCTACCCTTTGAGAATGGAGTTAATTGACCCCATTTAGTTTGACTCAATTTTCTATATAATTTAGAGTAAAATATTATGGGTACCGTATGTAAAACTGACTACATTCACAGCCTAAATTTTTTATATGATTAGCCTCTATTTAGTTTGACTCCAATAACCAGAAAGTCTAACTCTGTCCATGCATACATACATACATACATACATACATACATACATACATACATACATACATACGTATGTACGTACGTACGTATGTGTGTGTGTATATATGATTTATGTAAATATATATATGTATATGGTTTCAAAAAATGGATATGGATAATTATCCCGTATATGTATTATTTTAATTTTCCAGATATCCGTATGTGCATATACGAATACAAATATTTGTATCAGTTTTTTTTTAAAGAAAATCAGATATCTGTCTGTGCATAAACGGATACAGATATGGATAATATCTGTACTCGTATTTTTTATTTGTTTGTTTAAGAATCGTATATGTTTAGAGATAATTTTATTTTTTGTGTAGCTATCTTTTGAGTAAAAAAATAATTATGTTGATGAGATATATATTTTGTAATAACATAACAGGTTTAATATGAGAAAAAATATTTTATTCCAATTATCTCCATAATTTATGGTATTTTGATTTTTCAATGAAAATAATTTATTAAATAATATATTAATTTTGTTGCAATATTTATAAGTAGCGAAGCTAGTCCGGAATATTTAAATATACCCTCATCTAAAAAAACTAAAAAAAAACCACTGAATTCTTAAAATTCAAAATTTAGCACGTCCACAACGTCAAATGGCGGACAGTCAAAAACCTCAAAAATTCAGATATCAATGCTTATTAATTACGAAAATAGATAGAGCAACTTATAATTTGAATGTACTAGAAAGAACATCAAACAAAATAGATAAATTATAAGATGCACTAGAAGGACTCCGAAACATCTTATAATTTAGATGTACTAGAAGGATTCCGAAATATTTTATAATTTAGATGTACTAGAAGGACTCTGTAATATTTTTTAGTCATGATTTTTTGCGACTGTAAAAAAAGTAAACTATTTTTTGGTTTGTTACTGAAAAAAATTAAAAATATTTTGAATCTGAGTTATTGATCCTGATTCAAAAGTCATTTCTCAGTAAATAAAGAAATTATCGTGGTTTTTCTAAGGTAAAATTCTAAGGTACTACATCTATTTTAATACATTCCTAAAAACACTTCTAGAGAAATAGATAGAGTATCATAGAATTTAAATGGACTAGAATGATCACGATAATTTCTTTATTATCCAGAAGTGACTTTTGAACCAGAATCAATAACTCAGATCTAGAGCATTTTTTTCCAGTAACACGCCAAAAAATAGTTTAATTATTTTTATAGCCGGGAAAAATATTGTCTGAATTTTTTTTTGTAGCGCACTAATATATCTAAATTATAAGATAATTTATCTATTTTCTTTGATGTTCGTTCTAACATATTCAAATTATAAGTTGTTCTTTTTATTTTTGAAAATTACTAAACAAACCTATTAAGATTCAACGTTGAATCTCAAACTTTTGGAATTTGTCTGTCTGCCATTTCAAATGACAGATGTAAAAAATGTGTTCGCCATTTAACGTTGTGGACGTGCTAACTATCAAATTCTCATAGTTTAGTGGCCTTTTAGTTTATTTTATTTTTGGCAGTGTATATTAAAAAAATTCGGAAGCTAGCAGAGGAATTGCATTTGCATCCATGAAATTAAAGCACTAATCATAATAATCATTCAAGCGTACAAAATATATTTAGATTAACCATATATAGAACTTAATGAAAACGTCTTTCCAAAATCTATTTTGAAAAGACACCATTAATTTTCTTGGACTTAACAATATATATTTAGATAGGTATTATCGCGTCATCGTAGAAAAAATAGAAAAAAACTATCATGAAGAGCGTAGCTACAAGAAAAGCTATCTTACATAGCATTTCTTTTTTCAAAAATTATATTTTATATTTCCACTAATTATTAACATTATATATATTCTTGTAGACTAATAAGTAACACAAAATTGATTAACAAAATAGAACATTCATATTGAATCAGTATAAAGTTCAAATTTCTATTCAAAATATTCATAATAATATCATAGACTATCTATATTTTTCTATTCAAAATAACTTAAGCATCATGACATAACTATCTATAATTTTTCTATTAAAAATAACCTAAGTATTATGACATAAACTATATATTATTTTTTTTTTCTATTTTAAAGCAAAATCAATCTGGGTCTTGAAAAAAATTTGGTTATAATAATAAATTTTCAATTTTGGCCTTTAAATAAAAGCATGTGTAGCATGATACGTGTGCGCTATTTGCGCTACACGCTACTCACTATAGCAGACTGCTATTACTACTATAGCGGTTGTAGCTGAAATAACACACTTTTGTCCCATAACTTAACGTTTAAGATTTAAAAACCGCTATAGCATCGCTGTAGTGCGCTATTTAGACCACTGGTATATATAATATACCTCATGAGCTACTGCCGTATTATATTTTACAAATATGTTTTTAATAAAAACTGTTTGGGAACTATAAAATAAATTAACTCGATCGTAACTAAAGCAAATGATATGTTAAGAATATAGTGTGAGGCTACGGTAATATGCACAATTAATGGTTTGCATAATGAACCCATATCTTTGTATTTAAAATTCAAATAGTAAATATCAACAGTTCATCATGGTCCACACATGAAAATATACATGAAGACCAAATTTGATATTTTTAGATTTTTTTATTAGTTTTTTAGATAGATAGAAAATCACATGATTGAAAATCCTGGACCATCCAAAAACTGTGAGTTTCTAACTATCTAAAAAAAATAGTAAAAATTTATAAATTAAATATGTAAAATTTGGATTGCAACTATACTAATTTCATATGAACATCGTGTTTAATGGTTCGGATCAATTGTTTGGAGTTTAAAAATAAAGATATGAGTCCATAGCATGGGTTGATCCGTAATATGCATATTACCATAGCCTCTCTCAAGAATATATATATATCTTAATTAGTAACAATTTTATAATTAAATTACAGTTATCAAATTTAAGTGTTTAAATTGTTTAACATTATTAGCTAGCCTCTTTAACCCCAAGGCTTAAGTATTAATTAAGCAAATAGTAGCAAGATTAGTTTTATCTACATTAATATTAATTATACCAAAAAAAATTTCATTTTAAGTTTTAGAAATTAAGTCAGTTTGCATCAAGTGGTGCAGCCATCTGAGGGCAAGAGACTTAATTATTAGCTTAAAAATAACTAATTTAATTCAGATATGGATAACTAAAATGTTAAATATAAACATTTTGCGAATATAAACAAGTGGTGCAGAATATGAGGCGTAAGATAAACTTTAATTTCTGCAGATGGGCGATGGCGGGAGCATTTATTAAACTGATACAAGAGTTGTGAATAATAAAATTAGTATCTATTGCCCCAGTGACTATATATAAACAGTTTGTTCAATATCCAAACGACACTAATATTAATAAAAAAAAAATCTTTTATTTTAGGAAACAATTAGTATTTTTCAAAGTAGAATTTATGTGATGTAAAATGAAAAGTTTACGGATCAATATATATGTAGTACTTTTAACATTTTAGGGGAGTTTCATGTATATCTCTCTGAATCCTCAAAATTACATATTCCTTGAACATTCATAATATCATATTTACTCTTCTAGATTTCAAAAACTCACAAAATTATCCAATCATTTATAAAGCAACCATTTTTAATTTCAACGATTTTTCTATTACAACTAAATTTAACTTTATCAAAGTATACCCATTTTCCTCTTTATTGAAAAATAAAATAAAAATTATGTAACATGTTTAAAGAAAATATTTTTCTTTCTAATTGGTTAATTTTAAGAGCAAATGATTTATTATCGTACTTGTCACCACAGACAAATATATGCCTATGCCATGGTATATGTGTCATAAGTAGAGAAATAAGTCATTTGTTCTTGAAAACCGATATTTTAAAAGATAATACATTAATTTTTTACGCTGACTACATATTTTATTGTTTTAATGAAGGGTAGAACGGGTATTTTATAAATTTCATACGAGTTTTAATAGAAAAATCAATAAAATGGATGAATTTGTGACTTTTTGAAATTTTGAAGGGTAAATATATATCATGAATTTAGAGGGGTAACAACATATTTTTGAGGTATTTGAGGGGGTATACATGAAATTATCCCAAAATTTTAAAGATGAATACAAATGATACTTCGGAAACTATTTGTATATTTTACTCCATTTAAAGTTTTAAACTAATTTCTTATATTTTTGAAGGTCAGCTGGCAATGAACATATTATTTTTCAGGAGTTCAAACAATACAACGGTACAAAATCGTCTTTTCTCAGGCCCAAATTTCTCAATGATCTGGTTTTCTTTCTCTTTATTTATTTTATTCATTTTTCTTCTAACATTCTCTCCTTTATAATTAACTCCGAACAAAAGAACAAAAACCTTAAACAAATTAATTAAGGAGAGAGAAAAACTAGAAATGGACTTCTCTTTAATGATCACTTCCTAGTTCCCTCGTTATATATAGGCGCTCCTCTCCCCTTCGACCCTTGGTTCAACTAACACTAGTTTTCTTGTGTGTGTGTGAGGAAGAGATCTCAAGTCTCAACTAATTAAACCTAGTCATGGCTTCTAACACAAATGCAAGTGAAGATAAGCCAGTAGAGTCACTAGTAGGAGGTAGGTACTTGGAAATGGATCAGGACAGGGATGCGAAGACCGTGAAGTCCCGCCTCTCGGGTTTCTTATGGCATGGCGGCTCGGCCTATGACGCCTGGTTCAGCTGTGCCTCTAACCAAGTACACATTTCTTTCCACTTCATTCAACTCAACTAAAAGTTTGTTTTTCCATAGAACTCTTCCTTATATTTTTGGTTTTTTTTTTAGGTGGCGCAAGTGCTTCTTACATTGCCATATTCCTTCTCTCAACTAGGAATGACTAGTGGGATTTTATTTCAACTGTTTTATGGATTGTTGGGTAGCTGGACTGCTTATCTCATTAGTATTCTATACCTCGAGTATAGAACAAGGAAGGAAAGAGAGAAGGTTGATTTCAGAAACCATGTCATTCAGGTAAGTAATAACTTGTAAATATACTTGGCTTTAAGAGTTTACACACAACTTTTTATTCACTTATTTTCAAACTTTTTTGTGTGCGCGTAAAAATAAAACAGTGGTTTGAGGTGCTAGATGGGTTGCTAGGCAAGCACTGGAGAAATGTTGGACTAGCATTTAATTGCACTTTTCTTCTATTTGGATCTGTTATACAACTAATCGCTTGCGCTAGGTAATAACCTTCATCTATTATTCATGTCTTTTATATTTGTCTGAAAACTCAAAATGTCTTATTGTGTGTCGTTTGTAAATGTAAATGTGTAGCAATATATACTACATAAATGACAAGTTGGATAAGAGAACATGGACATATATCTTTGGCGCATGCTGTGCTACTACAGTCTTCATCCCTTCATTTCACAACTACAGAATCTGGTCTTTTCTAGGCCTTATTATGACTACATACACTGCCTGGTACCTCACTGTTGCCTCACTACTCCATGGCCAGGTACACACACTCACTTTTATTTTTACTTAATTTCTTTCATTTTTTTTGTTATTAATGATCTGTATTTCTATTTTCTTGTTGTAAATTTTTAGATTGAAGGAGTGAAGCACACAGGCCCAGCAAAGATGGTTCTATACTTCACTGGAGCTACTAACATTCTCTACACATTTGGTGGTCATGCTGTCACAGTGTAAGCACTCTCTTAATAAATTTCTATCAAAGAACTTGCCTACATTCACATTGGCAAACAAAATTTTTTTAATGAAAGAACCATAACATATAACTAAAATACAAAAGAATATAAAAAACCCTCATGTAAGCGTGATCTGATATTACGGATTGAGATTCTCTGTTACATTACATTCCTCTATTAGAGTAGCTGCTATAGGTGTACAGAATACTACAAAGTGGAAAGTCAGGGACCAAATGGGTATATTGAATAATTAAAGCCCGTTTGACTGGAAAATCAGAGACTTCATAACACAGCAAGTTCAAAAAATGTAACAAACAATCCCAACACTTGAGCCCACTAAACTTTTTTGGTGCTCTTTTGTGTTCTTTTCCTCTTTCTTCTTTGCCTTTTTTCTAATGCAACATTGACCGGTACAAACAGAGAGCGCACTATAACAAAAATAACTACCTTGAACAAATGGACTAGTTTATTAATTAGTCATGAGTTTTTAAATTCAACTATTCATTGAGCAGAGACAATGGTCGTTTTGTCTCTTAGAAATATAGAGGAGTCACACATGCCGGTTTCTCTACGTAGTTTTGTGTTCCCTCTGTAAAAAAAAAAATGCCTTTCTCATTTAGCTAATAAATATCCGGTATGTTCCCAATAAAGAAAGAGCAATTATTTCAATTTTCAAATTTCTCTAAAGCCATTCTGTTAGGAATGCTTCTTTGATTCTCTGTGTTTTATGTTCAACTTACTTACCCCTTCTAATTTTCACTTTTCTCTCTCTTTCTCTGGTCTGATAATTAATTAATGTCCCACTTGGCCTCTGACAAATTGTACAGACAGCACTTCACAGTTCCCATTATCGCCTTCATTCATTATTTATGCAGTCAAACAAGTGTACATCTCAAAACCGCCACCATCTTTTAACTTGTTATGCATTTGTAAAACTATGCCATCCACTGTTCTCTGTAAATTTCTGATTTGATACCAATCTCCTAGATTACGACCCTTGCTTACTGCATTACTCTGTTCCACTTACACCGAGTGGGACATATCATCCCCTGTTTCCACAACACTCCAAAAGAGAGAAAGAAAAGAAGAAAAAAGACAGAGGGAAACGAAGGAGAAAAATAGTAATCTCTGACAAGTTGTTACCCAAAACGAAAACGAGAAATAAAACATAAGCTATTAAGCTTGCATGAAAGGCCCAATTTGAGGGCCCTGATTGGTTTCCTGCCACTGAGGCACTACAACATGACTCTTTTTACATGTGTCTGCTATAGTTTCATACTTTCATGTGATATCTTTTTCAAAAGGGTTTTGTTATGAGGCACCAGATAGGATCCCCTTTGTCATATTCTGGATGGCAATATACTTACTATATATTACCAATAATCTAGTACTCTACCAAACTATTAAAAAATTTAGTGAGATAAAATGTTGCATTGCATCTTATGCAGTTGAAAATTAATGAGTGTTAATAAAAGGAACTAATAAGAATATATTTTTTTTATGCAGAGAGATCATGCACGCTATGTGGAGACCGCAAAAGTTCAAGGCAATCTACTTACTAGCTACGCTCTATGTTCTAACCCTAACTCTCCCGTCGGCCGTCAGCGTCTACTGGGCATTTGGTGATGCGCTTCTGACGCACTCGAACGCATTTGCACTACTCCCGCGCACCACATTTCGCGACGCGGCAATAGTGCTGATGCTTATCCATCAATTCATCACATTCGGTTTCGCTTGTACACCACTCTACTTTGTTTGGGAGAAGGTATATATTATATGTTCATGTTTATGAAATTGATTATATTTAGTTTTTTCATAATTTCAAAATATAAACTTGTATCTGAAAATTAAATTATTTTCTTAGGCAACAGTATAACTTGTGTTATTTCACTGAAACAGCTTATTGGACTGCATGATTGCCGTAGCTTATGCAAACGGGCAGCTGCTCGTCTGCCCGTGGTTATTCCAATATGGTTCTTGGCAATTATTTTTCCCTTTTTTGGGCCAATTAATTCAGCCGTTGGATCGCTGTTAGTGAGTTTTACTGTTTATATCATCCCTTCATTGGCTCATATGGTTACTTTCCGCTCCGCTCAAGCCCGTGAGGTAATTAATTACTTTTTACCTTTTACTGTATTGCTTTATTTATTAATTTATACGTAATTTAATAATCTATAATGTACCTGGTTACTTTGCTTAATAAATAGTCAAACACCTTTTAATTTATTAAAAGTCTTGAGTCTGTCCTTGAGGAATTATTATAGTAAGAAGAATAAATTGCTTGTTAATTATCGACGTAGATAAGTATAATAGTTTAGTGGGTAGTTAAGCAGTTAGCTTTAGTAGCAAATAAGACAAACTCAACCAGTCTAAAAGTAGTTATATGTAGTCCTATGTGGGGCTATAAAAGCTTAAAGGCAAGGTGACATGTTGTACTATTATATGTCTAGTGTCTTTGGAAGTACAGAAAAAGCTAAATGAACTTACATTTTTTCAGAAAAAAAGAGAAAGATAATCAAAGGAAAAGAACAGAAAATTACACCGAAAACCTGAATTAACACTTGATTTTTGAGTTAATTGTCACTACAAGATGTAAGGAAAAAGTAGTCAGAGAATTGGGTGTTTCTATGAGGAAAAAAAAGGCACTTATTCCAAGAGAATAAAATGGAATTCTTTTTATGCAATGGGCACTGAGAAATTGGTAGTAGTACCAGAATATATTCTTTCAGTCAACATGGTCAAATACTGGAAAAAAAAAAAAAATTAACTTTATCAAAGAAGTGCACTGCTCAAATTGATCCAAGGAATTTATAGCACTTAAGACTCCATGCAAATATGCAAGTGTGAAAGCTTCAATAAAAAAATTTAATTACCCTTCACAGGGGTTCTGAAATGATGAACTTAGATTTCAATTTCACTACAGTATCATTAAGTCCAATGTAAGCCTTTATTGGTTCTAGTAGTGCATGTATGCATTAGACAGTGCTAATATGCCTTGAAAATTAACAAAAGTGCACACACAAAAGATATTATAGCAGTTGAAATGACAAATACTAAATAACAAATTCAGTAATCAAATGAGTTCAATATATATTGGCCCCTCAAAGCTCAGTATGAACTTGGCATGTAATGTAGATTAAGAGACTAATCCTCTTTTTATCCATATTAATTTACAAAAATCTCTTCATAAAAAAACTTGTGCTATTAAATTGCAGAATGCCGTGGAGGTGCCCCCGAAATTTGTCGGCCGGTGGGTTGGTTCATTCGTCATCAACGCATTTGTGGTTGGCTGGGTCCTGGTGGTTGGGTTCGGGTTCGGTGGCTGGGCCAGCATGACCAACTTTGTCCATCAAATCGACACGTTTGGTCTCTTCACAAAGTGCTACCAATGCCCGCCACCACCTTCCCCGGCTTTTGCGAACTCACCTCTGCCCCTTCCAAGCAGTGCAAATAACTTGACAAGCCCTTTCTTTATTTCGCCTTCCCCGGCACCCGCTCCTTCACCTGTGTCATTTTTTGTACGTCATCACCACCACCATCACGGATCGTGAAGCCGGTCAGCAAATTGGAATGGAATCTCTTAGTTGCATGCCAAGTCTGAAAATCCTTAGGATCTAGGTCTTGTTAGCACTTTTGCTTAGGCAATTGTTCTTTTATTTTTCTCTTGTCCTTATTTCTTTTTTTTTAGTTTGTTTTGTTTAAACTGAAAGTCAGAACCGGGGCTATTGTGCCACCAGTTTCACTTTGGTGCAAAGATGTTGATGTAATGATGTATTGAGGGTTTGAGAAACTAATGGGTGGTGTATGAGAAAGAGAAACTATGATGAAGATGTATGAATGATAGTGCTGCAGGTGGTTCCTATATACTTTGTCATCTTATTGTCTTGCAACCTTCTTTTATATATATTTATTCCTCCTCGTTGATATGTTCTACTAAAAATGCATTTATATACTGCTCTGGTTCTTTTGTACCTGAGGCATTTCTTGGTTACTGTAAAAGCTTATTCATCTTTCTATAGCCAGAGGCCCAGAGTGCTTTCGGTTCACAATGAATAATAAATTGGATCTCCATTTTAGTTTCCAAATGGTATATTTTTCCACTACCCCTGGGACTAATAACTTCTTCCATTAAGCATAAGTATAGCCACAAATTCATAACTCGAAATATTTCAAGAAGTTCAAAATTTATACTTCGGCTACCAGTATATTTTGAGAATTATATATTCTGCTGTTTATAGCATAATTTTTTTTTGATGGTTGTCGGCAAAATGCAGACACTGTTTATAGCATAATTAATATATAAAGTACTGATAATGTTAGAAAGTAATTAAACAAAAAGATTTCATACGTTCTCGCGAATAGTTATGAGTAATTTCTTTTGACAAAAAGGTCAAGAAACCCACTAATTCATTATTTCAAACTGTTTACTAGCTACAAACTACAATACTTTGAAAAATAAAATCCAACTACAAAATTCAGGGGACCCCACTCTCAGCCACTCACACACCAGCATCCTAAACTAGTTACTAGCTAGACACATGCACAGTGTTTTAATATTTGATTTATATGCGGTATGCATATGCAACTGCATATGCGGATTTTTATGCTGACTTATATATATGCGGTATACGGTAATATGTGGTATAAACCACTAGTTAACATACTCTAAACTGATATTTTTTATCACTATTATATTCTCTAAACCGATATTATCGATCTAAACCACTAGTAGCTCATGTTGAATAAAGAAGTTATATGATATATCTTCATAAAATTCAAAATATGTTTATATTATACAATATTATATAGATTAAATCTAAAAATATAAAGTGTTATAACATATATAGTCGTGAAATCTCTTTTCTTAAAAATGAGACGAATGTTTTAAAAATAATTAAACTAAAGTTGATCTAAAATATGAAACTGAGCATATATATATTCTCTTTTCTTATATTGATATTTCTGACGATTAATAAATTTTACAGATGTGAACATGCAAAAGCATTTGATAAATTATATATATTATTTGGAAGCTTAGCATCTACATATCTGAAACTATTAAAGTTTTTAATCGGAGGCGGTAATTTCTAATTCAGTTTCAAGGATGTAAGAGAATTTCTTATTTAGCAACTATGCAGGAAAATTTCTTATTAAGAAACTGTTTATAAATCCATACTGATCATGATTGGCTGAATTTTTTTCTATTTTTTAATTTATCGCTAACGTGGCTTAATAGAAACTCTAAAATTAATTTCAGAGATGTGAGAGTTAGAAACTTTAGATCTTAATTTCTAAAAAATAGTTACCAGTTATTTAGAAACTCATTTGAGTTGCTGGGATGTAGATGCTGCTTTATTTGTAAAAAAAAGATCTTTCTGATGTATTTCAGCTGTATCACAGTCATAATAAATTGTCAACACTAATTAAGTAAACAAAATTGCCACCCATAAAGTCGAGTACAATATTAAATCATCCATGGAAAGCAATATATCTTTTAGATCAAACAACAAGTGACAACTAATAAAAAGCGCGGTTATTTAAAAACTATAGTGGGAGAAACAGAATCTTATATTTTAAGATTGAGTACCTTCTACCAAATATTCTAGCTAAAAAACATGAAAAAACACCAATCTGGCTGAGTTTGTCATTACTCAGAAATGCAAGCGACAACACATCTAGAAATTGTCCTTTGCTTTGGATGTTGGAAATTACATAATACAATAGAAGAATAGAAAGGGAATCCCATGTTAACTGCCTTCCCGTGACCTTAATTAATTAATGCTATCTAATTAAATGATTAGACAGGAAGCAAACAAAATAAGATGTGCTTTTGGAGAACTTTCATTTGTAAATCTCTGTAATTTATTGGAAACTTGCCAAGTTGCATTGGGTTTGTGTCAAGGAACCATTTGGTGAAATAAAATATCATTAGAGAATGTTTAAATGAAACTTAGGAAAAATAATGAAAATACATGGTACAAATTCCAATTTTTTATTCATATATTTTTAATGTGTTTTATGTGTGTACTTTTATTTATAGACAAATGGTGAATTAAAAACCATCTAAATTAAATCCAGTAATAAATAGGAAAAATAAATTCTAAATAAATTGAGATAACTAATGAAGAGAGTTACAAAATGAATAAACATCCACATTTATATTTATTCATAACACTCCCTAAAGTATAACATGTTGATTAAATTTGGAAAAAAAACGAATCGCTCGTCACAAATTAAAAACTGTCCGCCCTCTAAGTTCTACATGTAAGTTATAAAAATTAGAGTTGGTTTAAAATACAATATTGATTTTGTGTTACAAATATATCCCACATCTTTATTTTTGTTCTCAAAATTTAAATAATTGATCCAAATTGTTCAATATGATCTTTATATTAAAATGTGTTTAAAGACCAAATTTATATTTTTTTGAAAAAAAATACTATTTTTTATATAGGTACAAAATCACTGTTTTTTAACCATAAAAAACAATGATCTTGTACCTATATAAAACAATAGTAAAAAAATATTAAAAAAATATAAAATTAATTCTCTAAGCATATATTAATATAAATATCATGTTGAGTGGTTCGGATCAACTGTTTGAACTTTCAAATTAAAATGGAGATAGAGATGTGAGATATGGTTGGAGCACAAAACTAATGATACATTTTAACCCTACCCTAAAAATTAACCTCGAAAATTTAAAAATTAGTTCAGACCAGACCAGTGTTGTAAATAACAGTATGCACTCGTCGGACGGATATAGTACCGTCAAGCAATTAATCGGGACTAATCGGGAATAATCATTCATAATCAGAAATAATTGATCAATTAGTCGGAAAAATTTGTAACATTTTAGTCACCGCCAATTAATCGACATAAACGGACGATTTTTACAATAGTGGACCAGACCAATACGGCCCTGAATTACTTTAGGATTAGCAGTCCCGGTAATAGACCTTCCTTTTGGGCCTCTTTGAGCATTTTTAAGTGCATGGGAAGAAATAAAGTTTAGGCCTAATCGTATATCACTCTATATATTCTTAAATGGGGCTTATGCAATTCTAAATTTGTATAGGCCCAATAAGATTTATGTTTTATCATGGCGTATGCCTTTTTTTTTAGTAGGTGATTAGCATGCTAATTTTAATTAACCGAAGGAAAAGGTACAGAAGAATATTTACAAGGCTGTAATATTCAAAACAAAATAGGATAAAATATTTTAAAAGAAAAAAAAAATCATACACACAGAAACAACCCTGTACAAGTAAATTATTCTCTTTGTATACAGATGTAGTACTCTAAAATGGCAAGTAAATAGATTTACGAAGGCATGTAAGATTGGCTGAGGAATTCTTCTGTAACTTTGTTAGCAACAGAATTTCAAAATAGAAAACTAAAACTACATATATAAGACATTTAAAATACAATTCAACCGGTTGGGACAGGGATGTAATTAAGAGCAACAATCACCAGAAAATTGTATCTCTTCATCATCTCTAACCAGGAGTTATGTTAAATGATTAATCAAATTTAATTGATAGACAGTTGAGGATTATTTGGTAGGTAACTTAGGGTGTGCTCCAGACAAGTGGGACCGAAGGGAAGAGAAGGGAGAAACATTGGCGAAGAGGAGATTTAGCTGGACTTACGAGTTCATCATGCTCTAGAAGAGGCGAAATAGAGAGGGAGCAAAAAAAAAACGCTACACTGCGGAGGAACGTCCTATGTAGTTTTGGAAAAATCCTCCATTCTCAAATCGGAATGGAGATAACTAGATAAGGTGAAATCTGTCGATTCTCTTCTCTTTTTTTCTCATTAACAACAGTTTCCCTCATTTTTGTAGTGCACAGCTTTACCATCTGCCAAAATATTCTCCTTTTAATATCATTATCATAGAAAAAAAAATTAATTTACTATGACAAATCATGTGCTTAAAGCATTGACTAAGTCAACCTCTTAATTATTTGAAATATACTTTAAAGAATGAATAGAAGTTTCTCACTGGAAAAGGACCCGTCACCCGTGACATGTCAAAAAAAAGGAGAAGCAAAAAGCATGGGATTTGGAGATTAAAAATCTAGAATCAAGATTTAAGCAATTATTTTGTCTGTACTTCTGCTTTTCATTTTTCTTCATTTACTTATTGTTTAAAATCTCAAGAAGACTCTTACACCTTGTTTGGATGGAGAGTAGAGGAAGGGAATGAAAGTGAAGGATAGAAAGGAATGAAATAGAATAGAAAATAAGATTAAAATATTTAACCTCATTATGTTTGAACAGTTAATGAGAAAAAATAAATTTAATTTTTCTTTCTGTTTTATTTTTGTTTTGTTAATTAAAATTTAGAAGGTTAATGAAAAATTCGGTGACTGTTGTAGATTTGTGACAAAGAAACTTAGATGGAAATTATATAGCTAAAATATAGGGTTCAGTATTTGTGCCATTTCTTAAGCAAATATTTGCAACAAAATTTATTTTCATCCGTTACGTCTCAAATTGGAAGAAAAATTAATTGTATTAATTATAATTATGCAAGATTAAACCTTTAATGTCCTATACCTTTTATCTCTAACATAATTTTATCAACCAAACACAATTTTCAAAAAAATGAATTTCCTAATTATTCCTTATTTAATATCTGTAAATTGACAGTAATTATACCAAACGAATAAATGAATACAAAATCAAGTTAATGTACTAAATCCCGAATTAATGCCTCCACAGGTATTTAATAATACTTAAGAAACCCAATATACGTAAAAAGCTGAATATTCACTATTAAAAATTCAATTGAAAGCGCTGTTTTCACTGGATTTTAATGTCGTTTTCTAGAACAAAATATCTGTACCGACAAAAATGAACCACTAAGAAGAGGCGTACCAAAGCTAAAGCAATGCAAACGATCATAAAAAACTTATCCCTCTTAATCATCTTTAATCAGGAGTAATATTGAATTGTTTAGTCAAATTTTACTGTTGGAATAGTGAAAATAGCTGGAGACTATTTTCTACCTTAAGAGTATATAATATACTCCTTTTAATATCACTACCATTAAAACTTAAAAGTCTCTAATTTATGGTGACATATACCATGTGCTCAGATCATTGACTTGGTCAACATCTTGATTACATGTTTGTGCTTCAGAAGAAATCAGTTTATTTCAGGAAATTGACTTACGATATAAAAAATAAAGAAACGTTGTATTCCATTTTGTCAGTGTGTAATTGTCTTTGTTTCCTTTTTTGGTTATTCTATTGGAAAATTCTAGTGCTTGTTCTACAAGTTTTGAGTATTTTTGTTTTAACATTATTCTTTTCATGAAATATCATTTTCCTTTCATTTTCATTAACAGCAATATAATTGAAGTGAGACTATGGTAATATACATATTACAGATTGATACATGCTATAGTCGATTCGACCTATTAAACATGATATCTATATAAAAAAGTACTTGAAAATCAAATTTTATATCTTTTTTAGATTTTTTTTCTTTTACTATTTTTTTACTAGATAAAAAATCAATAGTTTCGAATGGTCCAGAAACTTTAATCAAGTGATTTTTTACTATTTTTTACCTATCTAACAAATAGTAAAAATTTAAAAATAAACTAAAATTTGATCTGCAAGTATAATTACATGAGGGCGAGGATTATGTTGAGCAGTTTAGATTAATTATTTAGATTTTAAAAACGAAAATATGAGTCCATTGATCGGGCCAGGGGAGGACCTAGTGTATTCCGGGGGGGGGGGGGGGGGGGGGGGGGGGCAGGCACCACCCCTGGATTTTGAGTTTTAGTGGAGATTTATCGGTTTCGACTGACGTTGCCCCCCTAGAAATATTTTTGCCTCCCTCTGAATGTTTAATTCGTAATTCGGGTTAAATTTATAGTTAAAATTAAAATAAATTTCTTGAAATATGATTGGTAATTATAATTATAAGTCAGAATATCATAAATTACAAGTCAGAGCATTATAAGGTATAAGTTAAAACATTAATTTTTTTTATCAAATACCCAATTAGTTAATGGGTTTAGATCCGATTCGATATTTTTTTTGCCCCCCCGATAAAAATCCTGGATTTG
The DNA here is from genome assembly GCA_964058825.1 of Carex arenaria. NCBI lineage: Eukaryota > Viridiplantae > Streptophyta > Magnoliopsida > Poales > Cyperaceae > Carex > Carex arenaria. The sequence goes on from CAXKVW010000159.1 coordinate 774,833, forward strand.
CCTCTGGATCGGGCCACTGTATAATATGCATGTTATCATAGCCTCACTCAATATCATAGATATTTACTGATTTCGTAGGAAATATTTACCAAATAACAAACTTAATTAGCAAAAACATATTGAAAACATGGCGAAAAAATTAGCTGTCATATACACGTACAGAATAATTAGGTGACCGTTTGGTTAAGAAAGTCAGGGACCCAAATATATAGTGCCTCTTGACCTGAAGTCAACGCACAAAGTCTTTTTTAAGTTTAGTTTATGCACGTAACCATTAATAAACTGGTGCCTTTAATTTATAATTTGCAATACATTTCTTTTTCTTTTTTTCAAAAAGGCATAGCCCATTTCCATTGATATGAAAATATAATTACATGTACCAAGAGTAGCATATCCTTTCTCAAAACACAAAATACCCGATTAAGATGGGTTAATAACAGAATTTGTAAGCAGAGTTAAGAGCGCATAGTAAACTAAACAGCCAAGCTTGAGATGTTGCTAATTTCCAAAAAACACCAAAGTAGCAAGAACTTTGCAATAGATTTCTATTGAGTACTTGTTACATAATGCATCAATGGAAAAAAAAAAAAAAAAACGGGCTCCGAGAGCTCAGAGGTTTCGCCTATCTTAGGTGATTTCTCTTTGAAAGAATAATTGATTTCATTGTGAAGAAGGCATCTATTATTAATTAATTAATTAATGGTAAATCCAGCATTGCAGGTTATTCTTTATTTATAAAAATTACTATTAAATAATAAAGGACAACAGAAGGAGTACCTGAGTTTTTATTTTAGATGGCATAGATGGGGATCCAAAGTGATTTCGTGACTTCAAGTAAATGTGCTCTTTATGTTTCCGTATGTTATTTAATAATATATTTTTATTATAAAAATTCCCAGCATTGCATGGTGCGATACAGACCCCTTGTGGTCCTCGGATGCTTATAGGAACTTTCTTGCGAATCTTAATAATTGATACAAATTGAAAAGCATCAATTCATTAAATGATTTGAAAGCATCACTAAACCATTTGCTAAGCATCAATTGATTAACTGATAAGTCCTTAATAACGTTCAAAAGCTATCTATCGGTTTTAGTTATTAATATTATATGACTTAAACTTTGACAGTAATTAGTTAAAATTTTGGAAAGAAACACATTAAGTGATGTAAATATATTTGAACTGATTTGTGTGGTTAATATTTTAAAGAGGAGGGTTCAAATACCTCCATTTTTTGTACCTCTATTTTTAAATACTTTAATAACTCAAAATTTAAAACTTAGAAGTCAAAATAAAACCGTTGGATATGATCTAAATCATTTTATCTATGCACGTTTAAAGAATTATGATATTCCAACTTTATTTTAATCGTCATCAAGAGCTTATAAAAATGTACTAATGTAGATAATTCAGAGACGTTGATTTTTCAACTTATTGATTCACATATAAACAAAATTAAAATGTGATAGTTTTTTATGAGAACATAGAAAAAATAACATAGATCACATCCAACGGTTTTATTTTGATTTTTAAGTTTTAGATTTTGAGGTATTAAAGTTTTTAAAAACAGAGGCACGATGGAGGCACAAAAAATGGAGTTATTTGAACCCTCCTCTATTTTAAATATTGTTTTGATTAAGTGCAAAAACAAATCACAACCGTATATCTGTTCATTGTATACAAAGTTAATTTATTTAAAAATTTCAAATCATTTGATAGTAACGGTTTTCTTTCTGTTCAAAAGTAATAAAAAAATATATTTACGACAATTTTAATTTATAGATCACATTGAAAAGCTCAGATCTAGAAAATTGAAACTTGAATGTGTGTGTGTGTGAAATCATTTGTGAATAATTTAGTTGGTATTATTCTCAAAATAAGCATCACTCCCTAGTGTAATTAGCCAAGTATCATGGTAAAACCATGCAAATACATACCTCAGCAAAATCATTGATTCAACACATGAAATCCTAAACGGTATATACACTAAAATTCGATTTTCTGAAACAAACTGGAAAATGAATAATTTACGATTCAGATTACACCGCAACAGTAAAATTACCTCGTGCCCCTTGACTGAAATAATTCAACCCTAGCTTTGGCCTCTGGCAATAAATTCTCAACCCTGGGATCTTGAGCCATGTTTGCCTGTTTGGAGGCCCAAAGAAGCACCGTAAGTACACCCGCTTGTGCCAATTCCTCGCTATCTGGCACATGTAATGCTACATAACACAACAGTATCAGTGCCTCAATCTGTATCTGATCTCCCAAATACACCAGCTGCACTAAATGTCGGGCCCCTTCTTCCTCTATAATTGCCTTGCAATGAGTTGCATGCAAGTGGTTTTCAGTACACGCGAATTTGGTAAGTGCAATTACTGCTTCTTTCGAAACTGGTGGTTCTCTATCATCAAGCAACTGCACAAGCGGGCCCACTATTCGGGTATCGCTTGCCTGAAAAGTACGGGAAAGACACCCTAGAGAAGTGATGCACGGCAACAACAATTCGTCATACACCCCGTTTCGCACAATGCGTAATAACTGTTCGACCACTGCCTTAGCAGCAGGTGAACTAGGTTTAAATGCTGACTGCCTTAAAGCAAGATTATGCTCAGCTACCTTGGATATCTCCATTACAGCCATAGCCGAGAAATACTGGACATCAATAGTTCCTTTCTCCAACAAAGTTGCAAAACATAGCAAAGCTCGTGACTCTGTGATGCTTTTACATATGCTGTCATTTCCTTTGGCAAGTAACCACAATGCTTTAGCTGCCATTGCTTTTAAATGCGCCTTCGTCTCAGCATCTTCTGACAAGCGGCCCCGTGTCACCCCAAAAGAGCCATTGTTCACTATTGCCGACTGCACTACTGAATGGATATGACTTTTCGGGGCATTCAATTTTGGCAACCCATTACTAGTACCATTATTGTTATTAATATTAATATTATTACTACCGGGAGTGAAATTTTGAGCATCAGTAGCACTTATACGTACACTCTTAGTATGTGCAAGAACGACAGAGTGCAGTGACAACGCCTTAGAAGGCACAGCCTGGACGGAATACTTGCTATGCTCTTGTATAGTCTCAAAAGCCACGTGGCCAACAAGCAGTCGAACCACATGGTTCTGTGCAAAGGAATCCTGGCAGACAGGATTCTTTTCGCATAGCTCGCCAATGGCCCATGCCACAGTGGCCTGCACCTTCATGGGTGGCTCCTTGAGAGATTTGGCCAGAGCAGAGCAGATGCCAGCCTGGACCAGGCATAAAACCGATTCCTCGTCACGTGCCAGAAAGCCCAAGGCACGAGCTGCAGCTTCGCGTCCTTCATCCCGGCCATCTTTGAGGAGGCGGAGGAGAGGGACCACGCCATCCTCCTCAATTATTTTCCTTGCAAAGTGGTCGTTGTCACGTGCCAAGGAGGCCAAGGTACCTGTGTTGAAATAACCGAACAGTCATGAATTAGATAGCTGCAGCTTGAAATCAAACATCCTAATTTTAACAGAAGTTCTGTTATAGTTAATAACACTTCAGTGCCAACCAAGAGGTGGGTTATTTAAAGGAACCTATATAGTACTACAATGCCAGCTAATCATGTACTTAACTATTTACCATTTGTAAATATATGGAAATTAGAGATAGCCTAATAAGGAAGCCCTATTTTTTAACTTACCAAAATGGCTTATTTAATGCAAAACACCAGTGGATAAAGTACAAAGTCCATTTCCTTTTAATTTATTTGCTGATACTCCTAGAAGCCTTAGAAATGGCAGAATCAGAAAATACAAGTCGGCGCACAGTCACACTGGTGCAGGTCCACAAAATAACTATTGGTTTACCTGACATGTAATATATTAAAAATAACATGACTACTTACTGGCAGAGTCAGCACGTGCTTCTGGCGATCCGGTGTGAAGCTTGGCAACATGATCCCATATCAAAAACAATATCGGTTCATTTTGGGCTATGTTTGGTAATCCGTGCAAATCTGATTCTCCATCTGGATCATTATCTGGAGAAGATATCCTAATCAGCCATGACACGTTCTGTATTGAACTGTCAAGCTGTGCTGCCACCCGCGGGAACGAACCAGCCGGTATGATGTTAACCAACCTGAGTAACAACATAAATAATATCTTAAAGTTTTACAGATGCGTTGGTTATGTAATGTGTACTGGGTTAACCATTTAAAAATGTGTTTGTATTATACTTATTAACTCTGTATTTAATTGTTAGTGGAATATTTTTTTTTAAACCTTGAAAAATTTGTGGTATTGATTGTTGAGTATAGAATCAGCACACAACTTATATTTTATATATTAAAATAAACAGCACAAAGCTCATGTGTCCAATTCAACACTAAAAGAACTACTTTTCATGCTAGCTGATATCTCTGTGCACTAGTGGCACACACTAGTATATAACCAATGATGCTATAAATCAACCAGAATTTCCAGGCTATTTACTGAAAATCCGTATCCTCCCAGGTATCTGACTGAGTACAATGAGCTCCAATGATTCGTGCCAGCCTAAAATTGATGACTCAGATCTCATTGTACTCAGTCAGGTATTGCCCTGGATCTGAATTCAAAATAAAACTCACAAATTGATAAACTCAACATCTGCCATGCACTATCTATCATAAGAGATTTTATCATGTTTTCACAATTTAATGCAATTGTATAGTTATGTACTGGGATACTATTTTAACAATGTCTATGTATAGTATTTTTAATTCTTCATATAGCAGCTAGTGATGCAACCAAGAAAGTACTTCGGTATTGTCAGTCAATAACAGATTAGCAATCTAATTTAGGTTGAAAATGTGCAATGAATTAATTCTACCCTCAACGATCAAATGTACAAGTTACTGGTACCCTTCAATATATGCTACTTCCAGGTATTACCCAAAAAATGCCTCTGTTTATTTATTCCCCTTACTAAATCTGAAAGTGTGATGACTATGTCATGTATGCCTTAATAGTAATACATCTAGAACTCTCCAAATTGAACATGCAACCCATGATTGACAAAAACAACTACCCAATACCACTGTTCAGCCATCAATAACATGATTTATACAAAACCTGAAAACCATAAGTACCTCCGCAAAATCCCACCATTGTCGCGGCATTTAGAAACCAATGACAGAGCCTTTGAGAGGGCTTGAGCTGTTTCTTCCGTCACACGTGCGGCGGGTCGTTCATACAATTCAGACCTAGCAGCTTGCCTCAGCAAAGAGGCTAGATGCTCGGCCTTGGTTTTGATATCGGTACACTCTGGCCGGTACGATTGGGCCGCGCCAGCAGCTTTCGCCACCTGGTCAGCCAGGTGGATCGGTTTTGCTAGCATTGATTTCACTGCCTCACTCATCCTTGCTTTCCTTTCCTTAAATTGGCTTCTTTCTTTCTCTCCCTTTCCTTTTCCTTAAAATTATGTTCCGATTGTGCGTGAATTGGATCAAACAGGTAGGTTCAACTCACTAAGTGTGAATCGAGAACTCTTAGACTACTAGTTTGCTGAGTTCAACCCAACGAGAGATCAGCCCAGCTCTTTCTAGGTTGCTGCACAAGCGAAATCGGATTTGATCGGAAACTTCTCCTACTTCTTTGGTGAAAGCATAATTAAATTAACAAGGTGTTGGGAGAAATTAGATGATAATTGGAGGGGATTTAAGAGAGATAAAATTATAATAACAGTACAGAATAGGAAGCAACAAGGCTTGAAGAACACAGCCAAGTACTGTTCTCGGTCTGGTCTGGTGGGTCGCTTGTGACTGCGTGTGTGTGCTTGAGAGTTGAGAGTTGAGAGTTGAGAGTTGAGAGAGAGAGAGAGATGTGTTTTTGCTTTTCTTAGAAAATTCCTAGTGGGCACTGGGGCAGTGAATTCATATCCAGTGCATTACCTGAAAAGGGAATCTTTTACAATTAGTGGATCCGGACCGTATTTTTTGCTTGGCATGAATCTCAAAGCCCAATAAAACTGTTCCCTATTTCCCCCGAATCTCAAATCAGTTGAGATTTAATCTCAAACCGTAAAGTAAGGCCCATCGTCTACGGTACCTGAGAGGATAGTGATCCGCAGGCAGTGGGAGTCTTGGTCAATTCTTTCCTAGCTGCACCTGGTTCACGTAGACTGATATTTTTTCTCTGCCAAAAAAGAGGAGTATTAAAAACTGATCATTTGGGGAAGTTTTTAAAAAACCATAAATAAAAAAAAAGTAAATTTAGAGAACCAACTTGATTGGTTTTTTAAAAGAAAAACCATATATAAGTACTGAATATGATATATCTCATTTACAATTTAAACGTTGCCGAATAGCCTATTCAGTACCACTCAATTTTACTCTTTATTTGACAACAATTATAAAAAAATAATGTGAAATTAGGTGGTACTGAATAGGCTATTCAGTATCATTTATATATAAATGAGAGGTGCCTATTTGGTGCTTGTGTTTTTTTTATCAAAAGAAAAAAAAACAATTAAGTAAGTTTCCAAAATTTACCTTTTCTATTTATGGGTTTAAAAAAAAAATTCTCATTTGAGCATATAAAATAACGAATTCATATGATATTTTATATTTTGAGTTCAAATCCAGTTCAATCTTCTAAGTTTAAAGAAATCTCATTTATTATACATTTAGACTGGATTAATCCGAATTATAATCGAACGGTAAATTAAGGCTTGAAAATAACGTCCTTGTTATCTTCTGAATTAGGATTTGCAACTCCACCTATTGTTCCGTTATTTTATATTTAAAGAAAGTATTGGTGTCAATAATGTCATCCTTTGAAATTATCATATGTTACCGTGAAAGAATATTATTTGACTTTACACTTCTACGTCACAATAAGCATTATTGAGTATTAACTGCTACGGTTCCCCACATAAGCATTTACACGAGAATAGGCAGCTCCGAAATTTTTATTAATACCATGTCAAAAAACTAAATAAACCAAATCGTCACTAAAATTGGAAAATTTCAAAAATACCAGGACCGTCAATATGCGCCTCTGCGGTCTCATTAATAGAGGCTCATATATTGAATTAGCAGACCCCAAAAAAATTAATGGGCTTTTGAGAGTTTGCCAATTCAATATGCGGACCTTCATTAATAGAGCTGCAGATTGAATTGGCGGTCCTGGTATTTTTGGAATTCTCCATATTTTATAGTTTTTTAGTTAATTTTTTTGGAATTATAGTATAAATAAAAATTTCGGTAGGCAGCTATTACATGACTCAGCTATTACCGACTGTTTATGAACCTTCACAATCACTCAACTTAATTTTATTAAGCTGATGGGACGACCTTGTTTTGTTTTCTTCTTTATTTGGATATTTATGAGGAAAAGGGTATAAAACATTAGTTTTCTTTATAGAAGGTTGCAGATTCGAGTTATGATATTAGCTAGTTAAAATATAAAAATTGACCAAGATAAAAGATCTGGCAAAAATTTAAGAGCCTGTTCAACCTACCAGCGGGAATGAGAATGAGCATAGGAACATGTCCAAAATAAACCGCATGTTACTGTTTATGTGGAAAAAAAAAATTCAGTTGACTAAATTTTTTTTTACCCACAGGAACAGTAACAATTCGGAGAGTCACCGAACAGGCCCTAAAGCTTTAAAAACTTTATCATCGGTTCCCTTTTGTGGAGCCCTCAATTTTTTTTTTTCTTTTCCATTTCCCTTCTTTTTGCATATAATGAAAAAAATGACAGGGTTTATAAGATTAATTATGATCAAGTAAAATATAAACAAAAATTTAATGTGAAAAAGATATAATAAAACTAACTCTGCATCTATCTATACTAATCATTTTTCTAGTACGATGTAGGGATTAATGCGGAAAGTCTAAATAACACCACGCTATAATTATTGGCAATTAATTAGTAAATTAATCAAATTAAATGTCAGTCATGAACGTTTATAAACTTAAATAGGACATTTAAGGTCAGAAATCAGTCGATTAATTTACAGTAGAAATATCAGGTGTCAACAACAATTTTTTTTACCCGAATTATTTAATTACGCCTATGATGATTTTTTTTAATTAATTTCATAATAAAATATCCAAAAGTATTAAGCATGAAAGCAAAAATAATGTAGTTTATATATATATATATATATATATATGGAGGTTGGCTAAGCTCAAAACTTTTGTTCCTAGTCTCAGGAACAAAAGATTCGGTTCTCCGATTTTCAAAGTTCAAACGGTCAATCCAAACCGACAGATGTTTAATCTATATTAAAATGTGCTTGGAGACCAAATTTTATATTTTTTGGAATTTTTTTACTATTTATTAAGATGGTTTGAAAATCGTTGTTTTTCAATGGTGTAGAATTTTAATAAAAACAATGATTTTCAAACCATCTTTAAATAGTAAAAAAATTCCAAAAAATATAAAATTTGGTCTCCAAGCACATTTTAATATAAATTAAATATCTGTGAGTTTGGATCTACCGTTTGGACTTTGAAAATTGGATAACCGAACCGTTTGTTCCTGAGACTAGAAACAAACGTTTTGAGCTTAACCAACCCCTCTCTCTCTATATATATATGCGCCAATGTTAAAGAAATATAGACATTAGATTATATTCCTCCATTTCAGTGTTATTTATTCTACTACTATAATTTCACTGGGATATTTTTTTTTAGCTCCCAGTAGTTTCCGGTATATCCATTTGTACTATAATAAAGTTTTGTCGTTGTTCATCTCAAATATCAAATCAAATTTCGAACAGCATTCTTTTATTACAAAATTATTTCTTTAGTTTTTAATTATATACATTTTTTTTTCTAATTTTTTTCTTATTTTAAATGATTAAAGTTCGAAAAAATAATTAAATGTGATTAAACATGACTACACACGACATAACTAATATGTCATAATCATTCTCATAATTATAATTGTACGACACAACATGTCACATAAAACTTGACATAATAATAGTACGACGTGGCTTATGACCTAAATCATGGCGACTAGTTATAATCAAGGTTCTAAATAGCAATTACAGCAGCATAGCGGGGAGACAAAAAAAAAAAAAACTATTGCGAATAGCGTAGCGATAGCGGAAGTTATCTTACATAGCGTTTTATTTCTTTTCAAAATTTATAGTCTATATTTCTTCTAATTATCAAAATGATCAATATTAGAGAATTGAGGTCACAACTAAATGACAACTAATTTAAGTCTATAGTTTTTTTAATCATATAAATAAGAAGAAGTAAAAGAAGAAGAAAAGGATCTAAAGGTAACATTTTTTAATAGTTCATACTTCATGGTATTACATATTACAATAGACGAAAAACAATTAATTTTACAAGTGAAATGAAGTTAGTATACTTATTTCAATATTTTATATATTATAATAATTAACATCAGCTTTTAATGAAACAAACAACAATAATTTTACAAGTGAATACTAGACGAAGAGCAAGCAAAAGAAAGAATTAATATTTGTATATTTTCTGATATAAAATGAGAGACTAAATCACAAAACCTCATGTAAATCGGAAACAAAAAGTCAATGTAGCATAGTGGTAGCAATAGCGCGTAGCGGAAATAGCGATCAACTATTACAACTATGGCGGTCGTAACTGAATTAACACACTTTTATCATATAGCTTGGCTTTTATAGTCCGAAAAAACTATAGTGCAGCTATAGCTTGCTATTTAGAACATAAATCAATAAAGCACATCATGAATTTATATCCTAAATTCCTAATAATACATATACAGACCAACAAACGATCGTCAAACCAGGCTGTTAATTGATTCCTGATCCAATTTCTGTTTAGAAGAATCTGGAACATAGAGCAGAAGGACTAGATCTGCAACAAGAGAAAGCAGCAAGCTAGCTAGCACAGGCGCAAGTGCCAACCTGGCAACCCATAACACGCACGAGATTATTAGGTTAATATGATTTAAGGACTTAAAAAATGAAAGTTTGGGAAATGACCATTAAATAAATGACTCGATACGTAACAACAAACAATTAACAACTTCTAGCTTGACAAATATATATATATATATTGGTTGATAGGAAAAACAAAGGACTTCAATTATTTAATTCGCATCAATTAATTGAACACTTGGCCTTCGGACAACTTTAATTGATGCTGTGCCAAGTTGCATCAGCATTTGTACCAAACTATTATTTCAAGCAGACCCTTTCATATGCTCTTTATACAACAAAATGATTTTTGTACTATTTACAACATAGTTTTCTTTCATATGCGATGTAGATTAATTTTTTTTTCTTCTAATTTAGATATTACCGTACATTCCAACAATCAGAATAAAACTTACCACATCAGATTAGCAATTAAAACGAAAACTGTGATGTAGATGCTCTTAGTCACCAGCATCATGTTTCCTCAGACCATTGAATTTGGATAGGATTTATTACATCAAGTTAGTTGTGGGGATTTGTCAACAAATCTCCGTCTTAATTTGATTGAGACATCTTCTGGGTAAATCCAATTTATGTGGAGTTTGGGTTTGATTTAACGCTGAACCCGGTTTAGCTGGATTTTAATTCTTTAATATTTTTTATATTATCTTGACCCAATGTCAAGTACTTTTGGTCTTTTACAATATATTTCTAAGGCAATCCAACGATATATTTTTCACGAGATACTTGCCTAATTGTTAAGATTTTCTCTTCTTTAAAAACCCACTTCCTATTAATTCAAAAGTGTGAATTCTATGCTGGAAATTTCCAACGCAGGTGTTCAGGTTGGATTGGGTTTTAATCTATTGAATTCGATTCCAGCTGGATTCGGACCGGCCCGGCCCGATTTCATCATTTTCTAAATCTGCAATAATCAAAATTTTCTGTTTAGGCCCAAAGGAGATATTTAACTTAATTTTTTCAAATGGGCTCAGATTTATACAGAAAATAATTTGTCTCATAGTTGACACACTTTTTGTCATCCACATAGCTGTGAGAGTCTGTGACCCAATCTGCAGTACTTTTATCTTGTTTAATAATTATTTATTTAGAACAGTATTGGGATGGATTAACAATGGATTAAGTTGAATTTTTTTTGACGATGTCAAAAAATTAATTTGCATTATTGAAATTCAGATTTAAAAACATGATCTACTTTATATTTATTTACATAACATATAGATAGAATTTTAATATTTTTAAAAAAAATGTCAAAATAACACTCAAATCATATAATTATATACAACAACCCTAGGATTTACAACATTACTACAAAATTTATCTTTCTTATGAGTACTTTTATTCCAATTTAAAAATATATAATCAAAATTGAACTGTTGTTGTTAATAGATCCTATAACTGGACAATATATCAGACAGAAACAACTTATATCCGTGCTAAATTTGTTGGGCATGATATGTCAATAGACAATAGGACGAACGGTATACCCAAAGACGGAGTCTGATTTTCGAATTTTGGAGATCAAACAAAAAAAATTCTATGAAAAATGAAATCAATTTGACAATATTAAATCATTTTACTCTAAATTATATATAAAATTATACATAAATACAAAAATGAGAATCAATTGACACCGTTCTCTCTTGCTCCCTCCGCCACTGGATATACTTTAGTGGAATGAGATTAAATGTCTTCAAAACTAAAAAGCATACAAGTCCTTGATTTTTGAATATTTTTTCGGGCAAGATATGTGATGCCATGGTATACTCAAAACGAAATGATCCTCGTAACCACCGGTTCTACCAAAACCAAGTAACCAACCCTCTTCTATGGTCGTTTCATCCAATTTGTTTTTCATCATCTCAGCTTCGATTGTGGTTGCAGTGTAAACAGGATGGTACTAATTGGAGATGTATTGGTTTCTGAAATTTTTTTGTTGTTCTGGGAAATTTTGATCTTCTGTTGACAGGGTATGTAGTTCATGGTGTAATGGGTTAACCGTTGAGAACTGACGGGAATATTGACAAATTAATTATTCGGGTTCAGTTCGGCAAGGTCAAAAATTCGTGATTCAGGAATAATTTGGATATAATTCGGAAATAATTTGGTATTATTCAGATTAGAGATCTCAGTCTTGTAAGGGAGACAAAACAAAAAAATAACCAAACAATAAAAATTATGGGAAAAATTCGGAAAAAAATCGGGAAAAATTCGTAAAATTCGGGAATAATTCATAAAATTCGTGAATTATTCGGTCAAAGTTCGGTCAACCGAATAATTCGGCGTTCGGTTCGGCATCATCAAAAAATCAAATAATTCGTGAATAATTCAAGAATTATTCGCGAATCTTGTACGGGTACAGAACTGATTCGAGTTTTCATAATTGTTAGACATAGTCCGTAGACAAGCCCACACTAGAGGAACGGGACGAATTCGCATCCTCTGCGATATCTCAAAATTTTAAGTGTTTTATAGAAAATCTTAACTGTTCCAATACGTTCTGCACGAATATCAAAGCACAAATAATATTGGTCCCTGCGTTATTCCCGAATAGACACCGTACACGTTGGTCACAAAAAAGTTGAGGTATCCCTGAGGATACACACTCGAACGGGACTCGTATTGGCAGGGTCCGGATCACCTAAAGTAACCCAATTTTTGGGTTTTAGATAGAGACCGTCCGATTTGAATCTGTCGTTCAAGATTGTCTCGGAATTCGTGTGCTCCATTTCCGGTTGGATTTTCTCAGATTCAAATCGGACGGTCCCGATCTAAAATCCAATTTTTGGGTTAATTCACTGGGTCTGCATTCTAACGGGTGAGCTGGCAAGTGCAGGTCGCATGGGCCCCACCAGTGATTCGTTCAATCAAGAAGTTATTGCGCCAAGATTTTGTGTAAAAGAGCAAATATAGTAAATTCACCTGTGGTATTAAACTTTGTTGTGTCCGTGTAGAAGAGCGAATATAGTTGATATTTTCTCTGATGTACGAAAGATAAATATGTTATATTCACATAAGAATTACAAGTCCAACGCTAAATATAACTTTTCATCAGTTTTTTTTTTTGCATAGACCCTATGAAGATTTATATTTTTGTAAACATATTGACAAGTGACAACTCAAATTATTTGAATGTGCACTTTTTCTACACATTTTATATTTGGTTAATTTTAATTTCATAATGTTCATCTAATTATTACAAGTAAATTAATATTGAATATTATTTATGTCCATATTTATATTTTTTTCCTATATTTTCTTTTTAGACCCGAGAAATTTAATGGTTTTGGATAACAAAAGGGAATTATTTCTGCGTGATCATTGTTCCATTACCAGCAATCAATAAATTCGTAAGATAAAGATATCGTATTTAGAGTAGGACTATGTGCTCCTAAGTTCACCCAACCTCTTGTGAACTTGACTCTAAAATATATCGAATCGACTTTAAAATGATGAATCCAAACCGTTGAAATCATTCTACCTAATGATTGATGTGTCTATATGTGAAAATTTTAAAGTTTCGAATTAATTTAATATAGAGTCAAGTGGTCAGAGGAGTCCAAAAAATGAATGCATTAAAATTAATTTATAAACCTTAAACTTTTGACCACTTGACTCTATATTAAATTAATTTGAAACTTTAAAATTTTCACATGTAGATGCATCACTCATTAGGTAGAAGGGTTTCAATGGTTTAGATTCATCGTTTAAAGTCGATTCGATATATTTTAGAGTCAAGTTCACGAGAGGTTTGGTAAACTTAGGAGCACCCTAGTTCTACTCATCGTATTTATGGTCTAATAGTAATTGAACTAATCAGTAAAGTACGTAAGAAATAAATGAAAAATGTGTCCACCTGTAGACTGTAGTATGCACAATGAAGATTTTTTTTTTTTCATATCACCCGTGTTTTTTTTAAGAAAAGGCCTAAGCTCAGTTTCATTTTACTGAAACAGAAATTGTAAAGTTAATTTACAAGATAATGGTTTAGTGTTAAATGAGAGATTAACAAATATCTCATCTCTCATTATCCTGATTTTTTTATCTATTAATTTTAAAAAAACCCACAAATTATGGATAAATCTAAAAATACCAAGGCTGCCAATTCAATATGCGGGGCTGTAGATTGAATTGGCAGCTCCCAAAAACTTAAAAATCCGTTGTAATATTCTAATATTTAGGTTTTTTGGAGAGAGGAGGGGGCTCCAATTCAATCGCTGCCCTGATATTTTTGAAATTCACCAATTTCAGTGGTGTTTTGGTTTATTTTATATTTTTGACACTGACTGCAGAATCATATATATACTGACTGCAAAATCATAGAAATTATATCCAAAACAGGCATATATATATATATATATATACACTGACACTAATCTATTCAAGTCAGTCTAAACTGCCCTATGACTGTGAGAGTAACATAGGTAGAACTACTACTTTATAATCTGTTTTCCTATGAGGTGTATTAATCCTTAGCCACTTTGTAGGACCCGTGTACAGCACCATCTCTAGATGTGTCATGTGTCATGTGTCCTGTGTCCTAGGATATGAATCCAGTGGCATCACATCATAGACCCTCTCTTGTGGGATCCAAATCTGAGTTTCCTCCTCAATAGAGAAAGAAATTTGTCATGACGTGACTAGTCACGTTATGTGTGTTGATTACGTGACATGACTCACGTGACGCATGACGTGACTACATTCTAGTGAAAATATACATCACGTCACGTCACGCGAACCAGTCACGTCACGTCACGGTATGAAACATAGAGTATCTAATTTTTTTTTTATATGTATAGAGTATTCAGATTTTTATTTTAGTGTAAGTTCAGTGATATTGGTACTCATGTAGTACTGATTTTTATCCTTAGTTTAGTCTAATGAATGTTTGTAATTTGAATATTTAAAGTAATGTCAGATGCAACATTTAAAAACAAATAACATTTACAACATTATTTACTTATATAAGAATTTTTTATATTTTTTTTCTAAATTTTGAACAATTTAAATTAAAATATAAAAAAATTGACATGACTAATTTACGTCACGATACATCACGTCACGTATGATCACAGCTTGACTACGCGTGACGTGACCATCTGCAACCATTTTGGTCACGTCACGTGAAAAAAAAAGTTGATCACGTCACGTCACGTCACGTGACCAAATCACGGCGTGTTTGTCACGTCATGTCACGGCGTGTCACGTATTTCCTTCTCTACTCCTCAACATGCTTTGCTCAACATAATGCAGTATGATACCAAAGACACAATGAGTAAGACTATATTTCTAACGGTTTAAGGTCCAGTATTATTAAAACACCTCGATCTCATTTTGATATTTCCACATAGTGTAACATGATGTAGTAAAAACTATAGAATGCATTCCTTTGTTGAAGTGCTAGAATAAAAGAAGAACTAGCATTTAATCTAGTGGCAAAAGCACAAAGATCATTAGTTCAAAACTCAGACGAGAGATTCTTTGTTATAATAATAAAAGGGAAATTTTGTTTTTTGCCACTCTAAAACTTGATATTTGTCAAAATGCCACTCAAAAAACAATATTTGTCAAAATGCCATCAAAACTCAATGTCTATTTTAATTTTGCCATTATCCCTCTCTAATCTTTCAAAATGCCCAAACTGCCCCTGTCAGATTTTTTTTTTTTTCGAATTTCAAATTTTTTGAAATTTAAATTTTTTTTGAAATTTAAATTTTTTTTGAAATTTTAAATTTTTTTGAAATTTCAAATTTTTTCGAATTTCAAAATTTTCGAATTTCAATTTTTTTTGGAAAATCAAATTTAATCAAATTTTTTTTGGGGAGTCCGAGCCGGAGGCTGCTACGAAAAAATTTGAAAATTTTGAAATTTTGAAGTTTGGAAAAATTTTAAATTCGAAAAAAATTTGAAATTCGAAAAATTTGATTTTCCAAAAAAATTTGAAATTTGAAAATTTTGAAATTCGAAAAATTTGAAATTTCAAAAAAATTTGAAATTCGAAAAAATTTGAAATTCGAAAAAAAAAAATATGACAGGGACAGTTTGGGCATTTTGAAAGATTAGAGAGGGATAATGGCAAAATTAAAATAGGCATTGAGTTTTGATGGCATTTTGACAAATATTGTTTTTTGAGTGGCATTTTGACAAATATCAAGTTTTAGAGTGGCAAAAAACAAATTTTCCCATAATAAAAGTATTAAATAGTTAGGTGACTTAATCTTCAACTTTACAAAACTTACCTAAATTTTCTTTATTTGTTCGTCAATCCTGATATAGCCTATATAATCCTTGGTTTTATAATACAATAAACATCATTTCTTCCGTTTAATTTTCATTGTACGATTGAAAAATAACAATATATAATAATTTTATTTCATCAGTCGTCATTAAAAATGAGTTTTTTAAATGACTTTATTTGTTTCAGGTTAAGAATGTATGTCAAAATTAATGTGCATGTATTACTTAATAATACTTTTTTTAAGTAAGAATTGGATGTCAAGTCATCTAATTATTTAATATCCACAAAAGATTATTGTTTTTGGGTTTCGCACATGCAGAGCAATGCATTTGCCACTAGACCAAATGCTAGTTCTCGTATTACTTAATAATATTGCAAAAGAAAGAAGCTAGCTACAAGAATGGGAGAGTATCCACGAGGGTAAATAGTGACTATCCATGAGGGTATACCGACAAAAATGTGTTTTTTATTAGCGACGGTAGCATCCGCGAGGGTATACCGACATAATCCATCAGGGATATATCCCCATTCTTGTAGCTGTTGATTTTTCAGAATAATTGTGGAAACCATGCTCATCAAGAGGGCTTGATGAACATAACTCTGGAATTTATTGGTTTCAAATAACGAATTCAAATTATTTAAACCGATATACTTCACAAATGATACATATATATGTAAAATTTTGAAAACTTTGAATTTATTTAGTATAAAATCAAGCAGTAAAAAAATAAAGATTTATAAGTTATTTTAATATATTTATCTTTTATTATTTTTAACCGATTGACTTTGTACTAAATGAATTCGAAAGTTCTAAAATTTTGCATGTACACACATTATTCGCAAATTAAATCTGTTTGAACAAAAAATCAATTTGATAATATTAAAGCTACGGACATTAAGTCTTCTAAATATTTTCCAGGACATGCATGATGAGCAACACGCCAGCTATACTCCACTTTTTCATGCTAATAATATGGTCATGCCAGCACATAATTTTAATTTATAAGCACAATGTTCCCTTTGATATAACCGATAGTGTGCATTTTATTTTATCCTATATAAAATTATCTTTAAAAATATAAGCATATTTTTTTAAACGACATATTGTTACATATATCGACGAGCTTTCCAAGATAGAAATTGCCAATGTATGGCAATCAGCTGTTAAATTTTTTTTTGTTTGCCCAAATGTTCGTAGGCGATCATCTGTTACTTGGTAATTTCTAATTTGCAAATAAATTTTGTATAATTTTTTTTTCCCACTTTCGTACTTGTAGATTTTTTTTATAAAAATTAAATTAAGCATCGTCCTATTTCCATAAAAATAACATACTATTAAAAAAGGAAAATAGTTGGTATACTCATTGAAATATTCTAAAGTGCTTATTTTTCTATCAAAATGCTCAAATTCCTTAACTCTCCATTTTAAGTTAATATATTTTCCTATTTTTTCATCAAAACACTCAAATTTCTTATTCCGTTATGCCCCTATATTAAATTAAAATATTTTCTTATTCCTCTATCAAAACACTCAAATTTCTGATTTTCTCATTTAAAATTTAAATAATTTTCCATTTTCCCTTATTTTTTATTAAATCATTTAGTTCTATTTAATTATCATGTATTTATTAACGACTGTTGATATTTTAGAAGTTAATGGTTTACAATTGTTAGTACAAATTTGTTTATGGATATGCAATGCTTGAGACTAATAACAATCTAAAATTTGAGTTGTTTGTCAAAACTTGAAATTTATATATGCAAGGATTGAGACAATTTTTTTGTTTGTACATAATATTTTTGTTTTATGGTTAATGGAAAATAACACACACTAGGATATTTAATGAGAAGGCTTATAAGTTATAATAACATCATCAGAAAAGGAAAAATGGTATAAGGTGTGAAAGCATCAACAAAGCATAGAACTAAGTTAGAAGTCTGAAAAGGTTATCTTGATAATATAATCAAGTAACAATATTTAATTAGTACAAATAATAGAGAAAGTATATGGTAATGTAATGCAAGTTTTGCAGTGAAATTAATGCAATGCAATTAAGCCGGTTTTTTAGTTGCATGGAGATTAATGTGCTACACTTTTGAGTCAGCGATGTGGTTTCAAGTCTCCATCACATTGGCTGTTCAATGAATATGCATATCATATTATCATGTCAATCAGTGATCAACACCTCGCAATTAATTTATATATAATGCTCAATTTTAAGAATATGACATAATATCGATCCTTGATAAATTTAACTTGTGCAAATATTTTTATATTTGATTATCATATTTTGCAGTTTTCAATATCAATTTCAAATTAACAATAATGTCTTAGATCAATATATTTTGCTATTTTTATGTATAAATAAAATTCTTTATCAAATTTAATTACTGATTATAAGTTTATATCTTTTCTATAAAAAATAAAGTAAAGCATAAAAAATAGCCAATAACTCATTTATTATGAATATTTAATCAAGTGTCAACATTTAAAACAAACATTGATAACTTCCCATAAATTTAAAACTCATAAAGCATATATATTTTAAAAATTATAGAAAAAAAAGTAAGGGTGTGTGTGTATTCGGATCATTTCATAATAAAAGTTTGAATACTAATTAATAATTAATTGTCGGGAGGATGCATAAATATTGCCACTGTTAGCTTTTTAAGGTTTTTAAAACCGGGCATGTGCTGGGAGTTTTCAATAGTTAATATTAAAAATTAATATCACAACAGTTTTCTAGGATCCATATATTTCCTAGCTTAGCATTATTCATGCTTTCTTTAGCTGGGAAAATGACCATACGCAACTGCAACAACCGAAAGGAAGCCACAAATTAAGAGAACGAATCTGACATCCTCATATCAATCCGGTGTAGAAGTTGTATGATTAGTAATTTGTGAATGATTCAAGCGACCATTATGTATGCAGTGTCATAAGTAGAGGTGCAACCGGATCAGATAGTAGTAAAATTATATCTGTATCCGTTTTTATTTTTCAGATACGGATACGAATTGGATATTAGACTGATATGTATGGATACAGATCGGATATTATATATCCGTGTATATATATATATTAATATTTTCATCATATATATTAAAACTATATGATATATATTAATTATAAAATTCAAAACTATATCCATATCCTTATCCGCACATATATTCGAATATCCGTTTCTAATTTTTGGATCCAGATCTAGATACGGTCGGATATTGTATCCGTTTGCACCCTTAGCCACAGGAGACTCAAAAGGGGTGTCTGTCATTTTAATTAATTAATTAATGTTCCATTATGAAAGTAAAACCCCGTTAGATGTTCGTTGAATATGAAAATATTGCATCTTTCTTGCCATTCTTGGTTTAAGTTAACTGAGCCTTAACTACTACTTTTTTTAAGCACCAAACAGAGACAGCATTTAACCATCCAACTTATCTAAAAAATTATACTTATAATTTTAAAAAAAAAAAAAACGAAGTTTCCCCCAAAAACCAGAACCTACTTGATCATACACTAGTGAACCAATCGTATAAAATTTTGTAGTACTATAATATTTTCTTACAAAAAATGGAGGTTAATTTTATAGTACCATATGATATTTTACTCTAAATTATATAAAAAAATTATACATAAATATAAAAAAATTAAAAAATGGAGATTCATTGACCCCATTATATTAAAGAAACTTATATTGAAACTTATACTGCATCAATAAGAGAAACTTATATTGAAGTTCACTACTAAAAAAAATCAGAAGTCTGAAAAGAATTAACAAATCAAATAAATAGCAATGAATAACATTGTGCGTTTTTTATATGTTCATACCTCTTCCTTATTTGGATATCATCATTAACGCAAAATTAAGCGTGGCTAACTTATACACCAAACCATTATATTAATTAATGTTTCTTTAATTTCTTTACTCGAAACCCACTTAAATTTTCTCTAAGGGCTTGTTCGGCTGTTGAGGTTTTAGTGGGAATTGATGAGTTTTCGGATTAATTCTCACTTTTTTTCCTAGACCCGTTCGGATGTTCTGTATTTTCCCTACATGTACCCATTGCTGTTCCCATTTAATTCCCAAGACAGTGTAAAATTATGGGAAAATGTACGCGGACTCAGATCAAATATTTTTTTTCCCACAGCAGCTTATCACTCTCTCTCCTCTATATTATATAGTTAAATTTGAATGAAGCCCACACCAAAGTAAAAGATATAGTAGCTCCATCTACGAGTTATATATAAAGAACTCCAACAGCTTTAAATTTTCCTTGTGGGACTAATTATACTCTGCAATCCGGACTGCACTCGTCCCTTTTTCTTTTATGATTTTATTTACTTTATTTTTTTCTTCTATTCACATGATAGAGAATGAGGCCTACAAGCACACCACGTGGGCCTCTGTTTTTTTTTTTTAGTTTGAATTTTTTTTAACATGAACCTTAAAATTATAATATTATATTGATCTATTTTTTAAGTTTGAATTTTTGTAACTTGAACCTTTAAATTTATAAATATTATATTTATCTGTTTTTTTTAAGTTTGAATTTTTGTATCTTGAACCTTTAAATTTATAAATATTATTTTTAAATCTAAAATAATTTTTATATATTATTAAATTTACCTAATGTTATAATTTACAACAAAAAAAATTAACAACTTATTCAAATATTAAATTTACAACACAATATTGGACTAATGAAATATATAATAATTTTTAAATAGATATACATGTGTTTTCAAATAATTCAAGGTTTCCCACGATTAATCCCACAATACAACCGAACACTCATTTTAACAAATTCCCATAATTATTCCTATACGTACCCCTATCCGTGGGTTCCCACTCTTTTAAAAGTGGATTTCCATTCCCGTCAAATCCCATCCCGTGTAATCCCGTGACAACCGAACAGGTCCTAAAGAAAAAGGGTCCCTCTAGGCTCTAGCCTTGGGGTGTGTGTGTGTGTGCATGCATTGATGAGCACGAACCACTAAATGAATGAGCGACTGCCAGGTAAGCCCCCATATAGCTACAAAAAGCTACAGTTGGATGATTGATTGGTGGTTTCTTATCAACAGATAACCATATGTTATTAACTCACCTTCTAAATATCTCCTAAAAACCTTGACACTCACATTAAAATGCTCACTTAATTCTTTATTGTATTTTTGTGTCGACCCACATTTATTTATCTCAGTTAATTAGACACATTTGTTGACAATTATCATGTAGCTTTGATCAAGTTAAAACGTGTTTTGATAATTGTCAGAGTTATCTTGATCTTTCACATTCATTATCAAGCCATATAAAATACACATTTGATTATTGCTCAATACCCATTAAAATATTGTATTAATACAGTTAGAACATTTAGCTAAGTGCCTTGCCATTTAGGGCAGGCATAGACTAAATAAGCTTGTGCATATTTTTATTATAGTAATGCAAGTGCTTATCAATTTTCTTTTTAGAAAAAAAAATGCCAATAAAAATAGTTGGCAATTGTGTAGGTATGAAAAATTGAGGGTACTTATGATATTTCTAATTAAACAGGCAGATATTTATTGTTTTTTATTTTTTTTGAAAACTTGGTAGGGATAGATATTTATTGCGATATCCCTGAATTGTACAAGATCGTTTTGGCAATCTTTGTGATAGAATTGTCGGTAGTAGTGGATCTTTCAAGTACTAAGGTTCAGGTCCAGTCTTTTGCACGGATACATATATACCTATTGCCTCTAGTTAAAACATTTACCATTAGCCTAAGGGCATTTTTCCGCAAAAATATATAGTAGCCATTTACCATCTGGGAACAGATCTCCAAACCATTTTTTTTCAGAAAACTCCATGCGTTTTTAGTAACTAAATTTTACACTGGTTAATTCGTCAATATATATATATATAATAGAGAGAGAGAGAGAGAGATGGGTTGGCTAATATCAAACAGTCGATTCAAACTGTTCAATATTCAATCTATAATAAAATGTGATTGGAGACAAAATTTTACATATTTTTATTTTTTTACTATTTAATAAGCTAGTTTTAAAATTGTTGTTTTCAATGATTTATATTATTTTCACTGTTTATTATAATCAGCGATTTTAAAACTGGTTTAATAAATAGTAAAAAAATTCCAAACAATATAAAATTTGGTCTCCAAGCACATTTTAATATATATATATCACATCTAACCATTTGGATCGATCATTTGTACTTTGAAAAGTGAAAAACTAATTGATTGCACCACAACTCCGGAATTATGATGAATTTACTTGATGAAATATTTGATTTGAATTGAATATTTTTGCTTAGTATAACCATCAATAATATATTAAATTATATTAATTTTCCATAAAATAATTTTGTATGATGAAAGAGATCACCAGTTTCAAAAGCACAGTACACTTACACCTCGTTGAACATAATCCTCAGAGTTAAAAAAAACATATTAATATCATGATGATTGCAGCCAATATTATTTTGAGGTTGTACAATATGTTGCATACATTGATCATCTGGGAACAATCTCCAAGTTAAGCAGCTTTCTTTCCATGCAAGTCCTAATTAAGTTAGTGATTTCCTGTGTGGGGAAATTGATGATGCTTCTTTTGTATCTGTTCGGCATTTGTAACTGTTTTTGCACAAGAAAATAATTATATATTTTTATAGACTCTTCCCTACTTCAGATGATAGAAACCTTTTTTTTCATAAGGCACCTAGTTAGATATATAAACATGTACTATTGAGACAACGCCAAAAACCAGCATACGTGTCTATTTTTTAAAGTTTGCATATATTAATGAAAAGTGTCTATATCGTATTAATTAATTGGAAGAAAAATTAGGTGGTGCCAAAATAACCATATGGTATAAAATATGGGATATTATTTATTGATAATTGAAACATATGCTGCTTAGAAGTTACGGCAGAGATGGGCCACACAGTTCAAAATCAGACGGTGCCGATCTGATTAAAAATTCTGATAGTATCCAATATTATTTGGACCGTTTATTTTTGATCGGATGATCAGCTTACAGCTACAAGGCATTCACGCTGCATCCCCTTAATGTGCTATACTGGTTTATGGTTGTTGTAACATGGTACAGTTATGGCACTACTTGCATTATGCCATCCAATTTAAATACCACGTCCGTTAAAATACCGAAATTTTTATTTATACCATATTAATAAAATTAATATACCAAATAACTGTTACAGAAAATTAGCATTTCTACCACATCCGCCAAATGAAATGGCGGACACAAAAGGGCGTATCCGCCATTTTATTTGGTGGATATAGAAGCTTGCTGTGATGAAGTATTACTAATTTTTTCATGTATATGATATGTGTCTGCCAAATGAAATGACAGACATGTCCTTTTGTGTCTGCCGCATTTCATTTGGCGGAGATGGTATTTTTGCTAATCTAGTAATAGTGGTCATTTGGTTTATTAATCTTATTAATATGGTATAAATAAAAATTTCGGGTTAAAATAATATCCTTCTTAACAGCGTGATTGATCTGACGCATTCAATTTAAATCGGACGGTTTTCATCACATGACATAGTAGGCAGTAGCAAACTACATATGGTAACCCGGTTGCCAAAAAAAATTGAAGACCCATGGACCAATTAAATGCTTTAAACCATAAAGGCGGCGCCTATATCATTTGTCTCTGCTATTCTTTCTCAGTGAACCTCCATGTGAGCCCTTAAACACCACTGTACCACCACTGCACTAGCATGCCATCAGTACTAGTATACTACTATATAAACTAACCCATGCAATCAGTATCTCTTCATCTCAGTACTCCTTCCTATTCTAGTTTCTTGCTTCATTAATTAAGCTGCTTTGATGGGGACACAGAGGCTGAAACAAAGCCTATTATTTGGGCTTTGTTTGGTGGCATTGGCTTTTGGAATCGTGAGGGCCGAAAAGACCGTGACGGTGGTCGGCTCAACCGAATGTGTGGATTGCGCTGAGAAGAACATCAAAGTTGAACAAGCTTTCAAAGGTAGATATAGTTAATTTCTCATGCACAAGCATAGGTCTGACAAGAATAAACATGAGCTCAGACTTTTTTTTCATTAAAAAAAAAAGGAGATCAAATAATGGATGATAGATGTTGATTTTCTGCTGCATGTTAACGTAGGTTGACGCCTTTTATCTATATGTACCCTTGATAAACAATAAAAATTTAAGAATAATAATTTATCTCTTGAGTCTTGATCTCTTCATTTGTTAAAAAGGAATGTCAAGTGTAATCCACTTTTGAAAGAATTAATTTGTACATGTACCCATTGTATGTGAAATGCATATATATATATATATATATCTCTCTCTCCTTTACGCCTGAATTTTTTAAACTTTGATTCTCACATTATAAATTTCAACTCTCATGATCACTTATAAATCCAACCATAATTATATGTTTCCTATTAATTAATTAATAATGTAGGTCTTAGAGTTGCAATCAAGTGCAAATCAGCCACCGGCCAATATGAGACCAAGGGAGTGAGCCAGCTTGATAAATCTGGCAACTTTCACGTAAACCTTCCCATCGACCTCCTCCACGAAGAATCCGAAGGCATCGCTACTCTCAAACCGGCATGCCTAGCGGAGCTAAGAGACCAATCCAACAAGCCATGTCCCAAACCCGACCCGTTAACCATAACTTTAGCATCAAAAGAGAAAGACCAGCACACATTCACTGTGGGTCAAGATGGAAAATTGCAAATCCTCTCCAGCATTTGCAATTCTGCCACATTCTGGCCACCTAAGTGGGACCCATTCCACAAGAAATCTTTCTTTTCCCATCCTATTTTTAAGAAGCATTATCCAGTACCTGTTTACACACCACCTGTACCAGAGTATAAGCCACCTACACCTGTACCAGAGTATAAGCCTCCTACAACACCATACCAGCCACCAGTCCCAGTTTACAAGTCCCCACAACCTGGTTACCAGACTCCAGTACCAGTGTACAAACCTACACCAACACCGGTACCGGTATACAAACCAACACCACCAGTTCCAGTGTACCAACCTAAACCAACTCCAGAGCCAGTGTACAAGCATCCATGGTTCCATCCTATTTACAAGAAGCCACATCCATGGACAAAGTATTTCCACAAGAAGCAACATCCTTGGGCGAAGTATTTCCACAAGAAGCCATTTTTCCCTCCTGCTGATAATAAGAACTAAATCGGGGTTATGCAAAAAATGCAATTAAATGTGTTCTTTAGACTATTTAAAATAATGCATGGAATTGCAGATTTGATAACTAATTGCTTTTGAAGGGTCCTACTTAATGGCTTCTATTATGGACTGTTGTGCAGTTGAAGGTATTAAACTATTAATACTTATTAGTGGGATAAGGTTTTTATATATATAGATCATTGTGTATTTGGGCTTGTTGTATACTGCAATTTGTATTTGTAATTTTAATATGTGGTTCATCTATTTTGAAGTTGAGTTCAAAACAAACATAGATAATTTGTTGGATTCTGGAAAAGAGCAATATTGAATATATATAATTTCTGCCAATACTGGACGTTTAAAATATAGCAAACAAATCCATCAGATGCAGCCTTAAAAAAAATTTTGATGAAAGCAATTTTTTTATTTATCTTGTGAATAATAAATATTACAACTAAAATTGAAAGGTACTGGCATTAACAGAGCATGTTGCCCTTTATCAAATTTTGTCGAAGACTTGGCATGTACAGCTGAATATCAACCTTTTAGTTCAAGGACAGTACAAGAATTAGGGATCCGTATCCTCTGTATTACTATAGAGGATGAAATTCACATTCTCTCTCAGAATCTTTTACAATTATTAAATCTGGACCATTCATTTTAACTTGGCACAAATCTCAAAGCTTAATAATACTGCCTCCTATTCCTCCCGAATCTTAAACCGGCTGAGATTTAATCTGAAACCATAAAGTGAGGCTCATCCTTTGTAGTAATAGAGAGGATACGGGTCCATAGAGGATGGGCCTCACTTTACTGTTTGAGATTAAATCTCAGTTTGAGATTCGGAAGAAACAGGAGCAGTATTATTGGTCTTTGAGATTTGTGCCAAGTTAAAATGAATAGTCTTGATTCACTAATTGTAAAAGATTCTCTTGTGCAGTAAGAGAGGATGTGAAATTGTGAATTCGAAGAATTAGAGAGTACAAAATAGAGACGAAGAAACCAATAAGCATTCCCTGAAGTAAATATTGTAGCCAATTGTAAAGGAATATAATTCGAAGTTATGAGGTTCTCGGAAGTATTTGAAGTTTTGAGATATTTACGGCACTACCACAAACTTCACACCGAATGCATTAACTTTTTCAGCTTTAACGTTTAAAAGTTTCTCGAAGCAGGGGCGAACCTAGTAAGTGCGGACACGTGAGCAGAACCAATGAGGACACGTGCCTGAATCTAATAGGCATTGAAAGCTTAAAAAATAGTAAAACTAATTATACTAGTTTGCCTAATTATAGAGAGGGGCTACCATGCTTTGCAAATTAAAATGGTCTTTTAATTCACGTTTTAAGCCATTGGATCTGCTTTAAGATTCGTGTCAATAGCTAGTTTGATGCATTTTTAATTTTCAGAGATGCCTTGCACTAGACAAAAGCAGTATAAAGAAACCAGCGCAGCACGGATTTTGAAAACTTAAATATTGAGCCACTGCATGGATGACCTCTATGCTACGCATAGCATCCTAGCCAACTCCTACACACACACACACACAGTGAACTAGGGTGTTCCTAGTTCACTGAGTCTCTCTGTGAACTCAACTTTAAAATATATCGAATTGGTTTCTAACGACGAATTCCAACCAATAAAATCCTTCCATCTTACGAGTGATGTGTCTATATGTAAAAATTTTAAAGTTTTGAATTAATTTAATATAAAATCAAGTGGTCAAAATTAGAAAGTTTATAAATTAATTTTGATGTATTCATTTTTTGGACGTCTTTTGACCACTTGATTCTATACAAAATTAATTTAAATTCTCAAATTTTCGTATGTAGATGCATCACTCGTAAGGTAGAAGGATTTTGATGGTTTGGATTCATTTGACGCCAATCCGATAGGTTTTAGAATTGTGTTCACAAAGGGGCTTGGTGAACTAAGGAATACCTTAGTTCGACTATATATATATAGAGAGAGAGAGAGAGGAGGAGGAGGATCCACTTACACCATTTTTTATAATACCGGATTACACCTTACATTTTTAAAGTTTTCAAAGTCCAAATAGTCGATCCAAACCGTTCAATATGATCTCCATATTAAATGTGATTGGAGACCAAACTGTGTTTGATGGGTTCCATAGCCGTCCGATCCGCTTTAAGATCTGTGCGCAGCTCTTAATTAATATCCATGCATGTCCACTTAAATATCCGTGTGTATGGATCTTAAAGTGGATCGGATGGCTACGAAACCCATCGGATGCAAATTTGAGTCTGATGGGCCTAAACTGCTCTCTGCTTATAAACCTACTTTTAGGTTCAACGAGCTCCATGACTGTCTGATCCATCTTAAGATCTGTGTGCACGAAAATTGAAGCAGATACATACGAAATTTAAAATATTGTGCACGAATTTTAAAGCATATTGAACGGTGATTGAGCCTGTCAAACCAAAGTAGGTCTGATGAGCATCAGACCTACTCTCAAGTCTCTTATCAGATGCAGCTTGGGATAGTAGCAATTAGTAGCTAACCTTAAAGAAGGGGCTGAAAGTACTAGTTTTTGAGTTGTAATGCGCATAAAATCAACTCATAAAAAATAGGTGGTCCTTTAAACATCTTCGTATGGCATTTTCCTCTATCAAGAGCACCTTGGGCATTTCTTCTGATTTGAGCTTGTCCTGACGTATACAAATGGTATTATGCACTAGCTATAAATTGTAACTCAGCACATTAGGGGGTTCTATTGTCAATTATTTTCTTATTAGGTTTAAAAATGAGTTGATCGATGATCGATCACACACGCGCGCACACACACAAATTAAGAAATTTAGATTCTTGGTTCCGTAAACAAGATCAAATGTTGTTTACCATACTTAGTAAATGTTCATCAAGAAGAACACCCATTTTTCATTTAGTTACACTCGATATGAAATGTATTCGTAATTAATTTCAGCAAAAGGCTCATGTCGGAACCAATTTTCTATTAAGGAACTAAACATGGCCAGTTTGGGTTCGGGATCGATGGCACAATTTTACGTGCATGTTAGCCAGCAATATCATCTTGTGTTCGCAACCAAATGATGTACTTAAACCTGTTCTCTATTATTGGATCAGTGATGCATTAAAACCAATTTAGTAATTAACGTCAAACAGAAGCAAAAAATTGAAAACGAAACGGTCGGTGTTCTCGTTCAGCTTGAGGAAATTAGCCGCTTATTAACCATGCAAAAAAAAATTAATTGTAAAAGTAAATTTATTGTATATGAGAGATTCTACATACAAAAAAAATTTAATTTTTTTAGAAAATTAGTTTAAATTGTACCAGCCGAACCTACTAACTGAGAGACCATAATGGTTCAGAAAATTGTACCGGATCCCACACTATCTCAGTGGAAGATGCCGGTCGAGGCCGAGCCTACTGACTGGGAGACCACACATGCAGGGGCGGAACTAGAAAATTTTAATAGAGGTGGCTGAAAATTAAAATACACAATTGTAGTGAGTAGAATTTGAACCTAAGATCTCTCAACTATAAAATAGAGCTTTAACCACTAGGCTATAACTAAACATTTGTTATTTATTGAGGGTGGCTAGACTATATAAAAAGTTTCAAAAAAGTAAAATTCAATTAAATTTGTATATGTATAATTAAAATTTTGAAATTATAGGGGTGGCTTAGTCATCTTTACTCATACTTAAGATCCGCTCCTGCACACATGCATATCAGGCTCAGCAGGAGGAGTTTTAATTGGAGAGCTCAGTATCATCCACCTCCTAGGCCTCACGACCGTGAAGCATGATCTTCAAGCAGGCAACCGCCTTTGGGTCGCATACGGTCAACGACGACGATTACGGTACTGCTCCTCCTCATGTCAAGCATCAACGTCAACATGTTTCCTCATGAAAATTCAGACCTACTGATTATCCTTAGGGTTTATTTATTTTATTTTGTATGTTTTCTTGGATAAATCTAACAGTCAATTCAGAAGCATACACATGCACAACCAAAGGGGATAGTTGTCCCTCCCTGGATTGTGAAATTCAGTGGAAAAAAAAATATGGGCCTTGTACCACTTTGTCCCTCCCTGAAAATTGTTTTGCCCCTCTCTGGAACGGAAAAGCCAATCAAACTAGTCCAAAAGCACTATTAGTGAGAAACTTTGTTGTTTTTTTTTTTAATTTATGGATCCGGACAAACTTTGTTATTTTTTAATATGTAAAATTATATTATTTTGTTGTTTTTTATTATGTAAGACTATACTATTTTTATTGTTTCTTATTATGTTGAATGTTTTTTTTATCCAGTATACGATTAGTTAATAGATTTGAATCCAATAAACTATTTTAATCTGATATTTGTCCCTTCCTGATAGAAATCCAGCGTCCACCCCCCTGAGTTAATTAGTTTTAAATTTAGAGTTTATTTATTTTATTTTGGATATCGTACTGTTGATGTTGGTCCAGCATGTTACTATATTTTATTCAATCTTCTACGTCTGTCTTCTATTTAATTTAATTGTCTGATAATTAAAATCGTGAACGAAAACAACTTAAATTAAAATCGTCAACAATTCAAACAATGTAAACAACAAAAACCATTGGCTGAATGCACACACAAAAATCATTTTTCGCTGGATTATTCAACGAAATTGGAATTTAATTTCGCTGGATTATTTATCAAAGCTAGCTAGCCATACATCATGCCGGATAATCCAGCAAAAAAAAAAATGGTATATTTTAAAATATATGACTTTTCATGTTATGTTTTTTTAATTCATATTATTTTAATGTTATGAATAAAAGTTTCAGTAAACTGTCCATCAACGGTAGGTGTATGTTTATAACGGGCCTAACATTGTACTAACAAAGATGTTGTTCTTATAAATTTTTAATTATTTTTAATTAATATTTTTCTAATTATTGTACCCATCTAGTTAGGTACGAAAAGTGTGATTGTGTGGTTGTCACATGAATCAGAATTCACCCATTTTTTTGTTTATTACTTTCATATATATCGACATATATAGAGCTAGTTGTTAATCTATGGAAAAAAAAAATTAAGAAATAATTAAATTCTTTTACTTTGTATACGATATAATGTTACAAAAATCAAGCACTATGTCATTAACGAACATATTGTTTTTAACATTTACTAGTTATTGTATATTTATGAATATCATGATTTGGTCCGTAATACGAATCAATATTTTTATTTTAAAAATTCTATCGGTCGATCCGAAACGTTCAACATAATTTTCATATGAATATGTACTTGCATAAGGAATTTTAAATTATTTAGAATATTTTTATTATTTTTTAAGATAGGTAGAAAATCATTGTTTTTGGATGGTCTAGAATTTTCACATCAAGTGATTATTTAAGGTAAACAAATTCTAAAAAATATTAAATTCGGTCTGCAAGTACATATTTACATGAGGATTATATTGAACAGTTCAGATCGACCGTTAGAATTTTTTTTTTTTGAAAAACGACCGTTAGAATTTTGAAAGCAAAAATATTGATCCGTATTATGAACCAACCCGTGATAAGCATAGTAGCATAGACTCACTATTACTGCGTGGTTGTATATATGGATCTCACATTTCCTTCTGAGAAGCCATTTTAGCAGCAATTTAGTATATTGGTCTCTGCTGTCAATTCATTTTTCAGGTTGTCAAAACATTACTCATTGTTTGTATCACGCATTCAATTCAAATCGGACGGTTTTCATGACATGACATATATAGTAGCTGGCAAACTATATACGGTAACAAATTAACACACGTACGGACCCGGTTGCTAAAAAAAATTAAGTACCCAAATTATGCAACAATTAAATGTTTTAAGCCATAAAGGCGGCGCCTATCATTTGTCTCTACTAATCATTCTCAGTGCACCACCTTGTAAGCGGTGAGCCCTTAAACACCCCACTGTACCACCGCTGCACTATCATGCCATGCATCACTACTATATAAACTCATCCATTCATTCAGTATCTCTTCATCTTAGTGCTCCTTCCTATTCTAGTATCTTGCTTCTTTAATTAATTAAGCTGCTTTGATGGGGACTCGGGGGCGGAAACAAAGCCTTTTATTTGGGCTTTGTTTGGTGACATTGGCTTTTGGAATCGTTAGGGCCGAAAAGACCGTGACGGTGGTCGGCTCAACCGAGTGTGTGGATTGCGCTGAGAAGAACATCAAAGTTGAACAAGCTTTCAAAGGTAGACATAGTTAATAATTTCTAGTGCACAGCTAGCATAAGTATAGGTCTGATAATATTTGTTATACTACAAAATAATGATATGATAGAAGTTGATTTTTCTACTGCATGTAAACCTTGCTGGTTGTTGTCTTTTATCAGCTAGGTACCCTTGAAACACAATATAATTTGAGAAAAATAAATCTTTTCTTGATCTCTTCTTTAGTTAAAAGGAAAGTCAAGTGTAATCCACTTTTGGAAGAATTATTTGTACATTTGTACCCATTGTATATATGTGAAGTAAATAGAGTAGAACTGGGGTGCTCTTAAGCTCACCAAGTCTCTTTGTGAGCTTAACTAAAAAACTTTTTGAATTGACTTCAAACGACATATTCAAACTGTTGAAACCGATTTACTTCACGAGTGAGGCGTTTACGCATCAAATTTATAATTTTTCGAACAAATATAGTATAAAATCAAGCTGTCAAAAGATAATAAATTTATCGCTTGACTTTATACTAAACTAGTTCAAAATTTTTAAAATTTGACATATAAACACATCACTTGTGAAATATATCGATTTCAACAGTTTGTATGCGTCGTTTTAAACCAATTCAATAGGTTTTTGAGTTATGCTCACAAAGAGACTTGGTGAGCCTAAGAACACCTTAGTTCTACTTGTTTCAGCTCTGATGATGACTTATAAATCCAACTTTATTTTTCCAATAATTAATTGTTATTTAGGTCTTAGAGTTGCAATCAAGTGCAAGTCAGCCACCGGTCAATATGAGACCAAGGGAGTCAGCCGGCTTGATAAATCTGGCAACTTTCACGTAAACCTTCCCATAGACCTCCTCCACGAAGAATCCAAAGGCATCGCTACTCTTAAACCGGTATGCCTAGCGGAGCTAAGGGACCAATCCAACAAGGCGTGTCCCAAACCCGACCCGTTAACCATAACTTTAGCATCAAAAGAGAAAGACCAGCACACATTCACTGTGGGTCAAGCCGGAAAATTGCAAATCCTCTCCAGTGTTTGCAATTCGGCAACCTTCTGGCCACCTAAGTGGGACCCATTCCACAAGAAACCTTTCTATTCCCATCCTTTTTTTAAGAAGCCTTATCAGGTACCTCAGTACACACCACCTGTACCAGAGTCTAAGCCAACACCACCAGTTCCGGTGGACCAACCTAAACCAAAACCTGAGCCAGTGTACAAGCATCCATGGTTCCATCCCCACCCGCCACATCCATGGACAAAGTATTTCCACAAGAAGCCATTTTCCCCTCCTGCTGATAATAAGAACTAAATCGGGGTTATCAAAAAATGCAATTAAATGTGTTCTTTAGACTATTTAAAAGAATGCATGGAATTGCAGATTTGATAACTAATTGCGTTTGAAGGGTCCTACTTAAGGGCTTCTATTATGGACTGTTGTGCAGTTGAAGGTATTAATACTTATTAGTGAGATAAGGTTTTTATATATATAGATCATTGTGTATTTGGGCTTGTTCTATATTGCAATTTGTATTTGTAATTTTAATATGGTTCATCTATTTTGAAGTTGAGTTCACAACAGTAAGAGATTATTTGTTGGATTCTGGAAAAGAGCAATCTTATTAATTGTTCTAGCTTTTGTTTGATTATATATAATTTCTGCCAAATACTGGACGGTTAAAATATAGCAAACAAATCCATCAGATGCAGTCTTAAAAGAATTTTTTGTCATTTTGATGACAGCAATTTTTTTATTTACCTTGTGAATAATAAATATTACAACTAAAATTGAAATGTACTGGCATAAACAGAGCAAGCTAGTTACTCTTTATCGAATTTTGTCAAAGACTTCACATGTATAGCTAAATATTAACCTTTTAGTTCAAGGACAATAGAAGGATTAGAGCCGAATTTTTTTTTCTAGCACCTTAAAAAATCAAAATTAAATAAATAGCACCCGGATTGATATTTTGTTAAAATTGACACTCTCGCGGACTCAATCCGCGCACCCAGAATGATAGGTGCGCGGACTGAGGGTGCGGATCAAAGTGTGCGCGGATCTAGCAGGCGGACCACAGGTGCGCGGACTGAGCTGGCGCACCCGCAGGTTCGTGGACTCAGCTCGCGCACCCACCATTTTACCTTTTTTCCTTAACTTTAATTTGAATTTTTAGATACGGACCGTCCAAGCTTTATTTTAGAAGCATCCAATTTTCTACCACAATTATTAAAACCGTTCAAGCTTTAATTTTCGTGCAAAATTGTCAATGACTCGGTCTCCGAGGAAGCACCTACCAATATTTGAGCTTTGATTTTCGTCCAAACTTTATTAAAATAGTCCAAACACCACCGAGTATTTACTTTGTATTTTTCTTTGATTTTCATACTGATCTCTTTAATAATCATGTTAGAAAAAATTGGACATTTCATATTTAAAATCCAAATTAAAGTGTGCGCAGATTTAAAATCCTCAGTCCATGAATCCGCAGGTCCGCCCCCTCAGTTCGCACACCTATGGTCCGCCTACTAGATCCGTGCACACTTTGGTCTGCACTCTTAGTCCGCCCACCTACCATTCTGGGTGGGCGGATTGAGTCCGCGAGAGTGTCAATTTTGACAAAATGTCAGTCCATGTGCTATTTATTTAATTTCGATTTTTCAGGGTGCTAGAAAAAAAATTCGGGGATTAGAGAGTACAAAATAGAAACGAAAAAGCCAATAAGCGTTCCCTAAAGTAAAGATTGCAGCCAATTGTAAATGGAATATAATTTGAAGTTATGAGGTTCTTGGAAGTATTTGAAGTTATGAACTTCTCACCGAATGAATTAACTTTTCCAGCTTTAACGTTTAAAAGTTTCTCGTAAGTAGGGGTGGACTCAGTAAGAGCGAGAAAAT
The DNA here is from genome assembly GCA_964058825.1 of Carex arenaria. Lineage (NCBI taxonomy): Eukaryota > Viridiplantae > Streptophyta > Magnoliopsida > Poales > Cyperaceae > Carex > Carex arenaria. The sequence continues at coordinate 809,279 of CAXKVW010000159.1, forward strand.
GTATTTTAAAATTTTATAGAAATGTATAGATTATCTCTTTAAAATTTTATGTCCTTCTCACTACTACAAAAATACAATTTGTACACGGACTTTAAATGAAGGAGCTACACGGATTTGGAAACATGTGCATTGATGGGGTGTAATAATGTCAACCATTTACACACGGATAATTATCCGTCTACGATTATACTAATCCTACACGGATTATTAATAAAGAGCCGTGTGGAAAATCTCCAAAAAGTGCAATCACGGCAAGAGAGCTACATGGTTTTTTAATAAATATCTATGTAGGAATAGTCTTTCTACATAGATTTTTAGTTAATATCCGTGTAGCTTTCCTATCCTAACTACACGGGTTTTTAATAAATATCCGTGTAAGAAGACTATTCCTACACGGTTTTTATTTAATATCTGTGTAGGAATAGTATTCCTACACAGAAATTAATTTAAAAATCCGTGTAGCTAGGATAATTTTTTATTGTTACCTCTTCCTACACGGATTTTTCTTAAATATCCGTGTAGGATTGTCTTTTTTTTTTTGCTAGCCAGTAAATATATTATTGCATATTGTTTTTTTTCCAAATCAGAGACAGTTTTTTTAAAAACCAGATTCTCAATTAATCTTGTTCTTTATACACTAATTAAATTATATCACTAAAAATTTATACAAATCCATATTGTTCATTCCAAAATTCAGAAGTACTAAACCACCTTGCGCACATATCTCTCATATCGTCGATTTGCTCATTGGAGTAAGCGTCCTCGTTCGATCCATACTACAATTATAATTTGGTGAATTAGTTAGTAACGAGAAAAGGTAGATGCAAGATCCATTATTGATATATACCTTAGAGAGGTGGGTGCTCAAGTAGAAAAAATTTCGGATTAAAAATCGGTTCTGGAAATACTACTGTAAATATATGTAGTATATAATCAACACAATAACATCAAATTCATTGTAGTGTAGTGGTAAGTCTTTTGTCTCCTATTCCACATAACATGGGTTCAAATCCCATAGCCACACAATACCAATTTCATTTCTACAAAAATATTCTAGTTATTGGATTTCATACAATTTGGAAGTATTAAAAATGATCCACACTAATTATCAACATTCTCATTGAATTTCATACAATTTTAACAAATTCTTGGCAAAAAAAATGGTTCATCTGACGGTTGTAATTCATTTGGACCAAAATCTGTCCAACCCAGTTGTACAAGATCCCAAAATTTTTATGGTTGCTTTAACACTTTCTAGTAACAGCCTTGCATTTGTTTGAAATGTTGGTAATACATGAATGGTGGGTTGCTTCCCTCCCTTGCATTTATCTTGATTTATCTTACACAACAACAAAATTTGCAAATTAAATTTAGAAATTAATTTCCTTACAAAAAATAATTGTTTCCAAATTTTTTGTTTCGAATCAAGATACAAAAGAAAAGAGAAATATATATATACATGACTAACCTTAGCAAGACAGAGAGCAGAAATTAACAACTTCAAATATCTCAGATCCCAGTTATGCTATGCGCAGAAATCATACTAATATTCAATACAGAGAGAGAGTATTATAGAATCAAAATGGCGCTGGAAGGAAAAGACATTTTTATATAACCAAAACCCTAAAACTACCTTTCTACACTAATTTTTAACTATAAATCCGTGTAGCTCTCTAGCCTTTCTACACTGTTATTTAAACAATAATCCGTGTAGATCTCTAAACATTCCTACACGGATATTTAATGAAAAATCCGTGTACAATTCCTGCATTTACACACGGTTTATTTCCCAAAGAATTGTACACTTATTTTTAAGTTAATATCCGTGTAGGATTTTTACAAATATTTTGAACATTGGAAAAATCCTATTTCATACACGATTTTTTATAAAATAGAGGAAACCCGTGTATAACCCACAGTGTAGGAAGTGTTTTTTTGTAGTAGTGTCTCTAGAAAGCCCACCAGCACCAGGGGTATGTGCAAATACTAGTGCTAACATATTATATATTAAGTTAATCTTCTTTGCTTTAAATTTTTTTCAAATTTGTACAAACTAATTAGTAAATCTAAAAACGGCATGGTGATACTACAAACTGCATGAGCAGAACTAGTGAGGACACGTGCCAGAATCTAATAGACATTGAAAGCTTAAAAAAAGTAAAAATAATTATACTACCCCCCCCCCCCCCCCCACACCCCACCACACCCACACATAAAGGTTCGTTAATATCAAAATATTTGTTCCGGAGTTATAGTGCAACCAATTGGTTTTTTGGTTTTTCAAAGACCAAATGGTCGATCCAAACTACTAGATGTGATCTCTATATTAAAATGTGCTTGGAGACCAAATTTTTTATATTTTTTTAAAATGTTTTACTATTTATTAAGTCAGTTTTAAAATCACTAATTTCAATAAACAATGAAAAAAATCTAGATTAATGAAAATAACAATTTAAAAACTAGCTTAATAAATAGTAAAAAAAAAAATGTAAAATTTGATTTCCAAGCACATTATATATAGATTGAATGATGAATAGTTTTGATCGACAATTTGAACTTTCAAAATGTAAAAATCAAAGTGTTGTTCCACGGCTTAACAAACATTTTAATATTAGCCAACTTCTATATGAGGGGCGTGTGTATTTGCGCGCGCAGAGAGAGAGATGGGCGATGTGAGTTGCGAGGTAAGGATCTTGTTTTACTTCATACTCATATCTCTATTTTTAAAGACCAAAATAATCAATCCAAAACGCTCAACATGATATCCATATTGAAATGTACTTGGAGACCAAATTTTATATTTTTTTGGAAATTTTTTACTATTTTTTAGATACATAGAAAATAGTTGTTTTTGGACGGATTCTAGACCATAAAAACAGTGAATTTGAAATATTATAAAACAAATAGTAAACAATTTTCAAAAAATGTAAAATTTGGTCTCTTAGCTAGGGGTGTAAACAGATACGGATTATTTGTGGATAAAACACTCCGAATCCGATTATTATCCATATCCGGATTAAACGGAAGCAGATACTTGCGGATATGAATACGGATAATTTTAGTATATGAAAAAATAATACGGATACGGATAATTCCGTGAGTATATAAACGGAGCGGATATCCGTATATATCCGGATCCGAAATTTAATCTTTCAGCATCATTCATTTATTTCACCCTTGCAAAATTTTCAAAAAACATACATATTTGTTTAAGTCCAAGAATCTCATATTGACCTTGTAATATATATCCAACCATATACAACTTTTCAAAATACAAAAAATCTCTTGTCTCCTCAGCTTTGCATCTCTAAAAATAACAAAAACAGTCGGTGTTCTCGTTCGGCTTGAGGAAATGAACCGCTTATTAACCATACAAAAAATAATTTAATTGTAAAAGTAAATTTATTGTATATATATAAGAGATTCTACATACAAAGTACTTTTAATTCACTACAGCAGAAAGCACTATCAGCGACCGGTGGCCCGATCGCTGATAGTATATGGCGCCGGTCGCTGATGTGAAATTTGGTTGCTGATGTTCATTTTTGGTCGCTGATCCACCGGTCGCTGAAAGTTTCGTCTCTGATATGTCGTTTGGTCGCTGATACACGTTTCGCCGGTCGCTGATACCTAATCAGAGACCACATCACGTTGGTCTCTGAAAGTATATGCTGACGTCATGAGTTGTTAACAGAGACCAGATTTATTGGTCGCTGATACTCTGATTATCAGAGACCAATTATCTTGGTCTCTGATAGTAGAATACCCGGTCGCTGATAACTTAAATTTTTTTTTTTTTTTTCTTTTCACCAATTGGTATGAAATGTACCAAACAAATTAATATACCCATTATGTTCATATATTTTTCCCCAACCCAATCGGTACGAATCGTACCAAACAATTCACACAAGATCAATTCATAATCAATAAAAACAAAATAAATTACACAATATCAATAATACAAATGTATGCATTACATTAAATCTTACAAAATTTTACAACTCACAATTCATTATTAGATATACCAACTTGAGCAACATTTCGAACTATGCAAACAATTTAAGCTTCTTCTTCTGAAAATAAGAAAAAAAAAAGACCGAATAATTATTGTTAACCATTAGTTAATTTTTCATATTTGCTAAGTAAAAAATTGATATAATAATTCTTAGATATTATATAATGAACATTAGATAGAATAAAGATAGAAAATACCTTCGAATCGTATTCAGATCAATCTCTTCCTAATTTACTGCTGCGCTCTAAATGATTCAAATTTACCTAAAAAATATCATTAAGCTAATTACTTATAAAACTTTCATTCAATATTTAGACTAAACGTACACTTCACAACTATCATAATATGTTAGCAACCCTAACTATAATGTACATCTCCCTATAAATTTTCACACAAACACTCCTGCATTTAATTTATTTACTAAACCAGTTAAGGGTCAAAGACAATTATAAAACAAATCAGTTATTTATTCATTTATCTTCTAGTACATATATAGGGTTGGGGATTAAGTAATTACATACCTGGAACAAGGTCCGAGTCAAAACAGGATTATTGATTAGTTGTTGCATATACTTCTAAACATACATGTTGTATGGAGGTCCCTGTAGCATATACTTTTATCAAACAAGTTAATAAGCAACAACACAATCAAACAGACTTGGCATGCCCATCCCCATTTTAATAAATATGCCTCCTTCAGCACAATTAGAGATTTGTTTGCTCCAATTTCAGCACAATTAGAGAGAAATCAAGCTCAATTAGAAGCTCAAGTTCCATAACCCTTTCTATCCCTAATTTATACCAATACAACTAAATCAAGGAAGTTGAACAACTCTACAGCTCAAATATCCTCTCAATTGACCAATACCGACAAATAAGACCCAAATATTACACAACACAGAGATTGAGCATGAAGAAAATTAAATACCGAAAAAAGCATGTACCTGACATCCTTAAACCCCCAATTCGCAAATCAGGAACAAAACCTTCTTCCTTGTTCGATGGTAGCGGCGGGGACGGAGGGATTTGGAAATAAACCTAAAACGCGGTAAAGCAAAAAAAAAACAGGAATAGCCATGTTGCAAGCCACACAACACAATCACAAGTGATGGTACGGTGGTACCACTGGTATCAGAACACCCATATCGCAAGCCACACAACCAACACAAGTCAGAGACTTTGAATTCCCAAATCGCAATAACCAACACACATCACAAGCCATACAGATTATTGAAAAAAAAACAGGAATAGCCATGTCTTACCAGCAGAGAGGAGTCAGGCGGGAGGTGTCGGGCGCGGCACAGGCAGGGCGGAGTCAGGCGGCGGTGTCGGGCGCAGGCAGGGCTCTCGTCAGGCGGGCAGTACTGTCAGGCGCAGGCAGGGGTTGGCATAGGGCGCAGACGGGGGTGGCGGGCGCAGGTAGGCGGGCGGCGTCGGGTGCAGGCGGAGTCAGGGCGGCGTCGATCGTCGGTTTTTTTTTTTGGATTTCGATCGATCTGTCTAAAATGACCTAAACGCGGGAAATGAAATAAATCTGGAGCGGGGATATTTAGGGCTAACTTTCAGCGACCGGGATAAGTGATCCCAGAAACTATTGGCGCCGGTCACTGATAGTTGGCGCCGATTTTTTTTTTCGTTTTCTGCGACCGGCACTGATGGTCGTCGCTGATATGGTCGCTGATACTCCTGGTCGCCAGAGAATTGTGGTTTTTTATTATTTTTTTCTAGGAAAAATACTTTCAGAGACCGGTATTGGCGCCGGTCGCTGAAAACCAAATTTGCTGTAGTGATTTTTTTAGAAAATTGATTTAATAAATTGTGCCAGTCAAACCTACTAACTAAGAGACTAGAATAGTTTAGAATGATTCAGAAAATTATACCGGATTTTTCACACTCTCCCAGTGGCAGATACCTGTCGAGGCCGAGTCTACTGATTGGGAGACCACACTTAATATATCAGGCTCAGTAGGAGGATCTTTAATTAGAGAACCCAGTATCATCCACCTCCTAGGCCCTACAACCATGAAGCATGATCTTCAAGTCGGCAACCGCCTCCTGGGTCGCATACGGTCAACAACGACGATTACGGTACTCCTCCTCATGTGAAGCGTCAGCATCAACATGCATGTTTTGTCATGCAAATTCACACCTACTGATTATTCTACGCAGTCAGTTTTATTTGTAGAGTTTAGTTATTTTGTTTTGGATATTCTACGGTTGATGTGGTCCATCATGTTACCATATTTTACTCAATCCTCTACGTCTTACTTCTATTTAATTGCCTGATAATTAAAATTGTCAATGAAAGTAACTTCACTTACAATCTTCAACAATTCAAACAATTTAAACTACCAAACAATTCAAGCAAATAATGTAAACAACGAAAATCATTGGCTGAATGCACACAAAAAAAAAATCAATTTTGATTATTTAGCGAAATTGGAATTTAATTTCGCTGGATTATTTATCAAAGCTAGCTAGCCATGCATCCTGCCGGATAATTCAACAGAAATAATATATTTTAAAATATATGACATTTCATGAACGTTATGTTCTTTAATTAATTCGTATTATTTTAATGTTATGAATAAAAGTTTCGGTTAACTGTCAATCAACGGTAGGTGTACATATGTTTATAACGGGCCTAACATGGTACTAACAAACATGCATGCTGTTCTTATAAATTTTTAATTATTTATAATTGATATTTTCTAATTATTGTACACATCTAATTGGGTACGAAAAGTGTGAATGTGCGGTTGTCACATGAATCACAATTCACCCAGTTTTTTTGTTTATTACTTTCATATCGACAAATATAGCTAGTTGTCAATATATGAAAAAAAAAAATCTTTTACTTTGTATAAGATGTAATATGTTACAAAAATCAAGCACTATGTCATGAATTTTTAAAAATAATTGGCTATTGTTTTTAACATTTACTAGTTATTGTATATTTAAGTAGAACATTACTGCGTGATTGAGTCTATGGTACTATGAATATCACGATTTGGTCCGTAATACAGATCAATATTTTCATTTTTTTAAATTCTATCAGTCGATCCAAAACATCCAACATAATTTTCATATGAATATGTACTTACATATCGAATTTTCTATTTTTTGTTGAATGGTTCGGATCGACAGTTAGAACTTTTAAAGAAAAATATTAATACGTATTACGGACCAACCCGTGATATGCATAGTATCATAGACTCACTCTTACTGCGTGCTTGCATACATGGATCTCACATTTCCTTCTGTGAAGCCATTTTAGCAGCAATTTAGTATATTGGTCGTCTTTCCTGTCAATTCATTTTTGTCTGCAGGTTGTCAAAACATTACTCAGTGTTTGTATCACGCATTCAATTCAAATTAATCGGACGGTTTTCATTGCATGAAATATGGTAGCAAATTACTATATATGGTAACAAACACGGACCCGGTTGCTATAAAAATTAAGTACCCAAATTATATAACCATTAAATGTTTTAAACCATAAAGGCGGCGCCTATCATTTGTCTCTGCTAATCTTTCTCGGTGCACAACCATGTGAGTGGTGAGCCCTTATAAACACACCACTGTATGTACCACGCTGCACTATCATGCCATCACTACTATATACACACTCATCCATGCATTCAGTATCTCTTCGTCTCAGTGCTCCTTCCTATTCTAGTATCTTGCTTCTTTAATTAAGCTGCTTTGATGGGAACTCGGGGGCTGAAACAAAGCCTAATATATGGATTTTGTTTGGTGACATTGGCTTTTGGAATCGTGAGGGCCGAAAAGACCGTGAGGGTGGTTGGCTCAACCGAATGTGTGGATTGCGCTGAGAAGAACATCAAAGTTGAACAAGCTTTCAAAGGTAGACATAGTTAATAATTTCTCATGCACAAGAGTATAGGTCTGATAATATTTGTTATACTACAAAATAATGATATGACAGAAGTTGATTTTTCTACTGCATGTTAACCTTGCTGGTTGATGTCTTTTATGATCAGCTAGGTACGCACCCTTGAAAAACAATATAATTTGAGAAAAATAAATCTTCTCTTGAGTTAAAAAGGAAAGTCAAGTGTAATCCACTTTTGGAAGAATTATTTGTACTTTTGTACCCATTGTATGTGATGTAAATAGAGTAGAACTAGGGTGTTCTTAAGCTCACTAGGTCTCTTACTGAGCTTAACTAAAAAACTTATTGGATTTGTTCAAAACAACACATCCAAACCGTTGAAACTAATTTACTTCACGAGTGATGCGTTTACACATCAAATTTATAATTTTTTCGAACTAATTTAGTATAAAGTCAAGATCAAAAAATAATGAAAAATGAACGTATTAAAATTAACTTATAAATCATTTTTTTTACCGCTTAACTTTATACTAAATTAGTTCAAAATTTTAAAAATTTGACATGTAAACGCATCACTTGTGAAATAGATCAGATTCAATAGTTTGGATTCATCGTTTGAAGCCAATTTGATAGGTTTTTGAGTTAAGCTCACAAAGAGGCCTGGTGAGCTTAAGAACACCCTAGTTCTATTCGAGTAGATATTTCTCCTTTCCGCCTACATTTTTTAAATTTTGAACTCCAGCAAAAACTTAAATACTCACATTAGCACTTTCAACTCTAATGATCACTTATAGGTCCAACTTTTTGTTTCCAATTTTAACTAATTATTATGTAGGTCTTAGAGTTGCAATCAAGTGCAAATTAGCCACCAGCCAATATGAGACCAAGGGAGTGAGCCGGCTTGACAAATCTGGCAACTTTCACGTAAACCTTCCCATCGACCTCCTCCATGAAGAATCTGAAGGCATCGCTACTCTCAAACCAGCATGCCTAGCCGAGCTAAGGGACCAATCCAACAAGGCGTGTCCCAAACCCGACCCATTAACCATAACTTTAGCATCAAAAGAAAAAAACCAGCACACATTCACTGTGGGTCAAGATGGAAAATTGCAAATTTTCTCCAGCATTTGCAATTCGGCGACCTTCTGGCCACCCAAGTGGGACCCATTCCACAATAAACCTTTCTTTTCCCATCCTTTTTTTAAGAAGCCTTATCCGGTATATGAGTACACACCACCTGTACCAGAGTATAAGCCGCCTACCCCTGCACCAGAGTATAAGCCGCCTACTTCTGCACCGGAGTATAAACCGCCTACCCCTGCACCGGAGTATAAGCCACCTACACCACCTGTACCGGAGCATAAGCCTACACCACCTGTACCGGAGCACAAGCCGCCTACCCCTGCACCAGAGCACAAGCCGCCTACTTCTGCACCGAAGCACAAGCCGCCTACTTCTGCACCGGAGCACAAGCCGCCTACTTCTGCACCGGAGCACAAGCCACCTACTTCTGCACCGGAGTATAAACCGCCTACCCCTGCACCGGAGCATAAGCCGCCTACCCCTGCACCGGAGCATAAGCCACCTCCACCACCTGTACCGGAGCATAAGCCGCCTACCCCTGCACCGGAGCATAAGCCGCCGACCCCTGCACCGGAGCATAATCCGCCGACCCCTGCACCGGAGCATAAGCCGCCTACATCACCTGTACCCGAGCATAAGCCGCCTACCCCTGCACCGGAGCATAAGCCGCCGACCCCTGCACCGGAGCATAAGCCGCCTACCCCTGCGCCGGAGGATAAGCCGCCTACCCCTGCACCGGAGCATAAGCCGCCGACCCCTGCGCCGGAGCATAAGCCGCCTACCCCTGCGCCGGAGGATAAGCCGCCTACCCCTGCGCCAGAGCAGAAGCCGCCTACCCCTGCACCGGAGCATAAGCCGCCTACTCCTGCACCGGAGCATAAGCCGCCTACCCCTGCACCGGAGCATAAGCCACCTACACCACCTGTACCCGAGTATAAGCCGCCTACCCCTGTACCGGAGTATAAGCCACCTACACCACCTGTACCAGAGTATAAGCCGCCTTCCCCTGCACCGGAGTATAAGCCGCCTACTCCTGCACCGAAGTATAAGCTGCCTACCCCTGTACCAGAGTATAAGCCACCTACACCACCTGTACCGGAGTATAAGCCGCCTACTCCTGTACCGAAGTATAAGCCCCCTACACCAACACCGGTACCGGTATGCAAACCAGCACCACTAGTTCCAGTGTACCAACCTAAACCAAAACCTGAGCCAGTGTACAAGCATCCAAGGTTCTTTCCCCACCCGCCACACAAGAAGCCATTTTTCCCTCCTGCTGATAATTAGAACTAAATCGGGGTTATCAAAAAATGCAATTAAATGTGTTCTTTAGACTATTTAAAAGAATGCATGGAATTGCAGATTTGATAACTAATTGCTTTTGAAGGGTCCTACTTATGGGTTTCTATTATGGACTGTTCTGCAGTTGAAGGTATTACACTATTAATACTTATTAGTGAGATAAGGTTTTTATATATATAGATCATTGTGCATTTGGGCTTGTTGTATATTGCAATTTGTATTTGTAATTTTAATATGGTTCATCTATTTTGAAGTTGAATTCAAAACAAACAGAGATTTTTTGTTGGATTCTGGAAAAGAGCAATGTTATTGTGCTAGCTTTTATTTGAATATATATAATTTCTGCCAATATTGGACGGTTAAAATATAGCAAACAAATCCATCAGATGCAGTCTACACGTGAAATTGGCTTCAAACGACTAATCCAAACCGTTGAAATTCTTCTACCTTATGAGTGATGCTTCTACACGTGAAAATTTTTAAGTTTCGACTTAATTTAGTATAAAGTCAAGTGGTCAAAATTAGAAGGTTTATAAATTAATTTTAATGCATTCATTTTTTGGATACCTTTTGACCACTTGACTCTATACAAAATTAATTAGAAAATTTAAATTATTCACATGTAGACACATCACTCGTAAGGTAGAAGAATTTTAACGGTTTGGATTCGTCGTTTGAAGTCAATCTAATAGGTTTTAGAGTTGAGTTCACAAAGGAGCTTGGTGAACTTAGGAGCACCCTAGTTCTACTCTATATATAACTAGATGCTTTGTTGCGGCGTTGCTGCAACTGTTTTCGGGTTCATGTTGGTGCAAATGGGTGACAATTTGTTCTTCACTTTTGTTGTGTTTGTTGTACCATATATTATCCTTGAATCGGAATTGGACTTGTGCAGAAATATAAGCGTAAGCGACTCATCGAATCAATGTGACAATAGAGATTGATATATCCTGTAGGGTTTCCTCCGATGATTACGAGGGGGAAAACGGACATATATATACAATCCCAAATATAATGCGGTAAACTTATGAACCTATCCGGAAGTATTTCAAATTATGGTGAAATATATAAACCTATTCAACAAATGCATACAATAGAGAGGGCAGGATAAATGGAAGACATAGTTATCTTAGATAAGAACAACATTCAAATTGAAGAAGTCAAGTACTTTACACCATTCTATAAACTAATTCAATAATCAATTAACATTCACAAAACATTCAAGATTTGATCCACAGTCAAACTTTTTCCCAAGAGCAATTTAGCAGCAATCCTGCAATTTAGCAACCTCTGTGTTTGTAAGCTTTCTTTTTTAGCTACTGCATTTTTCATGCAAATCTATCCATAAAATATTCACAGATGAAACCCATAAGATACTTCTGAATTGGCCATTCTTCAGTGCTGACCCACTATGATGCCTAATTTGAGGAAAAATTACTTGATGTTCATCATTTGATCAGAATATGAAGCTTTTGTGTTTTTAATGGAAGCCATATGCAAGACTTTCATCTCAAATTTGATATTTCTATTTATTAGGGGTGTTGGAGTACTACTAGAGTTGGGGTATTTTGGAGAATTATACTGGAATTCTGAAAATATAAAATTAAATTTTATAAAATGTGAAGCTCTTGAGCATATTGGAACTATACCAATTGGTATCTAACAACACTTGTAGAAGTGCATGGGAAGGAAAAGTTATGCTGAAAGCAAGATATTGAGCACGGTGTGATAAAAGTGCTTTTATAGTTATAAGTTTAATTATTATGTTTGTATTTCTACATAATAAACATGGTTGAATAACTATAATCAATTAGGTATGGGCAATTGGACATATACCAGTTCAGGTTTGAACTGGTACCAGTGGTACAGGCATAAGAAAAAGCATAATGAACATAGGGTGCACACGTATCACCTGAAGAGTTGTGGAGAAATTCAATTGGTAATTGTGCAAGATTTAGTGGAGCACATAAAAATCAATTAAAGCTTACTAATATAGAAAACAAACCATGATCATCATTAAAGGAAAATTCAATTAAGACAGGTTAGTTGTCCAACAAATATTTAAACAAAAAAAAGAGATTAAAGGGCAAAAGTTGTACCATGCTAAAATGATAACTAGCGGGTGTAGACTGTAGAGTTGAATTTCTACTTTCTTGCCTCTTCTCTTTAATCTGAATTAGGAGAACAAAAAATGCTGATTTTTTTTCCTCACGTAAAGAAATATGAACTATGTTCTAAATATATGACGACTGTCTCATTCAATAGGATAACAATTGAAAAATTGTCGAGGTTGACATATTGGGTATTCTGAAATGGCTTTTGTCAACTTCTTTCAATTTCAAAAGCCTAAAATTCCAGATTTGCAAATGGTTCAATACGTAGAACCTAAATTATGTGGACTAATTGAAAATGCAGCCATTTAGTGAAGTTTAAAGTACAAGTTAACGAAATTACCTCGCAAACTAATTGAAATTACCTCCCAGACTGGTAATACATCAAATCCACCCACTATTGGCTGACAATTGAATCCATCTTGAAACCTACATCACATCAGCAGCTGTATTCATTGAGGAGAGTTGAAAGTGACAATGAAGGGGGAATTTGTGGTACTATCGTTCTTGTTAAGTTCACCGCGGGGTAAGCACACCTCAATCTGCAATAAGAAGAGCCTTCAATAATATGCTATATAGAAATGACATACATAACAGTATCTTAGTGGTGATAACTATAGTGATGAGATCTTTGAGGTTTTTATGTTTTAATTTTCATCATGCAATTAACTTGCAAATCAGAAGTGAAATAGTTATGGCATAATGAGGTACATATTTAGTATGTGTGAATAAGATATTGTGTACTTTAAGTGGTATACTTTGAAATGAGTATATTACTTGTATTTAATTATTCCATTGAATAGTTAAATATATTTACATTTCAGTGGTGATGCACCGGATTAGTATAGGGGTAATATGGTCATTTTGTACTGAACCACATGGGATCAGTTGGTAGCAGCAGCAAATGAACAGTTTTGTGAGAAACAGGAGGATGATGTGATTGATCCACTGAATAAGATGATGTACATCATTTTGATGGTATAAATTTCTTGACCTACTTCAATATATAGCTAAATTTGGGATTAGTTAACTTCATATTGTTTTGCTAATGATTGACCTCAATTTATGTTGTTAATTGAAGATGAACACCTCCGGATAGAAATATTTATAGAGCTATTTTGGCTACACAGTGCATGACCAATAAAGACAAAATGAAAAGGTATATCACTAATGGTGAAGGAGTTCATAATAGAGCCTCTCTTTCTTTGGATGTGTCGAGCCGCAGGAAATAGAGAAATCCAGGGAAGTCCTTCGACAATGGAAGTAAATAAGTAAATAAAAATAAGTCCTTCTACATTAAGGGAAATTTCAATTATATTACCAGTCTAGGAGAACTTTTATTCTTCTGGAGATATTCTCAATTACACCTGCAGCATGTCTTCCTGGGACAAGGGGGTGAGCATCCTGAGCTGACAAAATCAATTTTGGGAATTAATAAGTTTAAACTTTAAACTAAGAATTTTAAGTGGGAATCCTTCACATGTAATAGACATTATTGTGCATCAAAGAGTAGAGCATTTGTCAGTATGTACCAAAAACCATGGAAAAACATTGTGAGGACCATAAAGATTTTGCAATTAGGAATTCCCTAGTTGATTGGGTGGAAATAAATTAAGAAGATTGAAGATAGTTTTACTTAACCTGTGGTAGTTGGAGAACACTACGTGCCGTCACTATAGGTGGAGAGTGGTCTTACACGAAAGGTACTTGGGGAGGATGGAGATGAGCGGAGGACCAGAAAATGAGGGGAAGCTGCGGATGGGTAGAGAGTGGCCTACGGGGAAATTGGCTGAGGCAGGAGGAATAAGAGGAAGGGAATGAGAGCAGGCAACGGCAGAGGGAGAGGACGATTTTTGGATGGCAGACAGGGCGAGGGGGAGTGAACAGGTGGCGAGACTAAAGGTTGACATTGTTTTTTTTTGTTTTTGGGAGTAAATGGAAGGCAGAGGCAGAGTAATTTGGGATAGGGGTGGGCAAAAAGCTCGTAGCTCGAGGCTCGATCGTGACTCGCATCTGACTCGCTTGTTACTGGGCCGAGCTGTTAACGAGCTAGCTCGCTACTAGCTCGGTCCAGAATTAATGAGTTTGAGCTAGGGCCTAGTTTGCTCGCCAGCTCGCGAGCTAGCTCGGTTAGGCATCAATTTGTGAATTTGTATGAATTTGTGTGTATTTTATATTGTCAAGCTCAGTTCAGTTCAGTCCAGCTCGGTCCAACTCGATCCAAAAATATTTGTAAAATTTATTTTCTTCTTAAAACAAGGTCCAGCCAAATGCAGTGAGCCTCGTTAGCTCGCGAGCTAGCTCAGGCTGGCTCGTCACAAATTTGAGCTGAGATTTTAGCTCGAAATTTCTAGATCCAGCTAGCTCGGTCCAGAATTAACGAGCTGGCTCAGGCCCAGCTCGGCCCGAGCCAGCTCATTTACAGCCCTAATTTGGGATGACGTTAGCATACTTTAGCTGAGGACATCTAGAGCCCTTAATTGCCCATCAGACGACACAAAACCCGGGTGGCACTGTTCATTCTACAGTACCACCCATCCAGAATTAAGATATTTATAATAATATATGTCCATGAAGAAATCGTTTTTTGTCGCTCTTGGGCCAACTTCTGCTCGGAATATCAAGACCTCAGCGTCGGATTTCCAAGATTCGCTCTCTTGTGCAGCCCATTTCTTCTGGGTTGTTATGTGCGATCATGGATCCTTCTGTGATGATAAATTTTGATTCTTCTTTACAACCAATTTTTTTCTTTTATAAAACAACTTGTAGAACTAGATCGCTATCGGAAATGGACCGTTTTTTTATCAGATGCAGCTTGGGATAGCAGCAATTAGGAGCTAAGCTTAAAGAAGGGACTGAAAGTACTAGTTTTTGAGTTGTAATGCGCATAAAATCAACTCATATAAAATAGAAGGTGCTTGAAACATCTTTGTATGGCATTTTCCTCTATCATGAGTACTTTGTGCATTTCTTCTTATTTGAGCTTGTCCTAACGTATACAAATGGTATTATGCACTAGCTGTAAATTGTAATTCAGCACATTGGATGATTATATTGTCAATTCTTTTCTGATTAGGTTTAAAAAGGAGCTGATCGATGATCGATCGCTCGCGCGCGCACACAAATTAAGAAATTTAGATTCTTGGTTCCGTAAACAAGATCAAATGATTTTTACCGTACTTAGTGAATGTTCATCAGGAAGAACACCTTTCTTTCATTTAGTTACACTCGATATGAAATCTACTCGTAATTAATTTCAGCAAAAGGCTCATGTCGGAACCAATTTTCTATTAAGGAACTAAACATGGCCAGTTTGGGTCTGGGATGGCACAATTTTACGTGCATGCTAGCCAGCAAAATCATCTTGTGTTCTCAAACAAATGATGCACTAAAACTTGTTCTCTATCATTGGATCAGTGATGCATTAAAACGAATTTAGTAATTAACACCAAACAGAAGAAGAAAAAAGCAACAAAAAAAAAAACATTGGAAACGAAGTGGTACAGTGTTCTCGTTCGGCTTGAAGAAATGAACCGCTTATTAGCCATACAAAAAAAATGTAATTGTAAAAGTAAATTTATTGTATATAAGAGTTTCTACATACAAAATATTTTTAATTTCTTTAGAAAATTAGTTCAAAATGTACCAGTCGAACCTACTAACTGAGAGACTAGAATGGTTCTGAATAATTCTGAAAATTGTACCGGATCCCACGCTCTCTCTGTGGCAGATACCGATCGAGGCCGAGCTTACTGACTGGGTGCATATCAGGGTCAGCAGGAGGAAAAATTAGAGAGCCCAGTATCATCCACCTCCTAGGCCTCATGACCATGAGGCAGGATCTTCAAGCCGACAACCACCTCCTGGGTCGCAGACAGTCAACGATGACGATTACGGTACTCCTCCTCATGTCAAGAGTCAGTGTGTATTTCCATGAAGATTCACACCTGCTGATTATCTTTAGGGTTTATTTATTTTATTTTGTATGTTTTCTTAGATATATCAGACAGTCATTTTTATTTTTAGAGTTTATTTATTTTGTTTTGAATATTCTACGGTTGATGTTGATGTTGGATTGTTGGTCCATCATGTTACTATATTTTATTCAATCCTCTAGGTCTTACTTCTATTTAATTGTCTGATAATTAAAATTGTGAATGAAAATAACTTACATTAAAATCGTCAACAATTCAAACAATTTAAACTACCAAACAATTCAAACAATTAATGTAAACAACAAGATTCATTGGTTGAATGCACACAAAAAAAATCAATTTAATTTAATTTCACTGGATTATTTATCAAAGCTAGCTAGCCATACGTACATTCTGCCTGATAATCCAGCAAAAATGGTATATTTTAAAATGGGGGAATTTCAGATATACCCCTCAAAAACTTCAAAATTACATATTTCCCCCCTCCAAACTTCAAAAACTCACAAATTTACCCATTTTATTGTCTTTTATATTAAAACTCATTCAAAATTTATAAAATACCAATTTTACCCTTTATTAGAAGCATATAAATCTTATCATACTCAAATTTAAATATGGACGGTTTCTCTACCATCCGAACTACTTTTATATTTGTGCACACAATATCAGCACGAATCTTAATGCAAAAACGCACGCATATTGAAGCAACATGCACAAATCTTAATGCGATACATGCTAATCGAAATTGCTTTAAGATTCGTGCGTGTTAGATTAGCACAAATATTGATGCGATGCGCACAGATCGGACGGTAGAGGAACCCTTCAGATTCAAATAATTTGAGTTTGATGAGATTTATATATTTTTAATAAAGGGTAAAATGGGTATTTTATAAATTTAGAATGAATTTTAATATAAAAGACAATAAAATGGGTAAATTTTTGAATTTTTGAAGTTTAAGGGGGAAATATGTAATTTCAAATTTTGGAGGGGGAAATACGTAATTTTGAAGTTTTTGAGGGGTATACGTGAAATTCTCCCCCTTTTAAAATATATGACTTTTCATGTTATTTTTTTTTTAATTCGTATTATTTTAATGTTATGAATAAAAGTTTCAGTAAACTGGCAATCAACGTAGGGGGGCCAGTATTATTTGAACTTTGAGATTCGTGTAGAAAGTATTTGAACGATTGAGATATTCCAAAAAGTCACGAAAAATATGAGACATCTCAGAGGATGCGAATTCAATCAAAGGTAGGTGTATGTTTATAACGGGCCTAACATATGGTACTAACAAACATGCTGTTCTTATAAATTTTTAATTATTTATAATTGATATTTTCTAATTATTGTACACAGCTAGTTAGGTACGAAAAGTGTGATTGTGCGGTTGTCACATGAATCAGAATTCACCCAGTTTTTTTGTTTATTACTTTCACATCGACAAATATAGCTAGTTGTTAATATATGAAAAAAAATTAAGAAATAATTAAATTCTTTTACTTTGTATACGATATAATGTTACAAAAATCAAGCACTATGTCATTAACGAACATATTGTTTTTAAAAATACTTGGCTATTGTTTTTAACATTTTCTAGTTATTGTATATATGGATCTCACATTTCCTTCTGTGAAGCCATTTTAATTAGCAGCAATTTAGTATATTGGTCTCTGTTGTTAATTCACTTTTTCAGATTGTCAAAACATTACTCATTGTTTGTATCACGCATTCAATTCAAATCGGACGGTTTTCATGACATGACATACAGTAGCAAACTATATACAGTAACAAACACACGTACGGATCCGGTTGCAAAAAAAAATTAAGTACCCAAATTATGCAACCATTAAATGTTTTAAGCCATAAAGGCGGCGCCTATCATTTGTCTCTGCTAATCTTTCTCAGTGCACCACCATGTGAGCGGTGAGCCCTTAAACACACCACGCTGTGCCACCGCTGCAGTATCATGCTGCCATCACTACTATATTAACTCATCCATGCATTCAGTATCTCTTCATCTCAGTGCTCCTTCCTATTCTAGTTTCTTGCTTCTTTAATTAAGCTGCTTTGATGGGCACTCGGGGGCTGAAACAAAGCCTAATATTTGGGCTTTGTTTGGTGACATTGGCTTTTGGAATCGTCAGGGCCGAAAAGACCGTGACGGTGGTCGGCTCAACCGAGTGTGTGGATTGCGCTGAGAAGAACATCAAAGTTGAACAAGCTTTCAAAGGTTGACATAGTTAATAATTTCTAGTGCACAAGTATATATAGGTCTGATAATATTTGTTATACTACAAAATAATGATATGATAGAAGTTGATTTTTCTACTGCATGTTAACCTTGCTGGTTTATATCTTTTATCAGCTAGGTACGTACCCTTGAAAAACAATATAATTTGAGAAAAATAAATCTTCTCCTGATCTCTTCTTTAGTTAAAAAGGAAAGTCAAGTGTAATCCACTTTTGGAAGAATTATTTGTACATCTGTACCCATTGTATGTGAAGTAAATAGAGTAGAACTAGGGTGCTCTTAAGCTCACCAAGTGTCTTAGTGAGCTTAACTAAAAAACTTATCGGATTAGCTTCAAACGACACATCCAAACTGTTGAAACCGATTTACTTCACAAGTGATGCGTTTACACATCAAATTTATATTTTTTTCAAACTAATTTAGTATAAAATCAAGGTAAAAAAAAATAATGAAAAATGAACGTATTAAAATTAATTTATAAATCATCTATTTTGACTGCTTGACTTTATACTAAATTAGTTTAAAAAAATTTAAATTTGACATGTAAACACTTTACTCGTGAAATATATCGATTTCAACAGTTTGGATGTGTCGTTTAAAGCCAATTCGATAGATTTTTTAGTTAACCTCACAAAGAGGCTTGGTGAGCTTAAGAACAGCTTAGTTCTACTCCTTTCAACTCAGATGATCACTTATAAATCCAACTTTATTTTCCAATAATTAATTATTATTTAGGTCTTAGAGTTGCAATCAAGTGCAAATCAGCCACCGGCCAATATGAGACCAAGGGAGTGAGCCGGCTTGATAAATCTGGCAACTTTCACGTAAACCTTCCCATCAACCTCCTCCACGAAGAATCCGAAGGCATCGCTACTCTTAAACCGTCATGCCTAGCGGAGCTAAGGGATCAATCCAACAAGGCATGTCCCAAACCCAACCCGTTAACCATAACTTTAGCATCAAAAGAGAAAGACCAGCACACATTCACTGTGGGTCAAGACGGAAAATTGCAAATCCTCTCCAGCATTTGCAATTCGGCGACCTTCTGGCCACCAAAGTGGGACCCATTCCACAAGAAACCTTTCTTTTCCCATCCTTTTTTTAAGAAGCCTTATCCGGTACCTCAGGACAAACCACCTGTACTAGAGGATAAGCCGCCTACCCCTGTACCGGAGTATAAGCCACCTACACCATCAGTCCCAGTTTACAAGCCCCCACAAACTGGTTCCCAACCTCCAGTACCAGTGTACAAGCCTACACCAACACCGGTACCGGTATACAAACCAACACCACCAGTTCCAGTGGACCAACCTAAACCAAAACCAAAACCTAAACCAAAACCTGAGCCAGTGTACAAGCATCCATGGTTCCATCCCCACCCGCCACATCCATGGACAAAGTATTTCCACAAGAAGCCATTTTTCCCTCCTGCTGATAATAAGAACTAAATCGGGGTTATCAAAAAATGCAATTAAATGTGTTCTTTAGACTATTTAAAAGAATTGATAATTAATTGCTTAAGGGCTTCTATTATGTACTGTTGTGTAGTTGAAGGTGTTACCTATAATTACTGTTTTTGTGTATTTGTGTTTGTTGTATATTGCTACTTACGGGCTTCTTTTATATAGATGATTGTGTATTTGTGTTTGTTGTATATTGCAATTTGTATTTGGAATATTACTATTGTTCATCTATTTTGCTGTTTAAGTTAAAAAATAATCAGATATTATTTGTTGGATTCTGGATTAGCAATGTTATTGGCTAACTTTTATTTGATTATGTATAATTTCTGCCAAATACTGGACGGTTAAAATATAGCAAAAAAATCAATCAAATGCAAATATTTCAACTAAAATTGAATGGTACTGGCATTAACAGAGCAAATTGCTCTTTGTGGAATTCTGTCAAAGACCTCGTATGTACAGCTGAATATCAATCTGATAGTTCAAGGACAGTAGAAGGATTAGAGAACAAAATAGAAACGAATAAACCAATAAGCGTTCCCTGATCCGATACGCTTAGATTGATTAGATCAAACCTTCCAATATCGCCATATATCTGTTTTTACATTATTTCCAAAGACTAGTGCTAACATATTAAGTTAATCTTCTTTGCTTTAAATTTTTTCAAATTTATAGAAACTAATTAGTAAATCTGAAAACGGAAAGTCAAGTGTAATCCACTTTTGGAAGAATTATTTGTACATTTGTACCCATTGTATGTGAATAATTAAATAGAGTAGAACTAGGGTGTTCTTAAGCTCACCAAGTCTCTTTGTGACCTTAACTAGAAAACTTATTGAATTGACTTCAAACAACATATTCAAACTGTTGAAACCGATTTACTTCACGAGTGATGCGTTTACACGTCAAATTTATAATTTTTCGAACAAATATAGTATAAAATCAAGCAGTCAAAAAATAAAAAAAAAATAAACATATTAAAAGTAACTTATAAATCATCTTTTTTTTACCGCTTGTGTCACACCCCAAACCAGAATTTCTGGATTAATGTGTGATCAGCCTCGACTCGTGTTTATTAATCAATTAAACACGCAAGGATGAGAGTAAACAAAATAGTAAACAGCGGAAGCGGAATGTATATAATATCGAGCATCAGTCACATAACAATACATAAACATACATATAATACAAAACAGTCCATGTCATATCCAAAATAAACATAATCTAGCAAAATGGAATACATGATCTATCGAACCCGCATACATATAAAACGACAAATACGGGACTTGTAAACCTAATCAAAAGACTAGTCCTAACTAATCAAGCGGTGTGGCCTTTGGGAACAGCTCCTGACAACTCCTACTGCAGATCGCCAGACTCTGTACCTAAAACCCACGAAACAACTTGTGGGTGCGCGACGAATCGCCCAGTATGTGACCCAGAATTATCCCCTCAGGGGTCGACTACGGTCAAAGCACTTTTATTTGCAAAATTACGTACAGTTATGTTTGTAATTAAATATGCACATGTGTGAACCTATCTCAATATCTAATAAAAAGCAAAAAATACTTTTAATCATTATCATGATGTGATTATCCTAATATGCTAACATGCAAAAGGTTTTCCAACAATAAAATCCAAGTAGAATATTATATTTATAGCCAAATCGAAAATTCAGTATCGGAATACTGTGTGTAGAATTTAATATAATAATATTACCAAGAGAAAGTCAGCCCGTGTTGTGCGAATCGGATCAAAAGATCCCATTAGATATGTCTAAGGACTGCAATCAGAGAGTCCAATGATACACGTTGTCTAGTGACATCGTGCATTGTCTCACAAAATAATAGCACGCTAGCCGATGGACATATCTTAATTCGGTGTTTGCTCCTTACCCTAAAAAGATTCATCATCCAAACATATAAAATAGGAGAAATCATATAATGCAAGTCGTAAAAATAGTCAATCTCATCCCTCATGGGTAGGTGAGAACTCTACATATAATATAAGTCCAAGAAGACCATCCAGAAAGTCAAGTGACACCCCGGCTCAATGGCTGTCGAGCCTTCCCATGTCCCATACCACAAGACGGAACGAAGTCACTCGGCCTCTGCTCAACCCTCACCAATACATGCGTGCAATTATGTAATAATATATTACCTTCTACGGGAAGAAGGCAATCTAATATCCTAATATTCTAATAGTATACATATATAATATTATTTATTTACTCTACTCCTAATAAAATAGTAAATTCTTTATTTATCAGGTTTATGTAATTTCTACCTATAGTGCAGAAATGATAAACATGCTTTACAGTTTTAATGCATCTATTTAAAAATAAAGTGCAGATGTCAGGTCAGATGGAACGACTTGGTAAGAGTACGCCCACGAAAGAAAATAATTCAGATATCCCACACCTGTAGGGCTGAAGAAGCGATGGCAAACCCTCAGTGAAGGCAGCGGGATCCTCGTAAGCTCTGATCGGCGCGTCAGTCGGCTCAGCCCACGGATCATACTCGTACAGGATCTGTTGATCTGAAATTACGTAAGTTAAACTAATTAAAATATATGCTAGTTTATACTAACTCTAGCCCCAAATTAATGTGCTTTTGTTAAATTCTCGATTATTTCGGTTTATAAAAATTACCGATTCAGTCAGTCTGGCTGAACCAATTTAGTCAGATATTGATTACTCACTTTGATGCCATCGAGCTTAGCGTTAATCTTTATTAATTATTTAGTCAAATAATGATCATTCACTTTGACCTAATTTAATCTAATTTGATTTAAATTAGATGGTTCCATTAATAATTTTAATTTGAAGGTAAGTTGTTTGTTAACTTCAATTGTCGAAATGTTCGCAATTTAATTACTCGCGAGTTACGGTAAACTATTCGTGTTCTACTTAATTTAATCTATTCTAATTACTTACCTATTTGAGTTTTGTTCTTACATTAACCATACGCATTTTATATCGCTCGGATTTCAGTTCGGAAACTAACTTATAACTTTCAAATCCCTAATGCTATTAATTTAACCAATTGTGCTACTTGTATATATATAATGTGTTAAATGAGTATTCGGTTTAAAAGTAGTTTAATTATTTTATATTTTAGATGTACACTGTTTATAAAATTTAAAAACGGAACTTTTAACTAATTTAAGTGTTTTTATTATTCTAATTAAGTTGCAAAATCCGTTGTTTCATTACCATTCTAACCATACTGTTAATTCGTCATTTCGAATCTAAACATAAATATTATTTTTCGTTGCAACTTAATTGTTCTTATTAATTCGTAATAAGATATCGTTAGTATTAGAAATATTTAAAACAGTTTTTCAATTTAAAAACAAAATTTGTTATTAAACTTTTAATTTATTTAACGTGTTGGGTGTTTTATTTAAATTTTGTTTCGGGATCATATAGTGTCCAATATCAGGCGAATATATGCTCAAGTTAATTATGTTATGAGCTATTTATCGAGACAACAGTGCCCTGGACTTTTCTAATCATCTCCCGAGCTAGTTTAATTAGGTTTACGTAAGCATTCGATTTTTATTCGATTCCTTATAAAAACCTAAATTAAAAAGCCGCGTTTTAATCTGACAATTACGCTTTTTGGAAAAAAATCCAAATTCCATAATTTTATTTTCTTCCTTCTTTTTTAAAATAAATTCAGATTTGGCCAAGCATATCATTTCTAATTTCCAAGGCCCCATCTAAATTTAAATTCTAAAAAAAAAAAATCCGGCCTAATAGGAAAAAGGGCCCCAATTAATATTATCACATGGTTTCGGCCCACAGCAACAACAAGCCCAAAAAGCAAGAGGCCCAAGGCCTCTCTCAATTTAATTTAAATATCCAAGGCCCAAGCCCAATCATTGCCCTTTTTCAATTTAACCCCTCAAGTTTTCAGATTTACATAGGGGTTGGAAAATTTCAAAACCAACCCCAAATCATTTTTATTTACATCAAGATCCATGTCAGTTCAAAGGCCAGTATCACAATAGAACCGTACACAAACCGGTACCAGTGGTGTCACTGGGCTGGTACCACGGTACCATTACACACCCACCATCGCAAACCATGACACCATATCATCATCACACACACAAGCATAGATCAAAACCAAGCACACAAGTGCGCACCCTAGTTTCCCCCAACACCAGCAACAAGAAAAGAAACCAAGCACCCAAAACCAGCACACCCCATCACAAAGGCCGGTAGATAGAGCAAGGCCGGTAAGTAGAAGACCAACAAGAGGCCAGTACAAACAAGGAAAACAACAAGAGCACAACACATCACAGCAGCATAGCCGGTACCAATAACACAAACAACGACAATCAGTACCAACAAACAAGAAACCACCATAAGCACAGAAAAGGTGAGAATCGCAACAAGCAACCATCACAGATCAAACCAGCGCAAGGGAACAGCCCTCATTATCAACACAGAGGTACATAGTCAAGGCAAGCACAACACATCAAACAATCCAAATCAATAAAACATAATAGGGTGTGCTTAATTTACCTGAAAGAGGAGCAAAGCGCAGGAAAGCAGTAATCGGCCGGTACCAAGGCCCTCATAGCCTTGCCTCTCGATCTTCAAAAATTAGCAAGCACCAAGCAATGAGGCACTACCAGGCACCAGAATCAACACCAGAACAGCACCAGAACAGTACCAGAAGCAAAAATCGCAAGAGGGCACAACCCAACTCTTAGGTTTTGGAAAAATGCAATTCACAGGGAAAAATAGGAAGAGAGGATGAGAGATTTAATTCTCAACACATGAGCGAAACAGAGAGAGTAGAGAGGATTCAAACCGAGAGAGAGAGAGAGAGAGATAGCATATATAACCCGGGAGGGAGAAAAATCGCTCAAGGGTCAAGGAGTCAGATATCTACTCTCTATGGCAGTACGGCACAAGACTTCGCGCACAAGGTGATACGACAGGAGTAGGTAGAGTGCCGAATACTCAGTCACGCGATATAGGGGTGCAAACAGATCAGATATTATCCGTTCGGATCCGGATCCGTATCCGATTTTTTGCGGATACGGATACGGATATTCGGATACGGATACGGATACGGATATTACTTGTGCGGATACAGATACGGATATGGTTTCAATTTTTTAAAGCGGATACGGATACGGATAATATCCGTATCCGTAGCTTTTAATTTAACGGATATCCGTGTGCTAATCGATAAAAAGTTTTCTGAAAATAAGACCTTTCCACTTCTATTTCTCCGCGACGACGGTTCGACTTCTTCTTTCGTTGTGGCTGTTTGACGGAGCGAAAAAACTTCCAAGAATAAATTATTCTGCTTCGTTTGTCGTTTCGTTTAATTTGGCGACGTCCTCTCTGGATAGTTTGAGTTCTTCTCTGAAATTTCTCCTACTAGTTTGAGTCAAAGCCTAAGGTTTGATTTGATTATTATAGTTGGATTATTGCTCTTGTCCCACTGAATTTTAACTATTGTTGTTGGATTTTAGCTTTTGACTCACTAAATTTCAATTATCTTTGTTAAATTTTTTTATTTGCAGTCTTGTCTTTTAGCAAGGTTCTAGGGTTTTGTCTCTTAGTGAGATTTTAGACTTAATCTCAACAATATTTCTCAAACTTTATAATATTTAGTTTAATAAACACATTTTTGAAGAATTGATGAACCTGATACGCGTCCTTTTTTTTTTATTCTTGCAAACCAATTTTTCAAGATTTATTTTTATTTTTAGTTGAGTCTTTCAAGATTATATGTTATTAAAAATGATCAATTGCAAATAAATCACTTCCAATGTCTAATGCATTTGTTATTATTTTATTTGCATCTCTGTGTTAGTATACAACATAACAAATTCATGTAAATTAAAGTTTAGATTAATTTAAAAAAAATACTATTAGCATTAGAATTCACTGTAAATGGCATCATCCAGCATTAGAATAGCATTAGAATTCACTGTAAAATACTATTACCATTAGAATTCACTGTAAATAGCATTAGAATTGATCATATATTATTGTTTGAAAAAAGTAACTAATTCTTCTAATTATTTAGGTTATCACTCTAAATGGCATCATCGAGCAAACCTATTGAAAGCGAGCCACAACAGAATTCAACACCGGCACCTATTGCAAATGTTGGTACTAGCAATGCTACAGACGAAAACCCACCTAGTAAAAAGCAAAAGAAACTGAAATCAGATGTTTGGAATTATTTTGATAGAACTGAAACTATTGAATTAGTGAATGGAAAGAGGATAACTAATGTCACTGCAACTTGCAAAGTTTGCTCTCAAAAATTTGAAGCAAATAGCAAACATGGTACTACACGCTTACGGAATCATTATACAGGAAAACATGGTGTTCCTAAAGGACAAGGTTTAATTAGTTCAGTTGGAGAGACATTCAAGTATGATGAGGAATCGAGTCGTAAGAAATTGGCACTTGCCGTTGTAATGCATGAGTATCCATTTCGCATTGTTGAGCATGAGTACTTTGTTGATTTTGTTAAATCTCTTCATCCCTCTTTTCAGATGAAATCACGGACTACATGTAGAAAGGAAATATTGGAGATGTTCAAGGAAGAAAGAGAAAAGGTTCATAAGTTCCTTGGATCACTTTCATGCCGGTTGAGTTCCACCATGGATTTATGGACTTCACGACAGAATAAGAGCTACATGTGTGTAACTGTACACTTCATTAATGAGAAGTGGAATATGCAAAAAAAGATCATTAGTTCTCATGCGCTTGCGAGGGAGACATACGAGTGCAAACTTATGTCAAGCGGTTATGAAAATTTTGTTTGATTGGAACATTGATAAGAAAATGTTTTCGCTTACATTGGATAATGATGGTGCCAATGGTGTGTGTGTGAGGAAAATGGTGGAGAGATTCAATAAAACTGGAGGTATTTGTTGTGGTGGAAAGCTCTTTCATGTGAGATGTGCCGCTCACATAATGAACCTTGTTGTGCAAGATGGGATAAATGTGATAAGGAAAGGAATTAATAACATACGAGAAGTGGTGGGAAAAGTGAAACACTCTCCTATATTACGGGAAGAATTTGAGAAAAGGGCTAACGATTGCAAGTTAGACATTGGAAGAGCACTTTCCTTGGATGTCTCTACTAGGTGGAACTCGACCTATATGATGCTAAGGGATGCTATCTATTACCGGGAGGCATTTGAGAGGATGTACATCCTCAACCATGCATCGTTTCCTAATTTCCCTTCAAGTGAAGAGTGGCAAGAGGCTAATGAGCTATGCAAAATTTTAAGGAACTTTTATACAGTAACGGAGATTCTATCGGGTACTTCTTATCCAACCTCTAATTTGTTCTTTGCAAAATTTTGTGATATCAAACTAAGAATTGGAGATTGGCTTAGAATGGAAAATCCAATCATTGTTCAAATGGCTTCCTTAATGAAGGAGAAATTTGATAAGTATTGGGACCAATCAAATATCGTACTAGCAATAGCTTCTTTTCTAGACCCACGCTATAAGATGGGGTTGATTGAATTTTACTATCCCAAAATTTATCAAAATAGAGTTGTTGAATTGGAAGAGTTCAATAGGGTTTTGAGGGAGTTATATGGAGAGTATGTATTAAAGTACCAAAGTGTGGAAGAAGTAGCACAAGCTGGTGGTGGTTCTGTTCCCGGTGGTGACACGGGTGATGGTGACGAGGATATATAGGGACAACGAGCTCAATCAATTTATGTTGGAGAGATGTCAAGCATGGAATAGCAAATCTGACCTAGATCGGTATCTAGAGAGACGTCCTACATCATGCCCTCGAGGTCAAGATTTTAATGTGCTTAATTGGTGGAAATCAGAAGGTAAAGACTAAACTTGCCCAAGATGTGTTGGCTGCACCGGTCTCGACGGTTGCTTCAGAGTCGGCTTTTAGTACTGGTGGTCGTGTCATTAATGCCTATAGAAGCAAACTAGACTCAGAAGTTGTTGAAGCGTTAGTGTGCATACAAGATTGGGTCAGAGGTGATAAAAAAGATATGGTTTCCTTAATTATATCATTTTCTATTAACTTGTTATTTTCTACTTTTTTTAATTATACTGAAAAATAATATAGCACAAATTTCTTACCAACTCTTTGTTGTCTGTTGAAGCCATAATAAAAACCTTAGCACTAGGCTGCTGCTAAATTAACCAAACAATTATGTCACAAAACAAATATTATTTAGTCATGTATAGAGTTGAAATATGTTAATTACAATACATATAATTATAATCTAGTAGATCCTATCTTTAGAAACAAATATATGCAGCTACTAAGGAAATAAAATAATAACAAATGCATATCCGTATCCAGGGATACAGGTCACCAGGGATAGGATCTAAACAAATATTTGTTATAATCTAAATGATCCTATCTTTAGATTATAATTACTCCACCAGGGATACAGGTCACTAAATACTCCTCCATGACGAGTTGCCTTCTTTGATGTATTATTCCTTCTCTAATTTGATCTTCTCTGATTCTATTGGTTAGATCGTAATTCTAATTTGGTCTTCTCAAATTTATTTAGTCATGTATATAGTTGAAATAAATTTAATTAACTAACCATTTTCAGATTAAAAGAAAAGTCAGAGTATAGATTTTACCAATTGTATATCTCTCGGTATTCAAACCATCTTTTCTTAATCCAGTATCTTAATTCATATAATTCTGATTCGATTATTTTGAAAATCAGATATTGATTTTAATTATTATTTTAATTTCAGGTTGTGCAACATCAATTTTTTATTTTATGGAGGAAGCAGAAGAAGAAGATGGAGATAATGATAGTGATTGATGTGTTAAAAAAATACAAAATATTATTAAACTATCTTCTTTTGTTTTAGAATTATATATGTTTAGATAGAATATCTTTTTGTGTTAGTATATTTTGATTAGAATTATAGTTATGTTGGTGAATTTTAGTTAATTAGATATAGTCGGTGAATTGATGAATTTTAATTATGGCTATATATATTTTGTAATGGCACAATATATATATTAAATTAAGAATCCTAATTATATCCATATTCGTATTCGTATCCGTTTAATATTCGATCCGTATCCGTATCTGATTAATATCCGACCCGTATCCGTATCCGATTAATATCCGATCCGTATCCGTATTCGGAAAAAAAAATACGGATACAGATATGGTTTTAGCACTATCCGATCCGTATCCGTATCCGATCCGTTTGCACCCCTAGAGCGATAGTGGGGAGCCCAGCGACAGAAGAGAGAAAAAGAGAGAAGGGAGAGATTTTAAAACTCCAGGGCCCGCTTTAAGATTTGTGCGACTTTTAAAATTGGACGGTCCAGAAAATTTCAGAAGTAAAAAAAAATGGGTTTCACAATCTATTAATTGATCGAACCAATCAACAATTAACGAGAATTCGCGTTGCAATGCCTAATACGATTATTGATCACTAGATGTTCTCGTTTTATATTTACGGTTTCATTAACTTAAATCAAATAAATAATCCTATTTTATAAAACTTACAAATTCCTATGTCTCAAAATTCGAAATTTTTAGAATTCGTAGGGTTTAGTTTTAATTTAATATATGGTATGTAATACTCCAACTCTTGTCATCTTAATTAATTAATTAAAATTTTCAATTAGTCGTACTGGCATAAGCAGAGCAAGTTGCTCTTTATCAAATTTTGTCGAAGACTTCACATGTACAGCTGAATATTAACCTTTTAGTTCAAGAACAGTAGAAGGATTAGAGAGTACAAAATAGTAACGAAGAAGTCAATAAGCATTCCCTGAAGTAAAGATTGTAGTCAATTGTAAATGGAATATAATTCGAAGTTATGAGGTTCTCGGAAGTATTTGAAGTTATGAACTTCACACCGAATGCATTAACTTTTCCAGCTTTAACGTTGAAATTAAAGTTACTCGGAAGTAGGGGACCCAGTAAGAGCGAGGAAATGTATTTTAAAATTTTATAGAAATTTATAGATTCATCTCTTTAAAATTTTATATGTCCTTCTCTAGAAAGCCCACCAGGGTATGTCCAAAGAGTACTAGTACTAACATATTAAGGTAATCTTTTTTTCTTTAATTTTTTTCAAATTTGTACAATCTAATTAGTAAATTTGAAAACGGCATGGTGATACTACAAACTGCATGAGCGCATGAGGACATGTGCTTGAATCTAATAGGCATTGAAAGCTTAAAAAAAAAAGGTAAAAATAATTATACCAGTTTGCTACACACACACATAGAGGTTAGTTAATATCAAAACATTTGTTTCAGAGTTATAGTGCAACCAATTAGTTTTTCTGTTTTCAAAGTCCAAACAGTCGATCCAACCTCTATATTAGCCAAAGTGTTGTTCCATGGCTTAGGAACAAACATTTTAATATTAGCCAACATCTATATGAGGGGTGTGTGTGTGTGTGTGTAGAGATAGAGAGAGATGGGCTATGGTGAGTTACGAGGAAAGGATCTTGTTTTACTTCACGCTCATATCTCCGTTTTCAAAGACCAAATAATCGATCCGAAATGCTCAATATGATATCCATATTGAAATGTGCTTGGAGACCAAATTTTATATTTTTTTGGAAATTTTTACTATTTTTTTAGATACATAGAAAATCGTTGTTTTTGGACGAATTCTATACCATAAAAAATAGTGAATTTGAAATATTATAAAAAATTAGTAAACAGTTTTCAAAAAATGTAAAATTTGGTCTCCTAGCACTTCTCAATATGGAGATAATGTTGAGCGGTTATGATCGTTTCTTTGAAGTTTCAAATATTAAAAATATGTACGTGAAGTATATATATATATATATATATATATAAGAGGAGAGATCTGATTACCACAATTTTGAGTTACCACAACCATTTTCTATATTTTTAAAGTCAAAATCGTTGGTCCAAACCGTTCAACATGATCTCCACAATAAAATGTACTTGCAGATCAAATTTTACATTTTTTTTAAATTTTTTTACTATTTGTTAAGATGGGTACAAAATTTAATGGTCTGAATTTGATTAGTTTTTGTAAAATACTTAATAAATAGTAAAAAAAATACAAAAATATGTCAAATTTGATCTGCAAGCATATTTTATTATGGAGATCATGTTGAACGGTTTAGATCGACGATTTGGACTTTGAAAATGTAGAAAATGACTGTGGTAACTTTGTGGTAACTCAAAATTGTGGTAATTGGATCCCTCCTCTATATATAATTATTAAACGCGAGGCAATTAAGCTACAATCATAAAATTTAGAGAAATATATATATATACAGAGCTGGGTTATGGTGCTTCATGGAGTAAAACAAGTTTTTACTCTATGGCACTATATCTTTATTTCCAAAGTTCAAATAACCAATGATTTATTAAGTCTTTATCTCCATATTGAAATGTGCTTAGAGCCCAAATTTTACATTTTTTTTTAGTTTTTTTATTATTTATTAAGTCACTTTGAAAATCACTGATCCGATGATCCAGAAATTTTTACTATTTTTTACTGTTCACATGAGGATCAGTGTTTAGATAATCATAAGACTTAACCTAAGAATATATAGAGTGGAAAAAATGGCACGGCGGAGCCGGTTCCGTCACGGAATGGCACGGCACGTGTTACTGTTTGCGTGCCGTGACTCGCGTGTCGCGTGCCGTGACCATCTTTTGAAAATTTGACACGGCACGGCACGTCACGCGAAAAATCTAGTCACGGCAAGGCACGGCACGTGGTCACGTGAGTCACGTGTAATTAGGACCGTTAAGTCTTGATCAAATGATGAATCTTGAATAAACTAACCTAAATTATGAAAAAATAGTTAAATGTAAGAAATGTAACCAGTTACGTTTGGACACGGCACGCGAATAGTCACGGCACGGGAGTCACGGCGTGACTCGCGTGCCGTGACCGTTCGCGTGCCGTGACCACCCCTCCACATTTTGGTCACGGCACGGCACGGCACGGCACGTGTGACTGTTCACTTGGTCACAGCACGGCACGGCACGAGACCAAAGTCACGGCGTGAAAGTCACGGAACGGCACGGCACGGCATGTTTTGTCCACTCTAAGAATATATTTGTATAAATAATTAAAGACTTAACCTAAGAATATATTAAATATTATAGTTACTACAATATAACACAAATGAAAATTATATCCTTTTGTTGTTTTTTAATATGTAAAATTATATTCTTTTGTTGTTTTTTATTATGTAAGACTATACTATTTTTATTGTTTCTTATTATGTTGAATGTTTTTTTATTCAGTATCCGATTAGTTAATGGATTTGAACCCAATAAACTATTTTAATCTGATTTTTGTCCCTTTCTGATAGAAATTATGCATCCGCTCCTGAGTTAGTTTTGAATTTAGAGTTTATTTATTTTATTTTGGATATCCTACGGTTGATGTTACTATATTTCATTCAATCTTCTACGTCTTACTTCTATTTAATTGTCTGATAATTAAAATCGTGAACGAAAACAACTTAAATTAAAACCGTCAACAATTCAAACAATGTAAACAATAAAAATCATTGGCCGAATGCAAGCAAAAAAATCATTTTTCGCTCGATTATTCAGCGAAATTGAAATTTAATTTCGCTGGATTATTTATCAAGAGTAAATCTAGGGTGTGACGTGCTCACCAATAAAGTTTGGTGAACACAACTCTAAAAATACATCAGATCAGTTTCAAATGACGAATCCAAACTATTGAAATCCTACTTCGTGAGTGATGCATGTACATGAAAATTTTTGAAAGTTTCGAATTCATTTGCTACGAGGTCAAGCAGTCAAAGTAATGAATCTTTTAGTAAGTTATTCTATTAGTTGTTTTATATATTCATTTTGCATCATTACTTTGACTGCTTGACCTCGTAGCAAATGAATTCGAAACTTTCAAAATTTTGCATGTACATGCATCACTCACGAAGTACATGGATTTCAACAGTTTGAATTCGTCATTTGAAGCCGATCCGATGTATTTTTGGAGTTGTGCTCACCAAACTCTGTTGGTGAGCACGTCACACCCTAGATTTACTTATTTATCAAAGCTAGCTAGCCATGCATCATGCCGGATAATCCAGCAAAAAAAAAATGGTATATTTTAAAATATATGACTTTTCATGTTATGTTTTTTAATTCATATTATTTTAGAGGAGGGTTAAAATGCATCAAAATTTGATGCTCCAAATCTATTCCAAAATCCGAACTGTCCGATTTACGCTAATATTCGTGCTAGTAGAAGCGCTGGATTTTATCTTAACGGAGTGGTTCCGTTAAATTTTAAATAAGTCATCAGCGAAGGGAGCTACGTTTTTTCGTCTTTTATACTTCTCGTCTTCTCGCTGGCTTCTCTCCTCTCTTTGTCGTGCTCTCAGCGGGTGTCGCTTTGTCCCGGCCTTGCTTGCCTCTCCTACCTCGCAGAGAATCGGGGGCATGCACTTACTCCGATCCGATTTGTCCAGCTTTCTCTCCGACAAGCTAAGTGAAACCCTAGAAACTGTATTTAGTCTTACAATAACCTAGTTGAGTTACAATTTTCTTTCATTTGATTAATTCAGAACTGATCAAGCTTAACGAAAGCAAGAAAAAAAAATTGATAGGTTGGGACTTGTGCAAATCAGCGTTATGCACCAATCGACCCTAAATTATTCCATCTAGACCAATTCTCCCCTATGGTTCCTGCTTAATCATGATCTTCTCCAGCTTAGATACACTGAAAATTATTGCTTGTGTTAACTTGAACTGTGATTGTTTGTCTTATAAAGTTGTTTGTATGATCATATTCTCAGTTTTGATTTAGAATCAAACCCTAATAGTACCTTTCCATACCGAGCCTAAACTGCCCTACCTCTATTGTGCTTATTTATGCACTCCTCATTGGTACTAGTCGGTATTAGTGCTCAATTAGATTGGTTTTGTTGTTCTGACACTGGTACTGGCAGGTACCAGTGCATTCTGGTTACTAGTGTACAGAATTCGAGTTTCCGTAGACATGTCTGTAAAAGAAAATGTAAATCTCTCTCTATCTGTCTTGGCAATTTGTTGTGCTTTTGTGCTGATTAATTAGTTATTCTTTGTGCTAATTATGAAAACTTGGTATTTGCTTTCACATGGATAGAGAGTTAGACAGGGCAGGTGCTTGGAGCTTGGTCTTGGCATAGCAACTGTGTACTACTAACTACTAAGCAATTT
Source organism: Carex arenaria (assembly GCA_964058825.1). Lineage (NCBI taxonomy): Eukaryota > Viridiplantae > Streptophyta > Magnoliopsida > Poales > Cyperaceae > Carex > Carex arenaria. The sequence goes on from CAXKVW010000159.1 coordinate 843,494, forward strand.
TGAGAAGCTTCATGGGGCAGGGGGTGAAAGAGCTGACTGTGAACTACAACATTATTTTTGTTTGGTATTTTGTCTATTTATGTTGAGGAGAAATGTACGGGCGAAAACTTCTTGTGTTTCGATGAGAGTTTTCATGGTTAAAATATAATTTGTTTTTAAGTGTTGTATTAATTTGCATTAAGAACTTTTAACAAAAATAACTAATAATGCTTTTGTCTTGTATGTTGGTTGCTTTTGCTGAATTGGTTTCTTTAAGAATTGCTATGCAACTTTTTTTTCTAGCTTTAAATACAGATTGTAAAATCACAAATATAAAATTCTATAGGACTTCAATTGCTTAATATGTATAATCAGACCTTAGTGCATGAATTTGTAATAATCAAATATAAACGGAACTGCAAAGATAAAATCCAGCCCTTCGCTGATGACTCGCTTAAAATTTAACGGAACTGCTCCGTTAAGATAAAATCCAGCGCTTCTACTAGCACGAATATTAGCGTAAATCGGACAGTTCAGATTTTGGAATAGATTTGGAGCATCAAATTTTGGTGCATTTGAACCCTCCTCTTATTTTAATGTTATGAATAAAAGTTTCAGTAAACTGTCAATCAACGGTAGGTGTATGTTTATAACGGGCCTAACAAGGTACAAACAAACATGTTGTTCTAATAAATTTTTAATTATTTATAATTTATGTTTTTCTAATTATTGTACCCATCTAGGTACGAAAAGTGTGATTGTGCGATTGTCACATGAATCAGAATTCACCCAGTTTTTTTGTTTCTTACTTTCATATCGACAAATATAGCTAGCTAGTTGTTAATATATGAAAAAAAAATTAAGAAATACTTAAATTCTTTTACTTTGTATACGATATAATGTTACAAAAATCAAGCACTATGTCATTAACGAACATATTGTTTTCAAAAATACTTGGCTATTGTTTTTAACATTTACCAGTGAGTCTAGCTAGTATAACATTAGTGTCATTTTAACCTATATAACACTAACTTCAAAACCTATCAAATGGACTTCGAACAGTGAATCCATACCGTTCAAACCGATCTACTTCATTAGTTGTGTGTTTACATGCAAAATTTATAATTTTTTAAATTTATTTAGTATCAAGTCAAGCGATAAAATATGTGAGTTTTTAAGTTAATTTTAAGCATTCATTTTTCAACATTTCTACCACTTGATTTGATACTAAAATAACTCAAAAATATAAAAAAAAAATTGCAAGTAAACACATCACTCATAAAGTAAATCAGTATGAACAGTTTGTATTAGTAGTTATTTGAAGTATATTCAATCAATTTTGAAGTTAGTGTCATATGACACCGATGTCATACTAGCCGGACTCTTTACTAGTTATTGTATATTTAAGTAGAACATTACTGCGTGAGTGAGTCTATGGTACAATGAATATCATGATTTAGTCTGTAATACAAATCAATATTTTCATTTTTTTTAATTCTATCGGTCGATCCGAACCGTTCAACATAATTTTCATATGAATATGTGCTTGCATATCAAATTTTAATTTTTTTAGAATATTTTTATTATTTTTTAAGATTGATAGAAAATCACTGTTTTTGGATGGTCTAGAATTTTCAAATCAAATGATTTTCTACCTTATAAAATATTAAACAAATTCTAAAATATATAAAATTCGATCAGCAAGTACATATTCACATGAGGATTATGTTGAACAGTTTAGATCGACCGTTAAAATTTTAAATATAAAAATATTGATCCGTATTCCGGACCAACCCATCATAAGCATAGTAGCGTTGACTCACTCTTACTGCGTGGTTGTATATATGGATCTCACATTGAAGCCATTTTAGCAGCAATTTAGTATATTGGTCTCTGCTGTCAATTCATTTTTTCAGGTTGTCAAAACATTACTCAGTGTTTGTATCACGCATTCAATTCAAATCGGACAGTTTTCATGACATGACATATAGTAGCAAACTTTATAAGGTAACAAACACAAGTACGGACCCGGTTGCTAAAAAAAATTAAGTACCCAAATTATCCAACCATTAAATGTTTTAAGCCATAAAGGAGGCGCCTATCGATCATTTGTCTCTTCTATTCTTTCTCAGTGCACCACCCACCATGTGAGCGGTAAGCCCTTAAACACCACTGCACTATCATGCTGCCATCACTACTATATATTTAAACTCATCCATGCATTCAGTATTTCTTCATCTCAGTGCTCCTTCCTATTCTAGTATCTTGCTTCTTTAATTAAGCTGATTTGATGGGGACTCGGGGGCTGAAACAAAGCCTAATATTTGAGCTTTGTTTGGTGACATTGGCGTTTGGAATCGTGAGGGCCGAAAAGACCGTGACGGTGGTCGGCTCAACCGAGTGTGTGGATTGTGCTGAGAAGAACATCAAAGTTGAACAAGTTTTCAAAGGTAGACATAGTTAATAATTTCTAGTGCACAAGTATAGGTCTGATGATATTTGTTATACTACAAAAATAATGATATGAAAGAAGTTGATTTTTCTACTGCATGTTAACCTTGCTGGTTATTGATGTCTTTTATCAGCTAGGTACCCTTGAAAAACAATATAATTTGAGAAAATTAAATCTTCTCTTGATCTCTTCTTTAGTTAAAAAGGAAAGTCAAGTGCATGTAATCCGCTTTTGGAAAAATTATTTGTACATTTGTACCCATTGTACGTGAAGTAAATAGAGTAGAACTAGGGTGTTCTTAAGCTCTTTTTCTGAGCTCACCAAGTTTCTTTGTGAGCTTAACTAAAAATCTTATTGGATTAGCTTCAAAGGATATATTCAAACTGTTGAAACCGATTTACTTCTCGAGTGATGCGTTTACACGTCAAATTTATAATTTTTCGAACTATTTTAGGATAAAGTCAAGGTCAAAAAATAATAAAAAATGAACGTATTAAAATTAACTTACAAATTATCATTTTTTACTGCTTGACTTTATATTAAATTAGTTCAAAAAATTTAAAATTTGACATGTAAACGCATCACTAGTGAAATATATCGATTTCAGCAGTTTGGATGCGTCGTTTGAAGCTAATTCGATAGCTTTTTGAGTTAAACTCACAAAGAGGCTTGGTGAGCTTAAGAACACCTTAGTTCTACTCCTTTCAACTCTGATGATCACTTATAAATCCAACTTTATTTTTCCAATAATTAATTATTATTTAGGTCTTAGAGTTGCAATCAAGTGCAAGTCAGCCATCGGCCAATATGAGACCAAGGGAGTGAGCCGACTTGATAAATCTGGCAACTTTCATGTAAACCTTCCCATCGACCTCCTCCACGAAGAATCAGAAGGCATCGCTACTCTCAAACCGGCATGCCTAGCGGAGCTAAGGGACCAATCCAACAAGGCGTGCCCCAAACCCGACCCGTTAACCATAACTTTAGCATCAAAAGAGAAAGACCAGCACACATTCACTGTGGGTCAAGACGGAAAATTGCAAATCCTCTCCAGCATTTGCAATTCAGCAACCTTCTGGCCACCTAAGTCGGACCCATTCCATAAGAAACCTGTACCAGAGTCTCCAGTCGAGCAACCTAAACCAAAACCTAAACCAAAACCTAAGCCAATGTACAAGCATCCATGGTTCCATCCCCTCCCGCCACATCCATCGGCAAAGTATTTCCACAAGAAGCCATTTTTCCCTCCTGCTGATAATAAGAACTAAATCGGGGTTATCAAAAAATGCAATTAAATGTGTTCTTTAGACTATTTAAAAGAATGCATGGAATTGCAGATTTGATAACTAATTGCTTTTGAAGAGTCCTACTTAAGGGCTTCTATTATGTACTGTTGTGCAGTTGAAGGTGTTACCTATAATTACTGTGTTTGTTTATTTGTGTTTGTTGTATATTGCTACTTAAGGGTTTCTTTTATATAGATGATTGTGTATTTGTGTTTGTTGTATATTGCAATTTGTATTTGGAATATTACTATTGTTCATCTATTTTGAAGTTTAAGTTAAAAAAAATCAAATATTATTTGTTGGATTCTGGATTAGCAATGTTATTGGCTAACTTTTATTTGATTATGTATAATTTCTGCCAAATCCTGGACGGTTAAAATATAGCAAAAAAATCAATCAGATGCAAATATTTCAACTAAAATTGAATGGTACTGGCATTAATAGAGCAAATTTCTCTTTGTGGAATTCTGTCAAAGACCTCGTATGTACAGCTGAATATCAATCTGATAGTTCAAGGACAGTAGAAGGATTAGAGAACAAAATAGACACGAATAAACCAATAAGCGTTCCCTGATCCGATACGCTTAGATTGATTAGATCAAACCTTCCAATATCGCCATATATCTGTTTTTACATTATTTCCACAGACTAGTGCTAACATATTAAGTTAATCTTCTTTGCTTTAAAAATTTTCAAATTTATAGAAACTAATTAGTAAATCTAAAAACGGAAAGTCAAGTGTAATCCACTTTTGGAAGAATTATTTGTACATTTGTACCCATTGTATGTGAAATAAATAGAGTAGAACTAGGGTGTTCTTAAGCTCACCAAGTCTATTTATGAGCTTAACTAAAAAACTTATTGAATTGACTTCAAACAACATATTCAAACCGTTAAAACCGATTTACTTCACGAGTGATGCGTTTACACGTCAAATTTATAATTTTTGGAACAAATATAGTATAAAATCAAGCAGTCAAAAAATAATAAAAAAATGAATATATTAAAAGTAACTTATAAATCATCTTTTTTTTTTTACCGCTTGTGTCACACCCCAAACCAGAATTTTTGGATTAATGTGTGATCAGCCTCGCCTCGTGTTTATTAATCAATTAAACACGCAAGGCTGAGAGTAAACAAAATAGTAAACAGCGGAAGCGGAATGTATATAATATCAAGCACCAGTCACATAACAATAAATAAATATACATATAATACAAAACAGCGCATGTCATATCCAAAATAAACATAATCTAGCAAAACGGAATACATGATCTATCGAACCCGTATACATATAAAATGACAAATACGGGACTAATCCTAACTAATCAAGCGTTGTGGCCTTCGGGAACAGTTCCTGACAACTCCTACTGCGGATCGCCAGACTTTGTGCCTAAAACCCACGAAATGCCCAGTATGTGACCCAGAATTATCCCCTCAGGGGTCCGCTACGGTCAAAGCACTTTTATTTACAAAATTACGTACAGTTATGCTTGTAATTAAATATGCACATGTGTGAACCTATCTCAATATCTAATAAAAAGCAAAAATACTTTTAATCATTATCATGATGCGGTTATCCTAATATGCCAACATGCAAAAGGTTTCCCAACAATAAAATCCAAGTAGAATATTATTTTGATAGCCAAATCGAAAATTCAGTTTCGAAATACTGTGTGTAGAATTTAATATAATAATAGTACCAAGAGAAAGTCACCCCATGCTGTGCGAATCGGATCAAAAGATCCCACTAGATATGTCTAAGGACTGCGATCAGAGAGTCCAATGATACACGTTGTCTAACGACATCAAGCATTGCCTCACAAGATAATAGCACGCTAGCTGATGGACATATCTTAATTCGGTGTTTGTTCCTTACTCTAAAACGATTCATCATCCAAACATATAAAATAGGAGAAATCATACAATGCAAGTCGTAAAAATAGTCAATCTTATCCCTCATGAGTAGGTGAGAACTCTACCGTCTGGCCAGATCAATAGGATCATGAGCTCGAGTCCAGCCCCGTGCATTAAGGCTCGAGTCTGGCCTTATGCACCACACACAATTCCACAAGGCTCGAGTCCGGCCTTCGAAATTTCGTTCTAGGCAATGTAACTCCTAATGTAGGTGGAGATCACTCCTGATTCGTTTCGTGCCTCAGGGCTCGAGTCCGGCCCGCATATAATGGTAAAATTATTGAAAATGATAGATATAAATCAAATTTCTACATATAATATAAGTACTAGAAGACCATCCGGAAAGTCAAGTGACACCCCGGCTCAATGGCTGTCGGGCCGTCCCATGTCCCATACTACAAGACGGAACGAAGTCACTCGGCCTCTACTCAGCCCTCACCAATGCATGCGTGCAAGTATGTAATAATATATTGCCTTCTACGGGAAGAAGGCAATCTAATATCCTAATATTCTAATAGTATACATATATAATATTATTTATTTACTCTACTCCTAATAAAATAGTAAATTCTTTATTTATCGGGTTTATGTACTTTCTACCTATAGTGCAGAAAGGATAAACATGCTCTACAATTTTAATGCATCTATTTAAAAATAAAGTGCGGATGTCAGGTCAGATGGAACGATTTGGTAAGAGTACGCCCACGAAAGAAAATAATTCAGATATCCCACACTTGTAGGGCTGAAGACGCGATGACTAAACCTCAGTGAAGGCAAAGGGATCCTCGTAAGCTCCAATCGGCACGTCAGTCGGCTCGGCCCATGGATCAAACTCATACGGGATCTGTTGATCTGAAATTACGTAAGTTAAACTAATTAAAATCTACGCTAGTTTATACTAACACTCGCCCCAAATTAATGTGCTTTCGTTAAATTCTCGATTATTTCAGTTTATAAATATTACCAATTCAGTTAGTCTGGCTGAACCGATTTAGTCAGATGTTGATTACTCACTTTCATGCCATCGAGCTTAGCGTTAATCTTTATTAATTATTTAGTCAAATACTAATCATTCACTTTGACCTAATTTAATCTAATTTGATTTAAATTAGATGGGTCCATTAATAATTTTAATTTGAAGGTAAGTTGTTTGTTAACTTCAAATGTCGAAATGTTCGCAATTTAATTACTCACGAGTTACGGTAAACTATGCATGTTCTACATAATTTAATCTATTCTAATTACTTAGCTATTTGAGTTTTGTTCTTACATTAACCATACGCATTTTATATCGCTCGGATTTCAGTTCGGAAACTAACTTATAACTTTCAGATCCCTAATGCTATTAATTTAACCAATTATGCTACTTGTATATATATAATGTGTTAAATGTGTATTCGGTTTAAATGTAGTTTAATTGTTTTATATTTTAGATGTACACTGTTTATAAAATTTAAAAACGGAATTTTTAACTAATTTACGTGTTTTTATTATTCTAATTAAGTCGCGAAATCCGTTGTTTCATTACCATTCTAACTATACCGTTAATTCGTCATTTCGAATCTAAACATAAATAATATTTTTCGTTGCTACTTAATTGTTCTTATTAATTCGTAATAAGAATTCGTTTAGTATTAGAAATATTTAAAACAATTTTTTAATTTAAAAACAAAATTTGTTATTAAACTTTTAATTTATTTAACGTGTGTAGGGCGCAAAAGGTCGCATGGTTAGGTTAGCTAACGATGCTGATATATTTGTGGGGGGATGCTCCCGCATGGGTTCAGTGCTCCAGTCTCTTAGACAGACATGAGCGAGGCACCGAACTCGGGGCATTGCTGAACATCTTTTTGCATACCTTCCGGTTCACCCTTAGCCAGACCTACGTTCATGATCAGTCAGCCAGGGTTTTATTATTTGATTGTGGAGACGTTTAACTCTCGACAGGCGCAAGCTCCCGCCATTAATTACATCAGAAAGACTTGTTAGGTCTGACTGAACACCTCGTTCATTCCAGGATTTGTGCCTATTTGGTTTGAACTGAGTAATGGGGCTAAAAAGGACTCATGTATTATTATTTGAATATATATTTTGGGTTCTCAATCGCTTTAGACATTCATATAATTATGTGCATGTGTGATATTCATATGTATGCATATATATATAATCATGTTTATTTTGAGAAATTATAATATTTATGCAAAAAGGAAGTATTGTTATTATTTGAACATCATGGAAAGTCTATATGCATATTGGCATTTTTGGTTATAACATGAGATGTATATCATAGATTTAAAAATATATACATTTATTATGAAATTATAAATTTTTATTTATAAAGAGGGGTATTTTGGTCATTTCAGGTTATGGATGAAGCTTGGACATATTTGGATTTAGTTTAGAATCATGAGGAATTTAATTTGGGTTCATTTGGAACTGGTTTGACTTGATTTTAATTTGAAATGAGGGAGTTATGGTCAAAAAGGACTTGTTTGTGAACATTTTATGTTTCCAGGGACCTATTTGTAAACATTGGAGGGCCTGGGAATATTATTTGAGCTTTTGGTAGGGTCTGGAATGCAATTTTGGGCTACTAGGGGCTTGTTTTGAAAGGATTTTATACTTCCAGGGACCTTTCTGTAAATATTCAAGGACTGTGGCTCACATTTTGTACAGTCAGAGGGGTTTATATGCAAAAGTGATTTTATTTATTTTTTATCTGGGGCTTTTGGGCCTTTGGATTGGCATCTGGGCTTTGAGATTTGGATATTGGGCTCTGAGATCTGTGCAGAGTTCATATGGGCCTTGAGATTTATATCTGGGCTTTGAGATTTGTATTTGGATTATCAGATTTGGGTTTTAACTCTTGGATTTCATCAGGATTCGTGTAGAGGCATTGAATCAGACTCTGACATTTGGGGCCCATCTGACAGGGGTCAGTTTTAATTATGAGAATAGATCTCGGCCATCCGTTTGTTTCAAGATACGTATCCATTCAAATCAGAACTTTGGCGCCTTCATCCAAGGGCTATGGTTGCTTCAAGAGTCGTGCAGGTCTGATGAGACCCGATCACACAGGACACCTCCATTCTCGATGAGGGTTTCGAAGCTCCGGCCACCTCCGCCAACGGCCTACTTCAAGGCTTGCATGGTTATGATCGTCTATGTGTCAGGAGCATGTCTGACGTAATGTCGGCGGTCAGAGATCATCGGAGACGGCGGTTCCAGTAAGAATAAAGGGATATCGGTACCGATTAGGATTTTCTCCGATTCCTTCGATTTGTTTGAGATTTCTCTTCAATTGATCAACCTTCTAGCATCGTTTAGAAGCATGTGAGCTTAGGCATTCATCAATTTGGATTTGTTTCAAGGTTTGGACATGATTTGAGTTCATGAGTACCCGGTTTGGCACTAGTACAACATCAATTGGGCATGGAGCTTGCTGAAATCATCTCCTGGGACTTTAGAAGGTCTTGTTCAGGTATCAGCAAGTGCATATCATGAGGTTTCGGCATGGGTCAGGTGATTTGAGCACATATCAGTTTATTCTCCATTTCTGACTTGATACCAATACTGGTACAGTAGGCTTAGCATAAGATCAAGGTTCAAGTGCATGGGAGCATGTTGAAGGTCATATGAGATTCAATTTAGACTTGAGAAGGTCTTTGTTCAAAGCAATATGTGAAAGTCCATTGTATATGAATGTGTGTGTGTATATATATATATATGTTTGAGAAAATTGATTTATTATTCAGAAATTATGTTCATAAACCATATGGATTTGAATTGTTCTGTATAGTATCATGTGTCATGAGTATGTGTGCAAGTTTTTATCATTTTTAGGATTTTATTTCCATTTTTATGAATTTTGAGAAGTCTCAGGGGCATTATTGTCAGAAAATCAGAAAATATGAATATTAACTTTGGAATTTTGTAACTCATGCTATACAGATCCAAATGATGCAAAATAAAAGTCTATTTTGATTGTTTTTGAATGCTCTATATGATAAAAAATATTTATTTTACTGTCAGGTCCCTGGAAAAGCATGAAATGGCCAATGTGGCCTGACAGTGTATAAGGCATGCACTGTGCAGAAAGCAAAATATCAAAAGTCCAACTTCAAAAATTAATAGAAAATAGAAGAAAAATCAGAAAAATGGAAAATTTGAGGCTAGACTGGTTGTTTTGGAACCCTCTACCTATCTGTATTTTTGGATTTTTGATTTGGATGACAGATCAGTCTGCACTGATTGAACTGTGACAGCATGCCATATAGGGCATATATGGTACCAATATAGCATGCATTTGCTATTCCTTTGAACATGGGACTGGTATAGGCAGAGGCTTGGTCTAAATGACTTGTAAGCATACCAATAGACATCATTTGGACATGGTTTAGTCACAGGGACATGGTATCCCAATACCAGTATATACATATATGCATGAAAGTCCTTGAATTTGCATAATTTCATGTATCAAGGCATTCGTCAAGCATCCAATCATCAAACACACATGGCTTTCTGTCCTTTGCTCTCTGCCATGGTCATTATGCACTCAAGTCCTTAGAAAATCAACATATTTGAGAAGAAGCAACAAAGGAAGACAAAGTGCATAGGAAGATGTAGTTAAACATCAATTTCTAGCACCTTTCTCCTCTGCCTTCTCACATGGTCCAGATCAAAGTTCATATTTACATTTTATTTAAAACTCATGCAAAAGCTTGTATAGCAAGATACTAATCAATGAAAGGATGTAGTTAAACATCAACTTACATAATTATTTCTTATCATACTCCATTTACATGAGCTTATTACTTTTAATTCTTGATTTATATTTTATATGTGTTATATGTGTGCTGTGCTTGACAGAAAAGAAGAAAAAGAGAGAGATCAAGACAGAAAAGGAAAGAAAAGGAGAAAAAGATAAAGAATGCATTTTTATGAATCATAGGCTTTGAAAATCAGTTATAAGAACTGTACTTTGCCTCATCAAATTATTAAATCGATTTAAAACCTAAATATAGCATTAATTGCTACAAAAGGTCTTTTATTGCTTGATCAACACCTTCAACTCATAGATTTGAGTTTAGATGCTTGTGATAGTAAAGAAAAGAAGAAAGAAAAAGAAAAAAAGAGATGCATCAGATCAGATCAAAAGAAAAGGAAAGAAAAAGAAGAAGAAAACAGAAAATAAATAAATAAATAAATAAAGGAAAATAACAAAGATTCAAAGTAAAAGCTCCAAGGGAGCTTGCATTGCATTCATCCATGATGTATATACATGAAACTAAGCTCATTGAGCATCTACATTGCATCAGAAATCGTGCTATACTTATGATTTTGTGTTGACAGTGGAAAAGGAGAAGAAAGCTTCAAGCTTTGAACTATGCTATGTGCTTGTGTGTGTACAGAGTGTGTATACTCAGCCTATCAGGTGTACATTGATGTCTCTTAGTCTCAGCATGGGGGTCTTTATGTAGCCTTCAAGGCATTGGGTTCATGCATTTGGGTCTAGCCTATACCGGCATCACCACAACCCTTCATCTTGCATCATCTTCATTTCAAAGGTTTAAATTGCATCTTAGAGCATAGGCCAGTCATGCAAGGGTGTGCACCGAGTGCCATGCTAGCAATCCAAAGGCACAAGCATTAACAGCCCTTGATTTGGTTCATTGATAGGTCGAATTTTGTGCATGGGGCTATAGGAGAGGGTTATGCTTTTCCCATTACCCAGGAGCAAATATTCTCCTATTTTGTCACCTTGCTATGATGTCAGGCCAGCTGAGCAGGTGGTTAATTCGGCACAGGAGCCCGGTGAGTTATCCCTCACGTATACCCGGCTTATCATATATCACAACCATTATAATCGTACTTGAGTCAGGAGGGATTGACAACGTGCACATACAACATATAATTAGCATACTTGGCAAGGCATCATACCCCTACATTACCAATTTCCATTTTTGGATTTGTCGTATCGTATTTCTATGTGCATAGCGGTGCCAGTATCCAATCCGGGTATTACCCTTAAAGGCATATTGGATTATGACTCAGACCAACCTCACATGATCCCAGTGACATACCTCAGAGATTCAGAGAGACACATTACCATCACTCCCTTTTAGTCAAGCTCATGCCCGATTATAGCCGGGTCTCATAGCATCCCCTGATTCAATGCATTTCCTTTTCAATTATCATATCAGAGAGCATCGTATAGCTGAGTTTTAAGTCCGGTTAGCTCTAGGGCTTCGCCTCTGTAACTTTCAGCATAGTGCTTGAGGAATTAAATTGGCTGCTCAAACACAGTTATCCAGTGAGGTCTCAATCGTTATTGAGAAGAACTGAGGTAATTTCTCTTCCTTCTTCACATTTTTCCTTTACTCCGTCGTTAATGGAGGAATGGAGGTCGGGGAAGAAGAATGAAGAAAGAGAGAGAGACGGAGCGCGCCACGTTTTTAATCTCATTCGGCCTCATTGGCCTGGGCTGGGAGCATCGTGAGCCGTATGGAGACTCAAGAGCGGTTCATAAGCGCCGGGAGCATGGGACCTGAATGGGTCAATAGCGCTGAAGCGCTGGGATTTTAAACCGAACCCAAGTTTGGTTAGGTCTGGTCTATGGTGCACCGTGTGACTGTCAGTTCGGTGTATAGAGTATTATTTCCATGAGCCAGGTCTTGCTATCTCAAGAGACCAGCGAAAAATCAGTTTATTAGACTGATCAGTGGGTCCAGGTTGCAGGGTTTTATACATGTAACCCCATTGTGCACCCAGAGAGCCAAAGTTTAATGCTATGGGTACCCAGTGACACGTGGCACCAATCAGAGCATTGTATTTTACAAAATTCATAACTCATTAACCATTTGGAGTTATAATTCATGCCACATATGAAAATTCATGATATTTTACATGCTATTTAATCATGAATTTTGATTTCAAGGATTTGCATTTCCATTTCATGTCATTAGGTCAGGTTAACATATGCCCGACCCTTTGCATTAGACCATTTTATAATTTCAAAGCATCTTTTGTCAATCATGCATGATTCAGCTATTTTAGGGTACAACAACGTGTTGGGTGTTTTATTTAAATTTTGTTTCGGGATCATATAGTGTCCTATATCGGGCGAATATATGATTGAGTTATATTATGAGCTATTTATCGAGGTAATAGTGCCCTAGACTTTTCTAATCATCTCCCGAGCTAGTTTAGGTTTACGTAAGCATTCAATTTTTATTCGATTCCTTATAAAAACCTAAATTTAAAAGCTGCGTTTTAATCCGACAATTACGCTTTTTGGGAAAAATCCAAATTCCATAATTTTATTTCCTTCCTTCTCTTTTAAAATAAATTCAAATTTAAATCAAAAAAAAAATCAGATTGGGCCAAGCATATCGTTTCTAATTTCCAAGAACCCAATTAATATTATCACATTGTTTCAGCCCACAGCAACAGCAAGCCCAAAAGGCAAGAGGCCCAAGGCCTCTCTCAATTTAATTTAAATATCCAAGGCCCAAGCCCAATCATTGCCCTTTTTCAATTTAACCCCTCAAGTTTTCAGATTTACATAGGGGCTAGAAAATTTCAAAACCAACCCCAAATCATTTTTATTTACTTCAAGATCCCTGTCTGTTCAAAGGTCGGTATCATAACAGAACCGTACACAAACCGGTACCAGCGGTGTCACTGGGCTGGTACCACGGTACCAGCACACACCCACCATCGCAAACCATAACACCATATCATCATCACACACACAAGCATAGATCAGAACCAAGCACACAAGTGCGCACCCCGGTTTCACCCAGCACCAGCAACAAGAAAAGAAACCAAGCACCCAAAACCAACACACCCCATCACAAAGGCCGGTAGATAGAGCAAGGCCGGTAAGTAGGAGACCAGCAAGAGGCCGATACAAACAAGGAAAACAACAAGAGCACAACACATCACAGCAGCACAGCCCGGTACCAGTAACACAAACAACGACAATCGTACCAACAAACAAGAAACCACCATAAGCACAGAAAAGGTGAGAATCACAAAAAACAACCATCACAGATCAGACCAGCGCAAGGGAACAGCCCTCATTATCAACACAGAGGTACAGAGTCAAGGCAAGCACAACATATCAAACAATCCAAATCAACAAAACTTAATAGGGTGTGCTTAATTTACCCGAAAGAGGAGTAAAGCGCAGGAAAGCAGTAATCGGGCGGTACCAAGGCCCTCATAGCCTTGCCTCTCTGCCTTCAAAAATTAGCAAACACCAAGCAAAGAGGCACCACCAGGCACCAGAATCAACACCAGAACAGCACCAGAATAGTGCCAAAGGCAAAAATCGCAAGAGGACACAACCCAACTCTTAAGTTTTGGAAAAATGCAATTCACAGGGGAAAACAGGAAGACAAGAAGAGAGATTTAATTCTCAACACATGAGCGAAACAGAAAGAGCAGAGAGAATCTAAACCGAAAGAGAGAAAGAGATAGCATATATAACCCGGGAGGGAGAAAAATCGCGCAAGGGTCAAGGAGTCAGATATCTGCTCTCTATGGCAGTACGGCACAAGACTTCGCGCACAAGGTGATACGACAGGAGTAAGTAGAGCGTCGAATACTTAGTCACGCGAGAGCGGGAGACGGGAGAGGAAACCCTAGCCCCCTCTCCAATTCGCCAAACAGGAGAAGAAGGAAGCGACAGAGGGGAGCCCAGCGACAGAAGAGAGAAAAAGAGACAAGGGAGAGATTTTAAAACTCAAGGGCCCGCTTTAAAATTCGTGCAACTTTTAAAATTGGACGGTCCAAAAAATTCATAAGTAAAAAAAAATGGGTTTCACAATCTATTAATCAGTGTTGTAAAATGCAGTCCATGCGGCCGCATATGCGTATGCAGTCCGATTCTGCATAAAAATTTCCATGCGGTCTCAAATATGCAGTTTTGCATATGCGACCGCATATTGGGCCGCATATTTCCACATATTAGTCTGCATATGTGCGATTGAGCCGCATATGTCCGCATATTGGTCCGCATATGTGCGAATTTATTGTTTGAATGATTTTAATGAGAATATATTGCATGTTTTGAGTGGAAATAAATTAATATATAGTTTAAAATCCGTATATATGAGTCCGCATGAAATTCCGCATATGTGGTATGCAGTGGCGTTTCGCATACATGAACAAAACCGTATTTTACAACATTGCTCTTAATTGATCGAACCAATCAACAATTAACGAGAATTCGCGTTGCAATGCCTAATACTATTATCGATCACTAGATGTTCTCGTTTTATATTTACGGTTTCATTAACTTAAATCAAATAAATAATCCTATTTTATAAAACTTACAAATTCCTATATGTCTCAAAATTCGAAATTTTTAGAATTCGTAGGGTTTAGTTTTAATTTAATATATGGTATGTAATAATCCAACTCTTGTCTTCTTAATTAATTAGTTAAAATTTTCAATTAGTCGTACTGGAATAAGCAGAACAAGTTGCTCTTTATCAAATTTTGTCGAAGACTTCACATGTACAGCTGAATATTAACCTTTTAGTTCAAGAACAGTAGAAGGATTAGAGAGTACAAAATAGAAACGAAGAAGCCAATAAGCGTTTCCTGAAGTAAAGATTCTAGACAATTGTAAATGGAATATAATTCGAAGTTATGAGGTTCTCGGAAGTATTTGTAAGTTATGAACTTCACACCGAATGCATTAACTTTTTCAGGTTTAACGTTGAAATTAAAGTTTCTCAGAAGTAGGGGCGGACCCAGTAAGAACGAGGAAATGTATTTTAAAATTTTATAGAAATTTATAGATTCATCTCTTTAAAATTTTATATGTCCTTTTCTAGAAAGCCCAC
This sequence comes from Carex arenaria, assembly GCA_964058825.1. Classification (NCBI taxonomy): domain Eukaryota; kingdom Viridiplantae; phylum Streptophyta; class Magnoliopsida; order Poales; family Cyperaceae; genus Carex; species Carex arenaria. The sequence continues at coordinate 858,985 of CAXKVW010000159.1, forward strand.
CAGGGGTATGTCCAAAGAGTACTAGTACTAACATATTAAGTTAATCTTTTTTGCTTTATTTTTTTTTTTCAAATTTGTACAATCTAATTAGTAAATCTGAAAACGGCATGGTGATACTACAAACTTCAATAATTAGTAAATCTAAGCGCATGAGGACATGTGCTTGAATCTAATAGGCATTGAAAACTTTAAAAAAAAGTAAAAATAATTATACTAGTTTGCCACACACACACATATAAGTTGGTTAATATCAAAACATTTGTTTTAGAGTTATAGTGCAACCAATTGGTTTTCCGGTTTTCAAAGTCCAAACGGTCGATCCAACCTCTATATTAGCCAAAGTGTTGTTCCATGGCTTAGGAACAAACATTTTAATACTAGCCAACCTCTGTATATGAGGGGGGGGGGGGGGGTAGAGAGGGAGAGAGATGGGCTATGGTGAGTTGTGAGGAAATGATCTTTTTTTACTTCATGCTCATATCTCTATTTTCAAAGACCAAATAATCGATCCAAAATGCTCAACATGATATCCATATTGAAATGTGCTTGGAGACCAAATTTTATATTTTTTGAAAAAAAAAATTTTAGATACATAGATAATCATTGTTTTTGGACGAATTCTAGACCATAAAAAACAGTGAATTTGAAATATTATAAAAAATTAATAAATAGTTTTCAAAAAATGTAAAATTTGGTCCCCTAGCACATCTCAATATGGAGATAATGTTGAGCAGTTCTGATCGTTTCTTTGAAGTTTCAAATATAAAAAATATGTACGTGAAGTGTGTATATATATATATATATAAGAGGAGAGATCCGATTACCACAATTTTGAATTACCACAACCATTTTCTACATTTTTAAAGTCCAAATCGTTGATCCAAACCGTTCAACATGATATCCATAATAAAATGTACTTGCAGATCAAATTTTACATTTTTTTTGAATTTTTTTATTATTTATTAAGATGTGTACAAAATTCAATTGTGTGAATTTGACTAGTTTTTGTAAAATACTTAATAAATAGTAAAAAAATTCAAAAAAATGTCAAATTTGATCTGCAAGCACATTTTATTATGGAGATCATGTTGAACAGTTTGGATCGACGATTTGGACTTTGAAAATATAGAAAATAACTGTGGTGACTCAAAATTGTGGTAATCGGATCCCTCCTCTATATATAATTATTAGAGTAAAGCTAGGGTGTGACATGCACACCCAGCTCTATCGGTGAGCAGAGTCTTTCAGCTGTCGGATCCATTCAAGATTCATTGTATCATATAGTTCACTGATGCGCTAGATTTAGACGGTAATTTTAAATAACTTTCTCCGTTAGTCCATTTCTCTCCGTTTACGATCCTTTCCTTCTTTCTCCATCCCTCCTGTATTATCTCACCTCTCCCTTCTTTCCTAATCCCTCCCCTCAGGGGCGGACCCAAGATTTTTGTCAGGGGGGGGCAAAAAAATATTGAATCGGGTTTAAATAGCTAATCGGATTCAAATCCATTAACTAATTAAGTACTTAATAAAAAATAATGGTTTAATTTATACTTTTCAATTATCTGACTTGTAATTTCTGATATTTTAATCTATAATTCTAATTATTAATCATAATTGAAGAAATTTATTTTAATTTTAATCCTAAATTTAACCCGAACTATAAATTAAACGTCCAGCGGGGGGCAAAAAATTTTCCAGGGGGGGGCAGACTCGATCGAAACGTCCCAACTTCCACTAAAATGCAAAATCCAGGGGGGGGCAGCTGCCCCCCCCGGACCCAAGTGGGTCCGCCCCTGCCTCCCCTTCTTGCTGTCTCTCTCGTGCCCTCGCACTCGTCATCTCTCCTTTGCTTGACAGTCGATTAGACCCTTCTCACCAAGCAGTTAGCTTTATCTCCACCTCGGTTTAGTTCCCTTGCAAAACATATTGCTGGATCAAGCTCAATCTTTTCATCAAAAAAAAAATCAAGCTCAATCTCCACAGATCATGTCTCTCTTGATTCTATCTAATTCAATTAGAATAGAGAACTTGGGAATTTGATTTGTTTCAAGAAATTTGTGCACACCCTGAAATACACAGATTATATTATTTTCTTATTTTCTTTTTGAATCCCAAAGCATTCGCACTTTTCTAAATTTTTACATCTCCTAGTGTTAGTTTACAACTCAAAACCAGTGTTGTTATCTACAAGTACAATGAAAGGTTTGGTGTTGTAGGTTAAACTGAAATGTACTTTTAAAAAATTGTAGGTTAATTCAGTCTAAACTGAAAGTTGGCTAAGAAAGGTGGTTAATGACTCTAAACTGAAAGTTGGTTAAGGCTTAATTGGTTTAAATTTAGCTTGATTACGTAATAAAGTGCCCAATGGCTAAGTTTTTCTGGATGGTGTGAAAACAGTTATTAGTATAAGTGAGAAGTAACATCTAAGAGCAACTCATACACTGTTTCGGTACTGGTACTAGTACAACAATGTAAACATCAATGCCCTATTCACCCACTCCAAATGATTACAAGACTAAACAAGACTCAAAAGTGTGTTGATTTAGTTCTTGTATAATTGTTCTTAATGTTCATGTAATGTTTCTATTTTAATGACAAATTTGCCCTTCTTTGTAAATATGAAAATTAAATGAAAATTGCAATAACTATTTTTTTTTCTTTTTTAGCAAAAGAGAAATGAACAATGATCATGACAATGTCCTGATAACTTGGATTTGCTTTACAAGACTGGCTAGACCATCCCAACGTTTCAAGATGAAGCAAAGCTTATTAAAAAAAACTTAGAACATTTATACAAGAACTTAAAAATTAAAAAGGTATTACAAAACCATCTACACAAAATGTAAAACTAACAATACATCTAATGCAGCACAAATGATAATTCTATGAAGCTGAAACCTTCATTCCCTTATCCTTCTTTCTCTTGGTCCTTTGAGGGATATGCCACCTTCATTCTCTTGATTCTTTTTTCTAATATACTGTTGCAAGAATTATCCAAATTTTCAAACAAAAATAGTTAAGTAATGTGCTCAAACCAGTGAATCTTTACCATAAAAAAATCACTGTGTTAATTGAACTAAAATAGCTTTGAAAATCACCCATCTCAACCCTCATATCAGCAAATCAACGTTTATACCAATTCGAATCTGGTATTATACCTCAACCTATTACTGAATCCTAAATAATAGTGAGTCTGTCTAGTATAACATCAGTATCATTTCAGCCTATATAACACCAACTCCAAAATTTATTGAATCGATTTCAAACGGTGAATCCAAACTGATCAAACCTATCGACTTCATTAGGTGTGCATTTACATGTAAAAACATATAATTTTTCGAATTTATTTAGTATCAAGTCAAACAGTCAACTGTGTGAGTTTTTAAGTTAATTTTAAACGCTTAATTTGATACTAAAATAATTCAAAAATATAAATTTTTTGCATGTAAACGCATCACTCATAAAATAAATCGGTTTGAATGGTTTAAATTATTAGTCGTTTGAAGTCTATCCAATCAATTTTGGAGTTGGTGTCATATGACACCGATATCATACTAGCCGGACTCAATAATAGTCTAATACTTCTCTTTCATATCATAAGATGTTTTAATACTTCTAAAATCATTTAGGTTAGGTATTAGATCTCAATTGTTGATAATTGTATTATCTATGTCATCCATGATAATATATAAGAACTTGAAAAAGAAAAAAAATCAATATGAAAATCCTAACAAGATGAGAATTTTCACAAGAAAGGAATTTTATTCGCTGAATATATAAGAAACAAAATTGGCTGAAATTTTCTTCACAAAAGAGGTCACTAAACAGGTACAATGAAATTTCACTATCCTTAATCCATCAGATTAATAAATTTGCACGATTTCCACTTCTTGCAAACCAAGATTGCTAAAAGGAAGTGAGAATAGAGAGGGTGAGATGTAGGTCACGGGAGATGATACCTGAAATGACAAGGCAGCGACAACTTGATTCTTAGGATTTTCGAGCTTCAACCTGACCTTTTGAGTAAGCTTTCGAATTAGGGCTTTTGGATTAATGGGACGAACTCCGGCAAGGAGAGGCGGAGAGTGTCGAGAGGCAGAATCGCAAGGGACAGGCGAGAGAATAGAGAGGTATGGAGAAGGAAAGGTTGTAAACGGAGAGAAGGAGCCTAACAGAGAAAGTTATTCAAATTTCCGTCCATGTCTTGCGCATCGCTCAATCAATGATAACACTAATCTTAAATGGATCCGATGGCTTAAAAACTCTGCTCACCAAAAGAGCTGGGTGAGCACGTCACACCTTAGCTTTACTCTAATTATTAAACGCAAGGCAACTAAGCTACGATCATAAAATTTAGAGAAATAGAAATAGAAATATATATATATATACAGAGCTGGGCTATGGTGCTTCATGGAGTAAAACAAGTTTTAATTTACTCCATGACACTATATCTTTATTTCCAAAGTTCAAATAGTCAATCTAAACCGCTCAACATATTCTCCATATTGAAATGTGCTTGGAGACCAAATTTTACATTTTTTGTAATTTTTTTACTATTTATTAAGCCACTTTAAAAATCACTGATCCGATGATCCAGAAATTTTTACTGTTTTTTACTGTTCACATGTGGATCAGTGTTTAGATAATCATAAGACTTAACCTAAGAATATATTTGTATAAATAATTAAAGACTTAACCTAAGAATATATTAAATATTATAGTTACTACAATATAATGCAAATGAACTTTGGTGGAGTGGCTAATGCTTTTGACCCTAACATGGAAACCCAAGTTCGATTCACGCCTTCAGTAGAAAAAACAAAATTCTTGCACGGTGCATAGGCGCAGTCCACGGGTGCGGGGAGTGGTCCATGGGTCCGGACGGGTACGGGTTCACGGGCCGGGCTGGTACGGCTTCACGGGCGGTCCGGTTAGGATCCGGTCCGGGACAGGTCACGGGTCAGCCGGGTTTAGTTTCAAAAATAGCACCCGGGTCCAGATTTTTGCCCAGTCTGGCCAACCCGCCGAACCCGTGCACGGTCCTGTCCGGGCAGTACCTGGGTCACGGGTCGGGGGTTCAAATTAGAACACTAGCTGAAAGTACTAGTTTTTTAGTTGTAATGCGCATAAAATCAACTCATAAAAAATAGGTGGTGCTTGAAACATCTTCGTATGGCATTTTCCTCTATCATGAGTACTTTGTGCATTCTGTCTCATTTGAGCTTGTCCTGGCGTATACAAGCGGTATTATGCACTAGTTGTAAATTGTAATTCAGCACATTGGATGATTTTATATATTATCAATTCTTTTCTGATTAGGTTTAAAAATGAGCTGATCGATGATCGATCACACACACAAATTAAGAAATTTAGATTTTTTGTTCCGTAAACAAGATCAAATGTTGTTTACGGTACTTAGTGAGTGTTCATCTGGAAGAACACTTTTTTCGTTTAGTTATACTCGATATGAAATCTACTCTTAATTAATTTCAGAAGGAACTAAACATGGCCAGTTTGGGTCTGGGATGGCACAATTTTACGTGCATGTTAGCTAGCAAAATTATCTTGTGCTCGCAAACAAATGATGCACTAAAACATGTTCTCTATCATTGTATCAGTGATGCAATAAAAACCAATTCAGTAATTAACGCCAAACAGAAGCAAAAAAAACAAAACATTGGAAAAGAAACGGTACGGTGTTTTCGTTTGGCCTGGGGAAATGAACCGCTTATTAACAATACATAATATTTTTAATTGTAAAAGTAAATTTATTGAAAGAGATTCTGCACACAAAATATTTCTAATTTCTTTAGAAAATAAGTTCAAAATGTACCAGTCGAACCTACTAACTGATAGACCAAAATGGTTCAGAATAATTCAGAAAATTGTACCGGATCCCACGCTCTCTCAGTGGCAGATACCGGTCGAGACTGAGCCTATGGAGATCACACTTTCATATCAGGCTCAGCAGGAGGAGTTTTAATTAGAGAGACCACTATCATCCACCTCCTAGGCGGCTAGGCCTCACGACCAAGAGGCGGGATCTTCAAGCCGACAACCACCTCCTGGGTCGCAAACGGTCGACGACTACGATTACAGTACTTCTCCTCAAGTCAAGCGTCAGCGTCAGCATGTATCACCATGAAGATTCAGACCTACTGATTATCCTTAGGGTGTATTTATTTTATTTTGTATGTTTTCTTAGATATATCTAACAGTCAGTTCAGGGGTAGACCCATACACAACCAAAGGGGGGCAGCTGCCCCTTTCTGGATTTTGAAATTCAGTAGAAAAAAAATATGAACCCGGTACCACTTTGCTCCACCCTGAAAATTGTTTTGTCCCTCTCTGGAACAGGAAAGCCTGTCAAACCAGTCCAAAAGCACTATTAAAGAGAAACTTTATTGTTTTTTTTTTTAATTTACAGATTCTGACCAACTTTGTTGTTTTTTAATATGTAAAATTATATCCTTTCGTTGTTTTTTATTATGTAAGACTATACTATTTTTATTGTTTCTTATTATGTTGAATGTTTTTTTTATCCAGTATCCAATTAGTTAATGAATTTGAACCCAATAAGCTATTTTAATCTGATTTTTGTCCCTTTCTGATAGAAATCCTTCATCCGCCTCTGAGTTAGTTTTGAATTTAGAGTTTATTTATTTTATTTTGGATATCCTACGGTTGATGTTACTATATTTTATTCAATCTTCTACGTCTTACTTCTATTTAATTATCTGATAATTAAAATCGTGAACGAAAACAACTTAAATTAAAACCGTCAACAATTCAAACAATGTAAACTACCAAACAATTCAAAACAATGTAAACAACAAAAATCATTGGCTGAATACAAACAAAAAAATCATATTTCGCTGGATTATTCAGCGAAATTGGAATTTAATTTCGCTGGATTATTTATCAAAGCTAGCTAGCCATGCATCATGCCGGATAATCCAGCAAAAAAAAATGGTATATTTTAAAATATATGACTTTTCATGTTATGTTTTTTAATTCATATTATTTTAACGTTGTGAATAAAAGTTTCAGTAAACTGTCAATCAACGGTAGGTGTATGTTTATAACGGGCCTAACATGGTACTAACAAACATGTTGTTCTTATAATTTTTTAATTATTTATAATTGATATTTTTCTAATTATTGTACCCATCTAGGTACGAAAAGTGTGATTGTGTGGTTGTCACATGAATCAGAATTCACCCAGTTTTTTTGTTTATTACTTTCATATCGACAAATATAGCTAGCTAGTTGATTAAGAAATAATTAAATTCTTTTACTTTGTATACGATATATTGGTACAAAAATCAAGCACTATGTCATTAACGAACATATTGTTTTCAAAAATACTTGGCTATTGTTTTTAACATTTACTAGTGAGTCTGACTAGTATAACATCAGTGTCAGTCTATATAACGGATCCGACTCCGGTGCTTTTCTCTAAGAAAAGCACGGAGCTGCTTTTCCGATCCCAACCATTCAAATTCGTCGAGATTTGTGCATTAAAAAGTTTCTTTATCGAGATACGCAAATTTAAAAATTTGAATGGCTGGGATCGGAAAAGCAGCTCCGTGCTTTTCTCTAAGAAAAGCACCGGAGTCGGATCCCCTATATAACACTAACTTCAAAACCTATCAAATCGACTTCGAATGGTGAATCCATACCGTTCAAACCGATCTACTTCATTAGTTGTGTGTTTACATGCAAAATTTATAATTTTTTGAATTTATTTAGTATCAAGTCAAGTGAGAAAACATGTGAGTTTTAAGTTAATTTTAAGCATTCATTTTTCAACATTTTTACCACTTGATTTGATACTAAAATAACTCGAAAACATTAAAAAAAAAAATTGCATGTAAACACATCACTCATAAAATAAATCAGTATGAACGGTTTGTATTAGTCGTTTGAAGTTTATTCAATCAATTTTGAAGTTAGTGTCATATGACACCGATGTCATACTAGCTAGACTCTTTACTAGTTATTGTATATTTAAGTAGAACATTACTGCGTGAGTGAGTCTATGGTACTATGAATATCACAATTTAGTCTGTAATACGAATCAATATTTTCATTTTTTAAATTCTATCGGTCGATCCGAACCGTTCAACATAATTTTCATATGAATATGTACTTGCATATCGAATTTTAATTTTTTTAGAATATTTTTACTATCTTTTAAGATTGATAAAAAATCACTATTTTTGGGTGGTCTAGAATTTTCAGATCAAGTGATTTTCTACCTTAAAAAATAGTAAACAAATTCTAAAAAATATAAAATTCGATCAACAAGTACATATTCACATGAGGATTATGTTGAACAGTTTAGATCGACCGTTAAAATTTTAAATATAAAAATATTGATCCGTATTACGGACCAACCCGTGATAAGCATTGTAGCATTGACTCACTCTTACTGCGTGGTTGTATATATGGATCTCACATTTCCTTCTGTGAAGCCATTTTAGCAGCAATTTAGTATATTGGTCTCTGCTGTCAATTCATTTTTCAGGTTGTCAAAACATTACTCAGTGTTTGTATCACGCATTCAATTCAAATTAAATCGGACGGTTTTCATGACATGACATATAGTAGCAAACTTTATAAGGTAACAAACACAAGTACGGACCCGGTTGCTAAAAAAAATTAAGTACCCAAATTATGCAACGATTAAATGTTTTAAGCCATAATGGCGGCGCCTATCGATCATTTGTCTCTAGCTGCTAATCTTTCTCAGTGCACCACCATGTGAGCGGTGAGCCCTTAAACACACCAATGTGCCACCGCTGCACTATCAAGAACTATGTCATTAACGAACATATTGTTTTTAACATTTACTAGTTATTGTATATTTAAGTAGAACATTACTGCGTGAGTCTATGGTACTATGAATATTACGATTTGATCCGTAAGACGAATCGATATTTTCATTTTTAAAATTCCATCGGTCGATCCGAACCGTTCAACATAATTTTCATATGAATATATACTTGCATATCGAATTTTAATTTTTTATAATATTTTTACTATTTTTTCAGATTGGTAGAACATCACTGTTTTTGGATGGTCTAGAATTTTCATATCAAATGATTTCTACCTTAAAAAATAGTCAACAAATTCTAAAAAATATAAAATTCGGTCTGCAAGTACATATTCACATGGAGATTATGTTGAACAGTTCAAATCGGCCGTTAGAATTTTGAAAACAAAAATATTGATCCGTATTACGGACCAACCCGTGATAAGCATAGTAGCATAGACTCACTCTTACTGCGTGGTTGTATATATGGATCTCACATTTCCTTCTGTGAAGCCATTTTAGCAGCAATTTAGTATATTGGTCTCTGCTGTCAATTCATTTTTTCAGGTTGTCAAAACATTACTCATTGTTTGTATCACGCATTCAATTCAAATCGGACGGTTTTCATGACATGACATATAGTAGCTGGCAAACTATATACGGTAACAAACACACGTACGGACACGGTTGCTAAAAAAAATTAAGTACCCAAATTATGCAACCATTAAATGTTTTAAGCCATAAAGGCGGCGCCTATCATTTGTCTCTGCTAATCTTTCTCAGTGCACCACCCACCATGTGAGGGGTAAGCCCTTAAACACACCACTGCACTATCATGCTGCCATCACTACTATTTAAACTCATCCATGCATTCAATATTTCTTCATCTCAGTGCTCCTTCCTATTCTAGTATCTTGCTTCTTTAATTAAGCTGATTTGATGGGGACTCGGGGGCTGAAACAAAGCCTAATATTTGGGCTTTGTTTGGTGACATTGGCGTTTGGAATCGTGAGGGCCGAAAAGACCGTGACGGTGGTCGGCTCAACCGAGTGTGTGGATTGTGCTGAGAAGAACATCAAAGTTGAACAAGCTTTCAAAGGTAGACATAGTTAATAATTTCTAGTGCACAAGTATAGGTCTGATGATATTTGTTATACTACAAAAATAATGATATGAAAGAAGTTGATTTTTCTACTGCATGTTAACCTTGCTGGTTATTGATGTCTTTTATCAGCTAGGTACCCTTGAAAAACAATATAATTTGAGAAAATTAAATCTTCTCTTGATCTCTTCTTTAGTTAAAAAGGAAAGTCAAGTGCATGTAATCCGCTTTTGGAAAAATTATTTGTACATTTGTACCCATTGTATGTGAAGTAAATAGAGTAGAACTAGGGTGTTCTTAAGCTCTTTTTCTGAGCTCACCAAGTCTCTTTGTGAGCTTAACTAAAAAACTTATTGGATTGGCTTCAAACGATACATTCAAATTGTTGAAACCGATTTACTTCTCGAGTGATGCGTTTACACGTCAAATTTATAATTTTTCGAACTATTTTAGTATAAAGTCAAAGTCAAAAAATAATAAAAAATGAACGTATTAAAATTAACTTACAAATTATCTTTTTTTATTGCTTGACTTTATATTAAATTAGTTCAAAAAATTTTAAATTAGACATGTAAACGCATCACTAGTGAAATTTATCGATTTCAACAGTTTGGATGCGTCGTTTGAAGCCAATTCGATAGGTTTTTGAGTTAAGCTCACAAAGAGGCTTGGTGAGCTTAAGAACACCTTAGTTCTACTCCTTTCAACTCTGATGATCACTAATAAATCCAACTTTATTTTTCCAATAATTAATTATTATTTAGGTCTTAGAGTTGCAATCAAGTGCAAGTCAGCCATCGGCCAATATGAGACCAAGGGAGTGAGCCGACTTGATAAATCTGGCAACTTTCATGTAAACCTTCCCATCGACCTCCTCCACGAAGAATCAGAAGGCATCGCTACTCTCAAACCGGCATGCCTAGCGGAGCTAAGGGACCAATCCAACAAGGCGTGCCCCAAACCCGACCCGTTAACCATAACTTTAGCATCAAAAGAGAAAGACCAGCACACATTCACTGTGGGTCAAGACGGAAAATTGCAAATCCTCTCCAGCATTTGCAATTCAGCAACCTTCTGGCCACCTAAGTCGGACCCATTCCATAAGAAACCTGTACCAGAGTCTCCAGTCGAGCAACCTAAACCAAAACCTAAACCAAAACCTAAGCCAATGTACAAGCATCCATGGTTCCATCCCCTCCCGCCACATCCATCGGCAAAGTATTTCCACAAGAAGCCATTTTTCCCTCCTGCTGATAATAAGAACTAAATCGGGGTTATCAAAAAATGCAATTAAATGTGTTCTTTAGACTATTTAAAAGAATGCATGGAATTGCAGATTTGATAACTAATTGCTTTTGAAGGGTCCTACTAAAGGGCTTCTATTATGTACTGTTGTGCAGTTGAAGGTGTTACCTATAATTACTGTATTTGTTTATTTGTGTTTGTTGTATATTGCTACTTAAGGGTTTCTTTTATATAGATGATTGTGTATTTGGGTTTGTTGTATATTGCAATTTGTATTTGGAATATTACTATTGTTCATCTATTTTGAAGTTTAAGTTAAAAAAAAATCAGATATTATCTGTTGGATTCTGGATTAGCAATGTTATTGGCTAACTTTTATTTGATTATGTATAATTTCTGTCAAATACTGGACGGTTAAAATATAGCAAAAAAATCAATCAGATGCAAATATTTCAACTAAAATTGAATGGTACTGGCATTAATAGAGCAAATTTCTCTTTGTGGAATTCTGTCACCTCGTATGTACAGCTGAATATCAATCTGATAGTTCAAGGACAGTAGAAGGATTAGAGAACAAAATAGAAACGAATAAACCAATAAGCGTTCCCTGATCCGATACGCTTAGATTGATTAGATTAAACCTTCTAATATCGCCATATATCTGTTTTTACATTATTTCCACAGACTAGTGCTAACATATTAAGTTAATCTTCTTTGCTTTAAAAATTTTCAAATTTATAGAAACTAATTAGTAAATCTGAAAACGGAAAGTCAAGTGTAATCCACTTTTGGAAGAATTATTTGTACATTTGTACCCATTGTATGTGAAATAAATAGAGTAGAACTAGGGTGTTCTTAAGCTCACCAAGTCTCTTTATGAGCTTAACTAAAAAACTTATTGAATTGACTTCAAACAACATATTCAAACCGTTGAAACTGATTTACTTCACGAGTGATGCGTTTACACGTCAAATTTATAATATTTGGAACAAATATAATATAAAATCAAGCAGTCAAAAAATAATAAAAAAATAAATATGTTAAAAGTAACTCATAAATCATCTTTTTTTTAACCGCTTGTGTCACACCCCAAACCAGAATTTCTGGATTAATGTGTGATCAGCCTCGCCTCGTGTTTATTAATCAATTAAACACGCAAGGCTGAGAGTAAACAAAATAGTAAACAGCGGAAGCGGAATGTATGTAATATCAAGCATCAGTCACATAACAATAAATAAATATACATATAATACAAAACAGCGCATGTCATATCCAAAATAAACATAATCTAGCAAAACGGAATACATGATCTATCGAACCCGTATACATATAAAATGACAAATACGGGACTAGTCCTAACTAATCAAGCGGTGTGGCCTTCGGGAACAGCTCCTGACAACTCCTACTGCGGATCGCCGGACTTTGTACCTAAAACCCACGAAACGCCCAGTATGTGACCCAGAATTATCCCCTCAGGGGTCCGCTACGGTCAAAGCACTTTTATTTGCAAAATTACGTACAGTTATGCTTGTAATTAAATATGCACATGTGTGAACCTATCTCAATATCTAATAAAAAGCAAAAATACTTTTAATCATTATCATGATGCGGTTATCCTAATATGCCAACATGCAAAAGGTTTCCCAACAATAAAATCCAAGTAGAATATTATATTGATAGCCAAATTGAAAATTCAGTATCGAAATACTGTGTGTAGAATTTAATATAATAATAGTACCAAGAGAAAGTCACCCCGTGCTATGCGAATCGGATCAAAAGATCCCACTAGATATGTCTAAGGACTGCGATCAGAGAGTCCAATGATACACGTTGTCTAACGACATCAAGCATTGCCTCACAAGATAATAGCACGCTAGCCGATGGACATATCTTAATTCGGTGTTTGTTCCTTACTCTAAAACGATTCTGTTGTACCTAAAAAAGTTGAGATTAAAATCCCAACAATTTAGGTGAAGGGAACAAGCTAAAATTTCAAAAGGAGCATGATGAACATAATTAAATATAAATTAGAGACTTTATTGGGTACACAAAGTGGGAGGTGCTTAACAAAGAAAGTAAAAGAACAAATGAAAAAAAAAAAGAAAACGTTGAATACATAGTTGACATTATATACTATAATCATATGCTAAGAAAAGATATGGGTTGTTTACAGGTTCGCTCGAAGAATTGATTTGGGCTGTGGCATAGGCCCAACCAAGTGGAGACAAACGAATAAAATTGAAAGAAGGAAACGGGCTGGCCGTAATCAACTCAGAAATCAAACAAAAATTGTTGCGCACGTCTGCTCTTGTTTAGACGTGGATCATGAAAAGCCTTCAAGAAAACAAGCTCATGGTTTACAGCACCAATTCTAAACAAATTGATGGAACTTTTCCTCCAACAGCTTACTGAACAACACGATAAAATGCAAGGACGTGCGCTGGCTCTGCTAGAGATACCTTCCCTCCTCGGGTGCTATGCAATTTCGGCCAAACTCTATTACACAGATGCGTTTGCAAATCAAGGAGCTTGTGAATGAGGAGAATAATTGCTGGAATGATAGAGTTGTATTTAGAATGTAGAAGAAGAAGAGAGTAAAATAATGATTCTTTATTATCTTTTGTTAATCAATTACAGACAGTGGGGTCCCTTATATAGACCACCTAACGCACAGCTCAATGAATAAAACTATAACACCTAATTACATATTGGTCCTTTGGAAAACACCTAATTACATATTTGACCTCTATTACCCTCCCTCAAGCTGAACAGAGGGTAGACTGATGTGAAGCTTGGACCGAAGCAAAGCTAAACGAGAAGAAGAAAGGCTCTTGGTGAACAAATCGGCAAGTTCATCCTTAGAGCAAATAAACCGAACAATCAATTGTTTGGAGGCAATACGCTCTCTCACAAAATGAAAATCAATTTCTATATGCTTTGTCCTAGCATGGAAGACCGGGTTTGATGCCAAAAATGTAGCACCAAGATTGTCGCACCAAAGTGAAGGAGGAGAAGATAATGGCACATGAAGTTCTTTGAGAAGATGTTGAAGCCAAACCAATTCGGTGCATGCTACCGCCATAGCACGGTATTCGGCCTCGGTGCTCGATCGAGACACCGTATGTTGCTTCTTGGATCCCCATGAAAGAAGATTAGCACCCAAGAAGACACAAAACCCCGATGTAGAACGTCTATCATCCGGGCACCCTGCCCAATCCGCATCCGAATAGGCATGAAGATCAAAGTTAGACTTCGCATAAATGTGTAGACCATGATGTAATGTGCCTTTCAAGTAGCGAAGGATTCGTTTGACTGCACACCAATGATCGTCGGTAGGAGAGTGCATAAATTGAGACGCTTTATTCACCGCATAGGCTATGTCGGGTCGTGTCAATGTAGCGTATTGTAGTGCACCTACAATGCTTCTATAGAGCATAGGATCGGACATAGGAGAACCCTTGAATTTGGAGAGTTGTGTACCCGAAACAAGTGGTGTGGAGCAAGGTTTGGCGCCATCCATCTTGGCACGAACAAGAAGATCATGTATATATTTCGGTTGGGAAAGATGGATACCAGTCGATGTGGGAGAGACTTGAATACCCAAGAAGAAATGTAAAGAACCCAGATTTTTAAGAGAAAAACGAGAGCTAAGAGAATCAATAAGAGACAGAACCCGATCTTTATGTGAGCCAGTGACAAGAATGTCGTCCACATAGACCAACAATATGGTAAAAGAATCGGCCAAGGCACAAATGAATAGAGAGGGATCCGATTGAGATGGTTTGAAGCCAAAATCATGAAGAGCTGAAGCTAACTTGTGAAACCAAGCTCGCGGAGCTTGTTTCATGCCATAGAGCGCCTTTTTAAGAAGGCACACATGTGTAGGATGTTGAGGATCAAGAAAACCCGGCGGTTGAGACATGAATACTTGTTCTTCAAGGTCACCATGGAGAAACGCGTTGTTTACATCAAGTTGTTGAATGGGCCAATGATTCGAGACAGCCAAGGAGAGAACGAGGCGAATGGTGGTCGGTTTGACGACGGGACTAAAAGTCTCGTGATAATCTATACCCTCTTCTTGTGTGTAGCCCTTGGCGACAAGACGAGCTTTATGGCGCTCAATGGAGCCATCGGCCTTCCTTTTGAGTTTATAAATCCACTTGCAACCTATGACATGTTGATCGGGTGACGAAGGAACAAGGATCCATGTATTGTTGTGAGCGAGAGCATTGAGTTCTTTTGACATTGCATCGCGCCATTCGGGAATTTTGTTGGCCGAAGTAAAGGAGGTTGGTTCATCAAGAGAAGAAGAGGAAGGTGGAAGAGGATGCTTGGTGGCAACAAAAGTGATATGATCAGGAAACACCTTCTTCTGGCGAGTATTATCTCTCTGTCTGGTGGTCATGTGATGTCTGGACATAGAAGACACAGGGGGAATAGCAGCAGGTGTAGCATCTGTGAAGGATTGAATAGAAGTGGGCTCTGGAGAATTTTCAGACTGAGAATTAAAGGGCTGAGGTTCGGCCTGGGGAGAGGGCTGCTGTATAGGTGCAGCTTGGGAAATTAATTGCTGAATTTCGGGCTGAGGAAATGAAGGTTGAGTAGTAGAAATAGAGTTGGGCTGATTAATGGGCTGTGAAGGTAAAGAGGAAGGAGGTTGGGAAATAATTGGTAAAGAGGTAGGAGGAATAGCAGGGGATTTAGGCAATATAGGCTGAGTAGGAAAAGTATAAGGCCCAGGTGGCACAGAAAAATTAGAAGAAAAAGAGTTGGAAACAGCCAACCACTCATCAGGTGGCGCAGAAACAAATAGAGAGGAATTATTTTGAGAGACAGAGGAGAAAGGAAAAACAGATTCATCAAAACGAACATTTCGACTTGTATAAATTTTGTTAGTAGGAAGGTGAAGACACTTATAGCCTTTTTAAGTTTGACAATAACCCAAAAACACACATGGTAAAGAGCGAGGCTCCAATTTATGAGAATTATAAGAACGAATATGGGGAAAACAAAGACACCCGATTACACGAAGAAATGAATAGTCAGGTAATTTTTGAAAGAGAATAGAATAAGGAGAGGTATGAGAAGAAGTCGAGGGAAGTCGATTAATTAAAAATACAATACTTTGAAAAATATGGTCCCAAAAACAAGAAGGAATTGAGGCATGTGTCATAGTAGCCAAACTCAATTCAACAATGTGTCTATGTTTTCGCTCGGCAAGGCCGTTTTGTTGAGGAGTGTATGGACACGAGGTGCGGTGGAGAATTTGAGGGTAAAGATTGGCTAGAGGTCTAAACTCGGTTCCACCATCCGTTTGGAGGATTTTAATTTTGGAATTAAATAAATTCTCTACAAGTACCTTAAAGCGCTCAAAAACCTTAACAAGTTCATCTTTAGTATGTAAAAAATAAATCCAAGAAAAACGAGAAAATTCATCCACAAAGTGCACATAATAACGAAAGCCACTAGAAGAAATAATAGGGGACGGACCCCATAAGTCTGAATGTATAATCTCCAAAGGAGATGTAACTAAAGAAGTAGAAGGTCGAAAAGGTAAAATACAAGATTTAGCCATACAACAATCTCTACACAATTTCAATTTATTTGAAGTAATAGGTAGTCTATTAGCACTAATAATCTTTTGAGTAGTAGCAATAGAGGGATGTCCTAAACGGGCATGCCACATGGTAGCCGACACCCTCTCTCCAATCAAGGCTTGAGGCAAAGAATTAATTGAGTAGAGACCATTATGAAGGTTGGCCCGAAGAATCGGGGTCTTGGGGAGGCAATCCTTAATTATACAAAAAGAAGGATGAAATTCAATAAAAACCTCATTATCAGTGGTAAATTTTGAAATGCTAATAAGGTTCTTGGTAATATTGGGAACATGAAGTACATCACATAATTTTAGTTCACCATTAGCAAGAGGTAAAGAAGAATAACCTCGATGAGAAATAGAAAGATTAGTGCCATTACCTACTTGTAGGTGCTCATGACCGACATACGGCATAAAGGAAGAGAGATTGTTGACATCCGAGGTGACATGATGCGTCGCACCGGAGTCGAGGAACCATGCATCACTTGGTTGAGAGGTGGCAGTATGATATGCTTGAGCCTGAGGTGCCTCTGATTGGTAGTAGTCATCATACCTGTACCAGCATTCTAAGGCCTCATGACCTCTCTTACGGCAGATTTGGCAAATAGGTTTGTCTTGCAATGCACCATCAATAGGCTGAGAGGAATAACCAGGGCCACGGCTTTGAGATGGGTTGGAAGGAGCACCATTAGAATAACCACGGCCTTGAGAAGGTGCCGCACCCCTACCTTGATAGTGTCTGCCAGAGCCACGCCCCCTGCCAGTGCTTGGTGGGCGACCAGGTGGGGTCGGTAGAAGAGGTGGTTTTGAGCCACGACCCGATTGGAACCCCGATTGGAAACCCCTCCCTCGACCTCTAGACCCAGAAGCATACATAGCCGACGGGTCAGCATGAGAAGTCAATGTGGTCTTGCTTGAGCCAGGGATCAAAAAGGGGATTAGTGGAGATGACATTATTGACTTCAAGATTCTTGTTTGGGGCTTGAATAGAAGCATCAATAAAGCGAGAGAGGCCAAATCCAATGATAATTGGTTCAACCTGCGACTTCCATGTTAGAAAATTCTTGCGGTCGAGCTTGTCAGAGACCGGAATGGTGATGTGGACTACAGGGTCGGAGATGACAGAGACAGCGGAGATCGGAGATTCACTGGTAGACATTGAGACAGAAGAAATCGCAATAGAAGGAGAGAATGGAGAAAGAAGGGAATCCCAAGATCGGTAAAACACCTAAGAATCTGATACCATGATAGAGTTGTATTTAGAATGTAGAAGAAGAAGAGAGTAAAATAATGATTCTTTATTATCTTTTGTTAATCAATTACAGACAGTGGGGTCCCTTATATAGACCACCTAACGCACAGCTCAATGAATAAAACTATAACACCTAATTACATATTGGTCCTTTGGAAAACACCTAATTACATATTTTGACCTCTATTATGGAATGCTCAGATGCTGGTACAGTTGTTTGGTAACACGGCTTGCATGCACACACTTTCTTCTGTTCGGGCCCCAAACTTGCATCAAGAACAGGTTTCGGCCAAAGGTGATACACTCATCTTTTCTCTGACAACGAATGGTAACTACTCTGTGAAGAAAGCCTATAATAATCTGCGAGGGTTGGGTGCTAACCCTTCACAAGATGCTTCAAGTCTTTGGCTAGATATCTGGAAAAAAGGTAGTATCCTGCCTCGAGTTAGGCTATTTTTGTGGAAGTTGGTGAACAATGCGTTACCACTAGGAGGTATTTTGGCATCGAGGGGGATCCGGTTAGACCCCAGATGTGCTGTATGTGGAGGTGAGGATGAAACTGTGGGGCATTTGCTTTTTGCTTGTCCATTTGCTAGGCTCTGTTGGTTTATTTCCCCTTTGGCTGTCAGGTCTCATGCTCTACAAGGTTCTCTAACGGAGCAGTTTAATCTCATCTCTAATGATACCACTGGTCAGCAATGGACGGAGATGGCTAATATAATTTGGGCGTTGTGGAGATGTAGAAATGATATGACCTACTCCTCAAAGAAACCTTCACCTGAGCAGTTCAGGGAATATCTAAGGAGGATCAGTTATGAAACTGAGATTGGGGCCTCAACTAGTTGTGTACAGGTCTCACCCTATACAGAGGCGTCTCCACCTCAAGATCGGTTTACCTGCAACACCGATGGGTCATGGATGGTGGGCTGGGAGGGAGGGGTTGGGTTTGTTATAATGGATGGCGATGAGTTGGTAGTTTATCACTCTTCAAAATCTCCAGTTTGTAACCCTCTTCAGGAGGAGGCCAGTGCACTCATGGCAGGCCTCAAAATGGTGCAGCAACAGGGGATAAAGTCGTGCTTATTCAGAACAGACTGTGAAATTCTATCAAAAGCCTGTTCGGATCGAAATCCCCCAACTGACGTTGACTGGAGGGCAATCTCAGAGGTGTTTCAATGTTGGCAAGTCTTCAAGGAAAATCCAGATTATCACTGCATGCACGTTGATAGAAGTCACAATGAGCTGGCTGATTATCTCGCTAAGCAAGGCAGGTGTGAAGGATGGAGTCATACGGGGTTCACTTTTCCTATTTTTAAGCAATAGAGTATATGTTTTATGTTTCACCTGAGCAATTATATTTCAATCTTGTACTGATACTGATATGGTGATATTCTAATAAATGCCTACAGGTTTCGTTTGCAAAAAAAAAAAGGCGTGACCCCTACGAGACAATCTATGCCATCCAATGCCCGGCATCCAAGGGGCCATATAGCTTGCTTTTCGGATTGCCAACATGGCAATATGTACTGGATATAAGGCGTGATCAAAATCAGCTTAATAGCTAAGCAAGTAATGCAGTTCATTGGATTATACAGCTTGCCAAATGAATGGCGCAGATGTGCCAATAGTCCAGCAGCCATGAAACCCTAAAACCCCAAGCCTCTGCCTATATAAACAAGACCCTTCTTCTCCAACAGATAACACAACCTCATTTTCAAAACAGAGCCATACACACAATACCCACAGACACAACGCCTCATACCAAGCCCATACTATACACAATACACACAACAAGACACAAGCTACACAGCCTTCTTCTCCTCCAAAGCAACAGCCTCTATACATCTCTACACAAAAAACCTTTTTCTCAACACAATATACACAGACCTACAGTCATAATACACAACCCACACCATACATACCCACAACCCTAAACCTATACAGCTACACAACTACACAACCCTTCTTCTCCATCACAGCCACCATAACCTTCTTCTCCAATAGCTCCAATACACAAACTACAACCTCAAACCAATCCAAAACCAAAAGTTCTGCTCAAAACCCTGCTATCTTCTCAATAGAATAGGTAGAAATTTATCTTCTTGCAATGTAAAGACAAGGTCTTGATGTAACACAACGGATCAATGAAATGATGTTCTTACTTGGAGCTTATTTACATGAAATGTTGTGTTCTTCTTTTATTTTTCTGTTCTCATTTTCTTCTTTCTTTGATCTCATGACTCTTGATGCTCTTTTCTTCTTTCCTTTTCCTGCTACATTAAAGAAGGTTCAAGACCTTAGTGCTAATATATGAACTAAGTGTTGAAAACCGAAGTAATAAAAGGATGAGGCATAGTTCAAGCCGATGAGTCTAAAAAAAATATAGCATTTGCACATATACGTGTCTCTTTGATTCCTGTCTTAACCTTTTCCTCTTTCTTCTGTTTTTTTTTTCCTTTTTGTCAAGCATAGCAAAGCACACAGTAAAAGAAAATATAAACAAAGATTAAAAGTAATGACCTCATATAAAAGAGTATAATAAGAAATAATTATGAAAGTTGATGTTTAACTACATCCTTTCATTGATTAGAATCTTTTTATACAAGCTTTGATATGAGGTTTAAAATAAAAAAAAGTGCACTTATATATATAGATCTGGACTTATGCACTGGAGAGAGAATATAAAGGAGATGAGGTGCTAGGAATTGATGTTTAACTACATCTTCCTATACACCTTGTCATCTTTGTTGTATCTCTTCAGTATATGTTGACTTTTCAAGGACCAAATTGCATAATGTCAAGGTATAGAGCAAAGGATACAGAGCTATGTATGCTCCATGACTTGATGCTTGATGATTACCTTGTGATGAAGAAAATATGCAAATTCAAGGACTTGTATGCATATACCATGTGTAAATATAAAGAAACCATGTCCCCACGCCAAACCCATGCCCAAATGCTGTCCATAAGCTTACTCATATCATAACTCAGTCAAAGCCAAGCTTGTACCAGTCCCATGTTCAAAGAAATAGCAATATGTGCTATACTGGTACCAAAATGCCCAAAATGACATGCTGTCACATATCAATCAATGCAGACTGATCTGTCACCCAAATCAGAAATCTAAAAACACAGATAGGTAGAGGGTTCCAAGACAATCAGTTTAGACTCAAATTTTCCATTTTTCTGATTTTTCTACTATTTTCTATGAATTTTTGAAGTTGGACTTTTGGGATTTTCAGCTTTCTGCACTGTGCATATACATGGCCATCAGCACTGTTCTGCTTATTTCTTTATTTTCTGCATACCTGACAGTAAAGATAAGCATATCATCATATAGAGCATTCAAAAACACCCAAAATAGACTATAAATTTGCATCATTTGGATCTGTATAGCATCATTTATAAAATTTCAAAGTTTCATATGCATATATATTGACAGCATTGACCCCTGTGCACAAATCTGCGAATATTAGATAGTACAAGGACCAAATCAAAAATCTAAGTTCACAGTCACATAAAGGACTTCAAAACATGCTCATTCAAAACAAATTTTCCATTTATAGGATTTTTCTTGCATTTTATATAATTTCCCAAAGTTCATATTTCATAAAAATATAAAAACTGCATGTGCACTGTTGCTGGAATCTGACCCCTGTCAACTATCTGACCTTTTTTATGCTTCAAATAATGTTGAAATCCAGAAAAAAAAATATATTCATAAACTACACTCTTTTCCAATAATCATAGATATCAAATTTATCCAAATCCAGTTTGTATGCTATCCAAAATAAATTCTTGAATTAATTCAAAAATAAATAGAAAATTCCGTCACTGTTTTGACAATCATGCCCCTGTCACTAAAATATTTCCTTAAAAATATAAACCCATAAAAATGTGAAAATCGGCATAGAGGTACCTGAAACCATGTAGTACCGAGATATGAATTTAATAGTATGCATTGTGTGAAGTAAATGTAAAGAAATGATGAAGATTTGGTTCAACTCATGAAATGTCGAAAAAACAGAAAGTTTGATAAGTAACCTTCTTTGAAAATCCATAAGTTGAAAAGTAAAAATACAAATAACCTGAACTCAACTCTCTCATACTCTCTAACAATCCAAACAAATCCAAATCAATTCAAATCAATTCCAAACAACTCCAAACCAAATCAAACCAATTCCAGACAATTCCAAGTCAAACTTTAATCATCCAAACCCAATCTCTAAAGCCCTCAAAACCAAACCTCAAAATCCAATTTACCTCAATTCGAGAACCAATATAAAATTTGCCAAAGTTCCAAACACAACAATCTAAACATACCAAACCTATACTCATATTTCATACAACATATCCAAACACACTCCAATGCATTCATATGCACATACTCTCCAAGGATCGAGCAAGGAACCAATCCACGATCCCGATCTATACTGAAACACCGCATTTATATGCATACACACTATCCAAGGGTCGAGCAAAGAACCAATCCACGATCCTCAGTTTATACTGAAAACATCGCATTTATATGCAAACCTAGGATGTAGGAGCTGGCACCGCGTCGTACGCTCTGAGACCTATCGTGCACCATACCATACTTGTAGGCGGTAAGAGCTGGCACCGCGTCGTACGCTCTGAGTTCTATTGTGCACACAACATCTGGACTACCTGAATTGGCACCGCGCTTCATATTCAGACTCTAGATGCACACACAAAAGATCGAACAAGGAACCAATCCACGATCCCCAGTTTATACTGAAAACACTAATGCATAGGCCAAGTTAGGGATAGAAAACCTAAGTTGCACCCTTGCATCGCATTTACATGCACACACACACACACACAAAAGATCGAATAAGGAAGCCAATCCACGATCCTCGATTTATACTGAAAACACCAATGCACCGATCAAGTTAGGGATAGGAAACCTAAGTTGTATCCTTGCATCGCATTTATATGCGCACACAGAAAAGTTTACGACATAAATACACCCCACTCTTATTTACGTTCAGCGGCCCTAAATCTTGGAATGAGGAGGTGCTCGAGAGACATAAATCTCGGGGTAATTAACGGCGGGGGCTTGCACCCGCCGGAAGATTCAACGTTCCCACAATCAATAAACTCTCTCGTACGGATATTACGTGCGAGGGTGAACCACGAAGTTCCTCTTTTCTTTCTTTCCTCTCGGAACAACGTCTTTCCCCAATACCACACACCATACCGGAACAAGGAAAGCAGCAATGATTCGAGGGCGGACGATGACACAGAAAAAAGGCACCTCACAGATTCATCATCCAAATATATAAAATAGGAGAAATCATACAATGCAAGTCGTAAAAATAGTCAATCTCATCCCTCATGAGTAGGTGAGAACTCTACCGTCTGGCCAGATCAATAGGATCAGGGGCTCGAGTCTGACCCCGTGCATTAAGGCTCGAGTCTGGCCTTATGCACCACACACAATTCCACAAGACTCGAGTCCGGCCTTTGAAATTTCGTTCTAGGCAATGTAGCTCCTAATGTAGGTGGAGATCACTCCTGATTCGTTTCGTGCCTCAGGATTCGAGTTCGGCCCGCATATAATGGTAAAATTATTGAAAATGATAGATATAAATCAAATTTCTACATATAATATAAGTCCTAGAAGACCATCCGGAAAGTCAAGTGACACCCCGGCTCAATGGCTGTCGGGCCATCCCATGTCCCATACTACAAGACAGAACGAAGTCACTCGGCCTCTACTCAGCCCTCACCAATGCATGCGTGCAAGTATGTAATAATATATTGCCTTCTACGAGAAAAAGGCAATCTAATATCCTAATATTCTAATAGTATACATATATAATATTATTTATTTACTCTACTCCTAATAAAATAGTAAATTATTTATTTATCGGGTTTATGTACTTTCTACTTATAGTGCAGAAAGCATAAACATGCTCTACAATTTTAATACATCTATTTAAAAATAAAGTGCGGATGTCAGGTCAGATGGAACGACTTGGTAAGAGTACGCCCACGAAAGAAAATAATTCAGATATCCCACACCTGTAGGGCTGAAGACGCGACGACTAACCCTCAGTGAAGGCAACGGGATCCTCGTAAGTTCCGATCGGCGCGTCAGTCGGCTTGGCCCACGGATCAAACTCATACGGGATCTGTTGTTATGAAATTACGTAAGTTAAACTAATTAAAATCTACACTAGTTTATACTAACCCTCACCCCCAAATTAATGTGCTTTCATTAAATTCTCTATTATTTCGGTTTATAAAAATTACCGATTCTGGCTGAACCGATTTAGTCAGATGTTGATTACTCACTTTCATGCCATCGAGCTTAGCGTTAATCTTTATTAATTATTTAGTCAAATACTAATCATTCACTTTGACCTAATTTAATCTAATTTGATTTAAATTAGATGGTTCCATTAATAATTTTAATTTGAAGGTAAGTTGTTTGTTAACTTCAAATGTCGAAATGTTCGCAATTTAATTACTCACGAGTTACGGTAAACTATGCATGTTCTACATAATTTAATCTATTCTAATTACTTAGCTATTTGAGTTTTGTTCTTACATTAACCATACGCATTTTATATCGCTCGGATTTCAGTTCGGAAACTAACTTATAACTTTCAGATCCCTAATGCTATTAATTTAACCAATTATGCTACTTGTATATATATAATGTGTTAAATGTGTATTCGGTTTAAATGTAGTTTAATTGTTTTATATTTTAGATATACATTGTTTATGAAATTTAAAAACGGAACTTTTAACTAATTTACGTGTTTTTATTATTCTAATTAAGTCGTGAAATCCGTTGTTTCATTACCATTATAATTATACCGTTAATTCATCATTTCGAATCTAAACATAAATAATATTTTTCGTTGCTACTTAATTGTTCTTATTAATTCGTAATAAGATTTCGTTTAGTATTAGAAATATTAAAACAATTTTTTAATTTAAAAACAAAATTTGTTATTAAACTTTTAATTTATTTAACATGTGTAGGGCGCAAAAAGTCGCATGGTTAGGTCAGCTAACGATGCTAATATATTTGTGGAGGGATGATCCCGCATGGGTTCAGTGCTCCAGTCTCTTAGACAGACATGAGCGGGGCACCGAACTCGGGGCATTGCTGAACATCTTTTTCCATACCTTCCGGTTCACCCTTAGCCAGACCTACGTTCATGATCAGTCAGCCAGGGTTTTATTATTTGATTGTGGAGACATTTAACTCTCGACGGGCGCAAGCCCCCGCCATTAATTACATCAGAAAGACTTGTCAGGTCTAACTGAACACCTCGTTCATTCTAGGATTTGTGCCTATTTGGTTTGAACTGAGTAATGGGGCTAAAAAGGGCTCATGTATTATTATTTGAACATATATTTGGGGTTCTCAATCGCTTTAGACATTCATATAATTATGTGCATGTGTGATATTCATATGTATGCATATATATATAATCATGTTTATTTTGAGAAATTATAATATTTATGCAAAAAGGAAGTATTGTCATTATTTGAACATCATGGAAAGTCTATATGCATATTAGCATTTTTGGTTATAACATGAGATGTATATCATAGATTTAAAAATATATACATTTATTATGAAATTATAAATTTTTATTTATAAAAAAGGGTATTTTTGTCATTTCATGTTATGGCTGAAGCTTGGACATATTTGGATTTGGTTTAGAATCGTGAGGAATTTAATTTGGGTTCATTTGGAACTGGTTTGACTTGATTTGAATTTGAAATGAGGGAGTTATGGTAAAAAAAAAAAGGACTTGCTTGTGAACATTTTATGTTTCCAGGGACCTATTTGTAAACATTGGAGGGCCTGGGAATATTATTTGAGCTTTTGGCAGGGTCTGGAATGCAATTTTGGGCTTCCAGGGGCTTGTTTTGAAAGGATTTTATACTTCCAGGGAGCTTTCTGTAAATATTCAAGGACTGCGGCTCATATTTTGTATAGTCAGAGGGGTTTATATGCAAAAGTGATTTTATTTATTTATTATCTAGGGCTTTTGGGCCTTTGGATTGGCATCTTGTCTTTGAGATTTGGATATTGGGCTCTAAGATCTGTGCAGAGTTCATATAGGCCTTGAGATTTATATCTGGGCTTTTTGAGATTTGTATTTGGATTATCAGATTTGGGTTTTAACTCTTGGATTTCATCAGGATTCGTGTAGAGGCATTGAATCGGACTCTGACATTTGGGGCCCATCTGACAGGGGTCAGTTTAATTATGAGAATAGATCTCGGCCATCTGATTGTTTCGAGATACGTATCCATTCAAATCAGAACTTTGGCGCCTTCATCCAAGGGCTATGGTTGCTTCAAGAGTCGTGCAGGTCTGATGAGACCCGATCACACAGGACACCTCCATTCCTGATGAGGGTTTCGAAGCTCCGGCCACCTCCGCCAACGGCCTACTTCAAGGCTTGCATGGTTATGATCGTCTATGTGTCAGGAGCATGTCTGACGTAATGTCGGCGGTCAGAGATCATCGGAGACGGCGGTTCCGGTAAGAACAAAGGGATATCGGTACCGATTAGGATTTTCTCCGATTCCTTCGATTTGTTTGAGATTTCTCTTCAATTGATCAACCTTCTAGCATCGTTTAGAAGCATGTGAGCTTAGGCATTCATCAATTTGGATTGGTTTCAAGGTTTGGACATGATTTGAGTTTATGAGTACCCGGTTTGGCATTGGTACAACATCAATTGGGCATGGAGCTTGCTTAAATCATCTCCTGGGACTTTAGAAGGTCTTGTTCAGGTATCAGCAAGTGCATATCATGAGGTTTCGGCATGGGTCAGGTGATTTGAGCACATATCAGTTTATTCTCCATTTCTAACTTGATACCAATACTGGTACAGTAGGCTTAACATAAGATCAAGGTTTAATTAAGATTGGTTCAAGTGCATGGGAGCATGTTGAAGGTCATATGAGATTCAATTCAGACTTGAGAAGGTCTTTGTTCAAAGCAAAATGTGAAAGTCCATTGTATATGAATGTGCGTGTGTGTGTGTGTGTGTGTGTGTTTGAGAAAATTGATTTATTATTTAGAAATTATGTTCATAAACCATATGGATTTGAATTGTTCTGTATAGTATCATGTGTCATGAGTATGTGTGCAAGTTTTTATCATTTTTAGGATTTTATTTCCATTTTTATGAATTTTAAGAAGTCTCAGGGGCATTATTGTCAGAAAATCAGAAAATATGAATATTAACTTTGGAATTTTGTAACTCATGCTATACAGATCCAAATGATGAAAAATAAAAGTCTATTTTGATTGTTTTTGAATGCTCTATATGATAAAAATATTTATTTTACTGTCAGGTCCCTGGAAAAGCATGAAATGGCCAATGCGGCCTGACAGTGTATAAGGCATGCACTGTGCAGAAAGCAAAATATCAAAAGTCCAACTTCAAAAATTCATAGAAAATAGAAGAAAAATCAGAAAAATGGAAAATTTGAGGCTAGACTAGTTGTTTTGGAACTCTCTACCTATCTGTATTTTTGGATTTTTGATTTGGGAGACAGATCAGTCTGCACTGACTGATCTGTGACAACATGTCATATAGGGCATATATGGTACCAGTATAGCATGCATTTGCTATTCCTTTGAACATGGGACTGGTACAGGCAGAGGCTTGGTCTAAATGACTTGTAAGCATACTGATAGACGTCATTTGGACATGGTTAAGTCACAAGGATATGGTATCCCTATACCAGTATATACATATATGCATCAAAGTCCTTGAATTTGCATAATTTCACGTATCAAGACATTCATCAAGCATCCAATCATCAAGCACACATGGCTTTCTGTCCTTTGCTCTCTGCCATGGTCATTATGCACTCAAGTCCTTAGAAAATCAACATATTTGAGAAGAAACAACAAAGGAAGACAAAGTGCATAGGAAGATGTAGTTAAACATCAATTCCAAGCACCTTTCTCCTCTGCCTTCTCACATGGGTCCAGATCAAAGTTCATATTTACATTTTATTTAAAACTCATGCAAAGGCTTGTATAGCAAGATACTAATCAATGAAAGGATGTAGTTAAACATCAACTTCCATAATTATTTCTTATCATACTCCATTTACATGAGCTTATTACTTTTAATTCTAGATTTATATTTTATATGTGTTATATGTGTGCTGTGCTTGACAGAAAAGAAGAAAAAGAGAGAGATCAAGACAGAAAAGGAAAGAAAAGGAGAAAAAGATAAAGAATGCATTTTTATGAATCATAGGCTTTGAAAATCAGTTATAAGAACTGTACTATGCCTCATCAAATTATTAAATCGATTTAAAACCTAAATATAGCATTAATTGCTACAAAAGGTCTTTTATTGCTTGATCTACACCTTCAACTCATAGATTTGAGTTTAGATGCTTGTGACAGTAAAGAAAAGAAGAAAGAAAAAGAAATTAAGTGATGCATCAGATCAGATCAAAAGAAAAGGAAACAAAAAGAAGAAGAAGAAGAAGAAGAAGAAGAAGAAGAAGAAGAAGAAGAAGAAGAAGAAGAAGAAGAAAACAGAAAACAGAAGAAGAAAACAGAAAACAGAAAACAGAAAACAGAAAACAGAAAACAGAAAACAGAAAACAGAAAACAGAAAACAGAAAACAGAAAACAGAAAACAGAAAACAGAAAACAGAAAACAGAAAACAGAAAACAGAAAACAGAAAACAGAAAACAGAAAACAGAAAACAGAAAACAGAAAACAGAAAACAGAAAACAGAAAACAGAAAACAGAAAACAGAAAACAGAAAACAGAAAACAGAAAACAGAAAACAGAAAACAGAAAACAGAAAACAGAAAACAGAAAACAGAAAACAGAAAACAGAAAACAGAAAACAGAAAACAGAAAACAGAAAACAGAAAACAGAAAACAGAAAACAGAAAACAGAAAACAGAAAACAGAAAACAGAAAACAGAAAACAGAAAACAGAAAACAGAAAACAGAAAACAGAAAACAGAAAAAAAAAAAAAAAAAAAAAAAAAAAAAAGAAGAAGAAGAAGAAGAAGAAGAAAATAAAGGAAAATAACAAAGATTCAAAGTAAAAGCTCCAAGGGAGCTTGCATTGCATTCATCCATGGTGTATATACATGAAACTAAGCTCATTTAGCATCTACATTGCATTAGAAATCGTGCTATACCTATGATTTTGTGTTGACAGTGGAAAGGGAGAAGAAAGCTTCAAGCTTTGAACTATGCTATGTGCTTGTGTGTGTACAGAGTGTGTATACTCAGCATATCAGGTGTATATTGATGTCTCTTAGTCTCAGCATGGGGGTCTTTATATAGCCTTCAAGGCATTGGGTTCATGCATTTGGGTCTAGCCGATACCGGCATCACCACAACCCTTCATCTTACATCATCTTCATTTCAAAGGTTTAAATTGCATCTTAGAGCATAGGCCAGTCATGCAAGGGTGTGCACCGAGTGCCATGCTAGCAATCCAAAGGCACAAGCATTAACAGCCCTTGATTTGGTGCATTGAAAGGTCGGATTTTGTGCATGGGGCTGTAGGAGAGGGTCATGTTTTTCCCATTACCCAGGAGCAAATATTCTCCTATTTTGTCACCTTGCTATGATGTCAGGCCAGCTGAGCAGGTGGTTAATTCGGCACAGAAGCCCGGTGAGTTATTCCTCACGTATACCCGGCTTATCATATATCACAACCGTTATAATCATACTTGAGTCATGAGGGATTGCCAACGTACGCATACAACATATAATTAGCATACTTGGCAAGGCACCATACCCCTGCATTACCAATTTCCATTTTTGGATCTGTCGTATCGCATTTCCATGTGCATAGCGGTGCTAGTATCCAATCCGGGTATTACCCTTAAAGGCATATTGGATTATGACTCAGAACAACCTCACATGATCCCAGTGACATACCTCAGAGATTCAGAGAGACACATTACCATCACTCCCTTTTAGTCAAGCTCATGCCCGATTATAGCCAGGTCTCATAGCATCCCCTGATTCAATACATTTCCTTTTCAATTGACATATCAGAGAGCATCGTATAGCGTCAAGGAACGTGTTTGTCCTTCCAATTTTGTCCTTGGCATACTAGGTAGCTGAGTTTTAAGTCCGGTTAGCTCTAGGGCTTCGCCTCTGTAACTTTCAGCATAGTGCTTGTGGAATTAAATTGGCTGCTCAAACACAGTTATCCAGTGAGGTCTCAATCGTTCTTGAGAAGAACTGAGGTAATTTCTCTTCCTTCTTCACATTTTTCCTTTACTCCGTTGTTAATGGAGGAATGGAGGTTGGGGAAGAAGAATGAAGAAAAAGAGAGAGATGGAGCACGCCACGTGTTTTAATCTCATTCGGCCTCATTGGCCTGGACTGGGAGCATCGTGAGTCGTATGGAGACTCAAGAGCAGTTCATGAGCGCCGGGAGCATGGGACCCGAACGGGTCAATAGCGCTGAAGCGCTGGGATTTTAAACCGAAGCCAAGTTTGGTTAGGTCTGGTCTATAGTGCACCGTGTGACTGTCAGTCTGGTGTATAGAGTATTATTTCCATGAGCCAGGTGTTGCTATCTCAAGAGACCAGCGAAAAATCAGTTTATTAGACTGATCAGTGGGTCCAAGTTGCAGGGTTTTATACATGTAACCCCATTGTGCACCCAGAGAGCCAAAGCTTAATGCTATGGGTACCCAGTGACACGTGGCACCAATCAGGGCATTGTATTTTACAAAATTCATAACTCCTTAACCATTTGGAGTTATAATTCATGCCACATATGAAAATTCATGATATTTTACATGCTATTTAATCATGAATTTTGATTTCAAGGATTTGCATTTCCATTTCATGTCATTAGGTCAGGTTAACAAATGCCCGACCCTTTGCATCAAACCATTTTATAATATCAAAGCATCTTTTATCAATCATGCATGATTCAGCTATTTTAGGGTACAACAACGTGTTGGGTGTTTTATTTAAATTTTGTTTCGGGATCATATAGTGTCCAATATCGGGTGAATATATGCTCGAGTTATAATATGAGCTATTTATTGAGGCAACAGTGCCCTGGACTTTTCTAATCATCTCCCGAGCTAGTTTAGGTTTACGTAAGCATTCAATTTTTATTCGATTCCTTATAAAAACCTAAATTTAAAAGCCGCGTTTTAATCCGACAATTACGCTTTTTGGGAAAAATCCAAATTACATAATTTTATTTCCTTCCCTCTCTTTTAAAATAAATTCAGATTTAAATCAAAAAAAAAATTCAGATTGGTCCAAGCATATCGTTTCTAATTTCCAAGAACCCAATTAATATTATCATATGGTTTCAACCCACAGCAACAGCAAGCCCAAAAGGCAAGAGGCCCAAGGCCTCTCTCAATTTAATTTAAATATCCAAGGCCCAAGCCTAATTTAATTTAACCCCTCAAGTTTTCAGATTTACATAGGGGCTGGAAAATTTCAAAACCAACCCCCAATCATTTTTATTTACATCAAGATCCCTGTCAGTTCAAAGGTCGGTATCATAACAGAACCGTACACAAACCGGTACCAGCAGTGTCACTGGGCTGGTACCATGGTACCAGCACACACCCACCATCGCAAATCATAACACCATATCATCATCACACACACAAGCATAGATCAAAACCAAGCACACAAGTGTGCACCCCGGTTTCACCCAGCACCAGCAACAAGAAAAGAAACCAAGCACCCAAAACCAACACACCCCATCACAATGGCCGGTAGATAGAGCAAGGCCGGTAAGTAGGAGACCAACAAGAGGCCGGTACAAACAAGGAAAACAACAAGAGCACAACACATCACAGCAGCACAACCCGGTACCAGTAACACAAACAACAACAATCGGTACCAACAAACAAGAAACAACCATAAGCACAGAAAAGGTGATAATCGCAACAAGCAACCATCACAGATTAGACTAGAGCAAGGGAACAGCCCTCATTATCAACACAGAGGTACAGAGTCAAGGCAAGCACAACACATCAAACAATCCAAATCAACAAAACCTAATAGGGTGTGCTTAATTTACCCGAAAGAGGAGTAAAGCGCAGGAAAGCAGTAATCGGGCGGTACCAAGGCCCTCATAGCCTTGCCTCTCTGCCTTCAAAAATTAGTAAACACCAAGCAAGGAGGCACCACCAAGCACCAGAATCAACACCAGAACAGCACTAGAATAGTGCCAAAGGCAAAAATCGCAAGAGGACACAACCCATAAGAGGAAGAGAGATTTAATTCTCAACACATGAGCGAAATAGAAAGAGCAGAGAGAATCTAAACCGAGAGAGAGAGAGAGAGATAGCATATATAACCCGGGAGGGAGAAAAATCGCACAAGGGTCAAGGAGTCAGATATCTGCTCTCTATGGCAGTACAGCACAAGACTTCGCGCACAAGGTGATACAACAGGAGTAGGTAGAGCATCGAATACTCAGTCACGCGAGAGCGGGAGACAGGAGAGGAAACCCTAGCCCCCTCTCCATTTCGCCAAACAGGAGAAGAAGGGACCGACAGAGGGGAGCCCAGCGACAGAAGAGAGAAAAAGAGAGAAAGGAGAGATTTTAAAACTCAAGGGCCCGCTTTAAGATTCGTGCAACCTTTAAAATTGGACGGTCCAGAAAATTCAGAAGTAAAAAAAAATGGGTTTCACAATCTATTAATCAGTGTTGTAAAATGCGGTCCATGCGGCCGCATATGCGTATGCAGTCCGATTCCGCATAAAAATTTCCATGCAGTCTAAAATATGCAGTTTTGCATATGCGACCGCATATTGGGCCGCATATTTCTGCATATTGGTCTGTATATGTGCGATTGAGCCACATATGTCCGCATATTGGTCCGCATATGTGCGAATTTATTGTTTGAATGATTTTAATGAGAATATATTGCATGTTTTGAGTGAAAATAAATTAATATATAGTTTAAAATCCGCATATATGAGTCCGCATGAAATTCTGCATATGCGGTATGCAGTGGCCTTTCGCATACATGAACAAAACCGCATTTTACAACATTGCTGTTAATTGATCGAACCAATCAACAATTAACGAGAATTCGCGTTGCAATGCCTAATACTATTATCGATCACTAGATGTTCTCGTTTTATATTTACGGTTTCATTAACTTAAATCAAATAAATAATCCTATTTTATAAAACTTACAAATTCCTATATGTCTCAAAATTCGAAATTTTTAGAATTCGTAGAGTTTAGTTTTAATTTAATATATGGTATGTAATAATCCAACTCTTGTCTTCTTAATTAATTAATTAAAATTTTCAATTAGTCGTACTGGAATAAGCAGAACAAGTTGCTCTTTATCAAATTTTGTCGAAGACTTCACATGTACAGCTGAATATTAACCTTTTAGTTCAAGAACAGTAGAAGGATTAGAGTATACAAAATAGAAATGAAGAAGCCAATAAGCATTCCTTGCAGTAAATATTGTAGCCAATTGTAAATGGAATATAATTCGAAGTTATGAGGTTCTAGGAAGTATTTGAAGTTATGAACTTCACACCGAATGCATTAACTTTTCCAACTTTAACGTTGAAATTAAAGTTTCTCGGAAGTAGGGGCGGACCCAGTAAAAACGAGGAAATGTATTTTAAAATTTTATAGAAATTTATAGATTCATCTCTTTAAAATTTTATATGTCCTTCTCTAGAAAGCCCACCAGGGGTATGTCCACAGACTAGTACTAACATATTAAGTTAATCTTCTTTGCTTTAATTTTTTTCAAATTTGTACAATCTAATTAGTAAATCTAAAAACGGCATGGTGATACTACAAACTGCATGAGCGCATGAGGACATGTGCTTGAATCTAATAGGCATTGAAAGCTTAAAAAAAAGTAAAAATAATTATACTAGTTTGCCACACACACACATAGATGTTGGTTAATATCAAAACATTTGTTTTGGAGTTATAGTGCAACCAATTGGTTTTCTGATTTTCAAAGTCCAAACGGTCGATCCAACCTCTATATTAGCCAAAGTGTTGTTCCATAGCTTAGGAACAAACATTTTAATATTAGCCAACCACTATATGAGGGGTGTGTGTGTGTGTGTGTAGAGAGAGAGAGATGGGCTATGGTGAGTTGTGAGGAAAGGATCTTGTTTTACTTAATGCTCATATCTCCGTTTTCAAAGACCAAATAATCGATCCGAAATGCTCAACATGATATCCATATTGAAATGTGCTTGGAAACCAAATTTTATATTTTTTGGAAATTTTTACTATTTTTTTAGATACATAGAAAATCGTTGTTTTTGGACAAATTCTGGACCATAAAAAACAGTGAATTTGAAATATTATAAAAAAATTAGTAAATAGTTTTCAAAAAATGTAAAATTTGGTCTCCTAGCACATCTCAATATGGAGATAATGTTGAGCGGTTCTGATCGTTTCTTTGAAGTTCCAAATATAAAAAATATACACGTGAAGTGTGTGTGTGTGTGTCTATATATAAGAGGAGGGATCCGATTACCACAATTTTGAGTTACCACAACTATTTTCTACATTTTTAAAGTCCAAATCGTTTATCCAAACCATTCAACATGATCTCCACAATAAAATGTACTTGCAAATCAAATTTTACATTTTTTTGAATTTTTTTACTATTTATTAAGATGGGTACAAAATTCAATGGTCTGAATTTGACTAGTTTTTGTAAAATACTTAATAAATAGTAAAAAAATTCAAAAAAATGTCAAATTTGATCTGCAAGCACATTTTATTATGGAGATCATGTTGAACGGTTTGGATCAATGATTTGAACTTTGAAAATGTAGAAAATGACTGTGGTAACTCAAAATTGTGGTAATCGGGTCCCTCAATATATAATTATTAAACGCGAGGCAATTAAGCTACGATCATAAAATTTAGAGAAATACACACACACACGCACGCACACACACACAGAGCTGGGCGATGGTGCTTCATGGAGTAAAACAAGTTTTTACTTCATTGCACTATATCTTTATTTCCAAAGTTCAAATAGCCAATCTAAACTGCTCAACATGTTCTCCATATTGAAATGTACTTGGAGACCAAATTTTACACTTTTTGTAATTTTTTTACTATTTATTAAGTCACTTTGAAAATCACTGATCCGATGATCCAGAAATTTTTACTGTATTTTACTGTTCATATATGGATCAGTGTTTTTCAATGTGGCTTAATAAATAGTAAAAAAATTCCAAAAAATGCAAAATTTGGTCTCCAAGCACATTTCAATATGGATTGTATAATTTTGTGTCACTAAAAAATAGTGTAAATGAATCCCTCCTCGTTTATAATATAATATATGCCCATCAAGAAATTATTTTTTGTCGTTCTTGGGTAGGGGTGTCAACGGGTACAATAAGGGTCGGGTGTAAGTATTTTCATACCCGTACCCTACCCTTACCCATTACAAACTGTCTTATCCGTACTCTACCCTTACCCATTATAATTGTCGTATAACGAAACGGTAGCGGGTAAATAACGGATAATACTTGTATAATAATAATTTTTATATTTATTAAATAAAACAGTAAAACACATTTATTTCTTTTTTTGTATTTTGTAGCTCTATAATCTTGCTACTGGTAAAATTTTAAAAAAAATCCAGAGTTTTTGGGTTGGAGTCCGTTCTCATACAGGAGTTACATTTTTTGCACTAAAATACAAGTATCATTGAAATACTTACAACAATATATGAATGGCAATTTTCCAAAAAAAAAAGAAGAAGAAGGAATTGAAATATATATAGAAGTCAGAAGATTATCAATCTTACTCGTCATCATGATCTATGTTCTTGTGTGGCTCTGTATCTTACTCGGTAATGTCAAAATCTTTTGTAGATGACGTCTTTTTGTGTTTAGAGAGATAATGTTTTTTTTTTTCTAAATCGTTTAGACTTCAAAATAAGAGAGCAATTTAAAAGAAGTCTTTTGTACTTTCAAACTATTAAGTTCAGTAAGCTACAAAAGATCAAACTTTATTAGAAATTTGGAATTTGCTGGAAAACGTGGAATTTATTTAATTGTTTTAATGATGAATTATGTTTAATACAGTTACATAGATAGTCAATTGTTCATGTTAGAAAAATTAATAAATTTTATTTTCCA
This sequence comes from Carex arenaria, assembly GCA_964058825.1. Taxonomy (NCBI): domain Eukaryota; kingdom Viridiplantae; phylum Streptophyta; class Magnoliopsida; order Poales; family Cyperaceae; genus Carex; species Carex arenaria. The sequence continues at coordinate 895,150 of CAXKVW010000159.1, forward strand.
AAACCAAAAGTAATTGTCATTTGGACCGTTGGAGATGATAATAATTCAATGCTCATTATTCACTGAGTTATATAATATATATAATTTTTTTATAAATTATCCGATTAGGTAACGGTTAAGAAATAGACTTTACCCGTACCCTTACCGTTTTGAGAACGGGAAAAAAAAAAAAAAAAAAAATTACCTGTATCCGTATCCGATAAGTTTAGAAAAAAAAATCTTATTTATATCCATTCTATCGAATACAGTACGGGTCGGATAAACAGGTAAAAGAGTGCCATTGACACCCCTACTCTTGGGCCAATTTCTGCTCGGAATATCAAGATCTCAGCGTCGAATTTCCAAGATTCGCTCTCTTTAGTTTTGCGGTCCATTTCTTTTGGGTTGTTATTTGCAATCATGGATCTTTCTGCGGTGATAGATTTTGAATCTTCTATGCAACGACTTGTCTGCTTTTGCAAAACAACCTGTAGAACTTGATCGCTACAGCATATAGACCTCTTCTATCTCCGCACCACATCCGCCTTCTTATCAGATGAAGCTTTTGGATAGCAGCAATTAGGAGCAAAGCTTAAGCTTAAAGAAGGGGCCGAAAGTAGTGTTCTTCTGCCAGACGGACCGGGACGGACCGCGACGGACCGCGACGGACCGCGACGGACCGGGACGGACCGGGTCGAATCCGGCCGGGTTCACTGGTTGGCCGGGCACGGGTTCGGCGGGTTCACGAGTTGGCCGAACACGGGTTCAGCGGGTTCACGGGTTGGCTGGGCACGGGTTCGGAGGGTAAAATTTTTGAAACTCGACCCTTGCCCGCCCGTGGACCCTTGCCCCCACGGGTTGGGCATGAGTCCAGACCGGGTTTTTTTCTATTTTTTTTTCTGTTTTTTCCTTTTTTTGGGTTTATTTCGGTTTTTTTCCGTTTTTTTGTACAATCTATGTTTTTATAACAATATATGTTTTTTTGTACAATCTATGTTTTTATAACAATATATGTTTTTTTGTACAATCTATGTTTTTCTGTAAATTTTGTTTAGAAATTAAATTTGTGGACCGTTCATTTTCGCACGAGCGATCAATGGTCGATCTACCGTGAAAGGATTTCGAACTTATCCTGAAATGATCAAAGGAAAGTGTTATGCGTATCCAACATAATTTTTCTGAACTTTGGTCGTGTCCGAGTCTTGATCCAACGTGAAGTCTTCATAACCTTTCGATGTTTGATTTTCCATCATCTTGACGGATGGGTAAACAAAATTAAAATTCCATTAAAAATTGCAGCAAGTAATTAAATTAGGTGCTCTTTGATTTCAACAGTCCCGATCGAACCCCCGACCTAGGATTTTCGTGCCCATTCACTAGCTCACATTAACTCTTGCTATGTGAGCTAGTCAATGGGCACAAAAATCCTAGGTCCGGGGTTCGATCGGGACTGTTGAAATCAAAGAGCACCTAATTAAATTACTTGCTGCAATTTTTGATGGAATTTTAATTTTGTTTACCCATCCATCAAGAGAACGGAAAATCAAAACATCGAAAGGTTGCGCATATTAAAAAACAAATCTAACATATTAAAAAATAAATCCAAATTTAAAAATAAAATCTAACATATTGAAAAACAAGTCTAAATACTTCACATTTTCAAAAACTAAATAAATCTAACATATTTAACAATTTCTACAAATTAGTACAAATCCAACATAATCTAAAAGAAATTAAATCTATTTACAACAAACTAATCTAATTACTTATCAATTTCTACAAAAATCTAATTATCTACTAATTTACTACAAAATAACTCTAATTATTTAACAATTTTTCTGTTTTTTCTTTTTTTTTTGTTTCTCTTTTTTTCATTTCTGTTTTTTTTTTTTCTGTTTTCTGTTTTTTTTCATTTATGTTTTTATTTTTTCTTAAACCAGTAAAATATAATTCATTTAAAATTCAAAATGACTATATATTTTGTTAGACATCAATGACTAAAACTTTCAACAATCTTTGATGCATCATTAAACAGTATTAAAATTGTCTAAATTTTAATGCACTAAAATTCAAATTTCTAAAATTGACGGCCATTCATATTCAATTATATAATTTATATTAGATATTTTTGAAAAAAAAAATCATGTCAAGTGATCCTTCCTCTTTCTCTTATTTAGTGTGAATTTTGAATGAATATGAATTTGTGTTGGTTAACACTTGTCTTTAAAAATTTAAACCCGATCAACCCACACGAATGTTAATTGTGAATTATATACATTTTTTTTTAATTGCGTTAAATGTGAACCTCATAATTTTTTAAATTTATATACATTCATTTTTTTTACAACCAAAATTTGTACGTGTGGAATAAAATTCGAGCGTCTGTTAAACGGATACGATACGGATACGGCGATACGGTAATTTTCAAAAATCTAGGATACAATACATCTATTATATATATTATTTTTAATTATTTTATATATTATATTTAGATAATCATAAATTAAATCAAATTTGTATAAATAATTAAAGATTTAACCTAAGAATATATTAAATATTATATTTACTACAATATAACACAAATGAACTTTGGTGGAGTGGCTAATGCTTTTGACCCTAACAAGGAAACCCAAGTTCGATTCACGCCTTCAGCAGAAAAAAAAAAAAAAAAAATTTCTTACACGGTGCATAGGTCCACGGGTGCGGGGAGTGGTCCACGGGTCCGGGCGAGTACGGGTTCACGGGTGGTCCGGGTTCAACCCGGTCCAAGACGGGTCACGTGTCAGCCGAGTTTAGTTTCAAAAATACCACTCGGGTCCGGATTTTTGCCCGGTTCGGCCAACCCGCCGAACTCGTGCACGGTCCGATCCGGGCAGTACCCGGGTCACAGGTCGGGAGTTCAAATTAGAACACTAGCTGAAAGTACTAGTTTTTTAGTTGTAATGCGCATAAAATCAACTCATAAAAAATAGGTGGTGCTTGAAACATCTTCGTATGGCATTTTCCTCTATCATGAGTACTTTGTGCATTATGTTTGATTTGAGCTTGTCCTGGCGTATATATACAAGCGGTATTATGCACTAGCTGTAAATTGTAATTCAGCACATTGGATGGTTTTATATATTGTCAATTCTTTTCTGATTAGGTTTAAAAATGAGCTGATCGATGATCGATCACACACACACAAATTAAGAAATTTAGATTCTTTGTTCCGTAAACAAGATGAAATGTTGTTTACGGTACTTAGTGAGTGTTCATCAGGAAGAACACTTTTTTCGTTTAGTTATACTCGATATGAAATCTACTTCTAATTAATTTCAGAAGGAACAATTTGCCGTCATTTTTATCCATGCCCACTAACTCCTACATTTCCCCAACTCTGCCCAGAAATCTGAAATTTCGTCAAAAATGCCCAAACCGGCCACTAAACCCGCGGTTTCTAATTTTTATTAGAAACCGGCTACTAGACCGCCGGTTTCTAATAAAAATTAGAAACCGCGGGTTTAGTGGCCGGTTTCCATGTTTAATTTCGGCCAGAGCTATTTATTAGCCGATTTCTCTCAAAACGTATAGTAGCCCCATTTTTAGAGAAGAAGAAAAGATGAGAGAAAGAGAACGACGCGAAGAAGCGAATCTACAGTGATCTGCAGTATTTTTTTGAACAGTAAGTATAGTATTTTTGTACAGTACCGGTATTATTTTTGTACAGTACCTGCAGTATTTTTGTACACTACGTATGTACAGTAATTTCTACAGTATTCTGTCAACAGTAATTTCAACAGTATTCTGTCAACAGTAATTTGTGTACAGTAATTTGTATAGTATTATGTCTACAGTAACATTTGAACAGCAATTTTTGTACAGTAAACGCTGTATAGTAAACATTGTACAGTAACGTTTTATTTTTTTTATTATTATTTATCAGTGGATTATGAATAAAAAATGGATTACTTGAAAGATGTTTATCATTTACGACAATGTAGTTTGTTGGTCATGGCGTTGCTTGTTACATTACATTATAATGGAAAGTTTCTACATGGTCCACAAGGAGTATATTACTCCAAACCGCCATCGCATTCTTTTGTTGTTCAAGAGGGTACCTCCCTTTCGGGCTTGAAGTCTCAAATTTATGATTGTGTGGGTTTTAACCCGAATCGATGTGACTTAAAGCTGTCAACCCGAGCCATGAACGGACCAATGTATATCCAAGTTCCGATAGATAATGATCCTTTTTGGAGTCAATTGTGCAACAAGTTTAAGGAGCAGGGGTTTTCTTTTATGGAACTGTACGTGAAGAGAATTAAAAAAGACGAAAGTGGGAGTAGTTCGGGACAAAATTCGGTGGCGCCAAACTATGGACAAGAACGAGTCATAGAACAATACACCACTGTTGGTCCAAGTTTCCAACAACACCCAGAACCAGTTATGGACCCATACACCCCAGCTGGTCCAAGTTTCCAACCACACTCACCACCAGACATGGGCCCATACAACCCCGTTACTGCATATGCCGAACCATACACCCCCGTTGGTCCATATTTCGAGCCAACCCCTGAACCACCAATCCATAACACAATTCCATTGCCATTACCTCAATCACCACTAAGAAAATCACCACCTCACCCCAGACCGTTACCAGTACCAGCAGATGAGCGTGCCGGGTCAGATTTTGAAAACATGAATGAAATTCCAGAATATACACTGGAAACGGCGGATGAATATGAAGGAGAATGGGATTCGGACCACTTGGAGGGTTTACGTGAAGATGGTGCTTCGGGGGGTGGAGAAGGATCAGTTCGTATCAACCCATTTAATGGCAGGGCCAGCACGCACCCGTTCGAATGCTTCAATGATACATCTGGCTTTCAAGAAGCTGATATCGGATTTTTCGGTGCCCGAATCACGTACAGTAGTGACCTGGCAGCCGGGCTATATTTTAGAAACAAAGCTGATCTGAATAAGAAGATTAACGAGTACCACGTTGATAAGAATCAGGAGGTTGAAAGGCAAAAAAGCGACAAGACTCGAATGGTTGTGGTTTGTAAGGATAAAGATTGCAGTTTCAAACTCAGAGCTCAACCAACGGGTGACGGGGATGCATGGGTTATCACAGAGCAAAACCATCCTCACACATGCAGGACTGATCACACAAGGACAGACAATGCAATGCTTACTGCGTCCATTATTGCTGATATTATTGAGGATTCTATTAAAAAGGACCCGGCTATGAGCATCCAATCAGTCGCAAACTGTGTGAGGGTTAAATACAACAACTGTGAACCGAGATACAACCGATTGTGGAGAGGTCGTGAGCTTGCAATAGCACGACAATTCGGGAGTTGGGAGGGTTCATACAGCTTCTTGCCAAAATTACTAATAGGTATATGCGATAAGAATCCCGGCTCAAAGTACAAGTTTGTAACCAGTCCAATCCGAGAAAGCACAGGTGCAATTATGCAAGGTGTTGAACACTTCGTTGCAGTAGCCTGGGCGTTTGGTCCATGTATTGCAGCATTTCGATACCTGAGACCAGTGATCAGTATAGATGCATGTTTCATGTCTGGGCGTTATGAAGGGAGGCTTCTGATAGCTTGCGCATATGACGCCGAGAACCAGTTGTTGCCTCTGGCATTTGCAATTGTGGAGAAGGAGTCTGGTCCAACATGGGGTTTTTTTTTGCAGTGGCTACGGAACGAAGTGATTGGAGTTAACACTTTTGTATGTGTTCTATCGGATCAACACTTAGGAATTAGAGCTGCTCTTAACCCAGAATACGGATGGTCAGAAGAACTTTTTAAGCACAGATTCTGTTCACAGCATATTGCAGCCAACCTGGTAAGTAATTGTGGAGGAGACAAGTGGTACGGCCAGAGGTTCAGACGAGGAGCTAAGAAGAAGAAGCCGAGGAGATTGAAGGAGATGTTCGAAGAATTCGCTATGGTAAGTACATTTTATAAATTTTCTTACATAATTCTTTAATAATTTCTCGTCCTTTTCTTTAATAATTTTCCTACCTAATGTTGTGCAGCTAAATCCAAGGTGTAATGCTTATTTGAAAAAATATGGCAAGAAAAAGCCTGATGACCCGTTCGAGTCGTCTAATTATGATAAGATCTTCCAGACATGTGATGGAGGTTTCCGTTTCGGAATCATGACAACAAACGGGTCGGAGTCATTGAACCATGTATTCCAGAAGAGCCGGAGACTGCCCGTAGCTGCGATTGTTGAGGAAACATTTTACAAATGCAATGCCTGGTTCGTACAGAGGAGGGCCCGAGCCATGGCACTAGCCGATGCGAATAAGCAATGGTCTGAACGGGTGGAAAAAAAGCTCAGAAAAAGATGGGAGAAAGCAACAAGGATGACTTTGGTCCCGTATACGCAGGGTGAAGGAAGATACCAAGTCTCCTCTCCTGATGAATATGTTCCGGTCTGCAAGCGCTCTGATGGCACCATGGACATTATTCATAGGGAGTTCCAGTACACTGTGACTCGTGGGCCAAATAGAACTATGGAGTGCACATGCAGAGGTATCCAACTAACATCTATTCCGTGTGTTCATGTGTTAGCAGTTTGTCGAAAACGAAATTGGGACGAGAACCAGTTTATTGCTGATTGGTATAGTGTCAACTATCTTGTCAGTACTTGGAATGGTATGTTTCACCCTTATGGAAATGCAGATGAATGGCCATTTTACGATGGAACTACAATAATACCTAACAAGAAATGGATTAGAAAGGGCCCAAGAAAACACACCCGACTCAAAATGACCATGGATGAGTTGAGCGGTCGCCAAAAGGGGCATACTGCTCGCCGTTCAACTACCGATCGACGTAGGAGAGGTACGTAACACTCACAAAATCCTATATATCGTTATAATTTCATGATTTAACTGACACATATATGAAATGTAGAGGCAAAAAATGCAGCAGCTGCGGAAGAAAATGAGCGAATTCTTACAGGGGGGTCATCTGGGTCAAGGCGTAGCAGAACCACAAGTTCGTTGGATGCATCCATTATGTATGCCGAGGCAATGGGAGATGTCTTCTCAGTGCCAGGAGAGGCCACTGGTAGCCATGCAGAGCCGTCAGTTGTCCAACCAAGAAGGTCATCTCTCAGGATAGAACGTACTGCAGGGTCGTTTATGTCTGCAGCAGATCCATTGGGTGCGCATGTAGAGCAGCCAAGGCGATCATCTCTCAGGATAGAACGAGCATCTGTTAGCCAAGCAGCACCATCTGGAGCGGAGGTAGAGCCAAGTAGTGCTCCTGTACAACAAAGAAGGAGCTCGTCTTTTAGGCAACCAAGGGCATCTAGTAGCCAGGCAGCGCCATCTGATACGCAACCAAAGCCATCAAAGAAGCCATCATTTGGGTCTCGAATGTTAGGTGGATTTCGTTTCAGGAAAAATAGTTGAACATAAGAGTGATTGTGAACTATTATTTTGAGAACTTATTATATGAACTTGTAACTTTTTTGAGAACTTCATTTATATTATCTTTGGTTTATTATGTTGCTTTTCTTTAGGCAAAAACGATGAGCAAAAACACACCAAATCAATCGTCAGGTGCTGGCAAAGATAAATGGGAGAATGTGTTTCCTAAACACCAAGCCAATGATGAAGATGATTTTGCCGAAAGCCTTTACATCAAAATAAAACCAATGTTTCCAAAGAAAAATACAGGTAGGACTATCTCTCCGCCTCGTGTGACTGTTACCGGCGAGGTCAAAACAAAAAAAAAACATGTAAGACTGTCTCTTCGTCTGCTACGACCGAACCAGACTCAGACGTTGATTTTGTTCCATGTACCTTCCGTACGAGTTCTGAGAAGTAGTAATATTGCAATGTCTGTAATAATTATTTTGCGATCGTGATGTACTTTTAATTTCAAATTCGCTCGGAATTATCAATTTTAGAATTTTGATGTTATATGTTACGAATCGTTTTTAAGTATCAATTTTATCAATAAATGTAAGTATCAAACGATAGAGTAGGAACTCGCCTCAAAATGTAAACGATATGCAAATGACAAACATAACAGATCCAAATGACAAACGATAGAGTAGGAAATATAAATAAATACCCAGAGATAGATAATACAACCATAAAATGATAAAAAGTAACAACAAAAGTAACAACCTATCATCATCTAAACGGAGAAGGGGAGTATCGCTGGGCTGGATGTCCTCTATTATGTCTGTCGCCCAGCCTCGTCCAGACCGCATCACTTGCAGCAATAGCAGCAGCCTCTGCCTCTCTCCTGAGACGTGATCCTGTCTCCCACGGATCATCATCCCCCATAGTAGTAGCTGGAGGAGGCGGGGGTGTAGAGAAGATAGAGTCTGCCAGTCCCTCCGCAAAGTCAGAAGGGGCCTGTGACCCGCTAGCCTCGCCATCGTGTGCCATCGCCGTAGGGTATCGTTCCGGCTGTGAAGGTGATAGGGACTCAATCTCATCGAAACTGATAGTCACCCCATAATCCTCCATATGGTCGTAAGATGCAGACTCGTATGGCGGTGGCGGCGGTGGCGGCGGTGGCATGCTAGCTGGACCCTGCAAATCAAATAATAATATAAATTTTTGTATTAGTGGCAAAAGTTGAACTAACTCGACTCATAACAAATACGACTTACCGGTGGCTGTACTGGACGTCCCTCAGAGTTATAGTAGGCAGTCCAGCCGGAATTAGACAGCACCCACTGATAATAGTCCCATTCTGCATCCACACGGGGTGGAGATGGCATATCCCGAGTGAATACGGCTGGCGCATCTGGCTCGTCGGGATCTACTGCCCGCCAATCGATGTTCTCTCCGGCGTCGCGCAACATGCTGATCAGACGCCCACCAGATCCGGCATCCTCAATGAGTTGGCCATGATCTTTCAACTGACTCCATCCAACTCTTCGCCAGCCCTTCACCCCGAGCATCTTGATGGCATGCGCAGCGGCCTTAATCGGCAGTAATATCTGAACAAAAAAACATATATTAGTCAACATATTTATGTAATTACCGTTTAATGAACATATAATATAAAGGTGTTGGATTAATTACCCAGCGAGCCCAGCGACGTCCGGTAGGCTGGTGACCTGATAGATCCTCTTGCAGTGGCTGGCGGAGATATGCACTATAATCGCCCACCAGATATAATGACGCCGCGCCAACCCTGGAGTACCAAGTCCTGTACCTCAGCAGATGAGATCCTGGGGTCTGAGTCATCTCATCAGGCATCTGATATATCTGAGGCTCAGCCGGAATCTCAGACTCTACGTAATAATTTGGTAACTCGAGGCGCCAGTTTCTTTCCATAGCGCCGGCGTGCGACATCCTGCCAATTAAATGTAAGTTGCAATGAAAATGTAACAGATAATTTAGAGGTTATCGATAATTAATTAAATTTCTTACTTGTGCAGTCTCCTGATCTCCTGCCTGGGTAATGCCGGCTCCACTGGGATCAATGGCTCCTCTCCGTACTGCCGAAGTACCCGATCTGGATAGTGGTGCTCCACTATCCAGAAGCAGACTAGCGGGCCTCGGTACCACCAGCTGTCACGCTCCTCAAGACAACGAAGAGGCAACTCCTCAGACGCATACAGATCTGCGTATGGTGTCCACTGCACCTGCGACTCGTCCAGGTTATTCAGCTGTAAACGCACCAACCTAATACCTACGGTGCGTCCGTGCCCCTCATCCCGATAGTGGTGGATACCATGCCAACGGTGGCCGTAGACCGGCCATCGCTCCTGATCATCTTGCGGCTGTCCCCAAACTGGCTCTGGCTTATTTGGCATAGGACGGCCCACCGGTAGCCGTGACCATGACCAATGCTGCAACAAAAGAACCGGCCCGTACACCTGTTTGGCCTTCACCTGTATTTCGGAGGTTATAAGTCGTATTTTCATTTGACTAATTGATGAAATAATTAAGTAACAAACAACATAATAACTAACCTGACAAGCAGTGCAGAGGCTACGGTACAGCATAGCTAACACAGCTCCACCCCAGTTGTAGGCCGGCGGGTTATCAAAGTCCCTCAGAAGTCGCAAATACATCATGGGGATGCCATCGCCGCTGGCATCAGGAAACATAACGGTACCGAAGAGGTCCATCACGTAACCCCGGGTGTATCTGTAAAAACAAAGAAGATGGTTAGTATTATAATTACATAAGTTAATTAACAGATGAAAAATAAATTATTATTATTATTATTACCTCCGAATCTCCAGATCACTAGAGGCATCCGTCAGACCGGCACTGAAGTGCTGCCGCAACTTTGTCTTCTGCATGTGATAACTGGACTTCCCCTTATCGGCCCGTAGCTGTGTCGGATCTGCCCCCAAATACTGATCGATGTCATGGGCGAAGTCTCTGCTGTCAGATACTCCGCCTACGGGAATGCCCCTGATCGGCAAACCCCAGAGGGCACTCACGTCCTGCAACGTGACAGTCATCTCCCCGAAAGGCATATGGAACGTGTGCGTCTCGGGACGCCATCGCTCAACAAATCCTGCGATGAGAGATGCATTGATGGAGGGAGTCGTGTCCCGCAGGATGGACACAATCTGATATAGTCCCAGCCGGATGAGATATGGGTCCATCTGTGAGAAGTACTGCATCCGAGGGACGTAAAAATTGACCTCCATCAGATAATCGTCCTGCGTTGAAAGCCAACAAAAGTATTACATAATGTATACAACAAAATTTAAACTTCGTATATGGACAAAAACTAGCATACCTCAACGGAAGCCAATGATACCCTGTGCTCGCGGTGGGGCATCCATAAGAGAGGGCTGAAGTGCTCGGTACTGGTGGTGTCAATCGGCGCCTCAACCTGTGGTGCACGTCTGGGCCGTCCTCTACCTCTACCTCCAGCCATCCTAAACTTAAATTGTGTAAAAACGCGTTAAAATGAGCTAAAATGAGCTAATTATACTATTTTATACTCATTATTTTCGAATTAGGCTAAGTTATATAACTATCCGAAATTATACAAAATTTTATCAAGTTCGATACCTATACTAAATTATATCCTAATTTATAACAAACCATAATTTATACCCAAATTATACCTTAATTTATAACTATACTAAACTATACTAAACTACCTAATTTATAAAAAAAAATTTAACATTTCTAATGAATTGGTAGCAATTTATAACAATTTCTAACAAACGGTAGCAATTTATAACAATTGGTAGCAATTTATAACAATTTCTAACAAACGGTAGCAATTTATAACAATTGGAACAAAATTGGTACATTTCTAATGAATTGGTAGCAATTTATAACAATTGCTAATAAATTTTAACAATTTCTGATAAACGGTAGCAATTTATAACAACTAGTACCAATTTCTAATAAATTATAACAATAGTCAACAATTGGTAGCAATTTATAATAAATTTATAAGAAGTTATAACAATTGGTAGCAATTTCTAATTAATTTTAACAATTTCTAACAATTGGTACCAATTTCTAATAAATTTTAACAGTTTCTAATAAATTTTAACAATTTTTAACAATTAATACCAATTTCTAAAATTTTTTAACAATTTATAACAATTGGTACCAATTTCTAATGAATTAAAACAATTCCTAAACAATTTATAGCAATTTCTAATTAATTTTAACAATTTATACCAATTTCTAGCAATTTCTAATAAATTTAAACAATTTCTAAACAATTTATAAAATTGGTAGCAATTTCTAATAAATTTATAACAACTTATAACAATTGGTACCAATTTACAACTATTTTGGCCTACTGAATAATATAAAATAATATATAGGGACTTACTTGCAAAAGCAGGCAGAAAAGGAGAAATCTGGGAGAAACAGATAATGTGAGGAGAGATAGTGTGAAATTTGATGAAATGAATTGTGAGGAAATTTCGGAACAGTGCACACGTATATATAAAATTATTTTTTTTGAGCGACCGGCCACTAAACCCGCGGTTTCTAATTTTTATTAGAAACCGGCTACTAGACCGCCGGTTTCTAATAAAAATTAGAAATCGCGGGTTTAGTGGCCGGTTTGGGCATTTTTGACGAAATTTCAGATTTCTGGGCAGAGTTGGGGAAATGTAGGGGTTAGTGGGCATGGATAAAAATGACGGAACAATTTGGGTCTGGGATGGCACAATTTTACGTGCATGTTAGCTAGCAAAATCATCTTGTGCTCACAAACAGATGATGCACTAAAACATGTTCAAGCGTCAGCGTCAGCATGTATCCCCATGATGATTCGCACCTACTGATTATCCTTAGGGTGTATTTATTTTATTTTGTATTTTTCTTAAATATATCTAACAGTTAGTTCAGGGGTAGACCCATACACAACCAAAGGGGGGTAGCTGCCCCTCTCTGGATTTTGAAATTCAGTGGAAAAAAATATGAGCCCGATACCACTTTGTCCCTCCCTGAAAAAATTTTTGCCTCTCTCTGGAACAGGAAAGCCTGTCAAACCAGTCCAAAAACACTATTAATGAGAAACTTTGTTGTTTTTTTTTTTTTAATTTACGGATCCTGACCAACTTTGTCGTTTTTTAATATGTAAAATTATATCCTTTTGTTATTTTTTATTATGTAAGACTATACTATTTTTATTGTTTCTTATTATGTTGAATGTTTTTTTATCCAGTATCCGATTAGTTAATGAATTTGAACTCAATAAGCTATTTTAATCTAATTTTTGTCCCTTCCTGATAGAAATCCTACGTCCGCCTCTTAGTTAGTTTTGAATTTAGAGTTTATTTATTTTATTTTGGATATCCTACGGTTGATGTTCCGTCATTTTTTTTCATAACCAAAAAAAAAATAATAATAATATTAATAACCGGGAAATTTTTTTTTTTCATCCATAACCAAACCGCCCCCCCATCGGGCGGTTTAGTCCCCTTCCAACCCGCCCCCCAGTGGGGCGGTTTACCAAATTTTTGCTATATGAAGCCGTTTTCTCTCTCCTGTCTCACCATAATTCGCCCAAATTAACCCGTTTAATCCATTCTGCTCTCAAATAGTATTCCGAGGCGATTTTGAGGTGATTTTGAGGCGATTTTGAGCAACAGTGACCGAGGTATTTTTTTTTTAAATTTAATTTTTTTTAAATTTTAGAAATTTTAGAAATAAACAAAAAACTTATATTGAACGACGGATTTTATATGTTGTTTCAGAAATAAACCAAAAATGTTTATTGCTGTGTATTGGGGTGGAAAAATCATGAAAGGGGAGTTCGGATGCCAATACTCGAAAGATGCGAGTTACGGCTTCCAACTGAATGCCAATACTTCAATTTATGAAATAAAAGAAGCAATCATGCAAAAAACCAGTTGGGACCGTGCCCGATTTACTGTAGAAATCAGTACCCGAATTAACAACCAACCGACAGGTGGCAAACCTTATTATGTAAAATATCATATAGCAGACCAGGATATATGGACAGGTGTGTATAGTATTTTTGAGTCCAGTTCAATCCCGATAATGGACTTATTTTGCAAAAAAGTTGCGATTGAACCAGTTGGTGCTGGGGCTGGACCTTCTACCCAGAACAACTTGGATACCGGGGCTGGACCTTCTACCCAGAACAACTTGGATACCGGGGCTGGACCTTATGCAGAGCAGAACTTGGACACTAGGGCTGGACCTTATGTCGAGAATGAAAACCAAATATATGACAATTATACCACTGATTATGGGTATGATCACAACGAGGATGTGACCTCACCTCCTCGTGAACCTGTGAGACGAGATATGTATTTGCATGTACCTGAGCGCCGTGCTGCACCCCGGGCTGAAACTAGAAGACGGTCATGTGTTGGTCGGGTTGGATATCAATCAGTACCTGATCCATTACCTAGCTACAACCCCCCTGAACCTAGAAGACAGTCCGCAGTCGATCGAAATGATGTAGACATTAATATTGACGGTATAGATGAGATACCGACAATGGAAATGGAAACTGGTGATGATTGGGATGGGGATTGGGAGTCAGACAGATTATCAGAGGGCGATGATGAGAATATTATGCCTCCTTCAATTGAAGACAGATTTCCGATCAGTGGACGACGAGACAAGCACCCGGTAAGGACATTCAATGACACTACTTCCTTTGAAGAAGCAGACATTTCTTTTTTTGGGACACGCGTTGTATATAACGAAGAAATTAGCCCGGGTCAGCTTTACAGCAACATAGAAGAACTGTCGAAGAAAGTTAAGCAGTTCCATTTAATTGGTAACTGGGAGTTTACAGTGGCCAGGCGAGAGAGGACCCGGTATGTTGCAAAGTGCAAGGATATAAAGTGCAAATGGAAACTGTCTGCCGTGCCTAAAGGAAATGGGGAGGCATGGATAATTAAGAATGTCAAAGGACCACACACTTGCAAGTCTGCGTCATCAAGGAAAGACCATACTGCGCTGACGGCATCAGTTATTGCTGATGTAATTATGGAAGACATTAAGGAAGAGCCTGTGATGAGTATTAAGAAGGTTGCTCGTGCGGTGAGAAAGATCTACCCATATATAACCCCACATTATAATAGGTTGTGGAGAGGTCGGGAACTCGCAGTCTGCAGATGCTTCGGAACCTGGAAGGGGTCGTACAATCTCCTCGCACCATTACTTATTGCCATAACAAGTTCAAATCCATGAACCAAATTCCAGCAGTGGCATGTACCAACCGATACACCCGGTGAGGTACAATTCAAGGGCATAGCATGGGCTTTCGGTCCATGTATTGAAGCCTTTCAGCATCTTAGACCTGTGATCAGCATCGATGCATGCTTCATGTCCGGCCGGTATGGTGGGGCTCTGCTTATAGCATGTGCATATGATGCTGAAAATCAGTTGTTGCCCATAGCCTTTGCCATTGTTCAACAGGAGGATGGTCCAAATTGGGGTTTTTTCATGTCCTTCGTGAGAAGAGAGGTGGTAGGAAATAGGTTCATCTGCGTGATATCATACCAGCACTTGGGCATTAAACATGTACTTAATAGCCCCAACTATGGTTGGAACACTAATACCAGAGAAGCTGTGCACAGGTACTGCATGCAACACATTTCAGAGAACCTGTGCAAGAATACCGGCGAGGGTCAGTGGCTTGCTGACAGGTTCAAAATTAGCTGTAAGAGGAAAAAACCACGACGGATGGAAGAGATGTTCAGAGAATTTGCAAGAGTATGTATGCATTTCTTTTTTATAATTTTTTTGGACATTTGTACGACTTGTATAACTGACTTTTATTTATCTATTTTTTGTAGACATTTCCGGAGGCAAATGCCTATTTAGCAAAGGCGGGCAAGAGACGTCCGAATAATCCGTTAAAGCCGTCAGCATATGAGAAGATATTTCAAGCATGTGATGGAGGTTGGAGATGGGGAATTATGACCACTAATGGGTCAGAGTCATTAAACAAAGTCCTCAAACAGAGCCGTATGTTATCCGTGGTTTCACTGGTGGAGGACACATTCTACAAGTTAAATGCTTAGTTTGGTGAGAGGCATGCTAAAGCCACTGCATTAGCGAGTAGGGACCAAACATTCTCAGATAGAGTTGAAGAGAAATTAAGAAAACACAGAGAAAAAGGCTTTGTCATGCGCGTCGTACCGTATGGTACCACAGGTACGGAATATGAAGTGCAGGTTGAAAGTGAGATTATTCTACCGCGCATGAACCAAAATGGCATTATAGAAACTCATCAACGTGCATGCAAGTACAAAGTCATTTTAGGCGAGAACAATCAAGTTACGTGCGAGTGCCAAGGCCCCCAGTTAGTTCGCATACCGTGTTGTCATGTTATGGCGATTTGCCGAGAACGAAACTTTTCTGATGACGTATTTGTTGATAACTATTACCGTACCGATTTCCTTCTGCACACATGGTCACCATCATTTCACGGCTACCCCAACCAATACCAGTGGCCATACTACCTTGGGCCTACGGTGGTTCCCCATAAGAAATGGATCAGGAAGGGGAGGAGAAAACACAAGCGGCGAACAATGCATATGGACAGGATGCAAGGTCGTCAAATGGGACATGAGGCTCACCGTTCTACTACTGATAGGCAGAGGGCAGGTATGTAGATGATCGTACACAACTTAAAATTGATTTGAAATTAAATTTAAATATTGATACTGAATGTTTAATGAAATGCATTGCAGAGGCAATAAACGAAGCCAACGAAAGAGAGAATGCTAGGATGGTTGCCAATGCCGGACCTTCTGGAAGCAGGCGACCCAGTCAGGAAAGCCACTCAGGGAGTAGTCAAGGCTCTACAACTGCTGGTGTCGCGCCGTCATCCACTTCCAGAAACCTAAGAAGTAGACTTAGTATATTCAGCCGCAGGAAGAGTTAATTCAGCATATGTTGTATTTATATTTCTATCTTATATTCCAGACTTATTTGTTCAGTTACGCTATGAACTTATTTAATTAACTTATGTTGTGAACTATTTTCCTAAGATAAAAATTGATAATTACTACAAAACCTGATAATTACTACATACTGATAGTCTTACACTAAATAATAAATAAATAGAAAATAACAACATACAAATACAATAAATACCAAATATAAAAAATACAACACAATAACAAATAGATTAGAAAAAAATACAATATAATTATAATAACAAATATATTAGAGAGAGGGGGGTTGGCCGGTTTTATAAAAAAAAAAAAAAAATTAAGTAGACCGCCCCCCGGGGGGGCGGGTTGGTCCAAGGGTAGACCGCCCCATGGGGGGGCGGTTTGGTATAAGGGTAGACCGCCCCCATGGGGGCGGTTTGGTTATGGGTGAAAAAAAAAAAAAATTCCCGGTTATTAATATTATTTTATTTATTTTTTTGGTTATGAAAAAAAATGACAGGTTGATGTTACTATATTTTATTCAATCTTCTACGTCTTACTTCTATTTAATTGTCTGATAATTAAAATCGTGAACGAAAACAACTTAAATTAAAACCGTCAACAATTCAAACAATGTAAACTACCAAACAATTCAAACAATGTAAACAACAAAAATCATTGGCTGAATGCAAACAAAAAAAATCATTTTTCGCTGGATTATTCAGCTAAATTGGAATTTAATTTCGCTGGATTTTTCGCTGCATCATGCCGGATAATCCAGCAAAAAAAAATGGTATATTTTAAAATATATTACTTTTCATGTTATGTTTTTTAATTCATATTATTTTAATGTTATGAATAAAAGTTTCAGTAAACTGTCAATCAACGGTAGGTGTATGTTTATAACGGGCCTAACATGGTACTAACAAACATGTTGTTCTTATAAATTTTTAATTATTTATAATTGATGTTTTTCTAATTATTGTACCCATCTAGGTACGAAAAGTGTGATTGTGCGATTGTCACATGAATCAGAATTCACCCAGTTTTTTTGTTTATTACTTTCATATATATCAACAAATATAGCTAGCTAGTTGTTAATATATGAAAAAAAAAATTTAAGAAATAATTAAATTCTTTTACTTTGTATACGATATAATGTTACAAAAATCAAGCACTATGTCATTTTTTTTTTTGACAAAAGTGGGTAATCAAGCACTATGTCATTAACGAACATATTGTTTTCAAAAATACTTGCTTATTGTTTTGAACATTTACTAGTGAGTCTGGCTAGTATAACATCAGTGTCATTTCAGCCTATATTACACTAATTTCAAAACCTATCGAATAGACTTCGAACAGTGAATCCATACCGTTCAAACCGATCTACTTCATTAGTTGTGTGTTTATATGCAAAATTTATAATTTTTTAAATTTATTTAGTATCAAGTCAAGCAATAAAATATGTGAGTTTTTAAGTTAATTTTAAGCATTCGTTTTTCAATATTTTTACCACTTGATTTGATACTAAAATAACTCGAAAATATAAAAAAAAAAAAAAATTGCATGTAAACACATCACTCATAAAGTAAATCAATATGAACGGTTTGGATTAGTCATTTGAAGTCTATTCAATCAATTTTGAAGTTAGTGTCATATGACACCGATGTCATACTAGCCGGACTAGTTATTGTATATTTTAAGTAGAACATTACTGCGTGAGTGAGTCTATGGTACTATGAATATCACGATTTAGTCTATAATACAAATCAATATTTTCATTTTTTTAATTCTATCGGTCGATCCGAACCGTTCAACATAATTTTCATATGAATATGTGCTTGCATATCGAATTTTAATTTTTTTTTAGAATATTTTTACTATTTATTAAAATTGATAGAAAATCACTGTTTTTGGATGGTCTAGAATTTTCAAATCAAATGATTTTCTACCTTAAAAAATAGTAAACAAATTCTAAAAAATATAAAATTCGGTCAGCAAGTACATATTCACATGAGGATTATGTTGAACAGTTTAGATCAACCGTTAGAATTTTAAATATAAAAATATAGATCCGTATTACGGACCAACCCATCAAAGCATAGTAGCATTGACTCGCTCTTACTGCGTGGTTGTATATATGGATCTCACATTTTCTTCTGTGAAGCCATTTTAGCAGCAATTTAGTATATTGGTCTCTGCTGTCAATTCATTTTTCAGGTTGTCAAAACATTACTCAGTGTTTGTATCACGCATTCAATTCAAATCGGACGGTTTTCATGACATGACATATAGTAGCAAACTTTATAAGAGGTAACAAACACAAGTACGGACCCGGTTGCTAAAAAAAATTAAGTACCCAAATTATGCAACCATTAAATGTGTTAAGCCATAAAGGCGGCGCCTATCGATCATTTGTCTCTGCTAATCATTCTCAGTGCACCACCATGTGAGCGGTGAGCCCTTAAACACACCACTGTGCCCCCGCTGCACTATCATGCTGCCATCACTACTATATAAACTCATCCGTGCATTCAGTATCTCTTCATCTCAGTGCTCCTTCCTATTCTACTATCTTGCTTCTTTAATTAAGCTGCTTTGATGGGGACTCGGGGGCTGAAACAAAGCCTAATATTTGGGCTTTGTTTGGTAACATTATCGGCTTTTGGAATCGTCAGGGCCGAAAAGACCGTGACGGTGGTCGGCTCAACCGAGTGTGTGGATTGTGCTGAGAAGAACATCAAAGTTGAACAAGCTTTCAAAGGTAGACATAGTTAATAATTTCTAGTGCACAGGTATAGGTCTGATAATATTTGTTATACTACAAAATAATGATTTGATAGAAGTTGATTTTTCTACTGCATGTTAACCTTGCTGGTTGATGTCTTTTATCAGCTAGGTAGGCACCCTTGAAAAACAATATAATTTGAGAAAAATAAATATTCTCTTGATCTCTTCTTTAGTTAAAAAGGAAAGTCAAGTGTAATCCACTTTTGGAAAAATTATTTGTACATTTGTACCCATTGTATGTGAAGTAAATAGAGTAGAACTAGGGTGTTCTTAAGCTCTTTTGTGAGCTCACCGAGTCTCTTTGTGAGCTTAACTAAAAAACTTATTGAATTGGCTTCAAACGAGACATTCAAACTATTGAAACCAATTTACTTCTCGAGTGATGCGTTTACACGTCAAATTTATAATTTTTCGAACTAATTTAGTATAAAGTCAAGGTCAAAAAATAATAAAAAGTGAACGTATTAAAATTAACTTATAAATCATCTTTTTTTACTGCTTGACTTTATACTAAATTAGTTCAAAAATTTTAAAATTTGACATGTAAACGCATCACTCGTGAAATATATCGATTTCAACAGTTTGGATGCATCGTTTGAAGCCAATTCGATAGGTTTTTGAGTTAAGCTCACAAAAAGACTTGGTGAGCTTAAGAACACCTTAGTTCTACTCCTTTCAACTCTGATGATCAATTATAAATCCAACTTTATTTTTCCAATAATTAATTATTATTTAGGTCTTAGAGTTGCAATCAAGTGCAAGTCAGCCACTGGTCAATATGAGACCAAGGGAGTGAGCCAGCTTGATAAATCTGGCAACTTTCACGTAAACCTTCCCATCGACCTCCTCCACGAAGAATCCGAAGGCATCACTACTCTTAAACCGGCATGCCTAGCGGAGCTAAGGGACCAATCCAACAAGGCGTGTCCCAAACCCGACCCGTTAACCATAACTTTAGCATCAAAAGAGAAAGACCAGCACATATTCACTGTGGGTCAAGACGGAAAATTGCAAATCCTCTCCAACATTTGCAATTCAGCAACCTTCTGGCCACCTAAACCTGTACCAGAGTCTCCAGTTGACCAACCTAAACCAAAACCTAAACCAAAACCTAAACCAAAACCTGAGCCAATGTACAAGCATCCATGGTTCCATCCCCTCCCACCACATCCATGGGCAAAGTATTTCCACAAGAAGCCATTTTTCCCTCCTGCTGATAATAAGAACTAAATCGGGGATTATCAAAAAATACAATTAAATGTGTTCTTTAGACTATTTTAAAGAATGCATGGAATTGCAGATTTGATAACTAATTGCTTTTGAAGGGTCCTACTTAAGGGCTTCTATTATGTACTGTTGTGCAGTTGAAGGTGTTACCTATAATTACTGTATTTGTGATTGTTGTATATTGCTACTTAAGGGCTTCTTTTATATAGATGATTGTATTTGTGTTTGTTGTATATTGCAATTTGTATTTGGAATATTACTATTGTTCATCTATTTTGAAGTTTAAGTTAAAAAAAATCAGATATTATTTGTTGGATTCTGGATTAGCAATGTTATTGGCTAACTTTTATTTGATTATGTATAATTTCTGCCAAATCCTGGACGGTTAAAATATAACAAAAAAATCAATCAGATGCAAATATTTCAACTAAAATTGAATGGTACTGGCATTAACAGAGCAAATTGCTCTTTGTGGAATTCTGTCAAGGACAGTAGAAGGATTAGAGAACAAAATAGAAACAAATAAACCAATAAGCGTTCCCTGATCCGATACGCTTAGATTGATTAGCTCAAACCTTCCAATATCACCATATATCTGTTTTTACATTATTTCTGAAGTAAAGATTGTAGCCAGTACATGGAAATATAAACAGTAGAAATAACACAACATAGTACTAGTGAGTCACCAATGAATTCGTTATTTTACAAGTCAAACCCAGAACCAACATCATTGAAAGTAAATTAATAACTAAATAAATAACAGAAGAAGATTAATGTTAGGAATAGTAAATGAGAATATTATTCCTAATTGTGCTCTCTATAAAAAAAAAAAAATCCCAAAGCTCGGTTTTCTTTATTCAAGTATTCTTTACACTCGAGAAGGGATTTTCAGTTCCTTGACAGCTCAGAATAAAATATAACATTTTACAGAGAAAAGAAAATACTCTTAGGGGTATTTGTTACCTTCATAATCACTAATCAGGGCAAACATAGCTACATTCATAATCAATGACCGGTTAATTCATGAGCCATGTAAGCATTTTCAAGCAAACATTGCTACCTTAATAATCACTAATCAGGGCCAATGATGTTTTTTTTTAATTAATTAATTAATTAAAATAACAAAAAAATATGTTCGTACACAGAATAAATCATCTGACATCACACTCAGCACAAATTATCCTCCTTATCTTTAAGGTAAGGATGAATGAAATTGAAAATAATCACTCTCACTCTTACATGCTTATTCTAACTAACTTGAAATTCCTCATCATGTTACTTGATGGCATTTCCATGCATCTACCATTCTCTACAACCAAATCCAACACATCATTCATCCAACATCCCACTCTGCTAGCTACTAAATTACTAAATGAATTTAATTTACCTTCTTTTCATCAATGATTAATAGGAGTGATTGAGTAATCAGCAAAATCTCAAATAAAACTCCCAATATGATATGATATGGCATGAGTTATCCATCCCATTCCAGTAGATAAATCAGTAACCCCATATTTATTTCTGTCAGTATCAGATACCATTATGAATATGTGACATTACTTTTAAGAGGTACTGATGAATTCCTTCCTTCAATTGTTGGTCTCAATATAATTTGAAGAGGGTCAGGGTTACTGAGTCACTGGGTCAGTTTAAGGCTGGGGAATGGAGATGGGTAACAATTAAAAATTGGGAAGCTGCTTGTTGACTAGAAGGATATCCTTCCAAGCTTCATAGAACATCCAGGTGATGCCAGATGTAGGCATTACCTTCAGACAGCTGGCGCCCCATCCCCTGTACAGCCCTGCCACCCCCTCTTCCCGCAACACCTCTGACAGCGCTGCAACCATGTGGGCTGGGCACTTACCCTGTATGGCCCCCACCATCAGCCTCTTCCTGGCCACCTCCAAAGGGAAGCTTATTGTGCTTGCAGTAAGACCAGAGAGCGCACCGACAAGGAGAAGCTCAGGCCGCGAGAGGGAGGTCTTTTTGTTGGCACGGCAGTAGGAGCGCTTGATGGCATCGTACATGAAATAGTAGCAGGTACTGTAGGGCAGCATGCCAACCAGGGTCGGGCAGAGCCCCGCATAGAAGCCCCCCAGCCCGGCTTCCGCATTGATCTTGACCACAGCAGCCCCCAGGGAGGGGTAAGCAGCGCGGTTGATGGTGAGGCGGTCCTTGAGTACCTCCAGCGGGTGGCAGATGAGGGTACTGACAATACCAGCAGCGGCCCCACCCACTGCCACAGGAGACAGACGACGCACGAAGGCGTCCACCCAGCTGTTGCAGCCATTATTGTCTTTGTGTTGGTTTTCCTGAAGAGCCCTCCTGACAGCCTCGAAGGTGGCGAGCTCAATGGCCTGCGTGGGGACGATGCGCAGCATATTGACAGCGTTTCCGGCCCAGAGGCCGCGCCAGCCGCCCTCCTGCACGATCTCGACGAAGGTGGCCGGGATGCTGCGAGAACCCACCCCGACGACCATGCGCGTGCGCACCGTCTCCAGAGGGGCCAGCACTGCCTTGGCCATGGCCCCCGCCAGTGCCCCGCTGACAAACTCCGCGGCCTCCCTCCGACCCGAGAAAGCCTTCCGCAGCGCCGATTGCACGTCCCATTTCAATCCGATATTGGTATGGACCCGCACCTCCTCATTCGCCTCCGAATCCGGATCCACCAGGCCGTAAGGATCAGGATTCCCCAGGGTCAGAACGTGCTGCTTGTTCAGCGACTGGCGCTTCTTGAGCGACTGCTGCAGTTGCGCCGCCGCCTCCCGCTCCAAATCCATTTGATTTCCCTCGGTCAATCGATCGAATAATAATACGCTCTGTCTTACTCAGTCAGGGCGGATGATGTTTCACGAGGGTGTATTTTTAATGTGGTTTTTATTTTATTTTATTTTCAGTGGGATCCACCTGTCATTGAGACCATGGCAAATATGGGAATTTTTTTTTCAGTAGAAATTAACAAAAAAAAGAAAGAAAGAGAAATAGAAAAAGCACATTAGTTGTAATATTGATAAAAAAAAATACAAATTTTATAAGTTTTAAAAATTTCAAAGTTTAAAACGATAAATTTTTTACCTTCCTAACTCCTAAATCCAATATATTATGTGTGAGTTACAAGTAATCTTTGATTAGTGCTGCTTTTCTCTTTGTTTTGACTTTTGGATGCAATGGGAAATTGGTAACTCTAGAAGCTGATGTGGCATTGCATAATTGGATGCCTTTTTTGGAGTAAAATTTGGATGCATCTAATGTCACGAAGAAGAGATTTCATTGGACAAAACTTTGAGAATTTGAGAAACAGTTAGGACCGGTAAAAAATTTATCGTTTTAAACTTTGAGATTTTCAAAACCGGTAGAATTTGTACTGTTTTTTTTATCAATATATTATTACAACTAATGCACTCTTTCTGTTTCTTCTTTTTTGTTAATTTATACTGAAAAAATATTTCCGCAATCTTGTCAGTTTTCTTTATTTGTTAACCCCCCCTCCCCCCCCCCCCCCCCCCCCACCCCCAATACTAAAACAGGGAAAAAAAAATTCAGTAGAAATTAACAAAAAAGAAGAAACAGAAACAGAAAGAGTACGTTAGTTGTAATATTGATAGAAAGAACGGTATAAGTTTTACCGGTCCTGAAAATCTCAAAGTTTAGAACGGTAAATTTTTTACCGGGCCTAACTGTTTCTCAAAGTCTCAAAATTTTGTCTAATGAAATCTCTTCTTCGTGACATTAGATGCATCCAAATTTTACTCCAAAAAAGGCATCCAATTATGCAATGCCACATCAACTTCTAGAGTTATCAATTTCCCATTGCATCCAAAAGTCAAAACAAAAAGAAAAGCAGCACCAATCAAAGGTCTGCTTGTAACCCATACATAATATTGGATTTAGGAGTTAGGACCGGTAAAAAAAATTTACCGTTCAAAATTTTGAGATTTTTAAGACCGATAAAATTTGTACCGTTCTTTCTATCAATATTACAACTAATGTACTCTTTTTATTTCGCTTTCTTTTTTTTTTGTTAATTTCTACTGAAAAAAATTTCCACAAATGTGAATTCCTTTTTATTTTTTGAAAATTAGTGGTATATTTACACGTTTCATTACTGAAACAAAAGCAAAATGTGAATTCGTCATATATGTGTAGTCGTGTATAAGTTGGAAGGTTGCTTAGTGATCTAATGTTTTTGAATCTGTGATCAGTAGTGAACATGTCAACTTTTTATGTTCTTATTTGAATTAACAAATACAAAAAGATAGATATTCTAAATCATCTCAATTATGCGGATATAAAAAATTATGAAATTGTAACTTCATTTTGATAGTCATCAGCAGAAAAATTTGCCAAATTTTGGTCCGTTTATTTTGTTAGCTCTTGAAGCATATCAAGATAAAATTGAAACAATATAATTTTGTGTACCTGTACAGCATTATATATACAAAATATCCAATCAATTAGTTCTGTAATTTAGGAGTTTTTTTTAGGAAAGAACGACAAGTTAGTAGTTATTTGAGATTTATTTTATTGACACTAATAAAATTACCACCAACAATCATGGACGCTAATATAATAAACATATATAGTTCGTGTTTACAATCAATGTAGAAAGAACAGCTCAAAATTGTACAAATGATACAGCCGTGTTGCGTAATTTAAAGATTTTTCGAAACTTTTGAAGTTAAAAAGGGTAAATATCGCTGGAGTCAATAAACTTTGTCATTTGTCGCTAATTAGTCATTCAAGTTTGATATGTCTCTTTTTAATCACTCAACTTTGTCATTTGTTTAAATCAAGTCACTTTATATTTTTTCGTCCAAAATCTTAACATAATGAGAACCAAAATATTAACATAATATATTTATTCCTTTCAAAAATACTAATTGAATGAGCATATTCCGTTAGCATTTTGAACGGAAAAATATAAAATAGCTTGATTTGGACAAATGACAAAGTTGAGTGACTAAAAAGAAACAAATCAAACTTGAGTGATCACTTCGTGACAAATGACAAAATTTAGTAATCTCCAGCAAAATTTACCCAGTTAAAAACATTGAAATTTGAAACTTTTAGTGTTTTTTGTATATTATATTATACCCAAGAAATATTTACAAAGAGGTTCCTATAGTTCTTATTCCAAGTTGTCTTTGATGATCAATGGTTAACTTGGTGATGCCATGACTATTAAGAAATGTCAAATTATTCAAATAACCATTTAACATAAAAAAAAAATAAAACCCCAATTATTGGATGAATGGTCGGCAACTAAAAGTATACAGGTGGGTCTCAATAAAAACTACAAGTTTATACAAACAAATAAATTTTTGTTAGCTTTTCACAACCAAGCATCAATCGTTCATCAAAGAAGATTACAACATTGAATAGAGGGAAAGTTAGGTGTCACCAATTAAGGCAAGCCAGACAAGATACAGAAAGTGACTGATATTATACCAAAAACGGCATTTAAAAGGCCCAAACTACAAATCCGGTGCTCGCTAGCCGATATTTGAATTTCTATTTGAGCTTTTTTAGGATAAGATGTCTAGCGAGTTTGTTTTTTTGGAGTAAAAAAAAAAACAAACAAACAAGGAAAGCGAGTAATTGAAGAACCTACCGTTTAGACTTTAGACAGAAAAATAAAAAATGCTTTGCGAAACCCAAAATCTTCTCTAACCGATCACAATTTCCACAAAAAATAATCAATTGCTACTACTAAAATAGAGAAATCATTTTACAACATTATACCAAACACCGTAAGCTGCCAAATTAAACGAGTTTGGTAAATGACCGTTTTGTAAATCAGCATTTATTCAAAATATAACAAGTTATTGAAAACAACAAAATGTTAATCAACATTTACTTGATGCTGATCTATCAACTGTTTGGGGGTATTTTTGATGCCATAAAACCCATACGAATATATAAAAGCTGCATTGGTGCTATATAGCAGTAATTCGCTTCAGAGAACAGCACAAGCAGATGGTCACAAAGGAATGGGATCTTATATCTTGCCCTCTGCCCTTCTCCATTGGAGGCCTTTACCACTACATGGGATGCCACCTCTATATAAAGCCAGTCTATGCTGTTAGTTTCATCATCCCAACTACAGTTTATTTCTTCTCCTCCTTTCCTACTCCATTCATTTCAACCATTTGCTCTCATGGGGACCCAAAAGGCGAAGCAAAGCGTTGTATTTGGCCTTCTCGCATTTTGTCTGATTGCAGGATTTGCTAGTGCTGAAAAGGCAGTTGCGGGATCTGACACATTCTTGCCACCTTTTAAGTGGGACCCATTCCACAAGAAACATTTCCCTTGGAAGAAGCCATCCGTTCCAGTCCCAGCAAAAAAACCACCAGTACCAGCATACAAGCCTCCAACTTACACACCGCCTACTACACCTGGGTACAAGACTCCAACTTACACGCCGCCTACTACACCTGGGTACAAGCCTCCAACTTACACGCCCCCTACATCCACCCCTCCTGTATATAAACCAACACCAAACCCAGTGCCAGTCTACAAGCCTACACCAAACCCGGTACCAGTCTACAAGCCTACACCAAACCCTGCACCAGTATACAAGCCTACACCAAACCCAGTACCAGTTTACAAGCCACCTTTCCACAAGTTCCCTCTGTACCACCCACACCCAAAATTTTCCTTACCACCAACCTACAAGAAACACCCATGGTTCCCCCCAGCTAAGGAGGAGGTAAAAAATTAAATTAAGTTTGATTTGAGGATACAGAGCCATTCCTTGAGAAAGAAGGTTCACTCAATTATGCATTCTGTTTCTTTGGGGTGGGTGCTAGAATTTGTTTATTATTAATTTTTATTGTCTCATTGGTAAAATAAGGTCGCGATGGGTGAAATTTGGTATCAGCACATGAGAAAGGTTCCTTTGTGATTTTTTTTTTTTACTTTATTGGTGCTTGCAAGTTTAGAGTGTTTTCATATTCCAAAGGTCAAGAAAATAGGTGGTTTTGTAAGATTATTGACGCAAATACTATTCAAGCTTTCTTATTACTTTGTTGTTAGTTCGATATACAATAGTTTTTCTTTATATTACTTCTACGTTATGGTCCTTTTACCTTTCATGACTGAACAAGTTAGCAACATCAGAAATAGTGTTTTCATTGATGAAACAAACACATAAAGCCAACATTACAATAGCTTAAATTTAAAAGAAGTTATAGGAAAAGGAGACCTAGTAGGAAAAAAGGAAAAGAAAGAGCTCATAAATAAGCATTCGATGCAACAACTAACTAAGATTATCGCATGTTACCTTCCCGTAAGACATCGATCATATCATATAGCTTCTGATCAGCCTTATCTTGAACCTGGATAAATGAAACAACAATACAAAAATAAAAGCAAAAAAGGGTTGGTACTATATTTTGTCATCTTGCCTTATGTATGTTTCTGTACCAGAGCAAAAGTGAGGGTAGCCTGTCGCTAAATTGAAAGAATTCCAGAATAGTTTGTTTCTTCATATAGATTTAATTAAGTCAAGAGGTAACTTGAGTAGCTTACCAAAAACAAAACAAAAATTAAGCTCAATTGCAAATTAAAGCTTAACTAGGGCAAAACTGCTATTCTGTGAAACTTGTGCTGGTTGAAATGTTGCACATAACAAAAACTGCGATCTTTTTTTGAATGAAAAAACTGTGATCTTTAATGTAACTCTTAGCAACTGAAATTTGTAGCAGCACCTTTTTATGTAGAAAAATTGCGGCATCAACGGTTCCTTCGGCATACATCTTATGCCCACATACATTATGCTGAAATTCGAATGAAACCCTAACCACATTTCAATGTTGAAAAAAAGAGGAAGTCAATGAAAAACGCTAAAGAAAACAAATTCTGTAATAGTTTGAGAACCTAATTACTTACAATCTCGTGATTGCACAAGTCAGCTCTAATAAACGGTTTGCAAAGTATGGTACAAAGCATATCCACAGGGACCCATAAAAATCATGATCTAGACAATTTTTCTAATATTGGGTTCTACAATGTAGGGTTTTATGGCTGAACTTGAATGAACTAGATAAAGGGGTCTGTGTATGGGTGCGAGTGAGAGAGAGAGAGAGAGAGAAGTACGAATCATCGGGGGAAGTGAGACAATAGAAGTGGAAGGCATGACTTCCTAGGTGCTCTTCGGGTACACCAATCATTTCTAGTTGCTTCATAGGGTCCCTATATTTTTTTATCTGTACAAAAAATGTAACACAATTAGGAAGAAAAGAAATCAGAAGCAGAGAAAGGTTAAGAAATAAAAAAAATATATATAAAATACTGAAGAACGGAAAGCAATGTACTCTTCTGACGTCATAGGAGACCCCCAGCTTTCGAAATGAAGACACTACAGCTTTTGCTGTGCCCGATGTATCCAATTTGCTAGCTTGATGCGACTCCATTACCTTGACAAAAAATTATCTTCATCATTCTTTTCAGAAAATTCCTATAATCTCCTTCCTATATCCCTTGTAATATGTTCAAGTTTAAACAAACTTCAAATATTCGAATCTGTAACAGCAGGCTCGGTCAGGATATTATGTCCAGATTTTAATTATTTCCAATCTGGACCAATTTTCACCGGGTCATTGGAGATGGGTTTTGCAAAGTTCAGGTCATTTTGTATTTGGATTCATTATGGGTCAAAGTTTGGTATAAGTTCAGATTGTTCAGGCTCAGATCAATTTCACCTATATGCGGGACATCTGCTTTACTATCCCATCAAATATCGATTTTGTGTTGACAATTAAATTCTTTTCAGGTCAGATCAAGTTCTGTGACTGCACATGCTGATTATGATTAAGCTTTGAAGACGGGCAGGTTTGGATGTTGGCTCAGCTTTAATACAGATCAAGTGATCATTGTGTTTCAGGTTGCTTGGTTAAAGATAAGACATGATGTTGAAAGGTTAGTCAGGCACACAGCTGACCGGTGTGGATCACCAATTTTGTGGTGCTCCTTTGGGAAAAAAGAAAAAGAGATGCCGCTCAAACGTGGTTGCAGCTTTTTGGGTGTTGTCAGGTTTTTTCATATGTACCAAAAATTATAAAATATGTAAGAAAATATATATATTGAAACATACTTCAAGATGATAGTTTGAAAATGCACCAGGAAACTGCTCGGCCATGATATCCATTGCTGCAAGAAATGCAACAACCTAAAATTGAAGAAACAGATTTAAAAATGTTTAGATTCCTGATTATATTTTTTTAATGGAAGAAAATAAATCAAGTTTAATGCGTACCTGTTTGCCCGTTTGAGGAGATACGACTGCATAGACATCTGAGCTTTTCACGGTTTCATAAAGCTTTTCCCTGTCTCCACCAGTTGTACCCATCACAAAAGGTACCCCAAGCTTACAATAAATCTCAGCATGATCTGCACTTAAGAAAAAAAACAGAGACTGAGGACTAATATAATTCTGCAGCATTCTAGGTATAAGCACTGAACTCTTGTTCCACTGGTGCTAGCACTTACCAGTACCACTGTACAACATCCAGAGAGTGAAAAATTCACGAACAAAACAGAAATCAAATCGCAACTTGATCTGAACATAACTGCTTCAATCCAACCCCCACAATAAATGTAGGCCAATACTCCAGATACTTGTATGTGTCCATGGCAACCGGCACAGGTTTGGTCCCAACCAGCTTAACAGTGTATGCAGAGAGTGAACCAGCTTCTAAAGAAGCTTACCGTTGACAGCACCAGAAAGTCAGAAAGCATGTAGTCTAAACAGTGGCAAAAGTACCCGGCACAAACAGGTACTAGACTGAACATTAAAGAAGCTTACCATTGACTGCATCAGGAACTGTGTAGTCTACAACAATAACCTCAGGGAACTGATTGATGACTGATGAAAGGACAGTTTCTTTCTCTTCTGATCCATGAATGGTGACATCTACATTTCCTATTTTTATCTTTCCACCAGGCTTCTCTCTCCCGCTAAATGAGACCGGTACCAATGTCAGCCCAGCAGAAATAATTGATTCTGCAACGGACCTCCCCATATTACCCGTGCAACCATTCACCTAATAGGTGGAATTACAAGCACTAAAATAGTAAGATTTTTTTATGCATTCAATATTAAACAAATTTATACAGAGATGTTCTTGGATGTAAATGTAGAGAAAACAATTTATACAATAAATAATCTGTGCAGCAAACTAAGTGGCATTTCATCAATCAGGTGATGTGCACACATGGATAAATATAAATTTATTACTTTAAGATCAATTAAGCTCCCACACCATCTGATTGGAACAGTGAGGAGATATTCCAGTGCCCCTATACCATAGAAGAAACATGAAGCATTTCATCAAATAAATGATGAGCAGCGTGCAGCCACATGTGTCGAGTGTCTCTTGAACTTTTGTTGAAAAATAATATATACATCTTACCAGTATTGGAAAAGCATCAGTATTAGTAGTAACTATTTTAGAGGATTTTTCGAGATTTTCAATTGCAACTGCTCGTACAACAACGCCAGGTCTCCTTTTGCGGTACAGACAAGGCTTCTCCGGCCTCCTGTACACCTGGTAATGGCGACAAGCTACGATGGCATGTTGTTGTAACGAAGATAGCATCTTCGCTTTCTGAATCTCCGAATTTAGCTTTTCAGTTGAATATCTGAGTTCAATCTTATTTCTTGCCGCCTACTGGATAGCGGATACCAGTTCCTGTGTACCGTACAGGGATTAACAGGTTGGAATATGGTCAAATTTAAGATGGGCTGGATCCGTTTCTTTGTTGTTAGGCCTCATTGGGCCATCTCTGGAAAGTACAAGTAATCCAAATTAAGCTCACATGATGATAGCCATATCCAATAGAATCGCATCCTCTGCTGCACTTTTATTGTGCAGCAGAATGCTGCACTTTTAATCTGGTCCGTTTGTTTTTTATTGGACGGACGAAATAAGATTTTGACACGAATTTTAAAGCAAAATTAAAACTGCTCCTCCATCATTCGAGCACTCACCAGCTGAGATTAAATCTGAGCTGTCCAAAAGTACAGCATCCTACTGCACAATAAAAGTACGGCAGAGAATGCAGATCCCATATCCAATAGGCCCCAACCAAATAGTTCGATTAAATATTAAAAAATGTTGCTACTTTAACCCGATTAAATATCCATATTTAGTGAATCAAATTCGGCAATGTATTCTATTTGCATAACAGAAAAACAATTTTTCTCACGTAAGGACACTGAAGATGCGGCAATGTCATAAATTCAACGAGATGAAGACCAAACAATCCCACTATTTAGAATAAATGAAACAGCAAATGAATAAGAACATATAAATTCAATTATCATCACGTGGAGCGCAATCAGTTTCCTCACTGTACAATAATTAATATTTTTTATAATTAAAGATAAGTTGCATAAATATATTAAAAAGTAATTAAAAAATAACTAGTCAAGTTACATGGGTCGGATCGGGTTAAGGAAAATAATAAACTAATGCCGACCCAACCCGTTGAAGAATCCAAAGACAGCAGTGCTGCGCCAAATTAATACATTCAGAGGATCTAAGCTTTTGTCAGATCAGTGTATGGAGAAGTGAATTCGCATCATCTCAAGTTTTGCGTGTTTTCTTGATAAATCTCAATTGTTCAAATACGTTCTGCACGAATCGTAAAGCACAAATAATACTGCTCTTGCGCTATCCCCGAATAGGCATCGGACACGTCGGTCACGCAAAAGTTGAGATATCTCAAGGGATACACACTTTGGAGAAGTTAGGGGAAATAAATCTGCTGCGATTCTTTGGAATCGCAGGGTCTCTGCTTTTCCAAATCCAACAATTCATTTGTCTCGAGATTCGTGCATAAAAATTAGGGAAAATTGTGAAAATGCCACTGCAAAACTTTCAAATTGTGAAAATGCCACTCCAAACTTTGAAATTGTCAAAATGTCACTATAAACTTCATTAATTTGTAAAAATGCCACTTCAAATAATTAATGACTAAAATATCCTTCTTCTCATCTTCTTTCTCCTGCCCTCTCTTCTTCTCTTGTTCCGAATGGTGGCTGAGCGCGACGGAGGGGAGTCGTAGAGAAGGGTTTTGATAGGGCCATGTGCCCACGGCCCATATTACAATCAAGCCTCGAACTATGACTAAGCTTGGTCTCGGATCCTGATAGGGCCATGTACCCATGGCCCATATTACAACCAGGCCTCGGACTATGAATAGGCTTGGTCTCGGATCCCTTACACGGTAAAGGTGAAGGTGTCCCATACGGCCATATGAAGGTGACACCTTCACCTTCACCGGGTAAGGTGACACCTTCACCTTCACCGGGTAAGGTGACACCTTCACCTTCACCTTCACCGGGTAAGGTGACACCATCACCTTCACCTTCACCGGGTAAGGTGACACCTTCACCTTCACCGGGTAAGGTGACACCTTCACCTTCACCGGGTAAGGTGACACCTTCACCTTCACCTTCACCGGGTAAGGTGACACGTTCACCTTCACCGTGTAAGGTGACACCTTCACCCTCACCTTCACCGGGTAAGGTGACACCTTCACCTTCACCTTCACCGGGTAAGGTGACACCTTCACCTTCACCGTGTAAGGTGACACCTTCACCCTCACCTTCACCGGGTAAGGTGACACCTTCAC
This sequence comes from Carex arenaria, assembly GCA_964058825.1. NCBI lineage: Eukaryota > Viridiplantae > Streptophyta > Magnoliopsida > Poales > Cyperaceae > Carex > Carex arenaria. The sequence goes on from CAXKVW010000159.1 coordinate 928,123, forward strand.
CTTCACCTTCACTGTGCAAGGTGACACCTTCACCTTCACCGGGTAAGGTGACACCATCAACTTCACCTTCACCGGGTAAGGTGACACCTTCACCTTCACCTTCACCAGGCAAGGTGACACGTTCACCTTCACCTTCACCGTGCGAGGTGACACCTTCACCTTCACCGTTACCAGGTATTCCACGCTCACCGTAACTGTCTCCGCTGAACAGTAAAGCGGTGTTATTACCGCCCGTACGGACGACCAGGCCTATATAAGGCGCTGAGCTCCATTCATTACAGGTTGGACTTTTCACACACTTACTGAGGTATGATAGGAAAGAGTTAAAGACCTCAGACACACACATCACGCCCACAGCACAGCACTCCACCCCACACATCTCGGCCTGCAGACCCTACGCAGGTCGAGCCCAGTAAACCGAAGGTCCAGCTATACGGCCCGCCTGCATCCGGGAAGGGGCGTATCAACCACCGTGGGGCCAACGCCTTCTCTAGACAGATAAAGGCACCTTCACCTAAAATGTGCGAAACCGAAACCGAAACCGAAACCTTCGGCCTTCACCTTCGCCGGGTAAGGTGAAGCCTCCGCGTTCACCTTCGCTGGATAAGGTGAAGCCTCCACCTTCACCTTCGTCGGGTAAGGTCAAGCCTGCGCCTTCACCTTCGCCGGGTTAGGTGACGCCTCGGCCTTCACCTTCGCCGGGTAAGGTGACGCCTGCGCCTTCACCTTCACCGGGTAAGGTGACGCTTCGGACTTCACCTTCGCCGGGCTTGGTGACGCCTCGGCCTTCACCTTCGCCGAGTAAGGTGAATCCTTCGCCTTCACCTTCGCCGGGTTAGGTGACGCCTCGGCCTTCACCTTAGCCGGGTAATGTGAAGCCTCCCCTTTCACCTTCGCTGGGTAAGGTGAAGCCTCCGCCTTCACCTTCGCCGAGTAAGGTGAATCCTCCGCCTTCACCTTCGCCAGGGCTTGGTGACGCCTCGGCCTTCACCTTCGCCGGGTATGGGGAAGCCTCCGCCTTCACCTTCGCCGGGTAAGGTGACGCCTCGGCCTTCACCTTCGCCGGGTTTGGTGACGCCTCGGCTTTCACCTTCGACGGGTTAGGTGACCCCTCGACCTTCACCTTCGCCGGGCTTGGTTACGCCTCCGCCTTCACCTTCGCCGGGTTAGGTGACGCCTCGGCCTTCACCTTCGCCGGGTAAGGTGAAGCCTCCGCGTTCACCTTCGCTGGGTAAGGTGAAGCCTCCGCCTTCACCTTCGCCGAGTAAGGTGAATCCTTCGCCGGGGCTTGGTGACGCCTCGGCCTTCACCTTCGCCGGGTAAGGTGACTCCTGCGCCTTCACCTTCGCCGGGTAAGGTGACGCCTCCGCCTTCACCTGCCCCGGGTTAGGTGACGCCTCGGACTTCACCTTCGCCGGGTAAGTTGACGCCTCGGCCTTCACCTTCGCCGGGTATGGGGAAGCCTCCGCCTTCACCTTCGCCGGGTAAGGTGACGCCTCGGCCTTCACCTTCGCCGGGTTTGGTGACGCCTCGGCTTTCACCTTCGCCGGGTTAGGTGACCCCTCGGCCTTCACCTTCGCCGGGCTTGGTCACGCCTCCGCCTTCACCTTCGCCGGGTTAGGTGACGCCTCGGCCTTCACCTTCGCCGGGTAAGGTGAAGCCTCCGCGTTCACCTTCGCTGGGTAAGGTGAAGCCTCCGCCTTCACCTTCGCCGAGTAAGGTGAATCCTTCGCCGGGGCTTGGTGACGCCTCGGCCTTCACCTTCGCCGGGTAAAGTGACTCCTGCGCCTTCACCTTCGCCGGGTAAGGTGACGCCTCCGCCTTCACCTTCGCCGGGTATGGGGAAGCCTCCGCCTTCACCTTCGCCGGGTAAGGTGACGCCTCGGCCTTCACCTTCGCCGGGTTTGGTGACGCCTCGGCTTTCACCTTCGCCGGGTTAGGTGACCGCTCGGCCTTCACCTTCGCCGGGCTTGGTCACGCCTCCGCCTTCACCTTCGCCGGGTTAGGTGACGCCTCGGTCTTCACCTTCGCCGGGTAAGGTGAAGCCTCCGCGTTCACCTTCGCTGGGTAAGGTGAAGCCTCCGCCTTCACCTTCGCCGAGTAAGGTGAATCCTTCGCCGGGGCTTGGTGACGCCTCGGCCTTCACCTTCGCCGGGTAAGGTGACTCCTGCGCCTTCACCTTCGCCGGGTAAGGTGACGCCTCCGCCTTCACCTTCGCCGGGTTAGGTGACGCCTCGGACTTCACCTTCGCCGGGTAAGTTGACGTCTCGGCCTTCACCATCGCCGGGTAAGGCGACGCCTCGGCCGTCACCTTCGCCGGGTTAGGTGACGCCTCGGCCCTCACCTTCGCCGGGTTAGGTGACGCCTCGGCCTTCACCTTCGCCGGGTAAGGCGACGCCTCGGCCGTCACCTTCGCCGGGTTAGGTGACGCCTCGGCCCTCACCTTCGCCGGGTTAGGTGACGCCTCGGCTGTCACCTTCGCCGGGTAAGGTGAAGCCTCCGCCTTCACCTTCGCCGGGTAAGGTGACGCCTCGGCCTTCACCTTCGCCGGGTTTGGTGACGCCTCGGCCTTCACCTTCGCCGGGTTAGGAGACGCCTCGGCCTTCACCTTCGCCGGGTTAGGTGACGCCTCCGCCTTCACCTTCGCCGGGTAAGGTCATGCCTCCGTCTTCACCTTCGCCGGGTAAGGTCATGCCTCCGTCTTCACCTTCGCCGGGTATGGTCAGGCCTCCGCCTTCACCTTCGCCGGGTTAGGTGACGCCTCGGCCTTCACCCTAGCCGGGTAATGTGAAGCCTCCCATTTCACCTTCGCTGGGTAAGGTGAAGCCTCCGCCTTCACCTTCGCCGAGTAAGGTGAATCCTCCGCCTTCACCTTCGCCGGGGCTTGGTGACGCCTCGGCCTTCACCTTCGCCGGGTATAGGGAAGCCTCCGCCTTCACCTTCGCCGGGTAAGGTGACGCCTCGGCCTTCACCTTCGCCGGGTTTGGTGACGCCTCGGCTTTCACCTTCGCCGGGTTAGGTGACACCTCGGCCTTCACCTTCGCCGGGCTTGGTGACGCCTCCGCCTTCACCTTCGCCGGGTTAGGTGACGCCTCGGCCTTCACCTTCGCCGGGTAAGGTGAAGCCTTCGCGTTCACCTTCGCTGGGTAAGGGGAAGCCTCCGCCTTCACCTTCGCCGAGTAAGGTGAATCCTTCGCCTTCACCTTCGCCGGGGCTTGGTGACGCCTCGGCCTTCACCTTCGCCGGGTAAGGTGACTCCTGCGCCTTCACCTTCGCCGGGTTAGGGGACGCCTCCACCTTCACCTTCGCCGGGTTAGGTGACGCCTCGGACTTCAACTTCGCCGGGTAAGTTGACGCCTCGGCCTTCACCTTCGCCGGGTAAGGCGACGCCTCGGCCTTCACCTTCGTCGGGTTAGGTGACGTCTCGGCCTTCACCTTCGCCGGGTAAGGTGAAGCCTCCGCGTTCACCTTCGCTGGGTAAGGTGAAGCCTCCGCCTTCACCTTCGCCGAGTAAGGTGAATCCTTCGCCTTCACCTTCGCCGGTGCTTGGTGACGCCTCGGCCTTCACCTTCGCCGGGTTAGGTGACGCCTCCGCCTTCACCTTCGCCGGGTTAGGTGACGCCTCGGACTTCACCTTCGCCGGGTAAGTTGACGCCTCGGCCTTCACCTTCACCTTCACCGGGTAAGGCGACGCCTCGGCCTTCACCTTCGCCGGGTTAGGCGACGCCTCGGCCTTCACCTTCGCCGGGTATGGGGAAGCCTCCGCCTTCACCTTCGCCGGGTAAGGTGACGCCTCGGCCTTCACCTTCGCCGAGTTAGGTGACGCTTTCGCCTTCACCTTCGCCGGGTAAGGTGATGCCTTTCGCATTCACCTTCGCTGGGCTAGGTGACGCCTTCGCCTTTACTTTCACCGTATGAAGGTGAAGGGGTCTGGCCTTGAGCATACGGCCAATGAAGACCGCTTCGCCAGGTTACGAGAAAGCCGACCCCCCGGGGCGGTGTAAGAATGAAACTTGGCAAGCAGCAGATGGGGAGGGAAGACTGCGTCGCCTTTGCTTTATTATTGCTGCACTAACTTTATTATTGCTGCAGATGGCGAGTGAAGACTGCTTCGCCTGTGCTCTATTATTGCTGCACTAACTTTATTATTGCAGCAGACGGCCAGTGAAGACTGTTTCACCAGGTTACGTGAAAGCCGACCCTTTGGGGCGGTGTAAGAATGAAACCTGGCAAGCAGCAGATCTCGAGTGAAGGCCGCTTCGCCAGGTTACGAGAAAGCCGACCCCCCGGGGCGGTGTAAGAATGAAACCTGGCAAGCGTCGGATCTCGAGTGAAGACTGCTTCGCCAGGTTACGAGGAAGCCGACCCCTCGGGACGGTGAAAGAATGAAACCTGGTAAGCAGCAGAAGGCGAGTGAAGATTGCTACGCCAGGTACGATTAAGGTGCTTTATTATTGCTGCACTAACTTTATTATTGCAGCAGATGGACAGTGAAGACTGCTTCGCCAGGTTACGAGAAAGCCGACCCCCCGGGGCGGTGTAAGAATGAAACCTGGCAAGCAGCAGATGGCGAGTAAAGACTGCTTCACCTATGCTTTATTATTGCTGCACTAACTTTATTATTGCAGCCGACGGCCAGTGAAGACTGCTTCACCAAGTTACATGAAAGCCGACCCTTTGGGGCGGTGTAAGAATGAAACCTGGTAAGCAGCAGATCTCGAGTGAAGACTGCTTCGCCAGGTTACGAGAAAGCCGACCCCCCGGGGCGGTGTAAGAATGAAACCTGGCAAGCAGCAGATGGCGAGTGAAGATTGCCTTGCCATGTACGATTAAGGTGCTTTATTATTGCTGCACTAACTTTATTATTCCAGCAGACGGACAGTGAAGACTGCTTTGCCAAGTTACGAGAAAGCCAACCCCACGGGGCAGTGTAAGAATGAAACCTGGCAAGCAGCAGATGGCCAGTGAAGACTTCTTCGGCCAAACAGCGGCAATAAGCCTTGCACCAACACAAACTGTATACCCAACTTATGGTTAAAAAAAAAAAAAAAAAAAAAAAAAAAAATTCAACGCCCCGAGGTACCCATGAGCTTGAAAAGCAAGGTGGTCACAGTGTCACCTCAAACCGAATCTCGATGCAAAAGAAATTACGACGTCTCGGTCTAAGGCCCGAAAAACACGGCCTAAAACAACGAAACAGATATGCATGCAAAATTTTTGTCAAAAGCACATTGTCGATCAATACGGCAAACTAACAGACCGCACAACTTGAAAACACAAACAATCATAGGCCGACAGGCTAACTTCGGGACGACGTGAGCAAGTAATAAAGTTTACTCTCAAAAGCCTTCAAGCCGAAACGCATTTTACTTCATGCATTCCGGCTTCGGGGGCAAATGATAGGGCCATGTGCCCACGGCCCATATTACAACCAAGCCTCGGACTATGACTAAGCTTGGTCTCGGATCCTGATAGGGCCATGTACCCATGGCCCATATTACAACCAGGCCTCGGACTATGAATAGGCTTGGTCTCGGATCCCTTACACGGTAAAGGTGAAGGTGTCCCATACGGCCATATGAAGGTGACACCTTCACCTTCACCGGGTAAGGTGACACCTTCACCTTCACCTTCACCGGGTAAGGTGACACCATCACCTTCACCTTCACCAGGTAAGGTGACACCTTCACCTTCACCGGGTAAGGTGACACCTTCACCTTCACCTTCACCGGGTAAGGTGACACGTTCACCTTCACCGTGTAAGGTGACACCTTCACCCTCACCTTCACCGGGTAAGGTGACACCTTCACCTTCACCTTCACCGGGTAAGGTGACACGTTCACCTTCACCGTGTAAGGTGACACCTTCACCCTCACCTTCACCGGGTAAGGTGACACCTTCACCTTCACCTTCACTGTGCAAGGTGACACCTTCACCTTCACCGGGTAAGGTGACACCATCAACTTCACCTTCACCGGGTAAGGTGACACCTTCACCTTCACCTTCACCAGGCAAGGTGACACGTTCACCTTCACCTTCACCGTGCGAGGTGACACCTTCACCTTCGCCGTTACCAGGTATTCCACGCTCACCGTAACTGTCTCCGCTGAACAGTAAAGCGGTGTTATTACCGCCCGTACGGACGACCAGGCCTATATAAGGCGCTGAGCTCCATTCATTACAGGTTGGACTTTTCACACACTTACTGAGGTATGATAGGGAAGAGTTAAAGACCTCAGACACACACATCACGCCCACAGCACAGCACTCCACCCCACACATCTCGGCCTGCAGACCCTACGCAGGTCGAGCCCAGTAAACCGAAGGTCCAGCTATACGGCCCGCCTGCATCCGGGAAGGGGCGTATCAGGTTTGATTGTGAAAATGCCACTCTAAAACCTTCAAATTGTGAAAATATCACTCCAAACTTTGAAATTGTCAAAATGTCACTCCAAACTTCATTATTTGTAAAAATGTCACTTCAAATAATTAATGACTAAAATACCCTCTCCCGTCCATCTCTGTCTCTGCCCCTCCGCCGCCTCCTCCCGCACCCTCCGCCGACCCGACCCTCGCTTGTCGCAAGAGGCTCAAGAAGCAGTTGCCGGGTATGATTCTCCTCGCCCGCCTTCGCATTCTTCGCAACCCCTCCTCCTCCGACAAGCACCAGCACCATCAAACCCTTCTCTACGACTCCCCTCCGCCGCGCTCAGCCACCATTCGAAACAAGAGAAGAAGAGAGGGCAGGAGAAAGAAGATGAGAAGAAGGATATTTTAGTCATTAATTATTTGAAGTGGCATTTTTACAAATTAATGAAGTTTGGAGTGACATTTTGACAATTTTAAAGTTTGGAGTGGCATTTTCACAATTTAAAGATTTTGCAGTGGCATTTTCACAATTTTCTCAATTTTCCCAATTATGAACATACCTTCATAAAATTTATGTAATTACGTTGTAACCAAATTTTATGAATTATATTGGACGTGTCGGTTTGACTTAACAAGAATACATTATTCACAAGTATTTCATAAATTTCTCTTTTTTTTTTTCTTCTGGCCGACTCCGGAACAAAAATACTGGAGTTGAGGTAATGCCTATAACAGCAAAAATGCTTTATTTTTTCTTTTTCGTCTGTTCCTTCATCTTTTCCTCTATAATTCGTGTTGAGGTTTGCTTTCTCTTGAAAATTTAATCAATAGGGATATTACGAATGAAGGAAATAAGGCCTCCCTTAGACTGTGCTCCAGTAATTATATAAGAGAGGGAGAGGGGAGAGGAAGGGAAGAGGCTAGATGTAAATTTTAGTTTCACTTATATTTTATCTAAAATTACTAATTTATCCTTCTAGTTGGTTTTTGGCAGTAGAAATATATATTTAGTTTTTTTGTTCATCATTGGAAGCACCTCGTAATAAACATAAAATTCTGGAAAAAAAATCACAATCGAGTATTCTAGTGTAAGGCTTAAACTCACAACCATAGTGACAAGATTTGCGAATAATTTCCGAATTATTCACTAATTATTCGGTTTTTTGGTGATGCCAAACCGAAAACCGAATAATTTGCGAATTTTCGAATTATTTCTGAATTTTACGAATTTTTCCCGAATTTTTTCCAGAATTTTATTTTTTTGTTTTTGCTCCCTTACAAAACTGAGATCTCTGATCCGAATAATACTGAATAATTCCCGAATTATACCCGAATTATTCCCGAATCACGAATTTTTGACCTCGCCAAACCGAACCCAAATAATTGATTTGTCACTATGCTCACAACCAAATATAAGGCTTAAACTTACAAGTATGCAATTCACAGAAATACAAAATCAGATGCAAAATTCAATATAGCAGCATGTCCATAACCCCACTAGTACCAGTACCACTACACCCACTGATACCCCCATTTGAGTTTATAAATAGGTCCTTGAAGAGAAAACTAGGCATTCATATCTATGTTTAGTATTATGCAAATGGGTAACAAAATTGACTTAATTAAAAGTAGCAGAGGATCATCAAGAGCCAGAAAATAATCTGACAAGGAAGATATACGAAAGTTACATGTCAGTTCCTGAAATTTTTGCTATTTTAACATTCAAAATATATGCTCAAGCATTATGTATACACGATAACAACAAACAGTGGATATAGACTTTCACCCAAAAATCAATCTTTGTTTTTTTTTATGGGAACCCGTGGTGTAGTATATTAATTAAAGACTAACAAGGTTACATTGCCATTAAAAAAAAAATCTAAAAAACAACTACTAGCAAACTACCTAAAAATTAAAGTCATATAATTAAAAAAAAATGTAGACATCTAACTACCAGCAAATGAAACGGTGCTCCTGCTCCATCATTTTGAGGCCGATTGATGATAAAACCTACTACATGTTAACTAACAACTAAATTGAAATTGAAAAACAAAAAAACTAAAGACAGTGCTACTGAGATTCTGGCATATCCTGTTTATACTTTCTCAGATTTTTGTAGAACAAAGAAATTGTTGTCAATTTGCAAGCTCAGCTTCATGGTTGTTCTGAGTCCTTCACTTGGCATCCCTTTAAAACCTTAGTTCTAGCCAAATTAGCCGACGTGTGCGGTTCTTTGAGCTCTATTCTTCCAATATACCTCAATGTTATGACATGAAAAATAGCAAAAGTCAGAATATAAAAGTCAAAAATTATATCACTATCATTTACCATTTACTACTTAAAGTTAGTACTATATAGGAGAAACAAAGCTGGTACAAACCAAACAATATTTATATTATCCCTTACCAAATAATTACATCAAACTGTCATTTTATCAGCTAACCAAGTTTGACAAGAATTAAAATTTCTTAATCCTTGTTCAACCCATGTTAGCCCAGGTCAAAACTGTCATTTTATCAGCTAACCAGGTTTGACAAGAATTAAAATTTCTTAGTCCTTGTTCAACCCATGTTAGCGCAGGTCACAAAAGATTTATAATATTTATGAAATTATGACATTGTTTGATATCTAGAAGGTTTATACAAATAAAAGAAAGAGAAAGAACTAAAATCAAATAATAAGCCGTACAGTACCAATATCAATTGAAAACCTTGAAAATTATTTGACATTATTATACAGTATACACTTAACTCTTGCAATTTGTGTACCAATGCTTAATTGCTTACACGATCACACCAGGCCAAAACAGTGCTTTGACATTTTTAATGAGCATTTAATCGGACAACTTGTGTGATATCTAAGATTTACATATTTAGCATAAGAATCAACAAACTTATTCTCCACAAATGGATGAAAACCAAGAACTACAAATCAAGAAGCAATTGAAAATTCTTTACCTCGTAGGCTGGATTTCCTATAACAGGAGCAACCCCTCATGGTACTTTTGAGAAAAGGAAGCATTCATAAATTTATAGAATTGAAGTTATTTAAAGAGCTGTGAGAAAAGGCAGAGACCGTCAGGAGAAAAGACAGAAGATCGCTGAGAAAAAGCTGAGATCGCCAAGAGGGAGACAAAGCTTCGGAGGCAAAAAAGGGCAAACTTGGTCAATTTCGCTGGTGGGCCCATTTTTCCTTCAGCAACACCCCGAATCAGGGGTGACAATTTTCGGTCCACAGGGTGAACCATCCACCCGCTCTGTCTTTCCTTTCCTTTCGATATTTGTTTGTAAATTGTCCCGACCCCGCCACCAGGCCAGGAGTCGTGACAAGAGAGGCACCCTCGCATCCATCCATCGTCCCGTCAACCTACATCGCAAGCAAAAATACAAACAGAAACAATACGGAAGTCAGCTACAAAGCTCAGTAACCGGTTATTTAACGACGCGCTTCTCTATAATTGGTTTAATTAAACAACCATTCAAACAGACTGGATTAATCCACACAAATTAACAACAAATTATGCTTGCATATTTAACCGGCGATAGCACCTAGGTCTGAGTTATCAGTAAAACAAGTCACACAACACAAGTTTCACAGAATAGCAGTTTTGCCCTAGTTAAGCTTTAATTTGCAATTGAGCTTAATTTTTGTTTTGTTTTTGGTAAGCTACTCAAGTTACCTCTTGACTTAATTAAATCTATATGAAGAAACAAACTATTCTGGAATTCTTTCAATTTAGCGACAGGCTACCCTCACTTTTGCTCTGGTACAGAAACATACATAAGGCAAGATAACAAAATATAGTACCAACCCTTTTTTGCTTTTATTTTTGTATTGTTGTTTCATTTATCCAGGTTCAAGATAAGGCTGATCAGAAGCTATATGATATGATCGATGTCTTACGGGAAGGTAACATGCGATAATCTTAGTTAGTTGTTGCATCGAATGCTTATTTATGAGCTCTTTCTTTTCCTTTTTTCCTACTAGGTCTCCTTTTCCTATAACTTCTTTTAAATTTAAGCTATTGTAATGTTGGCTTTATGTGTTTGTTTCATCAATGAAAACACTATTTCTGATGTTGCTAACTTGTTCAGTCATGAAAGGTAAAAGGACCATAACGTAGAAGTAATATAAAGAAAAACTATTGTATATCGAACTAACAACAAAGTAATAAGAAAGCTTGAATAGTATTTGCGTCAATAATCTTACAAAACCACCTATTTTCTTGACCTTTGGAATATGAAAACACTCTAAACTTGCAAGCACCAATAAAGTAAAAAAAAAAAAATCACAAAGGAACCTTTCTCATGTGCTGATACCAAATTTCACCCATCGCGACCTTATTTTACCAATGAGACAATAAAAATTAATAATAAACAAATTCTAGCACCCACCCCAAAGAAACAGAATGCATAATTGAGTGAACCTTCTTTCTCAAGGAATGGCTCTGTATCCTCAAATCAAACTTAATTTAATTTTTTACCTCCTCCTTAGCTGGGGGGAACCATGGGTGTTTCTTGTAGGTTGGTGGTAAGGAAAATTTTGGGTGTGGGTGGTACAGAGGGAACTTGTGGAAAGGTGGCTTGTAAACTGGTACTGGGTTTGGTGTAGGCTTCTATACTGGTGCAGGGTTTGGTGTAGGCTTGTAGACTGGTACCGGGTTTGGTGTAGGCTTGTAGACTGGTACCGGGTTTGGTGTAGGCTTGTAGACTGGCACTGGGTTTGGTGTTGGTTTATATACAGGAGGGGTGGATGTAGGGGGCGTGTAAGTTGGAGGCTTGTACCCAGGTGTAGTAGGCGGCGTGTAAGTTGGAGGCTTGTATGCTGGTACTGGTGGTTTTTTTGCTGGGACTGGAACGGATGGCTTCTTCCAAGGGAAATGTTTCTTGTGGAATGGGTCCCACTTAAAAGGTGGCAAGAATGTGTCAGATCCCGCAACTGCCTTTTCAGCACTAGCAAATCCTGCAATCAGAAAAAATGCGAGAAGGCCAAATACAACGCTTTGCTTCGCCTTTTGGGTCCCCATGAGAGCAAATGGTTGAAATGAATGGAGTAGGAAAGGAGGAGAAGAAATAAACTGTAGTTGGGATGATGAAACTAACAGCATAGACTGGCTTTATATAGAGGTGGCATCCCATGTAGTGGTAAAGGCCTCCAATGGAGAAGGGCAGAGGGCAAGATATAAGATCCCATTCCTTTGTGACCATCTGCTTGTGCTGTTCTCTGAAGCGAATTACTGCTATATAGCACCAATGCAGCTTTTATATATTCGTATGGGTTTTATGGCATCAAAAATACCCCCAAACAGTTGATAGATCAGCATCAAGTAAATGTTGATTAACATTTTGTTGTTTTCAATAACTTGTTATATTTTGAATAAATGCTGATTTACAAAACGGTCATTTACCAAACTCGTTTAATTTGGCAGCTTACGGTGTTTGGTATAATGTTGTAAAAAGATTTCTCTATTTTAGTAGTAGCAATTGATTATTTTTTGTGGAAATTGTGATCGGTTAGAGAAGATTTTGGGTTTCGCAAAGCATTTTTTATTTTTCTGTCTAAAGTCTAAACGGTAGGTTCTTCAATTACTCGCTTTCCTTGTTTGTTCCTTTTTTTTTCCTCCAAAAAAACAAACTCGCTAGACATCTTATCCTAAAAAAGCTCAAATAGAAATTCAAATATCGGCTAGCGAGCACCGGATTTGTAGTTTGGGCCTTTTAAATGCCGTTTTTGGTATAATATCAGTCACTTTCTGTATCTTGTCTGGCTTGCCTTAATTGGTGACACCTAACTTTCCCTCTATTCAATGTTGTAATCTTCTTTGATGAACGATTGATGCTTGGTTGTGAAAAGCTAACAAAAATTTATTTGTTTGTATAAACTTGTAGTTTTTATTGAGACCCACCTGTATACTTTTAGTTGCCGACCATTCATCCAATAATTGGGGTTTTATTTTTTTTTTATGTTAAATGGTTATTTGAATAATTTGACATTTCTTAATAGTCATGGCATCACCAAGTTAACCATTGATCATCAAAGACAACTTGGAATAAGAACTATAGGAACCTCTTTGTAAATATTTCTTGGGTATAATATAATATACAAAAAACACTAAAAGTTTCAAATTTCAATGTTTTTAACTGGGTAAATTTTGCTGGAGATTACTAAATTTTGTCATTTGTCACGAAGTGATCACTCAAGTTTGATTTGTTTCTTTTTAGTCACTCAACTTTGTCATTTGTCCAAATCAAGCTATTTTATATTTTTCCGTTCAAAATGCTAACGGAATATGCTCATTCAATTAGTATTTTTGAAAGGAATAAATATATTATGTTAATATTTTGGTTCTCATTATGTTAAGATTTTGGACGAAAAAATATAAAGTGACTTGATTTAAACAAATGACAAAGTTGAGTGATTAAAAAGAGACAAATCAAACTTAAATGACTAATTAGCGATAAATGACAAAGTTTATTGACTCCAGCGATATTTACCCTTTTTTAACTTCAAAAGTTTCGAAAATCTTTAAATTACGCAACACGACTGTATCATTTGTACAATTTTGAGCTGTTCTTTCTACATTGATTGTAAACACGAACTATATATGTTTATTATATTAGCGTCCATGATTGTTGGTGGTAATTTTATTAGTGTCAATAAAATAAATCTCAAATAACTACTAAATTGTCGTTCTTTCCTAAAAAAAACTCCTAAATTACAGAACTAATTGATTGGATATTTTGTATATATAATGCTGTACAGGTACACAAAATTATATTGTTTCAATTTTATTTTGATATGCTTCAAGAGCTAACAAAATAAACGGACCAAAATTTGGCAAATTTTTCTGCTGATGACTATCAAAATGAAGTTACAATTTCATAATTTTTTATATCCGCATAATTGAGATGATTTAGAGTATCTATCTGTTTGTATTTGTCAATTCAAATAAGAACAAAAAAAGTTGACATGTTCACTGATCACAGATTCAAAAACATTAGATCACTAAGCAACCTTCCGACTTATACACGACTACACATATATGACGAATTCACATTTTGCTTTTGTTTCAGTAATGAAACGTGTAAATATACCACTAATTTTCAAAAAATAAAAAGGAATTCACATTTGCCATGGTCTCAATGACAGGTGGATCCCACTGAAAATAAAATAAAATAAAAACCACATTAAAAATACACCCTCGTGAAACATCATCCGCCCTGAGCGCGCATCCTCTGCGGAGTTTTTACCTGCGGAGCTGTGTGGTTCTTTTAATCTGGACCGTTCGTTTTGATCGGACGGTCCATATTTAATCTCCAGCCGGTGAGTGCTCAATTTGATGGAGGAGGCAGTATTAATTTTGCTTTGAGATTAGTGCTAAAATCTTATTTGATCCGTCCGATCATAACGAACGGTCCAGATTAAAAGAACCGCACAGCTACGCAGGTAAAAACTCCGCAGAGATGCCATTTCCCATCCGCCCTGACTGAGTAAGACAAAGAGCGTATTATTATTCGATCGATTGACCGAGGGAAATCAAATGGATTTGGAGCGGGAGGCGCTCAAGAAGCGCCAGTCGCTGAACAAGCAACACGTTCTGACCCTGGGGAATCCCGATCCTTACGGCCTGGTGGATCCGGATTCGGAGGCGAATGAGGAGGTGCGGGTCCATACCAATATCGGATTGAAATGGGACGTGCAATCGGCGCTGCGGAAGGCTATTCCTTTGAACTTCTTCTATATTGCTGTCTTATATATTGCTGTCTTATGTTTTAATTTCTGGCATTTTAAATTTATTAAAAATCATGAGAAAGAACAAATACTGTATCGAATCAACGAGTATCTGGCTAGTTAACACTTAACCGTCAATGGTTTGCTTCCTTCGAACTTTCTTCTTCTTTTGCTCTGGTTGCTTCCATCCAAACTTCTTCTTTTGGCTATTCCTTTGAACTTCTTCTACCCTGCCCAAATTTCAAGCCATTTTTTTTTCCAACTCTTCTTTGTAAAACGACTTTATTAGCTAATTTCGTCTTTGTCACCAATTCTGCCCTCAATTAATTTTTTTACTACTCTTTACTGAGTTAAAAAAAAAATGAAATTGGTGCGGTGGCCGAATAAATGGTGACGTGACACCGGCACTGATGAGCCTAACATGAAGAAGAGAGTAAGCAAAAGCCATAAGTAGTGTTCATGGCAGGCACACCTCGTCGCGTGTTGGGATCGCCTCAGTAACATAGCCACATAAAATCTTAGGGTTATAAATATTCAAAAATATACTTAAGATTTAAAAATTATAATATTATGCTTCATCATAAAATTTGTCTTCATACTTCTATTTCTATATTTTGTTTCAAACATAGCTAATTAAATTTTTTATCTCATCTTAAAATTGTCCTATTGTATTAAAAAAAACTTACTCCGGTCTAACCAGAATATGGGAATATTTGTTAAGGGATAAATCATTTCTTTTGTAACAATATATTGTCAGGATAAGAAGAATCACCGAAAATGTTGGGAATGATGACATTCAATCATTCATCCATATCTATCAATATTTGTATTTTGTAATGGCGCATGTTGGCTCTGATCCCGTCTCCATTCATTTATGGTAGTTAAGCTCTTCCAATCCTCATCTGCTAAAGAAATCTATAATAGAAACTTCAATTAGGCAGTTGTGGAAGTACTCATTTTTTATGGGGATCGCCTAGCTGTCCCCCATGAAACGTCCCCTAACAGTCTCCCGGATAAAAACAGTTGAAACCCACTAAAAGACAAAAAAAATGCGTAAAACCGTTTTGAAAACGCGTTAATCGCGGAAAAATACTTCAGACAGTAAAAACATCTGATAGTATTCATTCCAAAGAACATATGTATTCAACCAGAGACACAAATGTATTCAGCTAGGATAAGAAAAAAAAATCTGGACACATCATTCATCATCTTTTACACGTTTTTAGAGATGGTTTGTTTTTTCTTCGTTCAATCTAACCAATATTTCTGACGATCTGTAAGAAATTTTTCAAATCTAAAACCACGAACGTCTTCTACATAATTTTCTCTTTCAAATGAGATCCATGATGACATACTTTCGAGTTGTCGGTTGCACAAGCATTCATCCTCGTCATGCAAGTATTCATACCTCATTGAGCAAGTATTCATCATAGTTGTGTAAGTATTCATCCTTATGATTCACCTAGTTGTTTCGCTAATCAATCCCCCATTTTGTCCCCCAGTCAATAACTACCTGAGTAACTACTAACTGACTGTGGGACCACTTAATATTTGGGGAACGCCTAATATTTGAAAGATTTTACAGCTGTCGTGCGCAAGTATTCATCTATAGCACATCAAGTATTCATATGTAATGCATCAAGTATTCATTATAAGATATCAGGTATTTAAAAAAAATTGGACACATCACTCACCCATAAAGTATTCAACCCTATGAATTATTTATCAGTAAAGTATTCATACTTATATGAGCATAAAATTCTTACTCAGTCAGACTTCTAAAATAAGAATATGTCAAATAACACTTCAATTAAAAAAAGTAAATTACTTGTCAGTGATGTATTCATCTTTAACTGTGAAAATATTTATTCTTAAACACAAAAGTATTCACTTAATAAGTATTTACCATAAAGTAATCATTCAGCAAAAATTTCACCAATCATCAATAAAAGTGTAGATGACTTAACTCTAAAATATCCATCCATAAACATAAAGTATTCACTCACAAAAAATAAAGTATTCACGTGATAATTATTTACCAGTAAGTATTCATTTAGTAAGAATTATAAATCTGTCAACAATAAAAGACGATAATATGTAAATCTCGAATGAATTAAGTATACATTGTGATTCAAACATAAAGTATTTAACACTTAAGTATTCATCCATACAGTAGCAACTAATTATTCATCCATACAATAGCAACTAATCCATTTCAAACATAAATTATTCATCATACTTGTCAAAAGTCTGAATATACATACAATAGTAAGTATTCATCACTATTCAACAAATCATTCAACCTCATACATAAAATATTAATTCATACTTAACATAAGACTAACTGCAGCAGGAATAATAGTTTTTCATACCTAATGTAATACAAATATTTATAATCATTCCTAATTTATTCATTTATAATTATCCAAACAATTTAGTATTGAAATATCCATACTATGAATCCAAGCAATTCAACATTTGATTACCCCCTCAAGTATTCATCCTTAACACATAAAATATTCACCGTCCTACATAAAGTATTCATACATAATTATCAGAAAAACTAAATGCACCTGTAATACTAAGTATTCATCCTAATGTATCAAATCATAAACCTCATATCTAAATTCAATTGAGTACTGAAACATTAACCATCACATGAGCATTGGATCATTAAATTAAATTGATAGAAGTTGTATCGACCATTCTCATCATGGAAAGAATAAACAAATTTGTTAAGATACTCTTCTCTTTGATTCGTACCAGCGGAACAAATCAGTCAAAGCACCAGTTCTCTTCATGACACGAAATGTGTCACTGGCAGATGAGGAGTAATTGGAGTCCTTAGCCTTGCACGCTTCCTCTTAGGTGTAATATGCATTTACAAGTCATAAAGTATTCATTATATATCATATTGTCATTTCAATTCAAAAATTCAAATTACACTATGAATCTCACATCCATAAAGTATTCATTCATATACAATAAAGTATTCACCCTATACAGTGAAACATATTAGTTAGAAACTCTAAATTTACACCATCTCAAACTTGCATTCATTCCTCTCAACTATCAAAATCCTGAAAGCAATCAGAAACCACTCCACACTATCATATGCTACAAATTTTAACAAATAAAACATAGTTAGTTCAATATTCATTCATACTTGAAGAAACACCAATTTAGCATTCAAGTATTCATACTTAAAATACAAGTATTCATATCATATTGTCATACTAAGTATTAACTAATAATGTAATAAATAGTTACATATTGTATTTCTTCTGTCATACTTAAAATAAAGTATTCATTCATACATTTAACAAAACAGTACCATATCAGTTAATCATTCCAAAATAATAAAGTATTCACTCTCAATGTGACAGGTATTCATAAAAAAAAATTTTAAGTATTCACTCTCAGTAGTGACAGGTATTCTTCCAAAAATAATAAGACGATCCAATAGACAATACCAAATATTATTATTTCCAATAGCGCATTATCATCGTGAGACAATAAAAATAAAAAATATTATTAATTATAGTAAACCCGCATCACATAAAAAAATAAAGAAATTAGAATTCAATAAATGTGCTTAACTTTTTTACCATGAGATTGTAGTTGAGATTCATGTTTACTAGTGCTCTGATAAGTAAAATCCACAAAAAGATGGAATAATTAGTAGTCAAATAACTCTAGACTCCAGTATACTTTCAAACCTATGGAACTCAATTATCTCCTAAAATCCTATAATGACAAACTAATGAAGACAATTAATCAACGATCATTGTTTTGATTTACTCACATAAGTCTCCAATATGATGATCGAGAGAGGCAATTGCATTCTCTTTAGTTGAAACCACCACGCATGCACCTCATTTCCATCTTCTGCACGTGAAACACTGCATACTTCACCTTCCTAAAGTACGGGAATTCCAGTGCAAATGGAGGCACCAATTCCGAAAAAATATGAGCTCGAACGAGCGAGGTGGCACTCTAGTCCTAGATCTCATTGGCTAATAATTGAATAATCTTTAAAGAACAATAACCACCTCACTTAGGATTTTCGTCGAACACCTTAAGTGCAAACAATTTATTCGTCATGTAGAGAACCACCAGATCTACCATTAGTCCATTCACAAAACACCATCGTGATAATATGTAGTAGAACATATAGAGAATCAAATGCAAAAAAATTATTGTCATAAATTTTTTAACCATTTCAGCGAGTACATGGCTAAGCAGTCTTAGACTCTTAGTGGTAGTCCGATCAGCGACGCGTCAGGAGAAACTCCGCTCAAGCACCTCGACCTGAGCTCTGACCTCATTGACTCCTCTTCCAATATTAACCAAGGCATTTGGAAGTCTACAAGAGGAGGGGTTTTAGCAGCACCGTAGCTGTAGCAAGATTGGTCCCCTGCCACCACCGCCGCAACCCTGGTTGTTATGGTGAGAAAGAGAAATGATTCTTCCTTCGTTGCTTTGTTGCGAGAGAGAATGAGAGAAGTTACAGTCGGCTGGAGACATTGCGTCCGAAGGAGGATAGAGGCGGGAGTCAGGATGGAGGGATCGCCGGTGAAGGTGGAGAGATCGAATTGGAAGAGAGAAAGGTGATGAGGCGTTGGATATTTTTTTCAAAATTTGTTTAGACGAGTTTCTTTCTGGGAGGGGATAGAACTGGGCGATTGAAAAATCGTTAGACTTTAACAGTTAATAAGGATAACTTAAGTTCGGGGGACGATTAGGGGATTTGAAGATGGGGTAAGATATAATTACCCTTTTTTATGTGCCATGAAAAGTAGTTGTCAAATGTCAACGGTCCATGCTAATCCTTTTCTAGTCTTTATTTTCTTTTTCTTTTTTTAAGATATATAAAATCACTGATAGTATTCAGAACAAAATGTTTATAAAAGTAAAAATAAACACATGTAGAGGAAAATATTTTTGAGTTCCTTTCTTTTTTAGTTCAATTTTAATACAGGTATCTAAAAATAAATCTACAAAAAGGGGAAAAGGAGCAAAGGGGTTTAGCCACCCTAACTATCATAACTTGCTAATTAGTAATTATATAACAGGATCATTCAATCAAAATCATACTAACTTCAGATCCGAGCATCTGACCAAAATAAGCAACTAATTGCTTTAAAATTTACAGTTGGTACATGTCCGGACTGAATACACCAACTACAACTAAATGTAAATAGTTTTGCATCGCGCATTGATTGATATATCAGGCATCATAAAAAAGATCAAACGCTACTGATTCATATCATTATCAATCTTTTGAAGTATACTGCGCATATCATCACCACCCCCCTCTTGTGCAATTTGATCGAACATCAAGGTTCTTCGTGCCATTTCAAACAGGCCACTGATCGATCCTCTACCAGCATTGATCGGTTTCCCAAGTTCGCTTCCTTCGGCCATAAAAGCTGGGGAAACTCGGTGAGCGTGAAAAATTCGAGTACCTCCTTTGCGTTGCTTCGTTTGTCTGTTGACGTGGCGGGGACGCCTGTCTGCAGTGTAACTGGAGGCGGCGATCGTACACGGCTCGTTGATCAGGGTCCGATAGCGTGGCATAGGCGGTGTGAAGGCTCAAGAATTGGTCGGACGAATTATTTGGCAGCGTGTCGGGGTGACACGTGCGTGCGAGGCGCCGG
Source organism: Carex arenaria (assembly GCA_964058825.1). NCBI lineage: Eukaryota > Viridiplantae > Streptophyta > Magnoliopsida > Poales > Cyperaceae > Carex > Carex arenaria. The sequence goes on from CAXKVW010000159.1 coordinate 947,883, forward strand.
TATGCCGATTTTATTTCAGGGTAGGTGGCAGTGACAGGTAGGTCCAGGATGTCATAGAGAGATGAGGGGGTGGAGATTGAGGTTGCGGTGGCCGTCGCCGTGGCTGTGGCGGATACGGTGGTGGGGAAGGAGCGTCGAGAGGCGGAGGAGGTGGTCGGAGAAGGGGGAGGGGAGGAGATGTGGCTGCCGAAAAATCGAGGAGAGATCATTTTTTTTCCTTCTTCTTTTTCTGTGTTTTCGTCTTTATCTGCCTGTGAATGTTTCGAGATTTGATCAATGGCAGTATTCCGTAACATCTACGGTGGTTTTATAAATAAAAATCCGAGACTTAATTGCCTGGGGAAGTAAAAATGAATAGACCATGTTTAAATATCTACAGGTAGACCGGGAGAGATTATGGATCAGTTACAGCGTACTTGTCTTTTCCTTGCTTTTTGCCGACTGAATGGGGTCCGCTTTTCAGTGTCCTTACGGTGTATATTTCTCAGAGTGGTCATATTATTGGTACTGGATGGAAAGTCGTAAAAGATTGGATTAAATATTAAAGAAAGAAGAGTAAACAATATGTGAGGGCCACATCTCACAAGGGAACAAATGGCCATTAATAAAAAAAGAAAAAATCAACATGGCAAAATTGACCCATTAGGTTGGGTCCCACAATTCGCTAATTTCTACTGTAGAATATCAGCACCAAGTTGAAAAATCATAGAAAAATTCCTAATTTTCCAATTGTACCCAGTTGTTCAATAATTATATAATTTGTAAAATGGAAGTAAGAAATTTTCGGTTTTTGACAATTTACCATAATTAATTAATACGAGCTGTTTCGATAAGTAAAGGGTCATTTTCCCGGACCTGTTCGTGTTTTTGGGATGGTACAATTTAGTTGGCTGTTGGCTGTGTTATATGGCTCTGCTGAAAATAGTTTGTTTTCGTGATCTATACTTCTATTGCTTTTTTATATTCATTAGAGGATCTAGATAAATAGCTGACTAGCTGTTAGCTGCCATTAATTAAGAGAAAAAAAACAATAAACAAAAGCATTTTAGTTAGGGGGTGAAAATGGAGTGGACAGTGGTAAAACCGTAAAACTATATTCATATGTTTTTTTTTTTTTCCATTTTTTGGATACAAGTACAGAGCAGATATCAAATCTATCAGGCTGATACGGATATGAGTCCAGATTAAACCAGATATTTATTAAAATAATATTAAAATAAATTAAAGTTCATAATATTTATTAATTACAATAGTAAATGATATAATTTTTTATTAATATATTATAAAATATATGATATATATCTACTGTTCGAATACGGATAAAAGAAACTTAAAATCATATCAGTATCTTTATCCACACGGATATTCGGATATTGGATATTTATTTCTAAATTTTCAAATACGAATTGAATACGTATCGGATATTATCGTACCGTTTTCACCTCTAATTTTAGTGGACTAATGGTTGACTCGCTGAAGTCTTAACGAATCGAAGTCGTTGAAGAAACATTTTATTTTGAAAAGTGATATTTTTTTCATCAGTATTAACTGCGCTCGTTGTTCGTTAACACAAATTTTAATGCGCCAAGTTGTTTATCCAATTTTTTGTAGTCCCAATGCATTTTTTCGTAAAATTTACGAAATGACTAAATTAAATAAGAGGGTGGGAAAAAAAATCATATTACATCATTTTTTAGTGATACCGAATTATACTCCATATTTTTAAAGTTCAAATAGTCAATCCAAGCTGTTCAACGCGATAGATATATTAAAATATGCTTGCAGATTAAATTTTATATTTTTTGAATTTTTTTACTATTTATTAAGATGGATACAAATATTCAATGGTCTAAAAGCAACAATTTTGTAAAATACTTAATAAATAGTAAAAAATTCAAAAAAATATATAAAATTTGGTCTCCAAGCACATTTTATTATAAAAATCACGTTGAATGATTTGGATGACTGTTTGGACTTTAAAAACTTTAATAATAAATAATGGTGTATTCCCTTCTCATTAAATAAACTCGTACAATATATATTCGAAAATGATAATTAGTTGTGGAAAGAGAAGTACGTCCAAACCAATCAGTCGGAAAATAATTAAAAACAACAAAATAATAGCCGGTCATGTAATAAAAAAAATATATATATATTATTTTACATATTAAAACTAACAGACAAAATTAATTTTTAGGAGGTGTAATAAATCCGGGTCTTCGGGAAATAATGTGAATCTGTCATTGCCTCGCTATATTATAATATTACCTCAAGGTTGTAAAGTCGTAGTCAAGAATATAAATATTTTTAAACAAATTGATAGAGTTGCAAATTGCAACTTACAAAGGATAAAAAAAGATAGTTAAGAAATGAGAATGCAGTTAGTATTTTTTATATATATACAGATAACATTTTTTTTATGAAGTTAGTATTTTAGATTCTAACGGCAATGACCTAACAAAGCATAAACTCAACGCTATATTGCAAGTGGCGCCGTTAGGTCCAATATAAAAAACAATAGAGACAGGAGTAGCTCCGATGAGCGTTGGACCTATTTTTAGGTTTAATTAGCTCTAACACCGTACGATTAGTATTAAGATTTGTGTGCACTGAAATTGAAACATACATGCACAGATTTTAATTAGTACGTACAAATTTGATTAGTATTAAGATTTGTATGCACTGAAACTGAAACATACATGCATAAATTTTAATTAGTACATACAAATTTTGATACAGATTGAATAGTCATTACACTCATCGAACCAAAGTAGGCATCAAAACTACTCTGAATTTAAAACAATATTTATGCAGCACAAAATGACGAAATGACGAGTCATAAAAGATTTATGGCATGCAATCTCAAGACATTAATTAATATCTATTGAATTAAAAAAATCTCACTCTAAGTTTAAAGTCAATTGCGAAGCTTTCAAAAAAAAAAAAGTTTAAAATCCATGAAAATATAAAAATAAAAAATAAAAAAGGCTACATGCCTTTTGATTTCCTGCTATAACACAATAAAAGTTTGAATAAAAAAAAGACTAAAATATAAATTGTTATATATGTAGGGGTGAAGACGGAGCACTACTCTTTTTAATTTTCAGATACGGATACGAATCGGATATCAACCTGATACTGATACGGATCATATATTTATTAAAATAATATAAAAATATTAAAAAATGCTAAAGTTCGTAATATTACCTATATAATGGTGAATAGCAATATTTTTTATAATATATGTTAAAATATATGACATATATCTATTATTCAAATATGAATAATTGAAACATAAAATCATATCAGTATTCATATCCACAACGATATTCGGATATCAAATATCAGATATCTACATCTAATTTTTTGAATACGGATCGAATATCATCCATACTGTTTTCACCTCTATTTGTATCCGTAGAGGTGTTCAAGGAATTAAAGTAAAAACTAAATATAGTTCGCAGAGAAATATTAACAAAGAAAAAAATGTATTAATTAAATAAATAAAACAATGAACAACGATTAGACGTGACATGTATAGAAAGGAATTAATATGTTGACTTTGTCTGTTTTTATGATGTTATTATAATATTATATGCATGCAATTTTTTAAAACTTTTTTAAATTTTTATATGTGATTTGTGGAGAGGTTTTCCTTAGAAGTTGTTTGGGAAAACGTTGTCAATTGATAGTGTCTAATTTTATTTATTGACTAAATTTTTTATGTTTGGAGACCTTGGCCGTCCGTGCTTTTATTTAAAAGAGAGAGAGAGAGAGAGAGAACTGTCAAGTTTTTTAATGATAGGAAGAGAGGAGAAAAGTGAGCAAGAGTGATTTTTTTTTCTTTCGAATAAAGGTTGGAGATTAAATTATTTAATTATGTAATATTTATAGAGAATTTTTTTATTCAAGTTTTGAATATGTGATGTTTCATACGGAGGGCATTACTTTTGCCACTAGATTAAATACTGACTCTCCATGGCAAATTTTTATTTATTTATTTTATACTATGACTTGTTTGATTGTCACAGAATTACACGGAATGAGATTTTTTAATACAAAAACTCACAAATTAATTTATGAGAACACATACATGTTCAGAAATGATCATAAAATATGTTGAAATAAATATTCGATTGTACTGAGAGAATAGTTGTATTTGCTGAAAAAACAATTTATAAATAATAAAAAATATGTATTTGTTGTGTAAATAATAAATAAAATTGATAATATGCAAATGGAGAATGAGCAAGAGTGGCATGTGAGAAAAAATTGAAGGTCAACTTCGTTTTTTTTCTTATGTATTTGTGTACAAATTTGATTTCCATATATTTTATTCGTAGGCAAGTTTTTCGTTATTAAAAGACCATTAAACACGATTTGATATATAAATCCCTCCAAAATTTCTACAAACTCTTACAAAAAAAATAAAACATCTGAATTATGAGACTAAACGTAATTTCTTTAACTATAAGGCTATGCAGAACACCGTGAAAAATGAGAAAAAAAAAGTACTGAACAAGAGTATGTTTGGTTCGGTTGAGAATATACTATTTTTGAAATTAGATTATTCGGAACAATTTATTTGATGTTTGATTGGATTATAATAGTTAGAATAGGAATTTTTTTTTATTAGAATAGACTATTCCTAATAATTTTAAAATTTAATTATTCTAATAAGACAAACAATAATTATTTTTAAATTAATTATTCCAGCTTATCATTATTTTGCAATTAAAAATATCCAAAACGAAAAGTAAACTCCGAGAAATGGACCGTGAAAAAAAAAAATCTAAACTTTGGTTAAAATAGTTAATGCACAACTCATATTTTGACTAGAGACAAAGAATAAATACATTTTTAAGTTTTTAACCCTCTTTTTGTCAATATCATTACAATCTCACTCATTAATTTTTGTAGATATCAATTGTGAAGCGGTGTATATCCTGACTTTTGCAAACTGAAAGGGGGCCCCACATCTCTCAGTGCCTGAGGTGCAATATACATAAACAGACGGCCTAAATTAATTTCAGATCAAATTCAATCAGGTGTCTATCTAGAGGTTCTGTTTTGATATCTGTACCAGGTTAAAAGAACAGTCCAGATTTACTAGTTGCACCTCAGGTACCTAGGGGACCCGAATTCCATGGCCCCTCGAGTCGGTCTTTCTTTTCTCTTTTTTTACTCTGTTGCTGGTTAAGAACTGTTAAATGTATTCACTTTTGCTATACTTTTTTAAAACACTTGTAACCATGGTGAATGCAGGATTCTAATCAGAATAAGACAAAAAATTATTGAATTAAGTTTAAATAGATAATCATATTCAAATTCATTAGTTAATCGGATACTACATAAAATATGACAGAAAACCAACAAAATAGCATTTTTTTTTGTGTCTTTTTGTGGTTTGATCGACAAACAGAGAGAGAGAGATAGCGCTACAAGGGCGGCACATTTCTCCTTTATTTTGGCATTTTCTAATCAATCAATTAATAGACCGGCAGAACAGTTGAGTTCTTCCAAAAATTCATGCATACATGAGATACCTTAGTGAATTGGATTTTAATTGGGTCATTTTTACATAATTTACATAATTTACAAAATTTGATATAAAATGGAACATCTCTTTTAATTGAGCTATCCAAATAGATTTGGACTATCAGGATCAGACAATATCAATTTTTAAAATAAAGCAAATACTTAAAACTCAGTCTTTATAAATCATTTTTGAATTTTCAGAATATGATAGTTGCCCTACTCTGTGTTACATTAGATTCACCCCTACTTGTAACAAATATGCTGTAATCACAATAATTATAAGATATATTTCATTATAATATTTTTGCTTTATTTTATGATATTTTTTCTTTTCCGCCTCTAACAGTTTCCAAGCATTTTCAAGGGGAGAGGGGGGTGTCCAATGCCCATCGGACCAGAACAGTGTTCGATTGGTAGTTTCTACCGTCTGATCTACTTCAAGATCTGTGCGCACGGATATTAAAGCAAACAACACGGATATTAAAGTGATATGCACAGATCTTGAAATGAATCGGACGGTAGAAACCACCCATCAGACTCTGTTCCGATGGGCATCGGACACCCCCCCCCCCTCCCATTTTCAAGATGTTTGTTGTTTTTTTCTCACCGAAAGTCTCAACTTGTTTGTTACTAATTTATTGCTACAAGCAAACAAAAGGCAACATCATATTTGTGGTTATCCTATCCTGTTTTGATAAGACATTAATTAAAACCACAAGAACTGATGATATTTTGAAAGCAACGCAAGAATAGAAGCTTCTATTCTCTACAAGTGGCTACAGGAGGTTGGAAGAGCACCAATCCGTGGCCCATCCAAAGAGGTAAGAAGGAAATATATCTAATTAATAAAATATAAATAAAACACGGCCATCATTAGTCCCAATCAGCCTATAATGCACCTATTTGGATAAGATTAGCACTGTCCCTTTCAGGCTAAATTTACGGTGCAACTGTAATCCCACCCCCCGCAATTTGTCTGACTTATTATCGACGGCTAAGGTGTTGGAAGAGATTTTTTATTCATAGAAATTATTATAAAATAAAAGGAGAAAAGAGAAAGAGAACCTTAGTTTTTCGATCCATAGAAAGAATGGAGGAATTTTTCGGCTAAAATATATAAAAATATAGATTTTTTCCAATAAAAAATATTTTGTTTTGAATAAAAATACTGAAGGATATTATGTGATTGTTTGAGTCAGGAGTCAAAACTAGGCCGGCTAATGAGCTCGGCTTGGCTTAGATCCAATTTGGACTCAATGAGAGAAGCATAACGGCTTAGATCCAGCTCGACTAGGTTTTGAAAAAAAAAGCCTGGCTTGGCTTGGCTTGGCCCGGCCCAGCCCAGCTCATGTAAATACTTAGCTCGGCCCCTCGTGATCTTTGTACTCTCTTGACCTTTTTTAATTCGGATTCTCTATAGTAACTCAAAGTCCCATACGATCAAAGCAAATAAATAACGGGTTAAATAAGCCTAGTGTATACTGTATTGCTGTATTGGTCCACCTTTATCTCCTGGTAGCACAAGATTTTATTATTATTTCTTGGTATGTGTACACTGTACTGCTCCATATACTCCATTAATATACAAACAAATGTTACCAGAATACTCAATTTAGCAGGTCCAAAAGGCCAATACAATATACAAACTGTAAGAAATGTACTAGCAGGCCAAATGATTTGGGCCGAATTAATAAGTTAAATATGGATTTATTCTTATTGGGTTGGGCCCGAATTTCTGCTCTGACTTGATCTGATCTGATATGTTCCATCTGGATAAGATCTTTTAAAAGGGCTCAAACGAATCGATGCCATTGAACAAGCTCAAATGAACTGGTGCATACTGTTATAAATATGCAACAACAATTCAGTTTTCGGTTGGCCATTCTGTGACCTTTATTTTAGAAAACGTGAGAGAGAAAAGAGAGAAATAAGGGGCTGTCAGTTCGGTACTAGTATACTGGATTACATCAGTTTGTCAATCGGTTCATGTGGTTATTGGTGGGGCACATTTGTTATTGCTGGTGCGACTAGACAAAAATTTTCGCTGCGCGTCTAGTGGTAAGCTCTATATTAATCTTGAACTTTAATTTACACTTGGATTCTGGTTTTCAGATAGTGAACAAACTGAAGAACTGAATCTTGCACTATAACCTATTCGAAATTCCTGCACAAACTTCCATTGGAAATACCTTTGTTGTGGCGCGAGGTGAGAGAGTGACAAACAGAGAGCTTGGGAGCTCGAGAGCGAGAGAACAAAAGAGAAGATAGGATTCGATGGGGCACTCAGCTCGGCCCTGTTTGAGTAATAAAATATGAGCCGAGACAAGTTCGGGTTTTATTTAGTTCAAAGTCTAAGTTGATATAATTTACTGAGCTGTCCAACTCATTAGTTCATGAGCTGGTTCGACTCATTAACAGGCCTAGTAAAGACGCAAATCATATAAATAAAAGATCTTCAATTGGAATTTTTTTACAATCCCAATAAAAATATTGAAGGATCTTTTGATAGAATTTTTTTCAGTCAAAAATTTGGACTAAAAAAAATTCCTTCGATCTTTCTATGATCCAAAAAACTTAAGTATTTTTTATGTTTTTCTCTCTTATTTATAATAATTTCTATGAATGAAAAATTCTAGAGTTGTAACCTTATGAATTACCTTTTTTTGGGCAACGCGCCATCACCACTAGAAATTTTGTTTAACATGACTCAGTCACCGGGAGCAATCAATCTACATAACTACGAATATAAAATGTGAGAAGAAATTCAATCATCAACCATCGTAACTTTTGGTGTTTCGTTGTGACCACAATTTTCTCTCGTTACTAACAATTCAAAATTTGAATTTCAAATGATGTGAATTATTGATTTTAGTTTATTCTTAATGTTATGCACTCATATAAAAATAAATAAATCTGAGTTCTTTTTGTGCGAGATAAAAAAAATACTGAAAGATGAATAAATCAAAAGTCTAAATTAATCATAATATATCGTTGATTTTTTTCTTGGCTTCTAAATCTTGTACGAAAGGAATTTCAATTTTGTGATTTTTAACATAAATCTTAAAAATAAAATAAGACCAATGATTCACAATTTTTATTTGAAAATTATATTACGAATTATTAGTAAAAATAAATTATAGCATCAGAGTTATGGTATGTTTCTTTTGATAACTAAGATGTGAGTGGAGGAAGCATCTGATAATTCTGATTCTAAAAGTTATGGTATGTTTCTTTTGACCGAAATTTTTATTTAGACCATATTAAAAAAATAAACTAAATAACCTCTATTTTTACATAATTTCAAACTTACCACATCCTCCAATTGAATTGGCAGACTAAAAAGGACTTGTCCGCCAATTGAATTGGCGGACTGACCCTTTTTTTTTTTTTGTTAAACATAAAATAATTTTTGAAGTCAACAATTACTGATGTGCAAGCATTGCGTGGTACAATCAAATGGCAAGTCATGAGGACTGGATTCTTTGGAGTAGTGATATTAATGTGAATATTTTGGAAGAAGAGAACCAAATTTAATTGTTGTCGAGATTCATGAAATAGCTATGATCGATTGGACAATGGATTTCAGTGTTTGTGCATGGGGACCCGACAGGATCACAAAACTCCAAAATATGGACCAGTATTGAGTGATCAAGGTGTCCGCCAATTGAATTGGGGGACTTTTATTTTTTGGTCCGCAAATACAATTGGCGGACGTTGTAGATTTCTAATTTTTAGAAATGGTGGTTATTTTGGTTTATTATTATTTTTTGAATATGGTATAAATAAAAATTTCAGTTCTTTTGATAACTAAGATGTGAGTGGAGGAAACTTCTGATTCTAAAAAGTTATAGTATGTTTCTCTCGATCACTAAGATATGAGTGGAGGAAGCATCTAATTCTAAAATAATTAAATGTAGCTCTTTTATCTCAAAAGAAAGACTTTGAAATTTGGATGTCAACCTAAACCACTAATATAAAGACAGTGACACCCTCACTCGGTTTCGTTTGCCAGCAGTCCAGTTAGAGGTGAAAACGGAGCGGATAGTGGTAAAACTATTTCTTTTTCATTTTTTGATATGAATTCGGATTAGATTGGATATTTATTAAAATAATATAAAAATATTAAAATTCATAATATCTATCTAATTATAACGGTGAATAACATAAATTTTTCATAATATATCTTAAAACATATAGCATATATTTACTATTTGGATACAGATAATTGAAACGTAAAACTGTATTAGTATTCTTATCCACATGGATATTCGAATATCAGATATCAGATATCCACATCTAAATTTTCGAATACGGATCGAATATGGATCGGATATTATCCATACCGTTTTCACCCCTAAGTCCAGCACAACTACAGATTGATATCATCTATTTTTGTATTAAGAAAATAGTCATATTATTCTAAATTGGATTAAACAAAATAAAATGAACGGACCAGATTAAAACGAATCCTCCGTTCTTTTTAAATCAACAGTTCAATTTTTCTTTGGAAACAAGTAGCACAGCAAAGAGTTTTCATTTTGCAAACTGGGCCGACAGCCCAATGTTAGCCTGATGGATAAAAGAACCAACCGTAGAGTACTAGAGTGTGCGCTCATCTACAAAGTTTACGGATTAAAACCCGGTTCAACAGCGGCTACTCATCGCATCCTACGGGTGGAGACCGGTTCGACAGAGAAAAAAAGGTATCACCCCCAAAATCCAAGAAAAGCCCTAAACCCTTCTTCCAGTTCCCTCGCGCGGGATTCATCACTCCAGTTTCCCTCTCTCATTTCCTAGGGTTTGATCCGTCACTTCAACCCCACTTCCATGGCGAAGGCGTCGGAATCTCTGTGGTGGGACCCATTTGTTGACTTCTTCGAAGAGCTCGATCGCGCTCCACTCTCTGACGATCTCCCAGATAATCTCGTCAGTCTCTCTCTCACCCGAACCTCCCTCCGGGCCACACACACGAACCCACAGACACACACTCACTCACGTTACACAAGTTTTGGTCTGCTTTGTTAGCTGTCTCATATGACTTGTACTCTTGATGCAAGTATTTGAATCTTTGGGCCGTTACAGATCAAATACTTAGGGAAAAATCTGATACACGAGCAAAATATTAATAGGAGTCTAAATATTTCTGGACTGACCATTAGGTACCAGTAAGTCTCAGAACCAAGGCTGACTGGTTTATTAGTTCAAATTGGATTAGATAAATCAAACATGGAATTGAATTTTAGGTGGAGAAGATAAAGAGAAATCATACATGGTTTGTCGAGTCAATTTCTGGCTTCAAGCCCCCCAACGAGGCGTCAAAGAAACTTCTAGAGTCTAAAGAGCTAGTCCTAGGGCCACATCTGTCAGTAAAGGCGGAGCTCAGAGAGACTGCTCTTAAAGTCAGCCAATTGGCGGTACTTTTTTCTAGCTGTTCCGTGTTTTGCCAGTTACTGGGTCTTGTGCAAACTAAGCCCAATACACTCATTGTATCTACCAAATATTAAATTTAACATTTCTCATATCTGCAACTAAAAATTTTCATTGGTCATCTCCAAACAAAACCAACCACTGGTATAGAAGTTAAGGAAATGAATTGACTAATTTACCTGAATATTTTATCTTGACTAACCATATTATATACAACCAATTCATGCAATGTCAGATCCCAACATTGGGTCCGATCTTTGGTTTTAGCTGCTTACTTTGAATTTATGAAAAGGCTGGCGCCTATTTGAATTGGGGGCAAAGTTCTCAAATCTTGACATTGTCAGCTACATTCCCAGTAACTCAAGAGTCGGGTGTTATTTGCAAATGTTTCATGAAGTTGGATTTTGGCTGCACATATGAGAAGTATTCGAAGTATCTATAAATATTGCACTGTGTCAACTGTAATGATTTAAATATGTATTCGAGTTTCTACTAAGAAATATTAAGAGGAGGGTTCAAATGCCTCCATTTTTGAAAAAATTTAATAACTTAGAATTTAAATCTTAAATGTCAAAAGAAAACCGTAGATATGATTTATATCATTTTCTCTATGCACATGTAAAAGATTATGCATTATAACTTGTTTTAATTGTAATCAAGAGCTTGCAAAATACACTGACGTGGATAATTTTTGAATGTTTATTTTTCAACTTGTTGATTCATATAAAAACAAAATTCGAAAAGTGATCTATTTTATGTGCATGTAGAGAAAATAATATAGATGATATCTAATGGTTTACTTTTGACATATAAGTTTTAGATTTTTTTGTTACCAGAAATTAAAAAGTGGAGGCATGATGGAGGCGCAAAAAAAATGGGCATTTGAACCCTCCTCAAATAATAATTTGTTTTAATTTGTTGTAGGACTTAGATGAGGTGCAGTCTTACATACTAGTTGATAGATCTGTGGGCCACACAGCAAATGTGGAATACAAAGAGCTAGTACATTCAGTAAGTATCTCATTATGCTAATTTTATTAAATATCCTTTTTTTTTCCCAATATATACCAACATGCTGTGATTAATACCCAATGTTTCACTTGAAATATGTGCAGTACTTGCTTAGGCAAGGCATATACTCAAAAGCTTAGTCTAGAGATGAAGAATCTGTCACTTTGTAAAAATGCTCCTTAAGATTTATGTATATAAACAATTCCATCAAATAAACTGGGTTTAGGCCATTTCAGTAAGAGAGTTTTTCCAATCCAGGTTTAGATTACCATGGGTAAATGGATTTAGTGGTTACAATTTTGGCACTACTACTAATAGCTCAAATTTTCCTAGATCCTAAAAAAAAATATATCAAAATTTAAGGATTTATACGGTGGAATTGAAGTTTGCATGAACTTGTCAGAAAGCAATAAGGTTAAGACAAGAATCAAGATTAAAAGATCGTGGTCTATTAGTTAGTTGTCATGAACATGACTTTTGTTTAACAGTTTAGTGTTGTTGCCTTCCAAAAAACAGTTTATTGTTGGTTGCTTCTAACGCAAAATATGCAGGGACTCATATAAAATGTGAGAAATGTTAGCTATGGTTGCTAATACGTAACTTGCTCTGTGTACTTAGCTAAAGCTCTTTCTGCCATTGCTATATTTTTTCTTTTCTTTCTGTTGAGTGTTGTTATCTACCATCAAATGTGTAGGTGGTACTAAGGTATTACTTAGAGAGGCAATGCTTGTTGAAATGCATCAGAAGGATTTTTGTGCATGCGTTGTATTGCATTGATGCAATGGGGGGAGAGGCCATGGCGTTGATTAAAGCGGATTTGCAAAACAAGCTTATTTCTCTTGTTCAAGATCTGCTTGCTTCTGCTTTTTCCGTTAAAACTGTATGCCTTCTTTTAATGCGGTTCTTCACTTTTAGGAGCATTTTTTCATACTTGCAAAACCTGTAATTCTTTTTTTTTTTCTGCCATCAAAATCCATTAGTTTACCCATATCAATATCATTGATCAATAGCTCGGTTGGGGTACTTGCTATTTTTCATTTGCTAACAACGGATCTAATAACTTTTCATGTGTGTTGCACACATTTATCATTTATTTGTTCCTTTTCACGGAGTAGAAGGGGGAGGGAGGGTATAATTTGTGTGTGTGTTGGGGGGGGGGGGGGCACTTAAGCTGGGACAGTTTTGGATTTTTATTTAAATCTGATTTTTGGGAGTTACACATCAAATTCTTCCCTTTTCTTTTTTATTAGTGTTTTTCTATCCCTATTGTTTTACTAGCATCGTTTGAAACAATGCAGGACATGGAATTTACTATTCTCTGGGTTGAAGAAATGCTAATTGAGGCTAATTTAATATTTGACATCTTGTTCCTTTCCTTCTATGATAATTTTTCTCCTTGCACTCTCGACCAATGGAAATCCCTTTCGAGCCTTTTCAGGGTAAGTCTCTCATTTTATAGTTTACCCACTGTTTCAGCTTTGCTGAAATTATTGCAATTATCATGCTTTTATATTTCAGGGAATGTTGGGCGGACCTTATGATGCCAGTAAAATGGCGGTTTCTGTAGAAGCAATGACCTCATTTTATCATTTGAAGGCTCAGTTGTTATTTATTCTTATAGAAACACTAGATTTGGAGAATCTTCTTCGAAAGGTTCATGATGAAGTACCTTTTAGGTATCAATCTCTCAAGTGTATGTGCTGTAGGTTTTTTTTTCTTTTTGAAATTTCTCCTGCACTAATTATCTAGTTATTTTCATGAAATGCAGCGAAGCCTCGTGTGCATTTTCTCTCGCTGATATCCAAGATATTGATGCTGAGGTCTCTAATTTTTCTGAGGAATTAGAGAGAGAATCTGGGCCATTGATTCTCGCTTGGGCAGTGCATCTTTGTCTTGTCTCATCTCTGCTAGAAAGGGGTACTGACACACGAATGGTATTGCCATGTTTACCTGTTTTTCTTTTTTCTTATCACCGTGTCTCCTGCATTGGGATATTGTTTAGTTATATGCTTTTGCATGTCTTCATAAGATTTAGGTTCTGACACTGGCAGTTTGGTTATTTCAGCCAGAGATCCCTTTTAAAGGTCTGGTAATGACAAAGGCCTGTTTGGCTCTAAAAGGAAAAAAATATTAATGTTAAGAAAATTTGTAGAATGCTAAACAGCATTTCCTTTCTGCTACCATGGAATGAGAATATATTTTTAGAATGTATGCATAAAATAAAAGAACTGATGTCGCCTTGCCTGAGGATGTCGCAATTCCCAGTGGATTTTTCCTCTGATAAAATAATAGCAAACCATATTCATAGGAACAAATTCCTATGAATTCTTGTGTTTAGGCCATTTACATGTGTACCTTGATGTACTTCACGATTTTTCTGTATCATAATGATTCCAACTCTTAGCAAATCACACTGAAAAGTTTGTTTACCTTTTATTAGGATCTGGACCATATAAGCTATGTGCGGCAAGCATTTGGTTGTGCCCCTTTTGACTATTTGCTTGAGATTATTGGCAGCAACACATTCAAAGAGTCAGATGTCAGTCTTTTCTTTCTTTTCTCCTTTCTTTCTTTGGTTAATCAGCATATTTTAAGAATTGCACTGTTTATCGGTGATTGTTTCATCTTTTCAGGGCCCCATTTCTGGTTTTCTTAGTATTGTGAGGACACTAATCTCAGCTTTCATCGCATCATATGAGCTTTCTGAATCAGTAAGTTATACCTTTCATGCCCAAGATATATGTTTAATTACTTTATAGTTTTATGGTACAACCATCCTGGGATTATTCTGAACAGGTATGCTGTTCTATTGGTTGTCTTGCATGCCTAAGTAGTTTTACTGAAATAAAATAGTAAATTATGTTTAATTTACTTGAAAGAGCAATAGAACCCTTCCACGTACCAACTGGTACATGTCAGTACAAGCAAAAGCTGCTTATATTATTAGACAGCCTTTTGTAAATGATGTTCTTGTACTCCTAGACCTTTGAATTAATTTACTCAAGCAATTGAATCCTCAGTTGTTTTTCTTCCTGTTTTGTTTCTTTCCCTCCACCAGATGACTGATGGCTATGTGAGTTCAATTTTAAGTATTCTATGCCACATTTACCGTGGTGAGGTATGTCTTATATATTTTATTTTAATTTATGCCATTACTTTTTTGCAAATTTACCTTTCTGAATATATCTTTGCTAATGTCCCTGGACCTTATGCTTTGAATAACAAATGTGAGTGCAATGTTTAATTTCTTAGGAATCACTTTGTATGCAATTTTGGGACAAGGATAGCTATGTTGATGGACCTATCAGGTCTGTCCTTTATATGCTTGAGAAAGAATACCCATTTCAAAAGCTTGACTTCATTCGTTTCCTCTCCGCCGTTTGTGAAGGGGCTTGGCCTGCTCAGTGTGTGTAGGTTATTCTTCCGACCTCTCTCAATAGTTTGTGGAATTAGTTATAAACTGTAGGTAGCCCCCTCTAACTAAACACACATTTCGTTAATGGCATTTGTCGTTTCACATATTTGCAAGTCCACCTTTTCTGAGATATTTTTGGATAAACTTTGAGACACTAAATCAACCTGATGAAAGAAGTATATTTGATTGAATGCTGACCAACTTGACCCAGCTACTAATATGTCATATCTAGATTCCTTTTTAATCTGAGTTGATGAGTTTGTATGTATCTAAGGAAATGGATAACTTGTAATGTAAGTAGTGAACTCTTTCCTACACTAGGATATAAGTTGATGGGTTTTGTCGAGATGACAACCGGCAATGAAGTTATTAATAATTATGTTAATTGCGGACGACCCAAAAGTTGGTTTCTTGTCTTTTGCTAGAAGAGATGTTTCTTGTATTGTGCAAAATACATAAAACCTGTTGGCTTAATTTGCAAAGGGAACCCTAAATTGTATTAGCTTTAACAGGTAAAAATGATGTATGCTATGCACCGGCACTGAACATGACTGGACCATGCATGACCGATAACAGCCTTTGACCCAGACAGTATTGGGACTCAATTATACCTTAACATCTATGTTAAACTCATTGTCAGAAATCAAACTGAAACATGTTCAAAACATAATATAGGGAAATACATCTCTTGATCACCTGGACTTATTTTCTTTTGTCTTAGAGAAATCTATTATATCTATTCTTGGGTTATAACATGTAAAGTTAATACAGGTACGACTATCTTGAAAAGATGAGGGGCATTACCACACTGTATCAGATGCCTTCTGGAACTGCTGATGCAAGGAATAAGAATATGGTGCGACTGAGCTCCCCAATAGGTGTACCAGGTGTAGAGAGCATAGTCATTCCAAGTGGAACCCGTGGTTTTTTTCTTAGAGATGTTGATAAAAGCCTAGTGCTGGTACATTGGGAGGTACTTTTCTTTGTTGTGCGAAGTAGATTTTTACTATTTTAGGATTATGATCAAAACGGTGATGGGATGGAACTTCTTTACCATTAGATAGTTTACAATCAGTCGGTCCCTGTGCTGTAGTATATATCAGCCTTTACTGGTATGTCATTGGCAAGTAATATGATAGGTTCTCTTAATTTTTTATTGTTATTTTTTTTTTCCTCTAAAATCACTCCATATTTGTCATATACTCATGTATGCTTAATGGACCTACACTACTGTTGGCTAACAAAAATCACCTATTTTGAATGAAGAAAGTATAATTTAACAGTATTTAATATTTTGATTACAGATTTATTTTCTTCTTAGATGAACTTGTTCCTATTGTTAGTCTTTGAACAGAAATTGTTTATTTGAATTTCTGTCACATTAAATTAGTTACTACTTGGCAAGATTAGATTTGAGAGGAAGAACATGAACATCAATAGTAAGAAGAAAAGGAATTACAAGGATATGAATTTGATTTAAAGGGGCCAATCACATTGATGGGCTCCAACATGAGGTCTTAATGATTCAATTATAGTCGATTCTTGAATCAGGATTAGGATGGTCTCTCTTTTGTTCCTGTAACAATCAGTGGTCAGTTTGGTCTCTTTTGCAATTACCACAAGTCATTTCCAAGTAATAAACCATCTTTTTTTGTAACAATCCTTTTATTGTACTGAGACCAGCATTTGTTATTAATCCTATGTTGAGCCTCCTATTTACTCATTGCATGCAATTGCCGTGTCAATATTTGCCATCCATCTAATTTGATGCCTGTGTCTTGCTTAACCGTTGTTTTTGCAATAATTACCTATCAAGCAAAAGAAGAAAACAACAATAAAAAATAATGTCAAATCTGATAGACTGCAGCATTAGACTGTTGATTAGCACTTGGCAGTGCACTGTATTTTAAAATGTCATCAATACTAATGAAGGCTATCTACAGTTCTACATAGTGTATGCATTAAACAGATGAGGCATCAGCATTCTCAAACTTTAAAAGAACCTTATTTCCTTATCGGGTTGTTTTTTTAGTAATTGCGGGTATGATAACTACTTCCCAGAACTCGCCCCCTAGACGCCCCCACACAGTTTTCCATCTACCTTATAATACAAGCTTGGATTTGTGTATGGACGGCTATTGTTGAATGCACACTTGCCTATTGTATAATGTGCTCTTGTTCATTTTAGTATGAAACACCGGTTGATTGTGCATTTTTGAACCTCCAAAAATGCACAAGCTATTTCATAATGAACACTCAGCTATTGCACAATACACACTTAAGAGTATTGCATGATGCGCACTTGATGTTTTGAACTTCCATACTTGTTGACTGGACCACTCTAAAATACACACCTGCTTTTTGTGTAATACACGATAATCTATCACTTTCTTCTTGGAAACTTGGCCAAAAACAATGGGGGGTAATTGGGGATATAGTACTCCTAACAAGTAATGTTGTTTTGTAGTTTCCTCATTCAGGAGTGTTTCTTTTGCTTCTGAATTTGGCACAAGGCCTCCATTTGAACCATCATGAGGAATCTTCTCACATAATGGACCTTATATATCGGATGGTCTCTGCTAATAAGGTAATTTGTTCTCATCCTGATCTTATTATGATTATATATTTTTGTATCTAAGAACCCCAATTCTTTTCTTTATTTTCATGACTTGTATATGATCTTTTGTTTCAGGCAATATGCTTTTCTTTGCTCAGTACCGACTCACTGCTGATATCGAGCAAAGCTGAAGCCTACAATTTGGCGAGCCAATTAGAGAATGATTTTAGGTTTGGCTTTTTATCACATTTTGACATTTTCCCTTATTTTGCGAAGCATGCTTTTGACCAGTAGAAATTTGGTATTGGGAGTATTATGGTGCCAGTTAGTAGAAATTTACAAACGTGAATTAATGTCAAAATTAACAAACTGCGGATGTTCTAAAGTAGAAACAACCAATTTATTAGTTTTAGGCTATTGATAGATGCAGTGCCGTGGTGCTTCTCAGCCATTTTGTTGTACTGAGTGCTATAATGATATTTCTCTTTTATTTAATATTTCAGGATTGATATTGTAAAATTGGTGTGCACATCAGTACTGAATCTAGTTCAACAGGGTGGTAATATTGGAATAGTAGCAAATTCTTTTGGCATCTTAGCGGAGATGTTGAAATGGTACAAGAAATACCTGTTTTGTTATGCAAACAGTTACTATGGTAACTTGAAACTCAGATACTTTTTTTTTGTGCAGTATGCCTTCTCGTGTGCTTGATGCGGCGTTGAGTTCAATTATCTTTTCAACTGAAATTACTGGCCACCCAAAGTGAGGGAGTTCTATTGATTATTCATTTTTATAAATTTTCTTGTACAAGTTTGTTGGTGTAATGTGCAAATTACCATTTTTACATTTGTTTGCTTTTGTACGCCTCAGTGGAAGTTGGATTCTTTCAACTGGGCTCGTAAGGTTATTCTTTGTGGCATGTGAAGAATCAGACGGGGACTGCTCCTCATTGACTATCTCAGGCAATTATTTTACATATAGAGATAATTATACGAATTCAAATTTTGGTCCCACTTCTTTTGTTTTGTATATTCAAAACCTAACCTGAACTGACCTTGATATGAAGAAACTAAATTCTGATAAAAGAATTCCACCTTCTCCAGTGCTGGACTTCATATCTCAGTTAGTGGAGAAAGGACTAACAGAGTATAGAATTATGGCGCCGCTTATCATGTTTTCTCTCCAATACATGTTGGTTAATCATATCAACTGGAAGTACAAGAAGCATTCTCGCGGGAGAACTACTCTCAAGGTATGATATAGTGTCCATTGGTAGGGTTGGTTGTGGAGTTGGTAGACATGAGGTCTGGACTACGTGATATTACTGCCATACCTGAATTAAATTCTAGAAATGATGGGTAATATTGGAATCTTACTCAAAATTTCTGTTTTCCACACCTAGAATAGTTGTTCCAAGAATTAGAGTACTAGACTGTACTAGTGGCAAGGATAAGTACAAGCTGCACATTTCAGTAAAATTATTCATATTTTTATTTAGTGCCTTTCTTGGGCACTCTTCATACTGTTTGTAAATTAGATGTACCAATATTTAGCGAGGGCTTGCATTTTCCACTCTTGTAGGTTTTTGAATTGATGAAATGTTGTTTTAGAGTCCTCCCTTCATCACATAGCCTAGGCCGCATGGTTCGTGACATTCTTCTCTTTGATTCTGCTGCTCTTAATGTAATTTGGAGAATTATGATACTATCAACCGAAGCATTAGATGTAAGTGATGTTCTATTTAACTTAAGCCATTTTATCCTTTATTATTCATAACTTCGTATAAATGAGATTTTTTTTAATTGTTTTTGGCTTGTACCAAAAAAAAAGCCACAGATGTCATACTCGGGTCATAATAGTGAGCTACAGGACATTGAAGTTGTACCACTTGTTTTAGTCGGTGCACTTGATGTCATCCACCATATCCTTAACGAATTACCTGAGGTATGTAGTTATACCATTTTACCATCTAATTCATTGGTCACAAAAGTTGATAACCACCAAAATGAAATGCTATAATGGTATTATATTTTCAAATGTTGTAAGATTAATTTACAGGAGCCATTGCAACATGTCAAATTTGATACCCTTCCAAGGGTGGTGTTTGGTTGAGGCCTAAGTTGGTTATTCCAATTTAGGCCGGCCTAAAGTTTTGTTGAGGTCAAGTTATGTCAAGACCTAAGCTATGTATGGACTAAAGAAGAGGGGGGGGGGGGGGGGCATTTGATAGTCGCTGACAGTGGGGCCGTAGGGGGACTAACTCTTAAACCACCTGGAGAGGTGGTTTAACTCTAGGAGCCTAATTTTAGAGTTAGGCCGGCCTAATTAATCTGCGTTTGGTGGAATGGAATAACTGGGGCCTGTAACCCTCATTCCATGGTTTAGGTCTCAACCAAAAGGTGCCAAACACGACCTTGAACTAGAAATATCAAGAGTACACCTATAAAGCATTAGGCTTACTAAATAAGCGGGATAAGCTCTGCAGCCTCCCTTCCTCATTTATTACAGAAATATTCCCCTTAACCCCCCTTGTCCCTGATAGGTTTTCTTTAGGATGAACATAAAGGGGTAATTTGGTACCAAAAGGTGATGAGGGGTGTATAAATATTATAAATGAGGTTATAGGGATTGTGTGATGTACTTGTGATTTTTATTGGGTTATAAATGATATTAATTTTTTTTATGCATTTTGTGGGTACAAGTGAAATATTGATATTGTTGTGTTGAACAAGCAATTATTGTGTTCCTAAATTTGGTTAATGTATTTAGGAAACATTTTCAAGCCTTCCTCCATTGTTTAGTTTGCTTCTCTCCCCTGCTACAAAGCCAATGCCTTTCTCTTCGTTGGCGATTTCATTATTTTCCTTTTCTCGCAATCCTGTAAGTATGCTATCTTTTTTTTTTTTTTTTTGCAGCCCGATATTTTCATTATGCTTCATTTCCATAAAATATAAATAACCCAGTTTTCTGTATATAAAACCTAATTCTCATGAATTCTCTCCTAGGTTATACAAATAGCTTCAGCTAAAATGCTTTCCTCATTATGCGTTGTTGCATCAAAATTCCAGTCACAACTCTTTGAGTATGCCAACCTTGTTTTTGATGCTACCCAGGTTCTTTCTTCATCTTGTTCGATTTTTTTGGTTTCTGCGAGAGAAATTTGATATCCTGATCTTCATAACTCATTTAGGATTTCTTTTTCTCTTTGGCAGATGAACAAAATAAAAACAAGCATCTGTGAAGCTCTTAATGAAGGCGTCGACCAAGATGATAGTTCTAAAGTTGTTGTACTGGATTTTCTTACTAATGTTGCCTCTTATCAGGTACAACCTTTTATTTTTTGGAACATTGTTGGAAAATTCTTGCACAAGGAATTCAGATCTAGTTCGGTACCGGATGATAGAATTTTTAAATCCAGACCATTCATTAACCAGGCATGAATCTCAAAACAGACCCCCCAATAGTTATAAATAATAGCCACCGAATTCCAATCGCTCGGCTGAAATCGTGCAATGTTTATTTGTAACTCATGCGGTACTGGGGAGGATACAGACTCTTGCATTTGTGTGTTTGTACAAGTGGTCCTATCTTGTAAATGAAATTTAAAGATGGTCTCTATGGTTCTATCTTGCTGAGATGAATACTTCTTAAAAATAACTAGTTTTGATAAGAAGATTCATTGATGTACTATTAAAAATTTTAGTGAATAATGATGCATGACATATATTCTTAAGAATTCATTTAGAAGATATCGATGATATATCATTAAAGTTGTCTATTCTAATACATAACAAAAATGGTTTGGAAATTGGAAGGGACAATTTTATTTGAATGTCTTCAACAATTTAGGGTCTTCTTTCACCAATACCAAAGAAAAATACCTTTTTTAAAATTCCTTTATTTGAGATTCCCTCTCAAAAGGAAACAAATTGCTCTTGAATGTCTTGCCTACAACTCCCATGTCCCTCCACAAGCCAACAGTATAATTTTGCATTTTGGTTTTGCAAAAATCCAAAACTCCAAATGAACAGCTCTTCTGCATGTTTTTGTGATTTTAGCCGGCTCTCTTTTCTTCTCTTGCACTGGAGAGCGAACCACTGGAAATAAAGCCCAAAGAAAATGAGACAATTAAGAGGGGAAGTAAAGTTGTAGACATGCTTTTGAAATTCTTGGATAGGTCGAAGTACCTAATTAATGGCAAGCCTCATCTTCTGTCGAGTATTCTCGGGCTCCTCAAAACATTATGGGATGGTGGGACCCAGTATATCGAAATTCTCGACATTCTCAACACCTCGACAAATTTTTGGGAGAATTTGTTGTCTTGTTTATCTCCAAGCTGCGATAAAAGTCCTCTTCCAGATGAAAATTCAAATAAAGATGGTAGCTGTGAATTATCTTCTAGGTATTATTTAAAAGATTCTCTTCTGTAATATCTATTGTTATTATATATTTTCTATTATTCTTTTTCTCTCTTTTGCCTGATTGGCATTTTATTGTACTTTTTGGTAGGTTTTCTTGTCAGAGTGCAGTTTTGGAGATCATGGCTAACGAGTTGTTTCTGGAGGAGAGAATTTTACAAGGTGAAAAATCAAGTGACCAGAGCATCAAGAATGTGTTGAGAAAGTTCTTTAGCAGTCATGATACAGAGGAGTTGGTAAAACACTACACTGCTAGTGGATACAACATTGAACTTCTCCATCGAGCTAAGGTGACAGACCTTTTGAATTGATAAGACTTCTCTCTCTTTTTCTTATATTATTTGGAATATTTCTTTTTTACTTTAATTTTTTTTTGTTATTACTATTATAGGCAGCGGTTTCTCTGTGCATTGTGCATCTTATTGAAAAAATATCAGGGGGCTCTACCGGAAGCTTGTCAGTTTCACTTGTGAAGAGAATTGAAGAGATTGTACGTTCATTATCAGATCACCCTACATTTTCTGAAGTTCTGACAAGGTATGGTATCATTTCATATTATTTTCAAAGAGTGTTGTTTTTCTTTCCTTTTTTCTCAGCATATCTTCATGCCAGTGCCTGAAAAAATGTTCAGTGACAACTGTAAACATCCCCTCCTCCCGGGCCTTGAAAAAAAAAAGTTCTCATACAAAGATAAATGCTAAATTCCACTTCTTATCTTTATGCAGGGAAGGAAATCGAACTGCTGCTTTTAGCAAAATAGCCGACTACCTACAGGGAAAGCTTAAAGGACACGACATCCCTTCTGGTCCATTTCTCGACCTCTGTACTTGTCTATTGGATGCCAATTTTTTTAGGTGCAAAACAGTTCGCAAAGACAGTAACGACGCGTTTATCTATGATGTGTCACAATCTGCGGGAGAGTTGGGATTCAACCTTTGGACCCACTTGTCAGACTGGAAGGGGTTGGCGGACATAGCAGAAGATATGTTTGTTTTTATGCACAATGTTAATTCTTTGGTTTTGGTTGAAGGCTCCAGACTCCGTGCTTTGAGGGCATTTATTATGGCCTTGACTGTCTACAAGGAAAATGTAAGCCCCTTTGACTTATGTGAAGTTTAGTTCAAATACTGAACTAACAGTTATGGTATGGTGGGTGCTTCTGTGTGTCCTGTTGACAGTTTCTAATTAAAGAAGCGGAATAGAAAATTGGTTACATTTATTGCTGCACCACTTTACTAAGTACGTTAAAGACTGGTAAACTGGTATTAGGCAGTATGCTATTCCTTTGTATATATATTACAATATATAATCTTGGATGCTTGATTTATTTTTCAACCGACATTAGCTTTATTCGTTTATTGTTAGGGTGGCGGCTTGGTTTCTGAGGCATTTGTCATGTTGGGCATCAAATGTGTTTGCAAGTCTATCCAGGCAGCCTTGGATTCTTTAATTAGTTTTACAATAATCAACGCAGAGGAAGAGAGCTATATGTTTGGCCTTCTTTGTACTCAAGCAGAGTTTCTTCTGATTCTTGTCAAAATTGGGAAGGTGCACTTGCATGCAATTCTCATTCTTACAAAAGTTGTAATCTCTGGCATCAAGATATTATCTGACATCAGATCACCGGGCCCTGCACTCAACAAAACGATCGAGCCTTTCCTCATGTTGCAACTGAACTTGCTTGGTACAAGTACCGTCAGAGATGATGCTAGTGAAGCTACCTTAACTGAATTGTCCAGCATTAGTGGCTTGTTGTCTCCTCTATGCAAGTACTCAAAGAATCCTGTGCTCTCCAACCTAGCATTGGTTTGCATGGACCTCATAATGAAGTGCAATTTGGTGAGTCCAAGTATTTCAGTGCCTATTGTGCAAAATCACCTCCCTGTTCGTGATATTTTACAAAAGATCAGAAATGAAACTATTTCTGATTCTGTTTCTGTTTCGGCTTCTGTGGCACTTAGCTTCTTTCTGACACTTTCAAAAACAAAAGGAGGGGTCCAGTTACTTCATTCATCCCATGTCCTTTCTTTTCTGAATGCCTTTTTAGGCGAAGGTGATCCCTTTTTAACCAAAAGTGTCCATTTGTGGAGTCTTGGTGTAGCAATTATAACCTCTGTGATCCATTTTGCGAGCAGTGACAGTTATTATTCTGATATAGTGGAGGAAGCTGTTCTGTTTCTCACAGGGAAGGCTGAGGTAATGTCATATTACCTTTCTGCTCCTGAATTACCCATAAATGACAATAAGAGGCCACGGCCAAATAATTCACGAATTACCCTGGATGCGCTGACCTTAACAGAACAGTGCCTATTCTTTGTATACACCCTTTCAAGGCACAAAGTGCCACTTTCTATGAGTTCTGGACTAATGGAGAATGTTATCCATCTATTGGCCTTTATAAGTAAGAGAAGTACAAAATTACCATTTTGTCCTCCGAGCTGCAAAGAGGAGGTGAGGCTTGATAAATGCACTGCAGTTATTAAGACCAAATGCGGGTGGTTCGGGCTCTCTGCAGAGCCAACTCAATTCACGGAGAGAGTTGCTGTGAAAATTTACAAAATCTCTCTTCTTGTTTTGAGTATTTTGTGTGTACAAGCTGAGGCGGCAGTTAAGAGAGCTGAAGAGGTTGGTTTTGTTGACCCAGTCAATCTTCCTGAGCTACCTATGCCTGAAATTCTTCATGCATTGCAGGTGAGTATTTTGTCTTATCTGGTATTTGCTTTTCTACTAATAAATTGTTGTGCGGGCATTTCTAATAACATTGGAAAAACAGTTTGCTGTTTTGAATTGCTTTTTGTTGGTAATAGTAAATTATTTTGTGAGCCTATGTACAAAAAGTTGCATGACTAATAGCACGGTTATTGTTCTTTGTAGGATCAAGCAATTGCTGTTGTAACAGAAGTGTTGTCAGATGCAAATAAATCAAAATCTCTGGATATGGAGGTAGAGAGGGTTTGCGTCTTGTTGGTAGAGATACTGGATAGATCCCTCTACTTGGAGCTCTGCGTCTCCTACTTGTGTGGGGTCTGTCCTGTCTTAGGTCGCGTTGATGATTTCTCCAGGGAGATTAAGCCCATGATGCACAGTATGTAACAATATGAACTTTGTACAACTCCCTTAGTTGCTGGTTTTTGCTGAAACCTATTAATATGCTATATGGGTTTAATTCTGTCTTCCAATTTTTTCTTGCAGCCATTGAGCATCACAAGGATTTTATGGCGTACCGCAGGTCATTGAATCAAATAGTAGCCCTACTTTACCCAGAATTGTTATACAAGGGAGATCTCATGTAATGTAGTAAATTGTAAATTTAATCCTTTTGATGCCATTGGTTCCTTTTCCCTTTCCTTCAGTCACAGTACCGTTCTGGTTTGTTGTAGCAACTTCACTGTAGAAAATCCCCATTATGTTATTTTTTCAGCCACAAGGGAATTTTTTGTCTTAGTTTATTCTAAATTTGGATTAAATATACAGAATGACCGAACCTTTTAAAAGGTGAACATTTGTTCATGTTGAGGCCATCTTATAAATAAGGGATCATTCGGCAACTAAAACCTTTGTCAATCTTCAGAATATATTTTCAAAAATCAAGTTGAACATCTGCAAAAACTAGAATGTATGGTAATACTATTAGTGTATAGATCATTTATCCTTGTGCAATATGGTGCCTTTCATATGTTAACAATCGTAGTCCCAAATGTTAAATACAGATTGTTCTTATAACTAGGGCGGAGTACCCTAATGTTAAATACAGATTGTTCTTGTAGCTAGAGCGGAGTACGATGGGCTCATTACCTACTTTTGAGAGTGTGATGGGTTTGAAGGCCATCCAATATGTTTTAAGATTGTACGCGAAAATTGAAGTGGATGTGCACATATATTAAAGCAGAGCATATGGATCTTAAAACGGATCAGGTTGTGGAGCTCATTTGACCTACTATGCTTTATTTTAGAACTAAGGTGCTCTCAAGCTCATCAAAAGATTGGTGTGATTAACATTGAAACGTATGGAATGATTTTTGATAAATTTAAACAGTTGAAACTAATAAATTTATGGAGGGATGCTCTTAAATATCGAATTTATAATTTTTTGAATTAATTTAGTATAAGTCAAGTGGTCAAAAGAAAATTATTTATAAGTTATTTTTCATATGTTTATTTTTTATTGTCCGTCTTTATATCAAGTAAATTCAAAATTTTATAAATTTGATATCTAAATGTATACTAGATTGATTGGTTTCAACATTTTGAATTCATCGTTTAAGTCAATATGATAAATTTTAAAGTTAACCTCATCTTATCAAAGAACTTAATTAGCATAAGACCATCCTAGTTCTACTTCAAATATGCATCATATAATATTATTCATATAAAACCACATGTTAGAAATAAATTTTAAATCGGATTCCTTTACAGCAACAGGCGAAGTTTCCAGACTAAAAATATATGATCGTTACTAAAGCAATTTGAAGTTCATATAATAAATGTACGATGATGGCTAAGCTACTCCCCCCACCCAACCAAAAAAAAAAAAAAAAAAAAAAACAGAGAGAAATATTTTGGTCCAACCCTTTTAAATTGAGTCGAATGTACTTGTTTAACCGGTACTTACAAAAAAATAGTTTAAAATAAGAGATTAATATGTTCAGATAATATTGTATACTACAACTTGGCAACTGCCAACGACTAGTTTACAACCCCAGAAGAAAACTACAAGCTTACCGAAAATATCATATAAGTTCCAGAATAGAATCAACTAATCCCCTTTTTATTGGAACAGTTATTCCGCCTAACCCCACCTCTTCCAACCCAGCGTTAATTCCTCCCCTGTATGTAACCTCTTCAATGCACCATCCTTTAAAGCCTTCCATTTCCACTCATAACCTCACCAGTACTCAACAAACCAAATTTACAATGCATCCCTCTGCTCTCTTCCTCTCTCTCACTCTTTGTTTTCTCCTCTCACAACCACTGAGAGCCACAACTGATGCACCTACTAATGTACCAGCAGGTACAATTCAAAGGGCCACGAAGCAGCAAATCCTCGCTGCTATCCCACCGAACTCTGAAGAGAATATTATCCCGTTTCTTACTTCACCATCTGGGACGTACACCGCATGCCTTATCAGACATGAGACAGCACCTGGAGCTGGTGGCTTCGGGAACGACTTCTGTTTTGTTCAGGTTTAGATCATACCAAGCAGTCTGTCAAAAAATATCAATGATAATTTATATTAATTATACATAAGCCTAGACTTAATTTGAAATTTTGCCCATTAGGTCCAAGAAACAGTGTCAGGTAAAAGCATGTGGGAGTCGGAATGTGCACCTGCGAGTAACGTCAATACGTGTACACTCCTCTTCACTTGGAATGGCTTAGAAATATTTGATGGAAGCAACTCGGTATGGAACACCAATGCCGCATCAGCCGACAACAACTTCCTACTTAGTCTCGAGTTGGTAGACCAAGGTGACATGCGTATACATGACAAGGATGGGGAACTTGCATGGAAGGCTAGTGATGAGCCACGTGTTGATCAGCATTGCGGCATGCCAGGATCACCAGGCCTGGCACCAGCATTGCCACCTTTCGCCGAGCCGATTGGTCAAGACAAGAATCTGCCATTCGGGCAGTCTCCACAGTTGCCCCAGGCAGCTGACCCAATTAATTTGGGTGGTGCCGGCCCGGGGCAATTTCACCAGCCAAACAGCGAGGCTGTCGGGGGCGGTGTAGGTCAAGCATTTGGGTTCAATAGCCAGCCATTGGTAGATAACACCCCTTATGATAGTGGTTGTTACAAAGGAAAATATTGGGCTGAGGTGAACGTTGGTATAATCCTTGGGGTTTTCTTTGTTATGATATTTTAGTGCTTTCTTTGATGCATTTGCTTTCATGGGGTATAAGGTGAATGGAGATGATATACTGTGAAGGATATACGGGGTATAAATGTTTTAAGGGATTAGTTGGTTTTTGTTGCTTTTGTTTTCATGTGATAATGTGAAGGAAGTAGGTGGTATAATTAGAAGGATTAACGGGGAATTACTAAGTATTATTTGGTGGGGTGGGAATGCAATCTATTATAGTCCAAGTTGAAATCTGTCTTGTTTCGTCGTTGTCTGTTGTAATACTAAATCAAAGTTCTAAGTCTTGAAATTTCTCATTTTAATCCAGAACCTAAAGATTTTCAATTTTTTTTTCCTTTCTTTGGGAGAAGTCAGTAGGCTTTAAAAATCCTTTTAAGCTACTTTAATACCAAATTAATTTTGATCCGGCTGTAAGTGCTCTATACGGTCCGACAAGCACTTGACGTCCGGACCCCATCCAAATTCATAATGTATACCAAGATTCAAATTTCCTTTGACACATTTCTTTAATTATACTTACTTTTGTCTTTTAAAAGTTAAAATCGTTATAATTTCTCATAAAAAGGAAGAATATCCATGTTATGTACAATTTTTTTTTTAAATACTTATGCTAGCTGAATTTTGATGAAAATTTATTTACTATTTTATAGCGGAACAAACAGAATGAGTTTTTATTGAAAGATCAAGCTAAGAAAAAGGTTTAAATGAAAATTAAATTAAGAAGGACGTAGCCTAATATCAAATTTGATTAATTTGGACCATTTTGCAATGTAATATATTTCGGAAATTAAAAATGTGTGTTTTGTTACGTTAGAGAAAAAAATTGTGCAGCCTTTTTAGAGGATCATCTGACTATGTGTGACCACTTATTATCATAGTGATAAGATTCGCTTATTATTCGAATTTGAATTTCTCCGAAGCAATTCATGTATTATTTGGATTTTCAAATTATTTTCGAATTATATCCGAATTATTTCTAAATCACGAATTTTTTACCCCGTCAAATAGTTTCCGAATCATTTATTTGTCACTATGTTTGTTATCATGTGGTGAAAATAATTTCCAATATAATATGCAGGGGGAATTTTTCTTTTGTAGAACAACAAATAATTAAATAAATATCTTAATAATGATATAAAAATTGTATATTTTTTAAACAACCGGACTCCAAAAATGTATTCAAACTTTTGTATTTGGAATTTACAATTCATTGATATGCAACATACAAATGTTATATATATCTTAAAATTTCCATCGTCTGATTAACATCAAACGGGCAATTAAATCGGTCCAGATCCTTGTTAAAAATAGTAGTTTTTATACTTTTTATTTCTTGGATACTATTAAATCAATATCGAATGGCTCGACCATATTATTTACAATGTATATATGTTTTCTTGCGCCATATAATTTCATCTATTTTTTTTTTTTTTGGAAATTTGGTAGTGACTACTCATAAATTTTTCATAAGTCCAAAAAAAAAATATTTTCAGAAACACGAGACCAGCATTCTAAAATTGTGTTTAGTATAATCCAAAACTTAGGATATATACTTCTAAATAATTGTAATCACTATTTCTGAAGATGTATTCGCAATTGAGGAAATAAAACAGTAAATCCTCGCTTAAATTCTTATGTAATATCCCCGTTGCAACTTGCAACTACTTGCAAAGTTGCAAGCAAGAAAATAAATAATTAAAGATTTTAACATAAATATGCCACACAAAAAGTGTGCACAACCGATCTTAAAGATGCAAATGACGCAGAGAAGCGAACCGACTCCGCAGCGAGCCCGAGCAGCGAATGAGCGGTCTGTCCCCCTCCCTGGCTTGAGGAAAAACAGTTCCAGTTCCTCCAAGACAGAACAAGGCCAAGCACCGTTTGAGCGGACGAAAGCGATTCAATCTCTGTCTGAGGCTTGTCACTCATGGGATTCGTTCTCTGGTTGTCAAATAGTTCTACTTGTTTAAATCTAGCTGTTGAATTTTTAGTGCACAAATCTCAATACAAATTATTTTTGATTATTTCTAATTATTGTCAATTATTTCTGATTGTCAAATAATTTTTTCTGCGACCGATTATTCT
Source organism: Carex arenaria (assembly GCA_964058825.1). Classification (NCBI taxonomy): domain Eukaryota; kingdom Viridiplantae; phylum Streptophyta; class Magnoliopsida; order Poales; family Cyperaceae; genus Carex; species Carex arenaria. The sequence continues at coordinate 978,199 of CAXKVW010000159.1, forward strand.
CAATTGTTTCTGATCAATCACTTGACGATATCATGTCTGTTTGATGAACTCATACTGTTATTTACAACACTTATTCAACACTTATCCAGATTATATAAAGAGGTTATTGATTATTGATACGTATGTGTGTATGTTGCGAGTCATCATTATTTAATCCAGATCGTTAGATAAGAACAAATGGCTGATATTTCAACCTTAAAAAAAAAACCAAATGGCTGATATTGTACTTAGATTTTTAGAAAATATCTAATCTGATCTGAACCGTCCATTTTCACAGTATGGATCAGCTGTACAATGGTGTATTCGGTTTCGCCTCGCGGATTCGGTTGTGTACAACTACTATGCTACAACTATAATAAAGAATTCCCCGACATTTTTTTTCATAACAAAAAAAATAAATAAAATAATATTAATAACCGAACATATTTTTTTTTTCACCCATAACTAAACCGTCCCCCTGGGGGGCGGTCTACCTTCAGACCAAACCGTCCCCCGGAGGGGCGGTCTACCTTCAGATCAAACCGCCCTCCGGGGGGCGGTCTACTTTTTTTTTTTTTTTTTTTTAGGATTTGAATTTTCAATCTAAATAATGAATGTATAATTTAAAAAAAATACATTCATTATTTAGATTGAAAATTCAAATTCTAAAAAAAAAAAAAAAAAAAAAAAAAAGTAGACCGCCCCCCAGGGGGCGGTTTGATCTGAAGGTAGACCGCCCCCCCGGGGGGCGGTTTGGTCTGAAGGTAGACCGCCTTCCAGGGGGGCGGTTTGGTTATGGGTGAAAAAAAAAAATATGTTCGGTTATTAATATTATTTTATTTATTTTTTTGGTTATGAAAAAAAATGTCGGAAGAATTCCCCTCACTTTCCAATAAGCTTCGATTAGATCAAAACCTTTTCTATTTGAAAAAATAAAATGAGTTCGATAAGGAAAAGAGCCACATATTCTTCGCTGCCGCCACTAATGGCTTCCAATTTGAGGAAGCCACCATTGTATCCATCCAAACGGCCTTCAATTCAACCAAGGTACTCTCACCTCTCGCCAACTCACCGGAGAACTATTTATTCCAAATCCAAACGCTAAACCATGACGAACCAATTCAGTCTCACTACACCAGTATATTCTTCATGGCATACCACTAAGTATTCAGTTTGTTAGGCAAACAGCTCAGTGGTGGTTTCCACTTAACAATTTTGGTAACTTTTTGATTGGGCATGGTTTTAACTTTGTGCAGTGTATCAGTAGGAATGTAGGACTGGCACATCCAGTTTGGTTCTCGACACACACAGAGATCACAAATACTAGTCTTCTATTCTACTACATTCTACATCAATTGGGACAACAGGGTACATAATGTTACTAATCTAGATTCACTGGTTGGTACATTACCAGTAAATTTGAATACTAATTAGAGAATAATGCGCCACATGTATTTGAAGTTACCGGTAATTATTATTGCAGTTGTTTTATATACATTTACTTGTAACTGGTATTACTTAAAGGATAATGTTGCAACAAAGGATAAGCTGAACACCACGTCAGGATCATCTGCACTTGTTGGCTCTGTAACACCTTGTGATGCAAGTGTGTTACAAATAGATATGCTGATGTGGTTATTTTGGGTAAGGCTCACATGAGTGAGTGATGCAATTTTTCTGTGCAAAAGGCATAGCAGTTGACTGGAGTGCTCTTGTAGGACAGGGTAAGGTACGTTCTGTACCTATATTGGCGCTGCAAACTAAGATATGTTATCTGAAATATTGTACCAGTTGAGACTTATGTAAATAATAATTAAATATAAGTCGAGCCAATAAAAAAGGACACAACAAGTTGGTACAGGTTTGGCTTGCCTGGTATATGTGAGAACTGGGAGGGAGCTCTAAAATTAACTTGCATTTGATGCTGGAACATATTACAAATGCACGCAACAGCCTTACATATGTATAATCATAAGTTCATAACTCATAAGTTAGAACTATTCCACTTTCAATTTTAATTATATTGCCAATCCAAATGCCCTTCAGCTGGTAAAGGCTAGAAAAAATTGATCTTTCTCATTTCCTTTATATTTATATTTGACACTGGATTACTTAATGGGAGAATGAATCCAACTTTAGCAATATATCCAAATAAAGCAAAAATAGTCCAGAAGCAAGATGCAAGTTTTGATAGGCAAAAATATTTATATTTGACAAATAGATAACTTATCGTACTATGCAATTCGAGTATCATTTGATATGCATCAATGTCAGTTGGACAAATTCAGACTGTTAAAAACTTCAAATTGTTTGATGAATAATAAATTTGTATCATTATTTTTCATATGAATTCATACATTGCACGGATCACACTTAAAGTGTTGTATTTGGAATCCAAATTCACTCACTACTATTTATGATCAATTTAAGCCCGATATCAATTGAATTTAGCTCTTCTACTTTTTATATTTAGCAACTTATTTAGTTTATGTTGTTGAGTAGAATCCTTACGTACTATCTGCTACACCTTGCACATCAAGAAGTGGTACAGCAATAGCTGCAGTGGCCAGCATAATGACAGTTATGCTTGGACAGGGACTGACAGATCCATTATTTATCCCTCAAGCTTTAATTCAGCTGTAGGTATCAAGCTGACTATTGACCTCACTAGCCGGACTGGTGTCATGAACTCATGATCATCTCACCTCGCATGGACACCATGGAGTAAGATTCTAAGAGGGCTTCATTTCTTTTCTTTTCTTTTCTTTTTTTGGGTTTTATCCAAAATTAGGCTCAAAACCATGCACTCTGCCGTTCTAGTCATGTTTAGAATGCACCTGTTGACAAACTCAGGCATGTTTGGGTTAGAGATTGTTATTGTACCGAACTGAATTTATTTTGGTTTAAAATGATTTAGTTTTCCTGTTTCCTTTGCTTGCTGCTGTTAAAAAATATTATAGCTTGGTCCATGTTCTATTTGGTTTTGATAATTGGAAACCAAATAAATAATAGAGATCAAAGAACTGAAATATTGATAAATATTATTTAAGCTTATAATATTACACATTGACCATTCATATTAGTTAGTAACAATATGTTATTGCTCAGGAAGCAATAGTCAGGATTGGATCCACTTGATGCGGAGGCAACTATTGGTTCTTCGGTGTATATTCCAGAAGGTTGGTATAAACAATTTAAAAAGAAAAGAAAATTAAGGACCTAGAGTCAAAAGTGGGATTTTACGCATGGGCTGTATCAGTTTTTTTTTTTTTCTCCTCCAATGTATCTTTAAAGAGCAAGTATTTGAAGAACACTTCAATATCATGTTGTAAGAGTCAGATCTATATTATTTTACCTTTTATTTACCTTTTGTTACTCTGTGTTTAAATTTCTTTTATTTTAGCTCTTTGAAAGTATTTTCATAGCATTGTTTATGCTTTGAATGTGTGTTTGTGTTGGTGGACGATCTGAAAATATATAGCTAAGGTAAATATAATCAGAAACTCAAACGAGAGTGGCAAATGGGTACTGACGCAAACTAAGTTGAAGCTCTCCTGAAAGGCATACTTGTCAGAGCTGGCTGTTTTGTCTCCCCTGTTAGATCTCTCCAGGATGTGATAGTTTACAACAATAACAATCCAATTGAGGTAAATGAAATTAGTTTTCTTAGTTGAAAGATGACGAGCCCCAAACTGTACTTGGTTGTTACTTTTATCAGTTGAAACCCAACTTGTACCCAAGATTGGTTCAGATTATATTGTAATAAAAATTGTAATAAAAATAATTTGAAACCGGAAAAGATGGACAAATTCAGCCAAACTAACTTGATTGAATCTCAATAAACAAACGGTATTGGCTCCAAATAAAATCGAGCAATCTCCAATTTGAAACAATTATGTGAAGAAGGGCTTGAAAATTTAGTGAAGGAATAGCAGCTAGATGCAATAGTGATAATGGATAATTGGACATATGCTTTGGTGGATTGGAGGGTTTTGAACTTGGGTTACTTGAGATTGCATTTGCCTTTGATCAAGCTACTAGGGTAAGGAAACAACCTAATTTTATTATCAGGTTATTTGAAGATGATCTTGTTCTGATTTGTGTGCAATTTATGTGTGTTATGTTTTCGAGGTTTGTTCACATGGGCGTTAGTTTAAAATTATGCTTTTAGATTTAGTTGTAATCTAATATATATATATATATATATTTTTTTTGAAAGATGTAATCTAATATATTTAATGCTACGACTGGATTGGTTTTTAGCTCCCAGTTCGTGACAGCCACTGGCATCATTGTCTTTATGTTATATAGTAACAACTGAATCACAAATTGCTATTAATATAATATAAAACAGACCCATTGGATCAATATATTGTAATTTTTATAGTATGTTGGGTTGGATTATATACTTGTTCAATTATAGTCATCCTTAAATATGGAAGGCTCATTTTCCAAGTCATTGACTTGTACTTTTTAACTTTTTAAGGCATAGCATTTCTGATTTGGCACAATTAACTGCAGTTTATTACTGTGATTTAAATTAGTTGTGCAATACAGATTGTTATTTACTACATGACAAATTTGAGGTTGTGTAATTAATATAGAAGATATAATTAATTACAAATCTTTGGATTTCATTAATCAACAATCGATATGCAGAAGGCAGGCTTTTTAATTAACAGCGCATTCATTGATTGCAACTAACGGGAGAGACAGAACTCTGCCCCCAGAAAACACCACAGATCAAGAATATGATGAAGATATACAAAATACTAAATTTAACAAAATTCAGGGTCAGAAAGTAAAACTGCTTTACTTCAATGCCTCAAAGTCAAATACACCACAATATTGGGTAATTGTTATCCTGTCTATTACCTTTTACTTTTTTAAGTCAATCCATAAGTTGCCATGAGCCATTCATCCCCTCTTGCACTTTCATTCTGCTTAGATACCCCGTTGTTCATGCTGTAAACATACCTTATTCCTTAGGCAAAACTAAAGGAAAAATGACTCTCCACCATGGCTCTCCTACAACTCCACAACCTCACTTTGTATTGGTCCCTTTCTTGGCACAAGGCCACATTATCCCCATTGTAGACTTAGCTCACCTTCTAGCAAATCATGGTGCACTTGTTACCTTTGTCACTACTCCCCTCAACACATCACGCCTCAGACATGTCATTGAGCGTGGAAAAGAATTAAAACTCTCGATCCGGTTTGTGACACTGCCTTTCAACTGTGCCGAGGAGGGTCTGCCTGAAGGATCTGAAAATCTCGACACCCTTTCAGCCGGACTAAAGCAATTTAAAGCATTTTTGGATGCATGTTTGCAACTGCGGGACCCACTTATCTCGTACCTCAAGGAGCATGGTCCGCCACCGAATTGCATGATATCTGACATGTGCCACCCATGGACAGGCGATGTGGCGAGAACATTTGGGGTACCGAGGTTTAGTTTTGTAGGTTTTTCTGCATTTTCTCACATTTGCAGGTACAACTTGGCAAGTTTTTTCAGCTGTTCCTTCTAAACTTTATTATTAGTGGATCGGTCTTTCTAGTGAAAGTTATGCATGACATCTCTTTTTATTGCATAAGGATTTGTTTGCTTGAAGACTGAGAGTGACATTCTGTTACAAGAATAGATGTATTTTTTTTAAGCAAAACTGGATCTGTGTGAGATATGTTTCTTTAACTTGTACTTATGGCTGTTTACCTAAAGAGTTTCAACCTTTAAACATTGGTCATTACTTGATGCAGCTGTTTAAGATTTAGTATTTTTTCCCCCTAAAATCAGTTGATCAGATTTCTGTTTTGCTTGTAGTTTATTTGTGCTCATTACTAGAAGGTTTGAGAAACAATCACCTGATTGGACTTAATATACTTAATTTCCTATGTTACAGCCTTCCAATTTTGGAAGAGGTCACTTGATCTGGTACCAACTACCGACAAATTAATGACCGGCATATGGCATTGCTCACCCATCTATTTTTTTTGTACCAGACACATAATCATAAGCAAGAACATCTATGACAAAGTGACGGATGAAAATGAACCTGTTCCTCTTCCTGAGTTTCCCCACCCACTCGCAATCTCCAAGAACCAATCACCTTTGAACTTCTCGGCATCAGGTGGAAAGGTCCGAGACATGGTCAGAGAGGAAGAACCAAAGGTCAGAGGTGTTATTGTGAACACATTTCAAGAACTAGAACCTCTCTATGTAGAATCTTTTGAGAAAGCTATACAAAAGAAGGTATGGCCACTTGGGCCGATGGGCTTATACAACAGAGATATGAATAAACTGAACTCTAGAGGTGACAAAACATCAATAGACATAGAGAGATGCATACATTGGCTTAATGGAATGCAAGACAAGTCAGTGCTTTATGTGAGCTTTGGCAGTCTTGCGCGTAGCATGCCTTTACAGCTTATTGAGATAGGACTTGGGCTAGAGGCCTCCAAGAAACCGTTTATATGGGTGATAAAGGTTGGAGATAAGATTTCAGAATTTGAGCAATGGATGTTAGCAGAGAAATTTGAAGAGAGGATAGCGGGCAGAGGTCTTATAATCAGAGGGTGGGCCCCACAAATGGCGATCTTATCTCATAACGCGATAGGCGGGTTTATGACACATTGCGGATGGAACTCAGTCATAGAAAGTATATCTTCTGGCGTGCCTATGATAACCTGGCCCCACTTTGCAGATCAGTTTTTGAATGAAATGTTGGTGGTAGATATTTTGAAAATTGGGGTAAGGATTGGCGTTATGAGTTCAATTACTTGGGGGAGTGAAAAGAGTGATGAAGTGATCGTGAAAAGAGATGATGTTGAGAGAAAAGTTTTAGAATTGATAAATGAAGAGGGAGAAGGAATGGAAAGAAGGTTAAAGGCTAGAGAACTTGGTAGAATGGCCAAAGTGGCAATGGAAGAAGGGGGATCTTCTTACCAGAATATTGAGTTGCTGATTCATGAGATAAGACAACAGATGCCTGTGGTAGAGGTAAGACAGGCACAGTTGAATTGAGTTAAATTTTTTATTAAGGCTCTTCAATATTACACCAGAATGCTGAAAAAGACGGCTAATAGACATGTTTGTAAGATCTTATCAAACTACATTCCTGCCAAGATATCTCTGTACCGATGTAAGAATCATGTATTGGTGTTTAACAAAACTATTTGTGTAGCAATTACTGTGTAGTATACAGTGAAGGCCGTTTATAAATGATTAATGCTTTCCAGTTCCTTAAGTCTGATGTAATCGACAACAAATAGCACCTACTAATAAACTTTATATGTAAAGCAGAGATCTGATAACACTTATGGAGTATTTGGATGATAATTACCTGTCAATTTAATAAAAAAAATGTCCAGTTCATTTCTTAGTTCTACCTTATAATGTATAGATTCTATCTGTGTATGCATTTTTTTTAATCGTTTTGAATATATTGCTATCATGTAAGATTCTCTTAGAGAAGCAACATAAGTTCCTCTTTAAAGTTAATAAGCCTTCTGACACATAAACTCTTTCTGATTGGTTAATAAATTATAATAGACTATTGCCCTTCTTGAAAATGTTATTATTAGCTTTCTCATGCTATATATAATTTCTAAGATCACAGCTTTTGTCAATCATAAATTCATAATAATTTAACAGAGTCAGCAACCCCAAAATTCGAATTCCAAGATTCTCTGTTTCAGAAAACCTAGAACAGTCTAGTTGCAGCTTAGACTCGATAATAAAGCGTCCTTAATCAGGACACAAAACTGGTCCGGTCCCACCAGTTGGAATCTAGATTAACAAATGCATATCCAAAGTGCAGCAACGATTGGCGTTGACGCACCTTTTTTTTTTTTTGAGGTTAAGCCCTTAGGTGATAATTCATTAATCTAAATTTAGAAGTCCTACAACATAACAACAAAAATACAAAAACATCATCTACCTAGTTAAAACAGGAATATTAGAAACATCACCTACCTACTTAAAAAACAGAAATACCAGAATAGAAAACATCTGAACGAGTCACTCTTTTTTCTATTCTGGTATTTCTGTTTTTGAAGTAGGTAGGTGATGTTTCTGGTACCTAAACACCACCAAGATTACATTAGGGAGAATATTGTGAACTGCATAAGCTAAACACCACCAATAGGATCAATTGCACAGTTGCACCAAGCCATTTCCATAGCACTTGACAATGCAGGAGGGGTCCGAAGATTTATAAATTTTGGTGATATATATTTGTTTTTTTTTTTTGGCAAGGTTATCATGACTGAAATGTGGAATTTTTGGGTCTGGTACTGGTTGATATCACTAGTTGGTATGGGTCTGGTACTGGCTGGTAAACATTACGAGCGATACTTAATGCGTAAACATGAAAACAGTCTTGAACATTACAGATGTACCAACGCTAGGCATCTGTGGCTACATGAGGAGCAATATTACAAAAGTGCACTTTTAGTTCCTGCATGATTTAATGGGATTATTGAAATAAGAAAAAGAAAAATGTGGACATCTTGGGGGACAATCTGAAAACCAGTTCGACAAATCTGCGTACTTTTTGGAGCTGTCTATGCTCCCTTTAAGATCTCTTCCTGCCTCCCAAGTTGTAATGGATTTCAACAAACACTGCCCCAGTGAGGTATATTAAGCTTGTTGTATTTTAGTGTTGACAGATGCTGATCCTGAATTGCAAATAGTCATTTGAAAGATTGAAACATTTCCAAAAATAGACTTTGCAGGCAAATATAAAATAGACTCAAATATAAAAAAGACTACGACTGATGAAGGAAGATAAGCTTTCCAAAAATTGATTATTAAATAATTATATGGACCTTATCTACAGCAAAACTGAGCATCAGCGACCGGTGCTGTCACTGGTCCATGATGCCTTTTTTCCTCTCAAAAAAATGAAATCACAAAAAATTTCAGGCGACCAAATTTTCAGCAACCGGTTCAACGACCACCTTTAACACTGGTCACTAAAAGTTTTGGTGAAAAAAAGTGTCAAGACTCCAAAATAAGCCCGCCACAATATCAACCCAAACCCTCCCTCGCGCGCCGTCCCTCAAATTCTCTCTCTCTCTCACTTTCCACAACCTACGCATCAGGCGACGAGCAGCTAGCTCCTTCTCTCGAGGCGCGTGACTCCACAGTGCACTCGTTCTACTATTATACTGTCAGCTAATCGATCCGTGACTCTCCTTTCTTCTCTCGATCTGCCAAGCAAAGCCCTAGCATTGTGTGCGCGCACAACTGGTATTTCTCTTCCCTTCTCTCTGATTTTGCGTCATTCTACTTCAAATAGTGAATTTGTGTTTTTTTTTTACTGAAGAATAGTTTCAGATTTGTATTTGTTGCTTGATTTTATTTTTAGTTTCGGTCTCATTGTACTGATTGTATTTTCGCCTCAGACAACAATACCAAATGGTGTTACTATTCTATAATGTTGTGCACGAAATGAAGCCCTTTAGTTCATAGTAGTTCATGTGGTGCAGATTGGTTCCAAATTGTTTGAAGTTCACTCAATTTGACTTTTAATTAGTTCATATTAGTGCAAATTTTTGCAAGACCTGTCGAATTAAGTTCACATTTTCACAACATAACCAATACTTGTTCCTAATGAATGAAATTTCTCTGTATTATATGTTTAAAACACTTGTAAGATCTCGATATTAATTTCAACTCAACTCTTTTCATGTCTGATTTTGTTCATATCTGGGTACAAGGCAAATTTGATTAATTCTATTGTTAGAGAACCACCCCACCATAATAAGAAAAACCAACTTCAGGTCAGAAAAAAGTATACTGGTTTAGGAAGAACTGTTTGAATTAATTAAAAAGAACTGTTCTTCGATTGCAAAATTTTATTTTGCAAACTGTGGAACAAAGGTCTAGTTATGATTTGACTCTTGTCTACCTAAATTGAATGAATGATTCCTTAAATTTCAGAAATCAAGGGATTTTTGCCATTCCTTAAATTGAATGAATAAATCATACCATCTATTAATGCATTTAGAATGCCATATGATCTTAATCAAATTAACCGTGTGGAGATATTGCATTTAGGTCATATATTACATTTAGAATGCCATCTATTGTTGCATTTAGGTCAGTTATTGTACTAATAGCTTATAAATGTGTATGTCACTCCTATTATAATTTTTTAGTTCTACCCCTGCAGATAGAGAAGGAAATACGTGACGTGATCAATATTTTTTTTTCACGTGACGTGACCAAAATGATGGTAGATGGTCACGTCACGTGTAATCACGCCATGACCACACGTGATGGGATGTAAATTTGTCACGTCAATTTTTTTTTATATTTTAATTTAAATTGTTGAAAATTTAGAAAAAATATATAAAAAATCTGAAAAAAAAATCTAAAATAAGTAAATAATGTTGCAATTTTTTTTTTTGAGAAAAGACGGTTTGATATCTGGCATTATTTTAAAAATTCAAATTACAAACATTTATTAGACTAAACTAGAGAAAATAAAAATCAGTACTGCATGCGTATCAGTATCACTGAACCTACACTAAAAGAAAAACTTGAATACTCTATACATATTAAAAAAGTTGGATACTCTATGTTTTATACTGTGACGTGACGTGATGTGATGTAACGTGTAATTTTAGCTCGAATGCAGTCACGTCACGCAACACGTGAGTCAAGCCATGTAATCGGCACACGTAACGTGACGTTCTGTGATGTGACTAGTCACACCGTGATAAATTTCCTTCTCTACCTGCAGTCACACCCCTTATCCATTAAAGGAGACATCTGATTCATCATTCATGGCTTACATTCATCTGTAGTTCTCTGGAGTGCATTCCCTTACCAACAAAAAATTCAATTAGCTAGCAAAATGATAAAACAACATGATCTACAAGGATAAAGAAAAAATAAAGTATCAAGAAAAAAAAAAAAAGCAAATCTAATCTCCAAATATTCCCCCAAGTTCATATCTCAGATCCAAACGTGGGCCATAAGCTTTTGAAGAATCCAATGTAAGGCCCAATTGTAGGGCCCAAGAAAATCTCTCTTCCAACCATCAATCACAGTTCAAATTTCAATTGTAAAATCCGCAAAGGAAATCCCAAGTCACGAGCAAAACAAACTAGAAGGAAGAATCGGCGTAACTCCGAATCAAAACAAACATAAGGTGAGTCTATTTCGATTCAAAACGCCGATACCTAGATTTTGTTTTACTAGTACGAACCAAAGGAGAGACGAGTCAAATAGTCGAGGTTTATTTTCTAATGCTCATACGGTGTTTGACAGATTGACATAGTGAAGAAAAGTTATGGTTTCTTTTTCATTTTTGCAAATTTAGAAGGGTAAATATGATGTCATGTTTAAAGGGCATAATTTCCTTTACTAAATTACGTAATTTTAAGGTTTTTAACAGGTATATCAAAAGAGGAAGTCATGAGCCATGAGGGATAGTCTGTAAACCTTGAATTTTGTACCATGATGAACCTATATATATTTAATTTGGTACGGTCCTTTTATAAACAAAATAATTATTTGTTTATTTGTTTATCTCATAGGATGACATTTGTCTACCCTACTACCAAGCCATTGTGCATTGCTTATTCAAAAGCACATCAGATTACAAAGCCAGACCGAACCCGCTTGGATTGTCTACCCATATTGAACCAATCCGTGGATATCCCATTAGTTGAAGCTCTAAAAACTGCTGCCACTGAACAAGTCACATGCTTCCACTTCCCCGGCCACAACCGTGGTAAGGCAGCACCACCTTCTCTTTTGTCTCTTATTGGCTCGCGTCCATTTGTCCATGACCTGCCTGAATTGCCCGAGCTGGATGACCTCTTCTCACCTCATGGACGGATACTAGAGGCACAGAATTTGGCTTCTCAGCTTTTTGGGGCCCGCAACACTTGGTTTCTTGTGAATGGGAGCACCTGTGGGGTCCATGCAGCTATAATGGCTACATGTAACCCAGGCGATACTCTTATCCTATCTCGAAACTCACACCTGTCAGCCACCTCTGGTATGGTGCTCACTGGTGCAATACCAAAATATATCATGCCAGTTTATAACTCTGATTGGGATATTGTTGGTGGGATTAGTGCGTCAGACGTACAAAGGGCAGTACAAGAAGTAGAGAGAGAAGGACGTAAAGTAGGAGCTATTTTAGTGACCACTCCTACATATCACGGCATCTGTAGTAATTTGGAAGAAATTGTGAGGATAAGCCACAGTTTGGGTATCCCGGTAATTGCTGATGAGGCTCATGGGGCCCACTTTCGGTTTAACAAGGTTTTTCCGAAATCAGCTTTAGAACAAGGTGCTGATTTAACAGTGCAATCGACACATAAGGTTCTTTCTTCCTTGACCCAATCTTCGATGCTACATTTATCAGGTGATTTAGTTGATCCGGTTCGGGTTAGCAGATGTCTTCAATTGCTCCAAAGCTCAAGCCCTAGTTATCTCCTTCTTGCCTCATTAGATGCTGCTAGGGCTCAGTTAGGTGATAACATGAATATATTTGACCAAGCCTTTGATTTGGCTTTAGAAGCTAGAAAACTAATTCGAGAAATACCGGGTATTACTTTACTGGACTTATCTGCTTTTGGGTTAAATTTCTGCGAAATGGATCCTTTGCGTATCACCATTGGGACATCACATCTTGGGTTATCGGGTCATGTTTCAGACAATATATTATACGAATACTATAAGATAATTCCTGAGCTTGTCGGAACCTGGTCTTTGACCTTTGCTTTTAACCTAGGGACCCAACATATGGATGTAGAAAGGCTTATTCTAGGGTTAAAGCATTTGTCAGATAAATTCTTTCATGAGAACTCTAAGATAATATTTAATGAAAGAGATGGTTCATTTGAACCATTTGAGAGTAAACAAATGGAATTGACTCCTAGAGATGCATTCTTTGCTAAGAAGAGGAGAGTGAGCATAGCAGATAGCATTGGTGAGATTTGTGGTGAATTAATTTGCACTTATCCACCTGGTATTCCATTACTTATTCCAGGTGAGGTTATAACAGAGGATGCCTTAACCTACTTGTTGGATGCTCAGAAGCAAGGTGCAACGGTTAGCGGTGCAGCTGATAAGGCACTTTGTTCAATAATTGTGTGTGATTAGTGAATTATACACAAAATTTTGTGGCATGCAAATTTTGCAAGATTTTGGATACGTTGGCAGAAATTATGAGCTTAACTTCTCGATTGGTTGGTGTTGCACAAATTAATTTTTTTTTTTTGTGAGTAAGATATAATTTTTATTCAATTAAAGCTAAATCTAGCTATGCAACAATTAGGGGCAACCTTTTATCATGATCAACAGTGAGATAATATTATATAATAGAGAATGATCCACCGCTGAGAATTAGTATAAGCCACTGATTTAGTACCTTAGCGTAATTTAAGTAATTTAAGATAGCTGGCACTGAGTAGAAATACTAGTAAGTAACGACTGGCACTGAGTAGAAATACTGATATCTAATCTTACATTTTTTATTTGGTCCACAAATAACAGGGTTTGATCCAATGATGATGGTAACAGCGGTAAAAGAAATTGAGTACGCAAACTCCTCCATGACGGTAGAGTGGCCTCTCGGTGCTGCACTAGAATTGGTCTCATCGAACATAACCAGAAAGGGCTGACCCCTCAAACTGAATTTTCAAAAAGGGCTGGTGTGACCATCTTGGTAATTGTCATAACCAAATTCCAAAATTGAAATTTAATATTTTTAGGTGGAACTGATAAATAGCATTACGGTTCATTATATAATTTTACAAGTACAGTCACCAGCATTTTTTTTAATGTAATATTAAATGATATTCAACATTTATTAATGTTAATAAACAATCTGTAAATGGACCAAAATTCCTTTTAGTTTTAGTATATTTTCATAAAAATTAAAAAACATTTTCAAAAAATTGTCAAGTATATGTCAAATCCCCTCTAAAAATCAATCGTTTGTATCCAAAAAATTTTTTTTTTGAAGAAAAAATATGGGTCTAGCCCGTATTTCATTCATGATATGATCCATTACATAAGTGATGTAATAGCGAGATAAAAAATAAAAAGCTCAAAACAGTTGAGCAATTAAGTGAAAAAAGTTGCTTTGAAAAGTCTAAGAAAACATAAGCTGTTCTAGAAATCTCTTGGCAGTTGATAAAGCAGCATATCCTTTCAATAGCATTGACTCCCTTGTGCTATCCCATCATACCCATAGCGCAATTGCAGCTGTGCTATGGGTTTTTCCTGCATCAGTTATGCTGATATCTTGCTTCATCATCTTCACTTCTTTTTTTACCAGTAACTATGCCCCAGTCTCGGACTGCATCTACTCGTACCAGTCGCATGTGCCCTGTACCAGTATTGATCAGAAGCTTCCCATTCCCATTACCTCCTTTGTTTTATGATTGTTGTACCCGCTCAGCTATCATACTATATCTCCACTGTGTCTGAACCTGTTATGCTAAATTCACAATATCTTTCTCAGAATTTCTAAAAATTCGGCAACACCTTTCTCTCCATAAAACAAATTGAGAAACTAGCAAGATTGATTTTTCCTTCCTTGAATACCCCTTTTTGGTTAGTGCTGAGATGGCGCCAATGTTGGTAGTATTGGAGACTCTAGGTAATCTGACATTTAAAAGTAAAGACACTCTTCTATACAATTCCAGCACAGGACAACAATTATTAAACAGATGCTTTGTTGTCTCAGAATTATTCTTGCACCTGACACACCAGTTGACAAGGCACCATCCCAGTTTATATCCAAATTGAAACACCTCAATACATTTGTACATATTAAAATGCAGGTATTGAAGGATGACCATTGGATCACAGCAGAGTGCATTCCAGACACATTGATCGTCAACGTAGGTTGCTAATACTGGGCACCAGGGTCTGGTTAACAAGGAGAAGGTGTGCATCTCCTGGGCAGTCTTTTGTGAGCCCCCAAAGGAGAAAGTTGTGCTGAGGCCATTAGAGGAGCTGGTCACAAATGAAACGCCAGCCAAGTTTGTGCCACGAACCTTCTTGCAGCACATTGAGCAGAAGCTGCTCAAGAAAAACTAGATTGTTGTAGGCAAGCCAAAATGAAGGGCACTTTGTACCTCTAGCGGTATCAATTAGCTTCTAGCATTATACAATATGTTGGCATGCTCCGTGTGTAATTATTTGAACTATTTTTGCTTCTGTCAGTTGTGCTTATTGGCTTTAGCTAAATTGAATATTTCAATGTTACTTTTTATATCATGCCGCTAAGCATAGTTGCTAATACTTAATGTAAATCAAATATCTAGTAAAAAAAAAACTTTAATTAATCAACAAGTTGGATGGAACTGCACAAGTCAAGTTATTGTTCGAAACTGCCCTTGGAAAAAAAAAAGGAAAAAAAATTTGATTTAAAGATGGGAATTTCACAAGTCAACTTATAGCAGCAGATTCTAGTAAGCATTCACATCACCTATAATCACTTGGCTAGATCTAATTGTACTGTACCGGTCATTCATGTTAATGTGATATCATATACCAGCAAAATAAAGACCCTTTTTTTCTGTAATTTTTTTTTCTACAAACTATTTAAGCAATAATGAATCACAATTGACCCTCAGTTTAAAAAGATTATTTGTGACAGCAACATCCTGGAGCAATTAACTTATTATAAACTATAAAAACAAAACATATTGAAGCTTAATTGCTGGAATTAGAAGGAGAATTTACCTGGAGTATTATAATGACCAGATAATCAAGTAGAAATTAGTAAGAGGACACATGAAACACAAGATAAAGGCTTTTAAGGCTCCACCATAGATTAAAATGGGATTAGTTAATGCAAATTGGGATAGAGAAAACTGAGGATGAAACATAAAAGAGTAATTACATGAATTAGGAAGGTAAAACAAAAAAAAAAGATTCACAATCAGGATTTCAAATCATAGAGAAAAATGTTTCCATGCTTTTTGTAAGCATCAAATTGTATGATATTTTGATTTTGTAATAAGTTGTCAAGTTGAGTGAAAATTAAGAGAGATGGTGAGAGGAAGAGAGAATTCAGTTCATTAATTGACCCTGGAGAGAGACATTAACAATAAAAAAAAGGTCTTGCTAAAAATAAAAACAATAAAAAAAATGTGAGGTGTGGAGATAACATCCGGGGATAATATCTGGGGAATGCTCCTATCTCAGCTTATCCCTCTAATATATTATCTGTTTGGCAGGAATAAGGGAGAAAACCATCTTATCCCTTGCTTATCTAGCTGCCAAACACATGTGCTGCCTTTAAAAAAATAGGTACATATATGTAATTTGGATTGTGAAGGAGCTTTTATGGAATTATATCTTCAATAACAGTGGCATATCAAATGAGCTTTGAAGTTTGAATATGATTCTGAATAATAAAGTATGGTGTAAGAACAAATTGGTAAAAACCAAAAGTATTTTTGAACTTCACGAATTGAAGTTATGAGTTGCGCACCTGTGCAATTAAAACATGGACGATTATTTGACAGACATTTTCTCCCATTAATTTTTTGAATGCAGGCCCTTGATTCAATGTAACAGCTGCATGGATTTTTATGCAATCAGTGCCACAGAGAATCTATGCTTTTCTTGTATTTGAAAGTCATGACTAACTTTTGTTAAATATGACAAGTTCTGACTTCTTTCAGATTTGTTTAATCCTCTTCAGATTTGCATTAATTAAATGCAGATCTTACACCCACCTCCAACCTCCTCTTGTATCATTGCCAAACTCTACACAACATTGCCCCAGAAAGCAACATGGATGGTCATGTTCCTATGACACAGCGACCCCACTTCGTGCTGGTCCCACAAATGGCACAAGGCCATACTATCCCCATGATAGACATGGCTCACATCCTAGCCAATCATGGCGCAGTGGTCACCTTTGTCACAACCCCTCGGAACGCAGCACGCATTGAATCCATCATACAACATGCTAGGGATTCAGAATTACCTATCCGGTTTGTGCCGTTGCTTTTCAAAGGAGCCGAGGTCGGTTTGCCTGAAGGATGCGAAAGTGTAGACTCCCTCCCGTTGGGATTGAAACAGCTAAATGCCTTTGTGGAGGCATCTCTACAATTGCGGGACCCACTGATATCTTATCTCCGAGAAAATGATCCACCGCCAAGTTGTGTGATTTCTGACATGACCCATCCATGGACAGGTGCAGTTGCAAGAGAGTTTGGAATACCGAGGCTTAGTTTCATCGGATTTTCTGCTTTCTCTTCCCTTGTCAGGTATCAAACTTTTAGATTTAAGAGTTAAGGATCTGTTTGGTTCCAAATGAGTTTTGGAGTTATCTATTGCGCTCTTTGTAAATTGTTTCAACAGATATATTATATATATATATCTGTTTGTCATTTGTGCTCTCAGGCAATTGTCTTGACTTTAAACATTTACATCGATGATACTTTTTTAACCCAACTATTTTTGTGTTTTCTGGACATGTTGATTTTCAATGGCAGATATCTAATCAACCGTCACAAGGTATATGACAATGTAACGGACGATCACGAGCCCGTGCCCATACCAGGTTTCCCACACCCGCTTGAGATTCCGAAGACTCGATCAACCTTGAGCTTCTATGCTTCAGGAGAGAAGATAGTCAACATGGTAAAAGAGGAAGAATCAAAGAACATTGGTATCATAGTAAACACATTTCAAGACCTAGAACCTCTCTACATAAAATCCTATGAGAGTGCTATGGAAAAAAAGGTATGGTCAATTGGGCCTGTGTGCTTATTTAACAATTATATGGAACCAGTAGTTTCAAGAGGTGAGAAGGCATCAATAGATGTAGATAGATGCTTATGCTGGCTTGATTCCATGCAAAATGGGTCTGTTATCTATGTCAGTTTTGGTAGCCTTGTACGTAGTTTGCCTTTGCAACTCATAGAAATAGGGTTAGGGTTGGAAGCCTCAAATAAACCTTTTATATGGGTGATAAAAGCAGGAGAAAAAATGTCTGAGATTGAACAATGGTTTTTAGAAGAGAGTTTTGAAGAGAGGGTAAAAGACAGGGGCCTCATTATAAGAGGGTGGGCCCCACAAGTCATGATCTTATCTCATAAAGCTATTGGTGGATTTCTCACACATTGTGGATGGAACTCCACTATAGAAGGTATATGTGCTGGTGTTCCTATGTTAACATGGCCCCACTTTGCAGAGCAGTTCTTGAATGAAGTATTCGCAGTAGATGTTTTAAAAATCGGTATAAGAATCGGTGTTGTGAGTTCTATAACTTGGGGTAGTGAGAAGAGTGATGAGATAATGGTAAAGAGAAATGAAATAGAGAAAAAGGTATTGGAATTGTTGAGTGAAGAAAAAGAAGGGATGGATAGAAGGCTCAGGTCAAGAGAACTTGGTAAAATGGCTAAAATGTCAATGGAAGAAGGTGGATCATCGTACAACAATATCAAGTTGTTAATTCATGAGATAAAAGAGAGAATGCATGGGCACAAAGACAAGGTGTACACATAAAGAATTTATTTAATTTTTTTATTTAGCAATTGTACGGTTGTTAGGTTTAGTATTGTTTCGAATTGGTGATTTAAGTTTTTGAATTTTGCATGTTTAGTAATCATCTTTGAAATTAATTGAAATGAAAAGTTTTATTGCGCTTGTTCATACTTCATGTTTCTTCCAAGAATTTGCTAACTATTGAAGAAAGACTCCCTGTACAATTGCGTTGTGTAATCTGTAAAAAAATTAAAAAGAACTTTATCTTCTTCTTGTCACGAACACATACAATAAATTATTGCACGTTCGATTTTTGAATTTAAATTTTGGAGTTTGACACAGAAGAAAAGGAAATTCACTCTAAGACTGTGCTCCAGAAAATGTAAGAGTAGAGGGAACGAACAGGAAGGAAGAGATTAGAAATCTGATTACTTTGTCTATACTCCGATTTGAAGTGATTAACTTGAAAGAATTTATGTAGCGAATTCTCCTTCTCTCCTCTCCGCTCTCCTCCACTTCTTCTCTGATTTTCCTCCATTAAAGTAGAAGAACAACCTCAATCAAATTTGATCTGATGGCCTTTCCTATCCTCTCCCATTCCTTTTCTTTAATAAGCGATATTTCCCTTGCTCTCAAGCACAGCCTAAATCACATTAGCCAATCTAACATGTGCGTAGCAGGTACAAAGCATAAGCGATTTTTTTATTTCATTTTCACAGTTAAGTTCTGTTTCAGATTTATTGTAGCATTTACTCGACGACAACGCCTGAACGAGTTGATGGTAGACGGATACCAGTCTTTCAACAATTTTTTTATTGATTGTAAATAAAAAAAAATAAAAATGAGAATCTTTTTTTTGGAGAAATTTAAAAAATAGAAAGACAACCATCTGAAATGACGCGCGTCCAGTCTGAACGCTATTAAAAACTTAGACTTCTGTCAAAATAAAAAAATATTGGACGCCATCTGGAATGACGTTCATGAGAAAAAAAATACTAATTAATTTACATTGCCAGCTTGTTGGGTGCAAATTGCAATAGTCTGGAAAGTCTCATACATGTTAGCAAAATATTTTTTTTTTACAAATTTACATCAAGTTGGAATTCTCCAATTAAAAAATAAATTGCCAACATAAATCAGTAGAGACGGGTACTTACAACCTTGCATTTAAAGTTGAGCCTAATTCATAAAATCAATTAAATTGTCAAGACATGATAAATATGCAAATCTCTTTAGGTTGGATTAGTGGTTTGCTGGCGGTCCGGGCAGACCAGGCCGGGTCAAATTCGGGCGGAGGCACGGGCACCTCAGACATGGGCATCTTGGGTAGGGCAGGTAGCTAGGGGAGAGTATTTATCTCTTATTTTTTTATTTTATTTTACATATTTAACCTCTTCCACACAAATTTGAAGATTCTACTTTTTTCTTTTCTTTTTGTCTTTTATGTTAGAATTTATCTCTTATTTTTTTTATTATTTTACATATTCAACCTGCTTCACACAAATTTGAAGATTCTGCGTTTTTCTTTTTGTCTTTTATGTTAGAATTTATCTCTTATTTTTTATTTTATTTTTACATATTCAACCTACTAATTTTATATATTGATAAAAATAAATTTCATTCTAATTTTAAATTTACCTCTTTCATATTTTAATAATCAGTTTTTGATCTAGTAACATAAAATAACACTCTTGATGTAGAAAGTTGCATATTCAAAATTCAGATAAAAGTCCTTCATAAATATTTAAAGATGAAAAACTTACTTTTCATCTTTATTTTAAAATTAATTGAGTAGCAATGTACAAATCTCTATCTCAGAGAACAAGACTCGATCTTCAATCCTAAAAAGAAAATACTTGTCATACAGAGGAGGATATATTACTTATGAACATGACAAAAAAAATTATCTTAACAACCTTGACAACTTATTGAAATGACGTCAAAAAAAATTTAAATTATACAAAAAATCATAAACATGTTGTTTTACTTGTAGATAGGGTTGTAAACGAGTTGGCTCGGGCCAAGCAGGACCTTAGCTTAGCTTGTTAATTCTGGACCGAGCCTGGACCGAGCGAGTTGGACCTAGAACTTCCGAGCTAAAATCTCAGCTCAAACTCGTGACGAGCCAGTCTGAGCCAGCTCACAAGCTAACGAGCTGGCTCACTGGGTCTGGCTGGATCTTGTTTTAAGAATAAAATAAATTTTACAAACCTTTTTAGACCGAGTTTGACAGTATAAAATGCAAATAAATTCATACAAATTCAAAAATTGATGCCTATGCGAGCTAGCTCGTGAGCTGGCGAGCAAGCTAGACCCCAGCTCAAACTCGTTAATTCTGGACCGAGCTAATAGCGAGCTGGCTCATTAACAACTCGGTCCAGTAACGAGCGAGCTGTTAGCTAGTGAGCCTGATGCGAGTCATAATCAAGCCACGAGCTACGAGCTTTTTTGCCACCCCTACTTATAGATTAGTTGTGTATCAGCAATTTCAATATTATTTACTCTTTAGTGTTTCATGAAATATCGTTAAACATACATGAACTGTTGTAAATTTTATATCATTTGTTGTGAAACTTTATCATTGTACAAGTTACATTTTACTTGCTCGATTTCAAAATTATAAATTGTTCTTAACATTTGTCAAGATTGTTAAACTAATATTTTGCAATAAATTCTGACCTTTTTTTTACATAGAGTAAAAAATTTCCATCATTTATTATAATATAATAGACTTGTTATTAAGCTCGTCTTAAATATTATTTTAGATTATTGTCCTCTCATTTCCTTGAAAGAAAATGATGTCAAGTAACTATATATTAAAAAAAAAATAAAGGCAGTCACACAATTCAAATTCCTTAAGGTAACTCAAACTTTGAGTTTGAATTTGGACTGCATGTGTGGTTAGAATCCACACAATTATTAAAACAATCATAAATTTCTTAC
This sequence comes from Carex arenaria, assembly GCA_964058825.1. Classification (NCBI taxonomy): domain Eukaryota; kingdom Viridiplantae; phylum Streptophyta; class Magnoliopsida; order Poales; family Cyperaceae; genus Carex; species Carex arenaria. The sequence goes on from CAXKVW010000159.1 coordinate 999,602, forward strand.
ATGTATCATGTATGTGCGGATAAATCCGAATTCGAACTGTGATTGATGTTAGAAAACCCGACCCGTCACATGCGGTGGACAAAAAGGATGAGGCATGTGCTTGCGTCATTTTGTCTTTTCCAAACGACAGTAAGCAAATCGGGTGCGTATCCTCTGAGATATCTCAATTTTTGCGTGACCGACGTGTCCGGTGCCTATTCGGGGAACCGTAGGGGGCCAGTATTATTTGAGCTTTGAGATTCGTGCAGAATGTATTTGAACGTTTGAGATATTCCAAAAAGTCACGCAAAGTTTGAGATATCTCAGAGGATGCGAATTCAAGCAAATCAACCTATGGCATTCGGAATTTCGGATAAAAAAACAATAATGCCCATGTATATCCATGGAATTCAGAGTAGGTCCGATTAGGGGTGAAAATGGGTCGGATATTATCCGACCGTATCCGGATCCGTATTCAAAAATTAAATGGGGATATCCGATATCCGAATATCTGTGCAGATACGGATACGAATATGATTTTGAATTTTAATTATCCGTATCCGAAATAGTAGATATATACCACATAATTTAATATATATTATGAAAAAGTTATGTTATTCACCATTATAATTAGATAAATATTATGAATTTTGACATTTTTAATAATATTTATATATTTTCTTAATAAATATCCGATCCGATCTGTATCCATATCCGTATCCGTCTAATATCCGATTCGTATCCGTATCCGGAAAAAAAAAACGGATACGAATATGGTTTTACCACTATCCGATCCGTTTTCATCCCTAGGTCCGATGCATCGGACATTCGGACCTCCTACTTTGATTCAATGGGTGTCATGGCCATTCAATCTGTAAGTCTATGAATTTTCGTGCGCATAGATCTTTATGCTAATAGTACGGTTTTAGCCAATAGAACCTAAAAGTAGGTCCGATGCCCCTCCTATGAGTACTATCTCATATTCATGAGTCTAACTCCGTTGCTCTTCAAAAGACTTTGTTGCTCTTCAATTGTGTTATTTTAAATCTAATCATTTATCTATGTTGAAATTTGTGTCTGGAAAAATTTAACAGTTAAATTTGAAATAATAGAATTCTGATCTTATATTTGAAAAACAATAGAGCTGGATCTGTATATCCATATCCAGCCAATTTTCTTTCTTTTCATATTTTTCTTTTTAACTAAGATAAAATAACTCTGATTGTGTTGGATGCTATATCCCCCGTGAGATCAGTAAGATAATGATCAATAGGCTAATAGTGGGTAAACTGAACGAATATTTACTGTTCCCTACTACTACAAGAATATACCACTATCTGCGAAGATAAATAGTAACTATTGTTGAAGGTATACCAACCTAAATTGTTATTTTAAGTAACATATTAGTACTACCGATATGAGTATCCGCAACGATACCGTTAGGAGAAAACACTTTTATCTATTCGCACAATTATTGTAAGATAATTACATATATTAATTATATTAATTGTATCCTTATATTCTTATTTTCATATAATTTATAATTTTTTAATTTTTTCATGTATCCTTATATTCTTATTTCTCAAAAAATTGGATATTTGAATCACCAGTATCTGTATTTGTATGTTGAATGTCTTTTATTTTTATATTTCTTTTATTGAAATACTCACATATTTTATATGTATTTGTAGTTTATTACGAATACAAACAATATAAACTGGTTGTTATCATTTTCTTAATAATAACAATTAGTAGAATTTTCTTTACAAAATATGAAAAACATAATTCTAACGTACATTTAATTTTTATGGTATACTCATGAATCATGATTGATATATTCATTAGATATAAATAATTAAATATGAACACAAATATTGTCGAAACTTATACAACTTCATTCTGTAACTTATAATTAACGAGTACAAATTAATTTGATTTTGAGTGAGGCTATGGTAATTTGCAATGCACACATTCGATCGGTACAATAGATTCATATTTCATTTTCAAAGTCTAAATAATTTGTACTATAGATTCATATTAAAATGTATGAGGCCATTAAATTTTCACATTTTCAAATTTTTTTTACTATTTTTAGATTAGTAGAAAATCACCATATTTGAGAATCTTGAACCATCCTGATTTTCTATCTATTTAAAAAAATAAAAAAAATCTAAGTCTGGTCTCCAAGTACATTTTAATATGGAGATTTTCAGATCAACTGTTTGAGCTTTGAAAACAAATCCATAATACGTGCTATGGTACTTTGAAAATAGAATATTCACATTTCTTAATATGAGGCTATTAATTACTGTATCTATCCAAATCATTTTAGATTATTTAATAGTTATCTAAATGATATGCATATCAATATTTTATTCACTGATAATTACGAGAATGAGGTTGTAGATCTTATGGATAATATCACTGATAGTGATAGCATATTGGAACTTCAAATTTTATTCAGCATTGATGCAGTGAATTTACGTAAAAAAAGTTGTTACTAAATCAACTTCTACAGAGCATTGCAAACAAAAATCGACGTAAAATATGTAAAACTTCAAATTTTCATTTGAATATATATGAATCCGGCTGACAGCATAGACCCTGCATTCAGTTTTGTCACTGGTGGGTGGTGGCAGCCAGATTTAATTCAGATTTATTTATTTCTTTTTGTTTTCTTCCTTGGTTGGCCCTGTGATTTCTACAATTTGAATTTGTATTCTCTACCTTAATTTATTTCTTTCTCTTTATTTTTTTATCTGTAACATTTTGCTGATTTGCTTGGTTGCTCTTCTCTTGTAATTGTTTCCTCTATATATAAAATTGTATTACATCCTACAAAAAAGAAAAAAATTACCACAACAGAGTACTCTGTTCTCCTCTCTAGAATTTCCTCTGCAACTTGCCTTAATCCTCTTATCAAACCTCTCTTCCACCCAAATATCAAGAACCTCCAACAGTCATGAATGGCTTTAACCATGGTTACCAATCAAAGCAACCACACTTTGTGCTTGTCCCACTCATGGCACAAGGCCACACCATACCCATGATAGACATGGCTCACCTCCTAGCGAGCCATGGTGCGCTCGTCACATTCGTCACGACCCCTCTAAATGCCTCCCGCATTGAATCCATTATACAACATGCCAAGGATTCACATCTCCCAATCCAGTTTCTCCCTCTACCCTTCAACTGTGTTAAGGCCGGTTTACCCGAAGGATGTGAAAATGTAGACACCCTACGTACCGGTTTGCAAGAATTCAAAGCCTTCTTGGAAGCGGGTTTCTTCAATAAGGATCCTCTTATTTCATATCTCAGGGAGCACAAAACGCCGCCGAGTTGTGTCATATCTGACATGACTCAACCATGGACGGGTGATGTAGCGAGAGAGTTCGGGATACCGAGGCTTTGTTTTATAGGCTTCTCGGCATTTGCTTCTCTTTGCAGGTACTGCTCAATGGATGCATTTTCTTTTGAAGTTTCAGCATTAGCTTTTTGGTATCAAATTAATGGAATTGTTCCTTTTATTTTGTACCGCATTAGTACCTATTCAAGTAATTCCGAAATTTTTAATTTTACTATATTAAAAAAATAAATAAACCCAAAAACCATTTTTTTGTGAATTTTGAAATTTGCTATGCCCACCAAATAAAATGACGGACAAAACAAAAATGGATAGGTCTAGACCGAGTCCTCAAATTAAAACTGCAGATAATCATCATTATTATTTTTTTGCTTTTCTTCTTACAGCTAATAATAAGTCAAAAAGAAAAAAGTAATATTTAAATGAATAAAGACAAAAACACCATGATTATTTTTATATTAAAATATAATTTTTATATTAAAAAAATGTTTTTGAGTAAAAAAAAAAAGAAGAAGAATGCCAGTTATTTAAGATAGCGGATCTAATCTGGTGTCCACCAAATTAAATGACAAATTTGTTCATTTTGTCCGTCTTTTTATTTGGCGAACATGACAGATTTTGAAATTCTCATAAAAAATAGTTTTTGGGTTTATTTATTTTTTAATATGGTACAATTAAAAATTTCGGTAAGTAATCAAATGAATATTGTGAATTTAGCAGTTAATTTGAAGCCAAATCAACACTTCAAATCTAAATGCGATAATATGAAATTTTCAAACCAAAACGCCCAACTTCCATTCAAATATTTCAGAATGAAAAATCCAATGAGCTACGTTGAGAAGAATTAAGTCACAGAAGATCCAAATAGGAAAACCAACAAACTAGCCGTTATATTTTTTACTGTTAGAAATTGTACCGTTGATTGAAAGGTTATAAGTAGAACCTGTAATGCTCATAGTAAGATATAACAAAATATTCAATAGCAAGATAAATTCTTATTCTCACAAAATTTTACAATCTATAATGATTCTTATTTATGATCGCTAGAATGTTTCACAGTAATTTCTGACAATTAATTTATTTAGTACTGTTGCAATATATATATATATATATATATATATATATATATATATATATATATATATATAGAGGAGGGATCAAGTTACAACAACAGATTTTTTCATTTTCAAAGTTTAAATAGTCAATCCAAACCGTTTAACATGTTTATCTAAATAAAATGTGCTTCCATATCAAATTTTACATTTTTTTTGAATTTTTTATTATTTATTAAGTATTTTACAAAAACTAGTCAAATTCAGACCATTGAATTTTGTACCCATCTTATACCAGTTACTCTCATGCGGTTATACTTCCAATTAAATCCTCAGTGTACCTATATATCATACTTCTTTTGAATTTAATATTCTTACTTAGCTCCAACATAAAAAAATTGCAGTCTTTCTATAAGTAGAAATCCGAAAAGTCTCTGTTTCTATTGTTTTCTCACATGTTGGTTTTTGCAATATCAGGGAAATAACCATCGTCCATAAGATATATGATAATATCACAGATGAAAATGAACCTGTACCGGTTCCTGGGTTTCCCCATCCGCTTGAAGTACCAAAAAAACGGTCTATCCTGAGCTTCTCTGCACCAGGTTTGGACAATATTCGTGCAAAGATGAAGGAAGAAGATTCAAAATCTGTCGGACTAATAACAAACACCTTCCAAGAGCTAGAATCTGCTTACATAGATTCTTACGAGAAGCTTTTCGGAAAGAAAGTATGGTCAATTGGGCCAATGTGCTTGTACAACAAAGGTTTGAAACAAATGGTTTCAAGAGGTAACAAAACATCAATAGATGAAGAAAGGTGCCTAAAGTGGCTTGATTCAATGCAAAATGCGTCTGTTTTGTTTGTGAATTTTGGTAGTTTAACCAGAAGTGTTCCTTTACAACTCATGGAGATAGGATTAGGGTTAGAGGCCTCAAGGAAACCCTTCATATGGGTAATGAAAGCAGGGGATAAGATGCCGGAGATCGAGCAATGGCTGATCGAAGAGAACTTTGAAGAAAGAGTAAAAGATAGAGGGCTCATTATAAGAGGATGGGCCCCACAAGTCATGATCCTATCTCATAGAGCTATCGGCGGATTTTTGACGCATTGTGGATGGAACTCATCCATAGAAAGCATATGTAATGGTGTGCCTATGATTACATGGCCTCACTTTGGAGATCAATTTCTAAATGAGACATTTATAGTGGATGTTTTGAAAATAGGCATCAGAATCGGTGTCGACAAGTCTATTGTTTGGGGGAGTGAGAAGAGTGATGAGGTTATGGTTAGAAGAGATGATGTGGAGAGAAAGGTGTTAGAGTTGATGGATGAAGAGAAAGAAGGAATGGAGAGAAGGATTAGGGCTAGAGAGCTTGGCGACAAGGCAAAGAAGGCCATGGAAGAAGGGGGCTCTTCTTACAAGAATATAGAGTTGCTCATTCAATTGGTACAAGGAAGAATGCTCGGTAAGGATTATGAGAAATAAATTTGTAGTGGTAAAAAAACTATTACTCAATCAGTCGCAGAATTAGGCTATTTGCTTTCAGTTTTGATTGATTGAGATTGGATGTATCAACCTCTTGTACTAAATTTTTGCTCATTCAATTAGTACAAGAAAGAATGCTCAATAAGGATTCTGACAAATAAATTGGTAATGGTAAAAAAACGATTACTCAATCAGTCGCAGAATTAGGCAATTTGCTTTCAGTTTTAATTAATTGAGATTGGACGTATGAACCTCTTGTACTAAATTTTTGCTCAGGTGTACTACTATTTACTATTAATAAAATTTTCAGATAAAATAGAGCTCTAACTATTAAGCTACTAATAAACATTTAATATTTATTAAGGAGGTCAAACTATATAAAATATTTAAAAAAAATAAAATTCAATTAAATTTCAATATACATAAAATTAAAATTTTAAAATCATAAAGATAGTTTAGCCACTCTAACAATATACTTAGATCCGCCCGCTTAGCCCAATACTTAGATCTGCCCACTTACCCGTTCAAAACTACATTGCAGTCTATCAAGGAGATCACACTATCAAAATATTAAATTATCAATTATTTCATAGAAAAAAAAATCCCATCCGGCTAAACTTTCGGCGGCCTGGGTATTTTTAAAAAATTTCAACAAGACTGAGCAAATCTGTTATTTTGTATTTAATTTTGGATATTAAAAAAAATCGGGGTTGGATGCTATTTCAGGTGACATCTGGTGTATTATTTTTATTTCGATTTTTATCCGGGTTTCATCTGGAATGGTGTCCTGGACTATTTTTTTTATTTTTTTTTATTTTGAGGTTTCTGTCTGAAATGACGTTCAGATTGAATGCTATTCTAGGTGACTGTCTTTCTATTTTAAAAATTTCCCCAGATTCTTTCTCGTTTGTGATTTTTTTTATTTACCATCCATAAAAGTTTCGGAGCCTTTTAGGTAGGGAGCAAACGGATCGGATAATATTCGACTGTATCCAAGTCCGTATCCGAAAATTTAATATTAATATCCAATATCCAAATATCAGTGCGGATACAGATACGGATATGGTTTTAAATTTTAATTATCCATATCCGAATAGTAGATATATACCATATAGTTTAATATATATTACAAAAATATTTATGTATATATTTACAGATATTCGATATCCGATCCGTAACCGTATGTATCCTTTTAATATCCAATCCATATCCGTATCTGAAAAATAAAAACAGATACAGATATAATTTTACCACTATCCGGTCCGTATCCAATCCCTACTTTTAGGTACTTCCCATTTTAATGGTTTATGGGGCTGTTTTCTACTGCTACAGCATATATGGAAATAGAACCTATTTTTTGGTGGCTCCTGAGTTGTGACCAAAAGTGTATCATGAAAATACATCAGTAAGCTTTGATGACTCTTTAGTCATAAAAGTCGCTTTCTTGTCAATTTCTCATTCGTTGCACTACTATAAATTAAAATTGAATCATTTCAATAGTGTGCGAACCTCTTCACCGATTAAATTTATTAAATCAGTAATTATTTACCTTTTTTATTAATAGAAAAATAAAATAAACAATAGGAAACGATGCTGACGAAATTTCAAAATTTAAGAAAAACATTATAGTTAATAACTTCTAGATAATTCACATAAATTAACTCCTAACTAACGCAACAAAAAAAAAACATGGACGTTACCAAGGATAACGTCCAGAAAATCATGCCAAAAAACTTTCGCTTCTAAGAACTTGAATTTCAGAGTTGTAGTTGCAGGTCTGGATCTCTGGATATTATTGTTAATAACATCCCATATTTTTTATGTTCTTGCTAAGTAAGAGTTAATTAAATTTGATTATCTGGACGTTATAAACAATCACGATTTTCTTAAATTTCAAATTTTGTCATGATAGTCGTAATAAAAACATATCTTGTTTTACAATTAGAACATAATCAATCCAGAATATGTAAATTCAAAATAAAATAGCAAAAGAATTTAAATCTTACAGTTCTGAAGTGAAGACATCTTTAGGCGGAAGTGTTAATACTAATCTTCAATGGTTATCCTCAGATCTGATGATGGAGACCCTTTTGTGTTTTCTTTTTTTTCTCTCTTTTGTAAACTTATTGGATGAAAAAATTTCAGAAAATGAGATCCCTTAAAATCAGTGGGGAGAGAAACGTTTCCAGTGAATGATCCCTTAAAATAAATAGGCAGAAAAACGTTTTTTATTTGGAATGAGATCCGTCCAGATAGAGAATGGGTTTTTTTATATATTCTGAAGCAACCTTTGGAACTAGTATAATTATTAATAGCAATCTGAAATTTCTCATCAAAAATTCAGATGTCTTTTCATTAATTCTTTAAATGAAACTGGTGCACAATAATAACATAGACCACATATTAAAATAAAACTAACATGTCAAAATCATTTCTTATTATCCATATTTTTTATTTTATTTTTCTATTAATTAAAAAAAGAAATTATTTAGGCTCATTTTATGCTTAACATCACCGAAAGACGTCCCTCAAAGGTACTCCGTTGATTCTCATGACAAATCAGGTCGTATTAGATTTTTTGTTTTTGTTATTTTGTTTATGTTTGCTAGTTTCCAAGAGATAATTTACCACCATTTTTATTTATATCCAAAAATAATTACAAATTAATATTCATGCCCACCAAAACTAGATTTTTTTAAACCTATCTAAACCGGCTATTTAATAGCCGGTCCTTAATTTTTAATAGGAATCGGCTATTAAATAGCCGGTCCATAACTTTTTTTTTTTTGGAAAAAAGTTCTAATTTTTTTTATTAAAATATTAGAAATTTATGATATGTTTTTTTTGAAATTGGATAAAATAATAGATAATTTAGTTTATTAGAAAGACTGAAACAAATAACTCCATCAATATTTTTCAGATCGGATTTTTCACGGCTGTAAGAAAAATTAAAATATTTCTTTGTGTGTTATTGAAAAAATATAAAAATGCTTTGAATATTAGTTATTGATCTCAGTTCAAAAGTCACTTCTAAGTAAATATAGAAAATATTTGAATTCTCCTATTTTCAAAAATATAAAACAAATTTCCGATGGTGTGTCAGAGAATTTCCAAAAAAATTTCTCCTAATTTTATTTTTAGAAATCGAGATGATTTTTTAATATTTTTCTTAGAGTTTTAGAAATTTTTGATATGTTTCTTTAAAATTGGATAAAATAATATATTTTTTAGTTTATTAGAAAGACTTAAGCAAATAACCCGGATCAATATTTTTCAGATCGGGTTATTTGTTTCAGTCTTTCTAATAAACTAAATTATATATTATTCTATCCAATTTCAAAGAAACATATCAAAAATTTCTAATATTTTAATAAAAAAAATAAAAAAATAATAATTTTTTTCAAAAAAAAAAAACAAAAATTAAGGATCAGTTATTAAATAGCCGGTTTGGGTAGGTTTAAAAAATTCTAATTTTGTTGGACCTAAATATTAATTTGTAATTGTTTTTTGATATAAATAAAAATGGCAGGATAATTTAGGTGATCCATTGGTACAGGTAAGGTAAGTTAGAAATTATTAAATATCAACACTGAGAAAATTAAACCTACAAAACGAATATATTCAATTGCTAGTAAAACAATTAGTATTTACAAAGTTACAATAAGTTCAGTCACACTGCGAACATGTATCCTCCGCATTAACTCAAAAAGAAATCTTTTGAGTTAATACATCTTAGCTGTCTGATTTTAACACATGAACTTTTTTAATTTAGTGCGGATCTAGTCTGTATGGATCTTAAAGAAGATCGGATGGTTAAAATTCATTAACCTAAAAGAGAATGAGATGTTTGAAATTCATTAACTCAAAAAATTCTGAGTTAATGCAGAGGATATGCATTCATGACATGCCGTGTGTTTCAAAGGCGTTGCATATGAGACAGTAGCTTTTGGGTCAAAGATGGCGACAACATCCTTCACAAAGAACACATTAACATGCATCTCTTATTGGGATCTTTTTGTTGGAATTTGACTGGAATTTCTCAGTTGCTTCCACACAAATTTGAAGATTTTTCTTTATTTTCTTCTTTATGTTAGAATTTATCTCTTTTTTTTTTTTTTTTTTTTAACATATTCAACCTACTTCTACACAAATTTGAAGATTCTATTTTTGTTTGCCTTTATGTTAGAATTTATCTCTTATTTTTTATTTTTTAACATATTCAACATGCTTCCACACAAATTTGAAGATTCTATTTTTTTGTCTTTATGTTAAAATTTATCTCTTATTATTTTATTTTTTTTGCATATTCAACCTGCTTCCACACAAATTTGAAGATTTTGCCTTTTTTTTCAATTGGTCTTTTATGTTAGAATTTATTTCTTCTTATTATTTTTTTACATATTCAACCTGCTTCCACACAATTGAAGATTCTGCTTTTTTTTTTCTTTTCTCTTTTTGTCTTTTATGTTAGAATTTATCTCTTTTTTTTTTTTTTACATATTCGGCCTACTAATTTTATATATTGATAAAAAGAAATTTCATTCTAATTTTAAATTTACCTCTTTCATATTTTAAGAATCAGTTTTTGATCTAGTGACATAAAATTAATAACACTCTTTATGTAGAAAGTTGCATATTCAAAATTCAAATAAAAATCCTTTATAAATATTTAAAGATGAAAACTTACTTTTCATCTTTATCTTAAAATTAATTGAGTAGCAATGTACGAATCTCTATCTCAGAGAACAAAACTTGATCTTCAACTATCCTAAAAAATAAAATACTTGTTATACAGAGGATGATATATTACTTATAAACATGACATACAAAAAAAAAATATCTTAACAACCTTGACAACTTATTGAAATAACGTCAAAAGAATTTAAATTATACAAAAAATCATAAATATCGTTAAACATACATGAACTGTTGTAAAATTTATATCATTTGTTGTGAAATTTTATCATTGTACAAGTTGCATTTTACTTGCTCGATTTCAAAATTATAAATTGTACTTAACATTTGTCAAGATTGTTAAACTAATATTTTGCAATAAATTCTGACCTTTTTTTGCATAGAGTAAAAAAATTCCATCATTTATTATAATATAATAGACTTGTTATTAAGCTCGATTTAAAGATTATTTTAGATTATTGTCCTCTCATTTCCTTGAAAGAGAATGATGTCAAGTAACTAAAATTATAAAAAAAAATCAAGGCAATCACACAATTCAAATTCCTTAAGCTAACTCAAACTTTTGAGTTTGAATTTGGACCGCATGTGCGGTTAGAATCCACACAATTATTAAAAATATCATAAATTTCTTACATGAACAGAATAATCCGAATTCGAACTGTGCTTGCGTCACAGAGAAAGAGAAAGAGCGACTAACACTAGACTGCGGTTAAAAACCCGACCCGTCACATGCGGTGGACAAAAAGGATGAGACATGTGCTTGCGTCATTTTGTCTTTTCCAAACGACGCTAGGCAAATCAACTTCGTATCCCTCTGTTTGAGTTAATACATCTTTACCATCCGATATGCTTTAACATTCGTGCGGACAAGATTCGCATTAATATTGAAGGTTCCTGTGTTAAAATTAGATAGCTAGATTGATTTCGTTTGAAATCAGACGGTCATGATGTATTAACTCAAAAGATTTCCTTTTGAGTTAATGGAGAGGATACGTGCTCACTTAAGAGTAGGTCCAATGCCCATCGAACCTACTTTGGTTCGATGGGTGTAAATGTGTAATGTCCATTTGTTTGCATCAAGATTGGTGGGAGTTACATTAAAATCCATGCAAGCTTGTTTCATTCGTGCGCACAACTTTTAATGCTAATCATACGGTGTTAGAGCTAATTAGAGCTAAAAATAGGTCATATGGCCATCATACCTGCTCCTATCTCAATCAACCTATGGCAATCAGAATTTTGGACAAAAAAACAATAATGGCCATCATACCTATTCCTATCTCAATCAACCTATGGCCATTATACCTTTAAATAAGAGAGCATGATTGTGTTATTCTAAATCTAATCGTTCCTATTTGAAGAACAGCGGAGTCCGACTCATATATCCATATTCAGCCAACTTTCATTCTTTTCACATTTTTCTTTTTAACTACGATAAAATAATTCTGATTGTGTTGGATGTTATATCTCTTGTGAGATTAGTGAGATAATGTATATTGATCAGTAGGCTAACAGTGGGTAAACTGAATGAATATATACCGTTCCCTGCAACTACAAGAATATACCACTATCCGCGAAAATAAATAGTAACTATTGTCGAAGGTATTCCAACATAAATTGTTATTTTAAATAACATATTAGTACCACTGAGTACCAACATTAGTAGTCGCAACGATACCGTTAGAGGAAAACACTTTAATCTTCACAAATAGTGACAAATTCGCACAATTATTGTAAAAAAATTACATATATTAATTATAATATTTGTATCCTTATATTCTTATTTTCATATAATTTATAATGTTCTCAAAAAATTGGACATTTGAATCACCGGTATCTGTATTTGTATGTTGAATGTCTTTTATTTTTATAATTTTGTTTATTGAAATACTCAGATATAACTCCAAACCCTAAATCCTAAACCCTAAATCTCAAACAATATAAACTGGTTATTGTTATCATTTTCTTTATAATAACAATTAGTAGAATTTTCTTTACAAAATATGAAAAACATGTTGGAACTTTATTTGAAAACTCAAAATTCCAACTCAATATATTATATTTGATTAAAATATTCATTTGTAATATATACAAACTTGATGATTAAAATGTAAAGCTCATATCTAATAAATTTGAATTCCGTTTGTTTTCTCTGACTGGTTATAAAAGTCATTAAGCCAAAAGACGTTACTTAAGTATCACCTTTAATTGATCTCATTAATTTCATTTTTAATGCCTTAATGAGTGCACCTCCTCATACCCTCTGTATATATGAATCCCTTGACCTCTCTTCAAAGGTATCGGAAAAAATAAAATAAATATGAAATCAAACAAGTTTCTTTGATTAGCTCCCACAGAAAGTCACCTTTCAATTCTCCATTTTCATTTGATTCCAATTAATCAAATTCTGATCTATGCTGGATATTGAGGAGTTATCGTTAGTTGCTTCCATGGCGTGCCTAAGGAGCAACAAACCCGGATTATCTTGGTTGCGGTTCCATCTTGCACGATGAGACGGAATACGCTTAAGGACAGTGCTTCGCACGATCCGGGTAACTCTATTTCAATTTGATTTATTTTAATTAATTTATAACTATCCGAATATTATTATAAAATTTATACCAACAATCTTAAGCGTATTTCCGGATTCGGATAGTGATTAAACTAAATTTGAAATTCTGAATTTGATCTGTAGATTTGTTCATATTATTAGTTACTACTGGAAGATTAATTGGTCTAATAATTAGTTTACACAAATCATTAAATAATTAATATTCCAGTATAATAGATCAATGAATTTTATAGATTTGTACGTGGATCAATTCTACCTAGAAAGAGATCAACGAATTTTGATCCGTTAAATAAAAAATAGAAAAACTGATTTCTATTAAAGAGCAAAAGTAACAAGCTTATAATATATGAAATTAAATTATAAGCATGATTCCATAGTTTGAATAGTAATTTTATAGATTATTATTTTGATTTTCTGAAATTAAATTTGATCAATGTTTTAATTTATTTATTATTGGATAATTAAATGGATCGTTACTGTAATCAAATTACAGTTGAATACGTAACTAAAAATAAATAAATAAATAATAAACGTATATTTCATGAAACTAAAGAGGCACATATAGATATCTCTATGTCTTGGTATGCGAGAGTAGAATTAATAAAACAAATTATTAAGTTTAAAAGGCATATAATTGTAGTGATAAAACTACGTTATGTAGAATAAATTAATTAATAGCGACAATGAATTATATTCAATATTGAAAGTAATAAATTATAGATCTCTAAATTTAGTAGATCTGTGGAAAAAAGAATTCATAAACCTCTGGTGATATAGTGACTAATTTATCTGCAGGTTTTATTTCTATATGAACTTTACAATTAGAGATTCAGATAATAGCGATGCTTTAAATAATTGATCGGCACTACATAGGTGCTGTAAATTTTGTAATTAGGAATCAATATTAAAAAAAGAAACAATCTAATCAATTATTACCTAGTAAAGTGTTTGTACACTGTTTGTTCACGAAAATGGGGATTGATATGTGTATATCAAGATATTTAATAAAAGGAAACCTATATATTGCAATTGTTAAATATTAATGATTGGACTTGTTTGTAATAAAAAAAAATATCTAGGGTCATCGGAAAAAAAAAATTACCATTAAATAAAATAACGTTAATTTTGACCCACATTTGATCATTACTCCTAATATATTATAACCGATTGATATAATCAATTATTACAACCAAGAAAACTGATAATTAAATGCTATTATAATTACCTTTGTAATTATAAATCAATTATAACCATCTTGATTATCCTCTTAATGATTCGTATAAAAATGAATAGAGGGTATAATTAAGCATTTAATGAAGAATACTGTTGTTAAGAAAGATATATTAAAAACATGAAAGATGTTTTTAATATAAAATTATAGATGATGTCATTACAATTTGTTGATTATATTTCCCTAAGGTTTGGATAGTGGTTCGGAATTAATATATCAATCATATATCGAACTACAATATAATCTTATCCATAAAAGATTAAATAAACAAATGATTTATGAGACTTATCTAAAGCATAAAATAAACTCATTAATAGGACAAGATCCGTTAAGTATTATTCAAGATATCCATGATTGACTAGTAAAATCTATAACCGAAAACCAATATGGTATTGAATTATAGAAGTAAATAAAACGAATGGGAGAAATTGAATAGCCGTCAGTAAATTAATTCATTACTGAAGTTATATTGCTAAGATAATTAATGAGATATTAAAGAAAAATTCAAATATGATTGAAAGTTAAATAATAAATAAACAATATAAGCATTGCATAGAATGATATTATTGTTATCTTATATATATAGTAAAATTGTGGGGGTTAAAATATTTATAGAAATATTAAATTAATCCAGTTCATATGCTGCATGTGATTGTACATGTGTGTGATTAATTATTCTGTTGCACACTCCTGGATATTATTACTTCATAATATTATTATAATGTAAAATACAGAAGAAAAGAGCAATGTAAGGTATAAAGAAAAATATAAATAACCAATAATAAACTTTTTGATTAAGTTATATTATGATTATTGGTCAAAAAGACTTATAATAATTTTGGCTGAATTGGAAGATATAATAATATGTATATATTGCAGAAAATGGGGGCCTCAAATGCGCCTTGAAATATTTAACTCTCTCACAATCATCATGACATGATATTATAATAATATATGCGATTGATTTCATATAGCATGATGCTATGATTAATTATTCATAAATTTATTAATAAACTTTCACATATTATTAATAATCACAATTAAATGAAATTACTTATAAACTCAAGCAATGAGTGATTATTCATTGATATGAAAATATTGATGGACTAAATTAAAGTCCATAAATAAATTTCATCGAGGGGGGTGGGTTTTAGCCCTAATGAGTCTTCTTGCGGTGGCAACCCAATCTCTGATAGGCGATCCCTTGATAGAGATTCAATGGGTAATAACAAGCTGATAAGTTGACCAAAAGAGCGCACACTTTTAGGAGCATTAACTCCAACCCCATCCCTATGGTGAGTGTGCTCTATGTAGATGGTAGGATGAGCAATTTAGCTCTTAATGAGAACCGAGACGGTATTTTCCGCAGGATATGCCTCTACACATATCCTTGGTAGGAAACTCACCTATATGAGAGTGCCTGTATACGGCCGCGGTGCGAGGCATGGGTAAGCCTTTAAGACTCTCATGAAAAATCCAAGATTTGCGTAAGGCCATTAATGCGCGTACTGTGACGAGAATCTCCATATTGTGTGTGCGGTGGATGAATTTGGATCAAAGGAACGAGTTCAAGACATAGTTCACTCTGTTTCTTCCAAATTAAAGCTATCGATACTAGATGAAGTTCAAAGTTTCTAAACTACTTCATCGATGCACAATAATAATATCCAGCAATTTGTTTCTATAAAGTTTACCGTTTGATATTCTTAAATTTTGAGTTTTGTGGGGGATTGTTGGAACTTTATTTGAAAACTCAAAATTCCAACTCAATATATTATATTTGATTAAAATATTCATTTGTAATATATACAAACTTGATGATTAAAATGTAAAGCTCATATCTAATAAATTTGAATTCCGTTTGTTTTCTCTGACTGGTTATAAAAGTCATTAAGCCAAAAGGCGTTACTTAAGTATCACCTTTAATTGATCTCATTAATTTCATTTTTAATGCCTTAATGAGTGCACCTCCTCATACCCTCTGTATATATGAATCCCTTGACCTCTCTTCAAAGGTATCGGAAAAAATAAAATAAATATGAAATCAAACAAGTTTCTTTGATTAGCTCCCACAGAAAGTCACCTTTCAATTCTCCATTTTCATTTGATTCCAATTAATCAAATTCTGATCTATGCTGGATATTGAGGAGTTATCGTTAGTTGCTTCCATGGCGTGCCTAAGGAGCAACAAACCCGGATTATCTTGGTTGCGGTTCCATCTTGCACGATGAGACGGAATACGCTTAAGGACAGTGCTTCGCACGATCCGGGTAACTCTATTTCAATTTAATTTATTTTAATTAATTTATAACTATCCGAATATTATTATAAAATTTATACCAACAAAACATATATTCTAACGTACATTTAATTTTATGGTATACCCATTGATATATTCATTAGATTATTAGATATAAATATGAATACAAATATTGTCGAAACTTAATACGAAATTGACAATTGACAGATACAACTTCAATTTCTGTAACTTATAATTAACGAGTACAAATTTGATTTTGCGTGAGGCTATATATGGTACTTTGCAATGCACTGATGAATCTTTATTATATATTCATATATAATTTTCAAAGTTTAAACAATTGATTCGGACATATTTTTTTATATATCAATATATCTTAGTGGGAATTTCCACTAACCCTCAAAAAAAAGAAAAAGAAAAAGAAAATAGAATATTCACATTTTTTAAGAGGCTATTAATTATCTGTATCTATTCAAATCATTTTAGATTATTTAATAGTTATCTATATGATATGCATATCAATATTTTATTCACTGATTGTTACGTGAATAATGTTGCAGATCTTGTAGATCATCACTGATAGCACTGCATATTGGAACTTCAAATTTTATTCAGCATTGATGCAGTAAATTTACGTGAAAAAATTGGAAGTAAATCAACTTCTACAGATCATGGAAAAAACAAATTCGACGTAAAATATGTAAAACTTCAAATTTTCATTTGAATATATATGAATCCGGCTGACAGCATAGACCCTGCATTCAGTTTTGTCACTGGTGGTTGCCTGGTTGGACTTGTTCATTTCTACAATTTGTATTTGTATTCTCTACCAAAATTTATTTCTTTCCCTTTATTTTTTTTTTGTATCATTTTGCTGATTTGCTTGGTGCTCCTCTCTTGTAATTCTTTCCTCTATATATAAAATTGTTTTACATCCTACATAAAAGAAAAAATTACCACAACAGAGTACTCTGTTCGCCTCCCTAGAATTTCCTCTGCAACTTTCCTATATCCACTTATCAAACCTCTCTTCCACCCAAATATCACGGACCTCCAACAGTTATGAATGGCTTCAACCATGGTTCCCCAACAAAGCAACCACACTTTATGCTTGTCCCACTCATGGCACAAGGCCACACCATACCCATGATAGACACGGCTCACCTCCTAGCGAGCCACGGTGCGCTCGTCACATTTGTCACAACCCCTCTAAATGCCTCCCGCATCGAAT
Source organism: Carex arenaria (assembly GCA_964058825.1). Classification (NCBI taxonomy): domain Eukaryota; kingdom Viridiplantae; phylum Streptophyta; class Magnoliopsida; order Poales; family Cyperaceae; genus Carex; species Carex arenaria. The sequence continues at coordinate 1,017,475 of CAXKVW010000159.1, forward strand.
CCATTATACAAAATGCCAAGGATTCACATCTCCCAATCCAGTTTCTCCCTCTACCCTTCAACTGTGTCAAGGTCGGTTTACCTGAAGGATCTGAAAATGTAGACACCCTGCGTACCGGTTTCCAAGAATTCACATCCTTCTTGGAAGCAGGTTTCTTCAATAAGGATCCTCTTATTTCATATCTCAGGGAGCACAAAACGCCGCCGAGTTGTGTCATATCTGACATGACTCAACCATGGACGGGTGAAGTAGCGAGGGAGTTCGGGATACCGAGGCTTTGTTTTATAGGCTTCTCGGCATTTGCTTCTCTTTGCAGGTACTGCTCAATGGATGCATTTTCTTTTGAAGTTTCAGCATTAGCTTTTTGGTATCAAATTAATGGAATTGTTCCTTTTAGTTTGTACCGCATTAGTACCTATTTAAGTAATTCAAATGAATATGGTGAATTTAGCAGTTTGAAGCCAAATCAACACTTCAAATCTAAATGCGATAATATGAAATTTTCAAACCAAAATGCCCAACTTCCATTCAAATATTTCAGAATGAAAAATCCATTGAGCTAGGTAGAGAAGAATTAAGTCACAGAAGATCCAGATAAGAAAACAAACAAACTAGCCGTCATATTTTCTTACCGTTAGAAATTGTACCGTTGATTGAAATGTTATAAGTAGAACCTGTAAATCTCATAGTAAGATACAACAAAATATTCAATATCAATAAAAATATCCAATATCAATATAAATTCTTATTCTCATAAAATTTTACAAGCTATAATGATTGTAATTTCTGACAATTAATTTATTTAATTAGTACTGTTGCAGTATATATATTGCCATGGATTAACTTATACCAGTTTCTCTCATGCTGTTACACTTCCAATTAAATGCTCAGTGTACCTATATATCATACTTCTTTTGAATTTAATATTCTTACTTAGCCTCAACAAAAAAAAATTGTAGTCTCTCTATAAGTAGTAATCCAATAAGTCTCTGTTTCTATTGTTTACTCACATGTTGGTTTTTGCAATATCAGGGAAATAACCATCGTCCATAAGATATATGATAATGTCACAGATGAAAATGAACCTGTACCGGTTCCTGGGTTTCCCCATCCACTTGAAATACCCAAAAAACGGTCTATCATGAGCTTCTCTGCACCAGGTTTGGAAAATATTCGTGCAAAGATGGAGGAAGAAGATTCAAAATCTGTCGGACTAATAACAAACACATTCCAAGAGCTAGAATCTGCTTACATAGATTCTTACGAGAAGCTTTTCAGAAAGAAAGTATGGTCAATTGGGCCAATGTGTTTGTACAACAAAGGTTCGAAACAAATGGTTTCAAGAGGTAACAAAACATCAATAGATGAAGAAAGGTGCCTAAAGTGGCTTGATTCAATGCAAAATGCGTCTGTTTTGTTTGTGAATTTTGGTAGTTTAACCAGAAGTGTTCCTTTACAACTCATGGAGATAGGATTAGGGTTAGAGGCCTCAAGGAAACCCTTCATATGGGTAATGAAAGCAGGGGATAAGATGCCGGAGATCGAGCAATGGTTGATCGAAGAGAAATTTGAACAAAGAGTAAAAGATAGAGGGCTCATTATAAGAGGATGGGCCCCACAATTCATGATCCTATCTCATAGAGCTATCGGCGGATTTTTGACGCATAGTGGATGGAACTCAACCATAGAAAGTATATGTAACAGTGTGCCTATGATTACATGGCCTCACTTTGGAGATCAATTTCTAAACGAGACATTTATAGTGGATGTTTTGAAAATAGGCAACAGAATTGGTGTCGACAAGTCTGTTTTTTGGGGGAGTGCGAAGAGTGATGAGGTTATGGTTAGAAGAGATGATGTGGAGAGAAAGGTGTTAGAGTTGATGGATGAAGAGAGAGAAGGAATGGAGAGAAGGGTTAGGGCTAGAGAGCTTGGCGACAAGGCAAAGAAGGCCATGGAAGAAGGGGGCTCTTCTTACAAGAATATAGAAATGCTCATTCAATTAGTACAAGAAGGAAGGCTCAGTAAGGATTCTGACAAATAAATTGGTAATAGTAAAAAAACTATTACTTAATCAGTCACAGAATTAGGCTATTTGCTTTCAGTTTTAATTAATTGAGATTGCATGTATCAACCTCTTGTACTAAATTTTTTGCTCAGGTGTACTACTATTTACTATGAATAAAATTATTAAACAAAATAGAGCTTTAACTATTAAGCTACAAATAAATATTTAATATTTGTTAAGAAGGTCAAACTATTTAAAACATTTAAAAAAATAAAATTTAATTAAATTTTAATATACATAAAATTAAAATTTTAAAATCATAGATATAGTTTAGCCACTCTAACAATATACTTAGATTCGGGCAGAATGTATTTGAACAATTGAGATTTAAAAAAAAAACACTCACAGTTTGAGGTATCTCGGAGGATGTGATTTCATAGTAGTGAGCACCTTTCAAGAACAAGAATTTAGATCTTTATGTAGAATGGAGTAGGTTCGATGGATTTTGAATCTACTTTTAGGTCCAATTGGTACCAGAGCCATTTAATACACTTTAAAATCTGTACATACGAATCTTAAAATTCATCCGACAACTCCAATTTCCATCGGACCTACACTTTTGTCCTCTTTACATAGATTCTTATGAAAAAAAAATAGAAAAGAATTATGGGCTTTACCAATCTGTTTGTACAACAAAGGTTATGGCTAGAGAGGATGAAGAGAAGGAAGGAATGGAGAGAAGGGTTATGGCTAGAGAGCTTGGCGACAAGGCAAAGAAGGCCATGGAAGAAGGGGGCTCTTCTTACAAGAGTATAGAGTTGCTCATTCAATTAGTACAAGAAAGAATGCTCAGCAAGGATTATGAGAAATAAATCGGTAGTGGTAAAAAACTATTACTCAATCAGTCGCAGAATTATACTATTTGCTTTCAGTTTTAATTAATTGAGATTGGATGTGCTACTGGTGTTAGATTTGGGAAATTATGAAACTCTACTAATTTGGGTGGGGTTGTGGTACGGTATGACGTCCGGAAGGGGCTCATAATCTGCTCCTTTTCTAAAGAAAAGGAGCACCCTCCTATTCTCAAATTTGGATCGTTCAAAATTCATTGTACGGTCTCGATTACTTTTCATTTTCAAATCAATTTAATCTGTTAAAATGATTCAGATTTAATTGAGACCGTACGATGAATTTTGAACCATCCGGATTTGAGAATAGGAGGGTGCTCCTTTTCTAAAGAAAAGAAGCAGATTCTGATGCTCCGGAAGGGACACCATACCAGTACACGCTTTCTCATTTTTTTTTAAATTTCTCCATATCTTTACTAATTAAATATGAAAAACATAATTCTAACGTACATTTAATTTTTATGGTATACTCATGAATCATGATTGATATATTCATTAGATATAAATAATTAAATATGAACACAAATATTGTCGAAACTTATACAACTTCATTTTGTAACTTATAATTAACGAGTACAAATTAATTTGATTTTGATTGAGGCTATGGTAAAGCAGTCACTGACGCATGCATATTTTTGTAAGCTTTCTAAAAAGAGATCATTTACTGAAATTGGACACTCGAGTACCGTTTTTATAACCGTTTAAAGTATCGTCACTATTTTTTGCCTTCTCAATGAAGATACCATTTCTCTTGCTTTATCTCTTGTTCTAGCCGTGTTTGTTTACAAGATATGTCTTAGATTAATACATGTGCATTATAACATAAAGACACAGATCGAAATTATTAGAGCATTTATAAACATCCGTCTGAAAGAAAAACGTTTCTCATTTAGCTTTGAAATAACTCAAATAATATTTATTTTTTGAGATATTTATAATGGATTTTGGATTCAGATTGTATCATATTTATTGTGAGACTAATATTGACCAAAATCAAACAATAAGAGTATCTAAAAAAAAGAAAAAAGAAAAGAAAATAATCATAGAAGCAATGAGGCTAACATTTTATACATACTAAACAATCTATCTACAAAAAACATAGCAAACCGCCCTGCAGTGAAACAGTTTTGATTACCTTGACTGGCCCAAATATTTATAGCAAATTGCCCCACTGTGGGGCAGTCAGGTTTCAGAAACAACCCGTACACTGAGAGGTGGTTATGTCATTTTTGAAAATATTTTGAATACGATGATAAATTTGTTATTTTTTTTTAGGATATTAATAAAAAAAATCGGGCTTAAATATTATCATAAAATTGTCAATTTCCCACCCTTATTTTACCAAATTCCCAATTTCTACTCTGAAGGCGTATCAATTACTCATTTGATAACTCGAACTGTCGAACAACATTGTGTTCTTATATGCTTCTCACCAGGTCGAACCACAATCGAAGGAAATTTTGGTTCATTTATTGTATTTGGAAAACCTGGAGTTTCTAAACAGACCCGAGGAGAGAAGCGATGGTGGCGCCACAGGTAATCCGGGCTCCTCTTGTATTTGGATGTCATGACTAACTTTAATTTCTTTCTTCTAGACCGTTCAGAGCAAGAGAGATTAGATAAAAAATGATAATTTCTTTCTTCTAAACCGTTCAGAGTAAGAGATTTCTATGCTCACTGAAGTAGTAAAAGATTTCTATGCAACATCTATACGATTTTTTTCCCTTGTGCTTTTTACAAAGATGGAGTACTGATATTTATGTTGAAGGTTAATGGTGTTTAGCTTACTAACGATTGCATTAAAGTTTAAAGAAATTTGTATAGGTACCAGGGTACCTGGCGTCTGGTTTGCCCTCAGATTAAAGCCTAAATAACACAAAGGGCATGAATCAGTGAGTTGTACACACTCGCAAAATCACCTCTGAAATCTATGATATCACCGCATTTCCGACCACTATAGCACTGGGTCCACTGATGAATTTCGTGTGCAGTATGCGGTGTGTGCATGAATAGCAGTTTTTTTTTTTTTTAAGGTTTGCGAGCAGATAGCTCACAAACTGATTATATTAAAAAAATATCAAAGTTTTGTACAACAACATCCAAATGCTATGCAAATTTACACATATCCCAGTATCCTATCATAGTAAAATCTCTATACAATATATTCTCAATTTTGATAACCTGATCTGTCTAATCAAACTCCATTGTTGAATTGTTTGTACCATTTCGTGTACCAGTTGCTCCACCGATTTGCACTTATTTGCAAAATTTCTTTTCTTCCTCTTGCACCATAACGTCCATATCCCTGCTGCCCAGGTCGTATTCCACGAGATTCAGCTATCCAATAGCTGCATGGAGTCCTCCAAGCTGTCAGTAGTATTATGGTTGCATTGTTCGGGATGCGTGTTATTCTCAATCTCACCCCCGATGTGATCCAGAAGTTCCTTGCGTATTCACAATTCAATAGTATGTTGTCTCCCGCCTCGATCAAGTAAAAACCCTGTGATGATCTTTTTTTTTTAATAATTGATTTGACTGTTTTTGTTAAAAACAATTTACAGATCGACAACAAGCAAAGTTAATAGCAGTTTTTTTCATATTATTGTCTGTAAATAAGTAAATTGATTTTAAAATACCTGTTTTGATGATCTAACCTGGTACACCATAATTTACATGTCTGTTTACTTTGCGTATTTTAGTTTAGTTTTCAAATTTATTTAGTTCAGTTCAGATTCCAATTCTCTGAACACAAATAAACATGGTTTGTTCTTTCATTAAAAAAAGAACTTGGTTCAATTCTGGTGTGTTTTGACATGAAGAGACTGAATATAAAGTCATACCCTTGTTTCCCACATAAATTTATTATAGATGAATGAACAGTAAAATAATAACTTGATTGCATGCCAATCTTATTTTGAACTGACACATCTTGAATTATAGGCGTACCTCAAGAGCTTTGCGGACAAGGATGGAGCAGCAGTGCTTTCAAATTACTTTTTGTTTAGAGAGACGGGAAGGGAGGATTTTATCTTTTAATGAAGGGTAAAATGAGTTAATTATAAATTTTAAATGAGTTTTAATAGAGAAGATAATAAATTGGATAAATTTGTGAATTTTTTAACTTTAAAAGAGTAAATATGATATGATGAAATTTAGAGGGGAACACATAAAAACCGAGGAGGATATATGAAATTCTCCCTTAAAAGAAAATCATAATTTTCATACACGAACAGATAAATCCGAATTCGAACTGTGATTGATGTTAGAAAACCCGACCCGTCACATGCGGTGGAAAAAAAGGATGGAGATAGGAGTAGGTCCAATTAGCTCTAACTGTTAGGCCCGGTGGTCAGGTTTTTCTAATTTACTTAAAATCTTAACTTAGATCTTATGTAAGAATTAAATAAGCACAGTGGAAATTACGTACTTTCCATCTTTATGGCCTTCCGTCTATTGCCTCTCAAGCAATATCAAAGGAATCGATGAAGATAGCTTTATTGACTTACTCGCACGCTCAACCTACAAATTGCTTGGCTAGCGAGTCCTTCCAAAGCTCTTGAACTCTCTCTTACTTGTTTCTATCTCACGAATTGAAAACATAATATCTAGTCTTTTATGAAGCAAGACGTTGGAGATGATCCTGATTATGATAATCTGATCATGAGTTCAAGGCTATGGAGATCCAGCCCTTTTATAGCAGTGCAACCCCTAATCCTAGGGTAAACCTTAGAGCCAAAAATAAGAAATATGTTTCCAAAATTTAACTCCATGTTCTACCACATTTTTTATCATGATCTAATTCGAATTAGATTCTACTCTATAAATAAAAGTTATAGATCTTTCTTTTAACTTTCTATCCATATATAGTACGCCCAAAACAAACATCGTATGAGGGTGTTATGGTCAAAATACAAAATATGCGCAGCAGTTTTCAGAACATGGTAGTCTAAATTAAGCACCACGTTCTACCACATTTTTGACCCTGATATATTTCTAATTTGGTTTTCTTCTAGAGATACAAAGTTCTAGATTTTTCTTTTACCTTTCCAGAAAGATATAGAACGCTAAAAACGGATGTCGTATTAGAGATATATGGGCCAAATAAGAAACATTGCGCAGCAATTTTCAGAAAACATGGTAAACTATTTTGGGAAAGCCTTTAATTATGGAAACAATTCTTTAAAAGCCATAATTAACAACAGTCATTGGACTTTGTTTATTAGGCCAAATTTTACTTTCCTTATTTAGCCTAAATTTATCACTGCTATTATTTTAATAAACTATAATCGGTCCATTAACAATTATAATTGATTAACATTATTCTATATGTATCGTATCCAAATCCTTATTGAAATATGTATAATGCCATGACTTAATTAATCACATTGTTTGACATATTTTAATCATTACATAAATGTAATCTTGTGACAGTATTTGATATCATAATCATAATGCACGTATGTCCAACTTAATTATTGTAATTAGACGTCTCTAAATCCAACACTAACATCATACGATTATTATTAAGATCTGTATGCACGGAAATTAAAACAAATCTGCACAGATTTTATTTCACACGAATCTTAATATAGGTTGGATGGTCATTACACCTATCGAACCAAAATTGGTCCGATGGACATCGGACCTACTATGAATTCAAAAGGATGAGGCACGTGCTTGCGTCATTCTGTCTTTTCCAAACGACAGTAGGCAAATCAATCAGTAATGCCCACGGATATGTAATATGTATATCCATATCCTACCAACTTTCTTTCTTTTCACTTTTTCTTTTTTTTAACTAAGATAAAATAACTCTGATTGCGTTGGATGTTGTACCCCGCGAGATCAGTGTGATAACTGATAATGTGTATTGATCAATGATCAGTAGGCTAACAGTGGGTAAATTGAGCGAATATTTACCGTTTGGTATTACTACTACAAAAATATATCACTATCTGCAAAGATAAATAATAATTATTGTCAAAGATACACTAACAAAAATTGTTATTTCTGAATATATTGATACTATCGAGAGGAGTATCAGCGACAATACCATCAGAAGAAAACACTTTTATTCTCGTGAATAGTGACAGATTTTTGTAGTATGTTGTCCATATTTGCACAATTATTGTAAGAAAATTACATATATTAATTATATTACTTGTATCCTTATATTCTTATTTTCATATAATTTATAATTTTCTCAAAAAATTGGACATTTGAATCACCAGTATCTGTATTTGTATGTTGAATGTCTTTTATTTTTATATTTCTTTTTATTCAAATACTCACATATTTTATATTATTTGTTATTTATTACGAATACAAACAATATAAACTGGTTGTTATATTTTCTTAATAATAAAAATTAGTAGAATTTTCATTACAAAATATGAAAAAACGTACATTTAATTTTTATGGTATACTCATGATTGATATATTCATTAGATATGTATCAGGCAATTAAATTTTCACATTTTTAGATTTTTTTTTTTTACTATTTTTAAATAAGTAGAAAATCACCATATCTGAGAATCTTGAACCATTCAAAAGTAGTGATTTTCTATTTATTTAAAAATAATAATAATAACAATCTAAATCTGGTCTTCAAGTACATTTTCATATAGAAATCATTTTGACCGATTCAGATCAATTGTTTGAACTTTGAAAATAAAGATATTAATCCATAGTACGTGCTATGGTACTTCAAAATATATAGAATGTTCACATTTAATAAGAGGCTATTAGTTATCGGTATATCTATCCAAATCATTTTAGATTACATAATAGTTATCTATATGATATGCATATCAATATTTTATTCACTGATAGTTACGTAAATAAGGTTACAGATCTTCAAATCTTATATTCAGCATTGATGCAGTGAATTAGCGTAAAAAAAAGTTGTTCCTAAATCAACTTCTACAGAGCATTGAAAAAAAAAAATCGACGTAAAATATGCAAAACTTCAAATTTTCATTTGAATATATATGAATCCGGCCGGCTGATAGCATAGACCCTGCATTCAGTTTTGTCACTGGTGGCAGCCAGATTTATTCTTTCTTTTCGTTTTCTTCCTAGCTTGGTTGGCCCGTGTTCATTTCTACAATTTGAATTTGTATTCTCTACCTTAATTTATTTCTTTCCCTTTATTTTTTTTTTCTGTATCATTTTGCTGATATGCTCGGTTGCTCCTCTCTTGTAATTGTTTCCTCTATATATATAAAATTGTATTACATCCTACAAAATAAAAAATCACCACAATCACCTCCCTAGAATTTCCTCTGCAACTTTCCTATATCCACTTATCAAACCTCACTTCCACCCAAATATCAAGGATCTCCAACAGTCATGATCATGAATGGCTTCAACCATGGTTCCCAATCAAAGCAACCACACTTTGTGCTTGTCCCACTCATGGCACAAGGCCACACGATACCCATGATAGACATGGCTCACCTCCTAGCAAGCCACGGTGCGCTTGTCACATTCGTCACGACCCCTCTAAATGCCTCCCGCATCGAATCCGTTATACAACATGCCAAGGATTCACAGCTCCCAATCCAGTTTCTCCCTCTACCCTTCAACTGTATCAAGGCCGGTTTACCCGAAGGATCCGAAAACTTAGACACCCTACGTACTGGTTTGCAAGAATTCAAAGCCTTCTTGGAAGCGTGTTTCTTGAATAAGGATCCTCTTATTTCATATCTCAGGGAGCACAAAACACTGCCGAGTTGTGTCATATCTGACATAACTCAACCATGGACAGGTGAAGTAGCGAGGGAGTTCGGGATACCGAGGCTTTGTTTTATGGGCTTCTCGGCATTTGCTTCTCTTTGCAGGTACTGCTCAATGGATGCATTTTCTTTTGAAGTTTCAGCATTATCTTTTTGGTATCAAATTAATGGAACTGTTCCTGATAGTTTGTACCACATTAATTAGTACCTACTTAAGTAATCCAAATGAATATTGTGAATTTAGCAGTTTGAAGCCAAATCATCACTTCAAATCTAAATGCGATAATATGAAATTTTCAAACCAAAATGCCCAACTTCCATTCAAATATTTCCGAATGAAAAGTCTAGATAGGAAAACCAACAAACTAGCCGTCATATTTTTTACCGTTAGAATTTGTACCGTCGATTGAAAGGTTATAAGTAGAACCTGTAATGCTCATAGTAAGATATAACAAAATGTTCAATATCAATATAAATTCTTATTCTCATAAAATTTTACAAGCTATGATGATTTTTATTTATGATTGCTAGAATGTTTCACAGTAATTTCTGACAATTAATTTATTTAGTACTGTTGCAGTGTGTGTGTGTGTGCGTAGTAGAACTAGGGTGCTCCTAGGAGTACCAAGCCTCTTTGTACTCTTAACTCTAAAACTTATCGGATTAACTTCGAACGACGAATCTAAACCGTTGAAATCCTTCTACCTTACGAGTAATGTGTCTACATGTGAAAATTTTAAAGTTTCAAATTTATTTAGTATAAAGTCAAGTGGTCAAAATTAGAAGGTTTCTAAATTAATTTTAAAGCATTCATTTTTTTAAGCCTTTTGACCACTTGACTTTATACTAAAGTAATTCGAAACTTAAAAATTTTCACATGTAAAAGCATCACTCGTAAAGTAGAAGGATTTCAACGGTTTGGATTCGTTGTTCGAAGTTAATCCGATAGATTTTAGAATTAAGGGTAAAAGAGGCTTGGTACTCTTAAGAGCACCCTAGTTCTACTCTATATATATAAATTGCCATGGATTAACTTATATCAGTTTCTCTCACGCTGTTACACTTCCAATTAAATCCTCAGTGTACCTATATATCATACTTCTCTAGAATTAAATATTCTTTTTTTGAGAGAAAAATGAAAGTCATGCCCTTCAAGTTCCATTAAACTAACACCTGCGATGTCTTATTTTTATATAAAAGTCTGCCAAACGGCCATATAGGAAATGAATTTAATATTCTTACTTAGCCCCAACATAAAAAAAAAATTGTAGTCTTTCTATCAGTAGTGATCCAATAAGTCTCTGTTTCTATTGGTTCCTCACATGTTGGTTTTTGCAATATCAGGGAAATAACCATCGTCCATAAGATATATGATAATGTCACAGATGAAAATGAACCTGTACCGGTTCCTGGGTTTCCCCATCCACTTGAAGTACCAATAAAAAAGTCCATTCTGAACTTCTATGCATCAGGTTTGGAAAATATTTTTGCAAAGATTATGGAAGAAGACTCAAAATCTGTCGGACTAATAACAAACACATTCCAAGAGCTAGAATATCCTTACATAGATTCTTACAAAAAACTTTTCGGAAAGAAAGTATGGGCAATTGGGCCAACGTGTTTGTACAACAAAAATTTGAAACAAATGGCTTTTAGAGGTGACAGAGCATCCATAGATGAAAAGAGGTGCCTTAATTGGCTTGATTCAATGCAAAATAGGTCTGTGTTGTTTGTGAATTTTGGCAGTCTAGCAAGAAGTGTTCCTTTACAGCTCATAGAGATAGGATTAGGTTTAGAGGCCTCAAGTAGACCCTTCATATGGGTAATAAAAGCAGGGGATAAATTACCGGAGATTGAGCAATGGCTAACCGAAGAGAAATTTGAAGAAAGAGTAAAAGATAGAGGTCTCATTATAAAAGGATGGGCCCCACAAGTCATGATCCTATCTCACAAAGCTATCGGCGGATTTTTGACGCATTGTGGATGGAACTCAATCATAGAAAGCATATGTAACGGTGTGCCTATGATAACATGGCCTCACTTTGGAGATCAATTTCAAAATGAGATATTTATAGTGGATGTTTTGAAAATAGGTATGAGAATCGGTGTTGACAAGTTCATTGTTTGGGGGAGTGAGAAGAGTGATGAGGTTATGGTTAGAAGAGATGATGTGGAGAGAAAGGTGTTAGAGTTGATGGATGAAGAGAAGGAAGGGATGGATAGAAGGGTTAGGGCTAGAGAGCTTGGCGACAAGGCAAAGAAGGCCATGGAAGAAGGAGGCTCTTCCTACAAGAATATAGAGTTGCTCATTCAAGAGGTACAAGAAAGAATGCTAACTAAGAATTATGAGAAATAAATTGATAGTTATAAAAAGGCTATTACTCAATCAGTCGTAGCATTAATTAGGCTGCGTGCTTTAAATTTTTAATTAATTGAGATTGGATGTATGAACCTCTTGTACTATATGAACCTCTTGTACTAAATTGTTTTTATTTTTATTTTGAGGGGAAAACCGTAGGCGCTTAAATATTATCATAAAATTGTCCAACATACAAATTAAAAAAAACACCTAATTAACAGATTAGGTACTGGTACATATTGAATCCTTACTGGTAACAATTTAAACCTACTGCTACTACTAATATTGAAATATAAAAGTAAACTCTAATGTTATTGCTGAAACATAAAAATAGTAGGATCTAAATTTGGTGCTATGTTAAAATCAAGCGCTGCCTCTTGGCAGGAGCTCTGTGTGCCGGATTTCTTGTGTCTTCTAGCCCAGTTTGATAGGAAATAAGGGTTTCTTAGCACATCGATCCCTTCCCACATGACGAATGGTAATGTATTCCTTCCATTTGTTTGCCAACCTGATGCATTTTAATTATCTCACTAGTGTCTCTCTGTAAAGCCAGGTTGGTACCAAAGAATTGTTCCAGACCAATAGCTTACATCTTTCAAAACATGGCTACCCAAAAAGAATGATAATTTAAATCTAAATTTATTAGAGTTCATGATGTTTAGTCCCTGTGAGCATTTCACTTCTGCTCCTTCTGTCTCATGTTTCTCTGAATATTTGAAAGAACTTAGTAAGGATTGAGTGCATATTTATTTCTCTTAGAAAGCTATCCTGTAGCCTGCCACTGAAATTTTGCCAGATTGTTCGTGCCCAGTTGGTGAGTTGTGGTGGTTACTTGGAGCTTCCCTCCTTGTCTGCTGCACCTGTGATGGATTTGCTAATGACATGTACAATTCCCCGCATTCTGCCACTATTTTTTCCGTCTCCCAAGATGTCAGATCATGGATGTTGTTCTGTGTTACTGCCTGTGTCAGTTCCTTACGGTCTGAACACACTATATAGCCATATAGGTTTTTTGTCACCTCAGAGCATTTTATGAATTAGAGTGTCTCAAGCATTGAATGTGCCTCAGCCTGGAGAGAGGTTGATGCTGTGATGGATTTAAATTGGGTGTGCATTATAGTGTACCGGTGTGGCCATACAGCAGCATTCCTGTACCGGCCCTCCTTTGTGCATCCCATGAGCCATCCACTTGCATCAGACATGTACCTGCAGGTATAGAGACAGTTGCATATATAATATCCCTTGTTAGTTATATTCATGTGTTGCGGTTTTCCATTTGCATCGCCCTTGCCTGTAGGTTTATCCTATGTGGGGTTGTTATCTTGCCCGAGAGAATACATTTCATTTCTGGATTTCCAGATGCACCATAACGTGTTATAGGGACGGAACTAGAAAATTTTGATAGTGGTGGCTGAAAATTAAAATGCATAAATATAGTGAGTGAAATTTGAACTCAAATTCTTCCAATCACAAGCTTTAACCACTAGACTACAATTAAACATTTGTTAATCATAAGATGACTTAGTCATCTTTAGCTAAGTTTTGGATCCGTCCTGAATGTGTACTAAATTGTTGCTCAGGTGTACAATTACTGATGCTAGATTTGAGGAATTGTGAACTCTACCAATTTACAACTATAGTAAGTTAGAGGAATTCAAATATATATAATTACAGCAAGAAAACCAACAAATTCCAGCATAAAATAAATTTAATTGAAGCAAAAATTCTGAAAATAGAAAGGATCTGATAAAAGATTATTTATTTATTTATTTATTTATACAATTCACATTAAAACAGTCATTTATTCGTATAACAGACACCAAGAAAAAAAAACTCAAAAATCAAATCCCACCCTTATTTAACCAAATTCCCAATTTCTACGTACTCTGAAGGCGTATCAATTACTCATTTGATAACTCGAACTGTCGAGCAACATTATTTTCTTATATACTTCTCACCAGGTCAAACCACACTCGAAGGAAATTTTGGTTCATTTATTGCCGAAATTTTTATAAATATACAAAACCCAAAATTAATTTAACAATCTATACATTTTTTATTCGGATTTCCAAATCTATCTATACCGATTACAAAATAATCGGTTACAGCCTATCAAACCAATGACACAGTGATCAGTTCCACACTTGTCAAACCGATGACTAAACCATCGGTTTCAGCCCAGCACGATTTTTGATGCATTCTACACACTTTTTGAAACAACGAACGACTCAGATTAAAACAACGAATGACTCAGATTAAAACACTGTTTGTAATTATTACAAAGTTGCGCAAACAGTGTTTTAATTTTTTGTTAAATTTTTTATTTTTTCAAAAATAGAAAGACCATAATATTTTATGTATTTACCTAGAAGTGACTTTTGAACCGGGATCAATAATTCAGATTCAAAATATTTTTATTTTTTTCTAATAACACACAAAGAAATATTTTAATTTTTCTTACAGTCATGAAAAATTCAATCTGAAAAATATTGATCCGGGTTATTTGTTCAAGTCTTTCTAATAAATCAAATTATATGGTATTATATCTAATTTAAAAATATATATAAAAATATATAAAAATATTTCCAATATTTAATAAAAAATAAATAAATTATCATATATTCTAATTAAATAAAAAAAATAAAAAAATTATTTTGGATGACATTGTCATCGGTCCAATATATATATATATATATATTTTTTTTATTTAATTAGAAAATATGATAATTTATTTATTTTTTTATTAAAATATTGGAAATATTTTTATATATTTTTTAAATTGGATATAATACCATATAATTTGATTTATTAGAAAGACTTAAACAAATAATCTGGATCAATATTTTTCAGATCGGATTTTTCATGGCTGTAAGAAAAATTAAAATATTTCTTTGTGTTATTAGAAAAAAATAAAATTACTTTAAATCTGAATTATTGATCCAGGTTCAAAAGTCACTTCTAGGTAAATACATAAAATATTATGGTCTTTCTATTTTTGAAAAAATAAAAATTTAACAAAAATTAAACACTGTTTGCGCAACTTTGTAATCATTACAAACAGTGTTTTAATCTGAGTCGTTCATTGTTTTAAAAAGTGTGCAGAATGCATCAAAAATCGTGCTGGGCTGAAACCGATGGTTTAGTCATCGGTTTGATAGGATATAACCGATTATTTTGTAATCGGTATAGATAGATTTGAAAATCCGAATAAAAAATATATAGATTGTTAAATTAATTTTGGGTTTTATATATTTATAAAAATTTCGGCATTTATTGTATTTGGAAAACCTGGAGTTTCTAAACAGACCCGAGGAGAGAAGTGATGGTGGCGCCACAAATAATCCGTGCTCCTCTTGTATTTGGATGTCATTACTAACTTTTGTTAAGTACGACAAAGTTCTGACTTCTTACAGGTTTGTGAAGACGCTGAAGAGTATTAATATGCAGATCTAGCAGTTAGTGTGTCAATATAAGAGTAGGAGGAATTTTTTTATAAACCATAAATAAAAAATAAAAAATTAACAAACCAACTTGATGGTTTTAGTTTTTACAAAAATCATAAGTATCGAAATGCCAAATCAATCCAGATCAGCTATGCCGAGATGGCATCTTGGTCTGGTGGGCGTTTTCACAATTTTTCAATCAAACTGTATGGCCGTTGGTGATTTTTTTTTTTTTTTGCTGTGCCGAGTTGGGTACTCAACCCAGTTAGATTTTAGCAATTTTCACTCTGTGTCGAATTCCCTATTCAACACAAAGGTTTTTTTTTTGTTTTAATTTGGGCACAAGAAATTCTTGAATTGTGACATTTTTTTCCTGAGCCGAATCCCATATAGGCACAGGATTTTTTTTTGTTTTTTTGGTTAAAAATAAATATATTATTTGTTAGAGTGCCGAATTTTCAAAACAGAGGTTATTTTGTTTTTTTAGGGTGCCGAATTCTCATCTCGGCACAAGAAAAAAAATTGACTTTCTGTTACATGTTGACTAAAATTTTGTGAAAACTTTCAGGCCGAGATGTTATCTCGGCACAACACAAAAAGAAAAGTTCCATGCCAATTTGGCATTCGGAACTTATGGTTTTTATAAAAACTAAAACCATCAAATTAGTTTGTTAACTTTTCTTTTTTTATTTATGGTTTATAAAATAAATCCAAAGTAGGATGGAAGTATTTTCATATTCATACCATTACGAATGGATTTTATACATATCCTATCCTTATTAAGAACTAACTTTACTCTACTCTATCTATATCTGTTAAAATTATCGGGCAATGAAACGGTAGCGGGTGAATAACGAATAATACTAATATAATAATTAATTTTATTATATTTTACGAATATAACATCAAAACTCATTCATTTCACACATATGCAATCACATTACTAATAAAAAAACAAAAACAAAAATGCAATCGTAATTTTTTTTTTTATATAAAGCAAGATAATTTGAAAGCACGAATATCTCTTCAGACAAATTCAATTATTTAACTAAATAACAAAACATGTAAATAAAAGTAATATGATTAATATTTTTCTTATAGCAAAAATTATATACTATATAACAAAAATATATAACTAATTATTGCTCAAACATTGAAATATCACGCAAATAAATTTTAACATCACTAATTATTACTCAAACATTATAATATAATTTTATTTTATATAATTACCATATAGGGTAATTGGTACAAAATAGTTTTACCCGTACTCTTATTTGTTTAGCTAACGAAAAAAATCCTTACCCATACCCATACCCGATTAGTTAATCAAAACAAAACTTTATCCATACCCGCCTTATCGAATACAGTATGGGTAGGTAAATGGGTCATTGACACCCCTACTAGCAGCTTTTGGGTTAGGAGCATAGTGACAAATGAATGGTTTGGGTTCGGTTCGGCGGGGTAAAAAATTTGTATTTTGGAAATAATTCAGGAATGATTGTACCACAAGGAAGCAAAAAAAAACCCAAAAAACCCCCAAAAAATCGCATTTTTCGTGTTTTATTCGTGAATAATTCGTGATTCGTGTTTTATTTGCAAATAAAACATATGATACTTTTTTTAATTTTATTCGGTGTTCAGTTCGGAAACATCAAAAATCCAAATGAAACGCGAATAATTCATGAATATATTGCGAACCGTGTTACTATGGTTAGGAGTAGTCAATTTGAACTTCACAGGGTAGGTAGGAGTGTCAACGGGTAGAATAAAGATCGGGTGAAAATATTTTCATATCCGTACCCGTTACAAATTATCTTTACCCGTACTCTACTTTTATCCGTTACAAATTACTTTACCCATATCCTACTCTTATCTGTTATGATTGTCGGATAACGAAACGGTAGCAGATATAATAATGAGTAATGCTTAAATAATATTTTTTATTTATTAAATAAAATAATAAAACACATTCATAATTCACATATATAATCATATTACTAATATGAAAATAAATTCCAACTAAATTGGTTTTTATCAAAACAAAAAATTTCAAAAACACAAATATCTCTGGTCTTCAATTAAAAAACAAGCATGAAAATAAAAGTAAAATTCAACATCTTAATTGTAATACATTTTTTCATCCTATCAATTTTAACAAGTACATTCTAATTATTTTTTAAAATATTATCATATGAAATTTTATGTAAATCAATTATCACCATTAAGAAAAAAATCGATTCTGACATTGATAAGAGTGCTCCATCTTCTCCAGAAGATGTGCCTGTTTAGAATATAATTAAGTTATAAATAAAAAAGTATATATAAATAGGTTGTTGTTTAGAGTTATATATATACGGGGGGGGGGGGGGGGGGGGCGGATCAAGTTACATCAAATTTACAATAACGATTTTTTTATTTTCAAAGTCCAAATCGTCGATCCAAACCGTTCAACATGATTATCTAAATAAAATGTGCTTTCATATCAAATTTTACATTTTTTTAAAATTTTTTTACTATTTATTAAGATGGGTACAAAATTCAATGGTCTAAATTTGACTAGTTTTTGTAAAATACTTAATAAATAGTAAAAAAAATTAAAAAAATTAAAAAAATGTAAAATTTGATCTGGAAGCATATTTTATTTAGATAATCATGTTGAACGGTTTGGATCGACGATTTGGACTTTGAAAATGAAAAAAAACCACTATTGTAATTTTATTGTAACTCAAATTTGTTGTAACTTGATCCATCCTCATATATAGATAGCAATTATTTTTACTAGATCAGGGATAATGAGGTTATGCAAGTGGAGTTTTATTTTCGTTTTCGTTTTCGTCCTAAATAAGCAGCGGTAGTATACTTGTATTATATCTCTGAAATGGAGTGAAGTGCCTACGGACTTGTTTGCAAAAAAAAGGTAATTTAGAATTTTTTTATATGTACCGGTAGCAATATATGAATGGAAACTATACACAAGATTTCATTCTTACTTTGTATCTTGCTCGGCAATGTCAGAATTTTTGTAAGTGACATCTTTCTAATAAATTTTAAGAGAGATTGTTATCCAAAGGTCGAGAGTTCGATTCCCCCTCACGACTTCGCAGCTTCTGCGAAGATTTCAAAAAAAAAAAAAAAAACTTTAAGAGAGATTGCTTTGTCCTTAGAGAGATTAATTTTTTTCTTTTAAACCGTTCAGAGTAAGAGAGCATAGATAAAATAAGTTTTTTGTGCTTTCAAACAATTAAGTTCGGTAGGCTATAAAGGAATAAATTTTTAGTGGAATTTGTTGGAAATAAGTGCTTTAATAATTAATTAAGTGTAACACAGTTACATAGGAATGATGAGGTTAATTAAGTGCTTTAATGATTAATGTTTAATGAAAATGGAAATTAATTGCTCATTAATATATAATACATATATTTTTTATATTATTATTGATCAAATAACGGGTACGAAATAGGCTTTTGTTGTAAATAAAATAAAAGAGTAATAAACAAAGTATTGAGAATGTATAAGATGGCTATCTTCAATATATATATATTTCTTCTGTCACATAATACAACTTTACAACCTCTATTTATAGGTACAAAATGTAATTAAGAAGCCATTACAAATTAATGGTACTGATAAATGAGAAGATATAAAACATAAATATTTAATGAGAGTTTTGAAGTAATTATGGAAGAGTTGCAGATGAACATTCATAACTCAATTTATTTATAACACTTCTCCTTGGATGTTCATCGTTCATTATACGCTATTAATATGATACTTCAGGATCAATATTAACATGGTACTTCTGGACCATTTATACTGCCTCATTAAAAACCTTATCAAGAAAAACCCATTGGGATAAAAACTTGGTTAAGGGAAAAAGAGTACAGTGCGTATAATGCTTCCCCTCATTTTGATATTATTGAATATTCTTCAATCGATGTAGACCTATCTTCTTTGTGAGTTGTTCAAAAACTTTTGTCGGCAAAGATTTTGTGAATAAGTCTGCCAAATTGTCGATTGATCGGACTTGGATAACATCTATTATGCCCTTCTTTTGTAGTTCATGTGTCGAAAAGAACTTCAGCGCAATATGTTTAGTTTGGTCTCCCTTAATATATCATTCTTTGATTTGTGCGATGCATGCTGCATTATCTTCATACAACGGAGTAGGATTTTTCTTGATGTTTTCAAACCCGCATTCTTCTTGAATATTTTGAATCATTGACCGTAACCAAACGCATTCTCGACCCGCCTCGTATAAGGCAATCAACTCGACATGATTTGATGATGTTGCCGAAAGAGTTTGTTTTGTCGATCGCCATGAAATAGCAGCTCCACAGTAAGTGAATACGTATCCTGTTTGAGATCATGCTTTATGTGGGTCCGACAAATATCTGGCATCTGCATATCCAATTAAATTGGATTTTGTATCATTTTGATAATATAACCCCATATCTCGAGTTCCGCAAAGATAGCGAAACACGTGTTTAATTCCATTCCAATGTCTTCAGGTTGGTTTGGAACTATATCTTGCCAACACATTTACAGAAAATGCGATATCAGGTCTTGTATTATTAGCAAGATATAATAAAGCTCCAATTGCGCTTAAGTATGGTACTTCAGGACCAAGCACTTTTTCATTATCTTCTTGGGGGGCGAAAATGATCATTTTCTGCATTTAGCGATCGTACGACCATTAGTGTACTTAAAGGATGAGCTTTATCCATTTTAAATTGTTTTAGTACTTTTTCAACATAATTTGATTGATGGATAAATATTCTATTATTTAGATGCTCAATCTGCAGGCCGAGGCAAAATTTAGTTACACCAAGGTCTTTCATTTCAAACTCATTTTTCAACAAATTTGCAGTATTCTCAATCTCTTCAGGAGATCCAATAATATTTAAATCATCAACATATACTGCAATGATAGTAAAACATAGGTTTGATCTTTTAATGAAAACACACGGACTAATTATATTATTTTTATATCCTTCTTTTAAAAGGTACTCACTTAGTCGATTATACCACATTCGACCTGATTGTTTTAGTCCGTATAAAGATCTTTTTAATTTTATAGAGTACATTTCTCTATGTTTTAACTTATATGCTTCAGGCATTTTCAATCCTTCAGGGACTTTCATGTATATGTCATTATCAAGTGAACCATATAAATAGGCTGTTACGACATCCATAAGTTGCATTTTCAGATTTTTTGTGACTGTGAGACTTATTAGAAACCTGAGAGTTATCGCATCCACTACGAGTAGGGCTGTCCAAAAAGCTCGTAGCTCGTGGCTCGCTCGCGACTCACATCTGGCTCGATCGGTAACAGCTCGTTCGATAGTGGACCGAGCTGTTAACGAGCTGGCTCGCTAACAGCTCGAGCCAAAATTAATGAGCTGAGCTTTTGCCCAGCTTGGCTCGCCAGCTCGCGAGCTAGCTCGGCTAGGCATCAATTTGTGAATATGTATGAATTTGTGTGTATTGTATATTGTCAAGCTCGGTCCAGCTCGATTCAGCTCAATCCAGCTCGGTCCAAAAATGCTTGTAAAATTTATTTTCTTCTTAAAACAAGGTCCAACCAAACTCAGCGAGCCAGCTCGTGGCTCGCGAGCTAGCTCGAGAGCTGGCTCATCACGAGTTTGAGCTGAGATTTTAGCGAGCGAGCTGTTAACGAGTTAACTCGCTAATAGCTCGGTCCAGAATTAACGAGCTGAGCTTTTGCCCAGCTCGGCTTGAGCCAGCTCATTTACAGCCCTAACTACGGGTGAATATGTTTCTTCATAATTAACTCCAAGTATTTGTGTAAAACCTTGTGCCACTAGCCTTGCTTTGTATCTCACAATTTCATTGTTCTCATTTCTTTTTATAGCAAATACCCATTTGTAACCTACAGGGTTAACATCTTTGGGTGTTTGGACTACAGATCCAAATACTTGACGTTTGTCAAGTGAACTTAATTCTGCTTGTATAGCATCTTTCCATTTAGGCCAATCACTTCTGCACCTACACTCTTCCAGAGTTTTTGGCACATTATCTTCTTCGTTTATAACCTCGCTTGCTATAGCGAATGCAAATATTTCATCAACACATGTTTCATTTCTATTCAATATAGTACCATTTATTACATAATTTATAGAAATCTCATAATCATTTGGTACTAGAGTTTCTTCTGGAACTTCATTAGCCTCTTCAAGGATTTTACCATCAGCCTCTTCTGGAGTTTTATCGACTTCTTCAGGAGTTTTATCGTTAACCTCTTCTGGGGTTTTATTGACTTCTTTAGGAGTTTTACCGTTAACCTCTTCTGGGGTTGTGCCGACTGCTTTATTTTGCTCTTTCTTTTTACGTGGATTTACATCCTTAGAACCAAGTGGTCTTCCACGCTTTCTACGCACATTTGATTCATTAGATATTCTTGTAATGTCAATTCGAGCAGGTGCGTTTATAGCTGGAATATGTGATTTAGTAACTCTAATTGTATCTGTAAATGCATCAGGCAATTCATTTGCAATTCTTTGCAAATTTATAATCTTTTGAACTTGAGTTCACATTGACCACTTCGGGGGTCAAGATAAGATAAAGATGAATTCCAAGTTACTTGTTTATCCAGCTTATGTTTTTCTTCCCCTAAGTTTGGGAATATTGATTCATTAAAATGACAATCAGCAAATCTTGCTGTAAAAACATCTCCTGTTAATGGTTCTAAATATCTAATAATAGAAGGAGAGTTAAAACCAATATAAATTCCCAACCTTCTTTGAGGTCCCATTTTTGTGCGTTGTGGAGGAGAAATTGAAACATATACTGCACAACCAAATACATTTAGATGTGACAAATTTGGTTCTCTTCCGGAGACCAATTGTAATGGGGAATACTTATGATCTGCAGTTAGCCTTAATCTAATTAGTACAGCAGCATGTAATATGGCATGTCCCCATGCAGAAGACGGTAAACTAGATTTCATAAGTAAAGGTCTAGCAATTAATTGCAGCCTTTTAATCAACGATTCTGCTAGACCGTTTTGTGTATGAACATGGGCCACTGGATGTTCTACCGTAATTACAATAGACATGCAATAATCATTAAAAGTTTGAGAAGTAAACTCACCTGCATTATCAAGTCGGATTCTTTTAATTTGGTAATCCAGAAAATTTGCTCTCAATTGGATAATTTGTGCTAGTAGTCTAGCAAATGCAACATTTCTTGTTGCTAACAAGCACACATGTGACCAACGTGTTGATGCATCAATTAATACCATAAAATATCTAAATGGTCCACATGGTGGTGTAATAGGCCCGCATATATCCCATTGAATTCTTTCTAAAAATGAAGGAGCTTCAGGTCCAACTTTATTTGGAGATGGCCTAGTAATTAGTTTTCCAAAAGAGCATGCTTTGCATGTCAATTCTTTTGGTAATAGGATCTTCAGGTCCTTTAGGGGATGCCCATTTGCACTTTCAATTATTCTCCTCATTATTATACTTCTTAGATGACCCAATCTATCATGCCATAATGTAAATAATTTTGGATCAACTAACTTCGGGTTAGTAACCATATTTGATTCTATTGTACTTATATAAGTACCATATAATCCAGAAGACAATGCTTGCATCTTTTCCATTATAATTTTTTAGTCATTTTTAATATATGTGATATAAAGATATTCACAATTTATCTCATTCATAGTTTCAATATGATAACCATTCTTTCGAATATCTTTAAAACTTAGTAGATTTCTTCTGGATCTACTCGAATATAATGCATCATCTATTATTAATTTTGTTCCTTCAAGTAACAAAATACAAGCTCTTCCGGAGCCTTCAATTAAATTACTTGTGCCAGATATAGTGTGAATATTAGTCTCACCAAGATGCAATTGTGAAAAATATTTCTTACTTTTCAATATGGTATTTGTTGTTCCGCTGTCTCCTAGACATGGATCTTCTTTACTTACCATTGCATCAGTCATTTTCCTTTAAAATAAAATAATGCAAGAATAAATTAAAATAAAATATCTTTATTCATTAATTTTATTTGCACACAATATAAAAATTGAAATGTAAAATTAAGCTTTTATTAAACATAAATATAAACATAAACTTTTAAATTTTATTTTCTTCCTTAGTAAAAGTATATATTTCTTCATCCACATTATGGAAGAAATCTAATACATCAAGATGTGTATCCATACGGTATTTATTTTCGGGATCATTTTCAGTAAAGTTAATTTCCACATTTTTCTTTTTCTTGAGGGAGGCTTGATAAAGCTCCACTAGATGCTTAGGCATACGACAGGTACGTGACCAATGATTTGTCATCCCACATCTGTAACAAATATCTTCAGGATGTTTTTCTTTCTCATTTTTCACCGCATTATAAATATAAATATTGTTACTAAAGGAGAAAATATAAATAAAAGAATGTGCAAATTAAATAAATATAAATGTATTAATAACTTCAGGTTATCATAGAATATTTAGTTAATAACTTCTGGTTATTAAATTGCTTGACTGCGCAATTGTAAAATTTAATTTGATATAACTTCGGATTATATTTTGATCCAGTTACCTATAATAACTTCTGGTTATTATATTGATTTTATATGTAAATTTCTAATAAAACTTCAGGTTTTTAATTAGAAATAACTTCAGGTTATTATTCATCCAGTGGCCTATAATAACTGCTGGTTATTATATTAATTATATACTAAAATTTCTAATAGAACTTCAGGTTCTAAATAATTTTAATAATAATTTCAGGTTATTATTCTATTCGGGTAATACGAACTTCAGGTTCTTGATAAACTATTAGTTTCGATAATAACTTCAGGTTATTATTCCATCATTCACTTCAAGGAATGATTCTTATAAACGAAAGCAAATATAAAAATAAAAATGAAATGAAATTTAAATTAATGAAAGATATCATAATCAATCATATAAATTACTTACTAAATAATTTTGCAATTTCTTCCGAGCAATTCGTGCTGATAACGTATTGTAAAATAAAATAAAAGAGTAATAAACAAAGTATTGAGAATGTATAAGATGGCTATCTTCAATATATATATCTTTCTTCTGTCACATAATACAACTTTACAACCTCTATTTATAGGTACAAAATGTAATTAAGAAGCCATTACAAATTAATGGTACTGATAAATGAGAAGATATAAAACATAAATATTTAATGAGAGTTTTGAAGTAATTATGGAAGAGTTGCAGATAAACATTCATAACTCAATTTATTTATAACAGCTTTATCCATATTCTTACATGTTTGGATGAAAAAAAAAACTCTTTACCTGTACGCGATAAGTTTCTGAAAAAAAAATCTTAGCTGTATCTGTCTTATTGAATACAGCATAGGTCGAATAAAAGAATAGAAGGGTGCCATTGACACTCCTAAGGGCATGGCAAAAAAAATTCCGTAGTAGAGCAACAACCAGTACAATATGAGTTTATAAGAAAAATTTAATATTAGATGTCCAACCTTGGACAATAGTGGCTCTGCCACTGGGTACCTGACTTAAGCAAATTACAAACGGACGGTCCCGATTAATTCCACCAGAGCCAAAGTCAATCCAATCCAGTGCCGATAGAAACATAGGATGCACATTTTGAGATTTATACCAATTAAAAAGAACGGTCCTGAACTGTCCGTTTGTAATTTGCTTGAGTCAGATACCTGAGTCCGGATCCCCTAATGTAACCCAATTTTTGGGTTTGGGATCGAGACCGTTTGATTAGAATCCGATGATCAATCTTGCACGATTCATCTTGGAATGTGTGCTCTATCTAGCGCGCTCATCTCAAATCAGACGGTCCCGATTTAAAACCCAAAAATTGGGTTACATTATTGGATCTCGATTCCAGATACCTTGGGTGATCCGAATTCCCTCCAACCTCCTCTTGCTTTGCCAAACCCTATGTACAACATTGCCCCTAAAAAACAACATGGATGGCAAAGGCGGAGATTAATGGTATTAATTATTGCAATAAATAGTAATTTAAAAGAAAAAATATAAAATTCCATGGGACTTAGTCTCCCACTCTCCCTTGCCCTCGTACCTCCCTCCGCCCCTGATTTTGCTACTCTCTTGTAATTGTTTCCTCTTATCAAGCCTCTCTTCCACCCAATCAAGAACTTCCAACAGTCGGTCAGTCATGAATGGTTTCAGCCATGGTTCCCAATCAAAGCAACCACACTTTGTGCTGGTCCCACTCATGGCACAAGGCCACACCATACCCATGCTAGACATGGCTCACCTCCTAGCTAGCCACGGGGCGCTTGTCACATTCGTCACAACCCCTCTAAACGCCTCCCGCATCGAATCCATCATACAACATGCCAAGGATTCACAGCTCCCAATCCAGTTTCTCCCTCTGCCCTTCAACTGTGCCAAGGCCGGTTTGCCCGAAGGATCCGAAAACTTGGACACCCTACGTACCGGCTTGCAAGAATTTACAGCCTTCATGGAAGTGTGCTTCTTGAATAAGGATCCTCTTATTTCATATCTCAGGGAGCACGAAACGCCGCCGAGTTGTGTGATATCTGACGTGACTCTACCATGGACGGGTGAAGTAGCAAGAGAGTTCGCGGTACCGAGGCTTTTTTTTATGCCCGTCTCAGCATTTGCTTCTCTTTGCGGGTACTGCTCAATGGGTGCATATTTTGTGTCTTAGGCTTTTAGCATTAGATATATAGGATTCTGCATCTTTATATTTGCTTATTCCTATCAAATAAATGGAATTATTACTATTAATTTGTACCGCATTAGTACCTATTAAAGAAATCCACATGCATATTGTATATTGACCAGTTTGAATCAAAACTTCAAATCTAAATGCGATAGAGTGAATTTTTTCCAACCAAATTGCCCTACTCCCATTCAAAGATTTCAGAATGAAAAATCCATTTAGCTATTATGATGATTCTTATTTATTATCACTAGTATGTTGCAAAGTAGTTTCTGACAACTAATTTAGTACCGTTGCAGTATGCTGTCATGGATTAGCAAATCTAGATTAACATATTGTACCTATATTATCAAAATGATGATAAACTTCAAAATTAAATCTTAGTACCTATATTGTACCTATATCATACTTCTCTTCAATTTGAATAATATTATAGTGGCTTAGCCCCAACATAAGAAAATTGTAGTCTCCCTATAAGTAGCCATCGGCTAATTCTCTGTTTCTGTTGTCTCCTCACATGTTGGTTTTTGCAATATCAGGGATATAACAAACCTCCATAAGATATATGATAATGTCCCAGATGAAAATGAACCTGTACCAGTTTCTGGGTTTCCCCACCCACTTGAAGTACCAAAGAACCAGTCTATTCTGAGCTTCTCTGCACCAGGTTTTGAAAAGATTGGTGCAAAGATGATAGAAGAAAATTCAAAATCCGTTGGAGTAATAGTGAGTTCCTTCCAAGAGCTAGAATCTCTTTATATAGATTCTTACGAGAAGTTGTTAGAAAAGAAAGTATGGGCAATTGGGCCAATGTGTTTGTACAACAAAGGTTTGAAACAAATGGCCTCAAGAGGTAACAAAGCATCCATAGATGAAGAGAGCTGCCTAAAGTGGCTTGATTCAATGCAAAATGCATCCGTTTTGTTTGTGAATTTTGGTAGTCTAGCCAGAAGTGTTCCTTTACAGCTCATGGAGATAGGATTAGGTTTAGAGGCCTCAAGAAAACCCTTCATATGGGTAATAAAAGCAGGGGATAAAATGTCAGATATTGATCAATGGCTGATCGAAGAGAAATATGAAGAAAGAGTAAAAGATAGAGGTCTCATTATAAAAGGATGGGCCCCACAAGTCATGATCCTATCTCACAGAGCTATCGGCGGATTCATGACACATTGTGGATGGAACTCAACCATAGAAAGTATATGTAACGGTGTCCCTATGATTACATGGCCTCACTTTGGAGATCAATTTCTAAATGAGATATTTATAGTGGATGTTTTGAAAATAGGCATCAGAATCGGTGTCGACAAGTCTATTGTTTGGGGGAGTGAGAAGAGTGATGAGGTTATGGTTAGAAGAGATGATGTGGAGAGGAAGGTGTTAGAGTTGATGGATGAAGAGAAGGAAGGAATGGAGAGAAGAGTCAGGGCTAGAGAGCTTGGCGACAAGGCAAAGAAGGCCATGGAAGAAGGGGGCTCTTCTTACAAGAATATAGAAATGCTCATTCAATTAGTACAAGAAGGAAGGCTTAGTAAGAATTCTGACAAATAAATTGGTAGTGGTAAAAAAGCAATTACTCAATCAGTCGCAACATTAGGCGAAGTACTTTCAGTTTTAATTAAATCAGATTGGATGTATGAACCTCTTGTACTAAATTGTTGCTCAGGTGTACCATTGCTGATGTTAGATTTGGGGAATTATGAAACTCTACCAAATTACAAGGACAGATTAAAGATTGGGCCTATAGTAAGTAAAGGGAATTCATATACATAATTACTGCAAAAAAACCAACAACTTCTAGCTTAAAATAAATTTAATTGAAGCAAAAGTTCTGAAAATATAAAGGAGCTGATACTAATTTTTTATTTATATAATTCACATTAAAACAGGCCTTTATTTGCACAACAGACACCAAGAAAAAAAATTTCAAAAATCAAATGCCACCCTTATTTAACCAAATTCCCAATTTCTACTCAGAAGATGTATCCATTACTCCTTTGAGAACTCGAACAACATTGTGTGGTTATACTTCTCACCAGGTCGAACCACAATCGAAGGAAATTTGGGTTCATTTATTGCATTTGGAAAACCTTGAGTTTCTAAACAGACCCCGGACTGTTTCTGATAAACAGCTCCAGACTTACCTGTAACTCCATTCACATAATTTCCAGTGTAAAACTGCATACCAGGTGCATTGGTGAATAGATTCAAAACCCGACCCGATAACGGGTCCCTCAACTTAACTGCCATTTTCAAACCATCTTTTTCCTCGCCACAATCTAGCACGAAGTTGTGGTCATACCCTCCTGGAACCTCGTTAATACGGGCCCCTATTTTGTACTCAGTAGTGAAGTCAAATGGAGTGTCTTTGACTGGGATTATTTCACCTGTTGGTATGGTGGTGGGGTCCACAGGGGTCATGTGTTGCGCCCATATTTGGGCAGTATGGTCTAGAATGGTACCTGAGTTGTGGCCTGCCAAGTTCCAGTAGGTGTGCTGAGCTAAGTTTATTGGGGTGGGTTTGTTTTCTGGTACAGCCTCCATTTCAAGTTTAAGGGTTTTGGGTGACGGGAGGGAATATGTTGCAGTAATGCTGACATCACCGGGATAACCTACATGCAAATCAATTAGGTATAAATTAATGATGTTATATTGTTGGGTGATGAACAAATAGAAAGAAATGACAACACAAAAGAAGAAAATAGCAAGGACTTGAAAGTAAATAGTAGAAGGTGGAACAAATTCTTACCTTCCTCTCCATCCTTGCTAAGGTACTTGAAGGTAATTGATGGTTTTTCCCCTTTGTTTTGTTCAGCTACTTCCCACAGAACTTTATCATATCCCTTAATTCCACCTAAATGTAAAAACAAAAAAGACAGATAAGGAAATGGAAAAAGAGGACAGTTAAAAGATGAAGTCTTATGTTGATTCAATTTTGCAGTTCATCAATGTATTAATTCGGATTAAGAAATAAATTTAACCATGGAGACTATTGGGTGGATTATTGATTGGTAATGAGTATTCAGCTCCATCAAGTGTAAATTTGCCGTCTCTAATTCTATTTGCTACCCGACCAACAATGCATCCAAAGTATGGAGCCTCCCCTTTCTGAACAAAATGCAAATAAACTCATCAGTAATAACAATTATTATTTGTTTGCAAAGTAATAACAAATTATAACCACAAGAATATACATGTACTTGTGATGGCTAAGGAATTTAACACCAAAAATCCTATAGAATCGGTGCAGCATCTACAGCTGTAAAGGTCAGCTAAAATATTATATAGCAAACTTAAAAAGTTAAAATCATTATGCCCTAACAACATCAGAAGAAAAATCTAAATTTCAGGTTAATTTGACGACGAAACTAATAACAAATACAATCATATAATAATAATAATATTTTAAATTAAAAATTATTAATACAAAATTCTACTGATACTAGATATTACCATGTATGGATCAATAGTGTCAAATCCAAGAACAACGTCCGCCACATTTCCTGTTACATAAAAAAAAAAAAAAAAAAAATCACTCATCACCGCACTAATTTATGAAGAATCAACAAACTTAGAGTTACGGCATTCCAATTCTGCAACTCTAAATCCCAAGGTTTGTAAAATGAGAAAGCAGTCAAAACACAAACCCTTCGAATCAGGCACGAGGAGAGAAGTGATAGTGGCGCCCCAATTGCTGACCTTGACTGTAATTGTGCCATTGGTGAGCTCGAAAATTTCCGCCATTAATGGATAAATCGTGTTTCAAAACCCTAATCTCGATCTGCGATTATTCTTCGGTTGATGAACAAGAGGCTCTATTTTTGTCTGTTTCTTCTAAGAATAAGTTGGAGCTCTGAAGTGACGAAACAAATTTTGTTAGAATGGACAGCAAGATGCGGGTCCCACGCTTAAGTGTAATATGGCCGTCATTTTTATCCATGCCCAATCAATCATAAAATCCGCCAACTCTGCCCACAAATCGAAAATTCTGTTAAAAATACCCAAACCGACTACTAAATAGGTGGTTTCTAATTTTTATTAGAAACCACCTACTAAATAGGTGGTTTCTAATTTTTATTAGAAACCACCTATTTAGTAGCCGGTCCCTCAAAAAAATTAAATTTATATATATGCGTGCACTGTTCCGAAGTTCAATTGATATAAAATTACGATGATTAATTATGAATTTAAAATATAATAAATTATATAACTATAAACCGAATTACGATGATTAATTATGAATTTAAAATATAATAAATTATATAACTATAAACCGAATTACGATGATTAATTATGAATTATATATAAATGTAAGTATCAAATTCTCGTTTGAAATTCATGACAACTCTAACAATCTAAAAAATCATGGAACTTTGAGATAAGGAGGGGAATCAAAATCACCGTAACGTTAGATTTTAACATTAAACTTTAATTTTGATGTTATTGTTAGATTTTTGTTGATTGATTTATTTGAACTAAATTTATTATGACTTTAACGAGAAAAACGATATGTAAATGGCAAACATAACAGATCCAAATAACAAACGATAAAGTAGGAAATATAAATAAATAAACAGAGATAATACAACTATAAAATGACAAACATAACAAATCGAAATGTAAATACTACGGGAACAATAAAAGTAACAAACTATCATCATCTAAACGGAGAAGGGGACCATCGCTCGGCTGGCTGTCCTCTATTACATCTGTCGGCCAGCCTCGTCCAGACTGCATCACTTGCATCAATAGCAGCGGCCTCTGCCTCTCTCCTGAGACGTGATCCTGTCTCCCACGGATCATCATCCCCCATAGTAGTAGCTCGAGGAGGCGGGGGTGTAGAGAAGATAGAGTCTGCCAGCCCAGCCGCAAAATTAGAAGGGGCCTGTGATCCGCTAGCCTCACCATCGTGTACCATCGCCGTAGGGTATCGGCCCGGCCTGGATGGTGATAGGCTCTCAATATCATCGAAACTGATAGTCACCCCATAATCCTCCATATAGTCGTAAGATGCAGGCTCGTATGGCGGTGGCGGTGGCGGTGGCGGTGGCGGTGGTGGCGGTGGCATGCTAGCCGGACCCTGCAAACCAAATAATGATATAAATTTTTGTACTAATGAAAAAAACTGAACTAACTCGACTCATAACAAATACGACTTACCGGTGGCTGCACTGGACGTCCCTCAGAGTTGTAGTAGGCAGCCCAGCCGGAATTAGACAGCACCCAGTGATAATAGTCCCAGTCTGCGTCCAAGCGGGGTGGAGATGGCATATCCCGAGTGAATACGGCCGGCTCATCTGTCTCGTCTGGATCTACTGCCCGCCAATCGATGTTCTCCCCGGCGTCGCGCAACATGCTTATCACACGCCCACCAGATCCGGCATCCTCAATGAGTTGGCCATGATCTTGCAACTGCCTCCATCCAACTCTTCGTCAGCCCTTGACCCCGAGCATCTTGATGGCATGCGCAGCGGCTTTAATCGACAGTAATATCTGAACAAAAATATAGAAATTAGTCAACAATTTTATGTAATGACCGTTTAATGAATATATAATATAAAGGTGCTGGATTAATTACCGCGCGAGCCCAGCGACGTCCGGTAGGCTGGTGACCTGATAGATCCTCTTGCAGTGGCTGGTGAAGATATGCACTATAATCGCCCACTAGATATAATGACGCCCCGCCAACTCTAGAGTACCAAGTCCTGTACCTCAGCAGATGAGATCCTGGGGTCTGAGTCATCTCATTAGGCATCTGGTATATCTGAGGCTCAGCCGGAATCAAAGACTCTGCATAATAATTTGGTAACTGGAGGCTCCAGTCTTTGTCCATAGCGCCGGCGTGCGACATACTGCCAATTAAATGTTAGTTGCAATGGAAATGTAATAGATAATTTAGAGGTTATCGATAATTAATTAAATTTCTTACTTGTGCAGTCTCCTGATCTCCTGCCTGGGTAATACCGGATCCACTGGAATTAATGGCTCCTCTCCGTACTGTCGAAGTACCCGATCTGGATAGTGGTGCTCCACTATCCAGAAGCAGACTAGCGGGCCTCGGTACCACCAGCTGTCACGCTCCTCAAGACAACGAAGAGGCAACTTCTCATCCTCATACAGATCTGCGTATGGTGTCCACTCCACCTGTGCATCGTCCAGGTTATTCAGCTGTAAACGCACCATCCTAATACCTATGGTGCGTCCGTGCCCCTCATCCTGATAGCGGTGGACACCATGCCAACGGTGGCCGTAGACCGGCCATCGCTCCTGATCATCTTGCGGCTGTCCCCAAACTGGCTCTGGCCTATTGGGCATAGGACGGCCCACCCGTAGCCGTGACCAGGACCAATGCTGCAACAAAAGAACCGGCCCATACATCTGTCTGGCCTTCACCTGTATTTCTGAGGTTATAAGTCGTAATTCGACTTGACTGATTGATGAAATAATTAAGTAACAAACAACATAATTACTAACCTGAGAAGCAGTGCAGAGGCTATGGTACAGCTGTGCTAACACAGCTCCACCCCAGTTGTATGCCGGCGGGCTATCAAAGTCCTTCAGAAGTCGCAAATACATCATGGAGGTGCTATCGCCGCTGGCATCAGGAAACATAACGGTACCGAAGAGGTCCATCACGTAACCCCGGGTGTATCTGCAAAAACAAAGTATATGGTTAGTATTATAATTACATAAGTTAATTAACAGATCAAAAGTAAAATATTATTATTATTATTACCTCCGAATCTCCAGATCACTAGAGGCGTCCGTCAGACCGGCACTGAAGTGCCGCCGCAACTCTATCCTCAACATGTGATAACTGGACTTCCCCTTATTGGCCCGTAGCTTTGTCGGATCTGCCCCCAAATACTGATCGATGTCATGGGCGAAGTCTCTGCTGTCAGATACTCCGCCTACGGGAATGCCTCTGATCGGCAAACCCCAGAGGGCACTCACGTCCTGCAACGTGACAGTCATCTCCCCGAAAGGCATATGGAACGTGTGCGTCTCGGGACGCCATCGCTCCACTAATCCTGCAATGAGAGATGCATTGATGGAGGGAGTGGTGTCCCGCAGGATGGACACAATCTGATATAGTCCCAGCCGGATGAGATATGGGTCCATCTGTGAGAAGTACTGCATCCGAAGGACATAAAAATTGACGTCCATCAGATATTTGTCCTGCGTTGAAAGCCAAGGAAAGTATTACATAATGTATACAACAAAATTTAAACTTCGTATATGGACAAAAACTAGCATACCTCAACGGAAGCCAAGGATACCCTGTGCTCGCGGTGGGGTATCCATAAGAGAGGGCTGAAGTGCTCGGTACTGGTGGTGTCAATCGGCGCCTCAACCTGTGGTGCACGTCTGGGCCGTCCTCTACCTCTACCTCCAGCCATCCTAAACTTAAATTGTGCGACATACGCGTTAAAATTCGCTAAAATACGCTAATTATACTATTTTATACTCATTATTTTCGAATTATGCTAAGTTATATAACTATCCGAAATTATACAAAATTTTACCAAGTTAGATAACTATACTAAATTATACCCTAATTTATAACAAACCATAATTTATACCCAATTTATACATAATTTATAACAAACCCTAATTTATAAAAAAAATTGGAACATTTCTAATGAATTGGTAGCAATTTATAACAATTTATAACAATTAGTAGCAATTATAACAATTGGTACCAATTAGTACCAATTAGTAGCAATTAGTACCAATTATAACAAGTTATAACAATTGGTACCAATTTCTAATAAATTTTAGCAATTTCTAATAAATTTATAACAATTTATAACAATTAGTAGCAATTTCTAATAAATTTTAACAATTTTTAACAATTGGTAGCAATTTCTAATAAAGTTTAACAATTTATTACAATTGGTAGCAATTTCTAATAAAGTTTAACAATTTATTACAATTGGTAGCAATTTCTAATAAATTTAAACAATTTCTAAACAATTTATAACAATTGGTAGCAATTTCTAATAAATTTAAACAATTTCTAAACAATTTATAACAATTGCTAGCAATTTCTAATAAATTTTAACAATTTATAACAATTGGTACCAATTTCTAATAAATTTAAACAATTTCTACATAATTTATAACAATTGGTAGCAATTTCTAATGAATTTATAACAATTTATAACAATTGGTATCAATTTACAACTATTTTGGCCTACTAAATAATATAAAATAAAATATAGGGACTTACTTGCAAAAACAGACAGAGAAGGAGAATTCTGGGAGAAAGAGAGAATGTGAGGAGAGATAGTGTGAAATTTGATGAAATGAATTGTGAGGAAATTTCGGAACAGTGCACGCATATATATAAATTTAATTTTTTTGAGAGACCGGCTACTAAATAGGTGGTTTCTAATAAAAATTAGAAAACACCTATTTAGCAGGTGGTTTCTAATAAAAATTAGAAAACACCTATTTAGCAGGTGGTTTCTAATAAAAATTAGAAACCACCTATTTAGCAGGTGGTTTCTAATAAAAATTAGAAAACACCTATTTAGTAGTCGGTTTGGGCATTTTTAACAGAATTTTCGATTTGTGGGCAGAGTTGGCGGATTTTATGATTGATTGGGCATGGATAAAAATGACGGGTAATATGGTATGGTGTATTATTGCAAGGAACGAGATATGGACCTATGGTGTGACAGATGGCACACTGTGAGCTCGACATCTAAATTGAATAATAAGAACTTATCTTATCCGTAAATAAAGGGCTCCACTTTCGAAACAACAAAAAATTAATATAGGGGGCTCAAATCTCAATTACAATGTACAAAGTCACAATCGGTGGAGGACCAAATCATATATTTGAGTTTGCATCCGGACTTCACTCAAAAAAAAAAAAAAAAGTTTGGATCCGGACTGTGAGATCTGACACGGAATTTAAAAGAATCCGTGCCGATTATGCCCGATCTCCAGATTTTGTTACCTCCCATCGTTGGATCCGAATCAGCAGCAATCCGAGAATGCATGAACAATACTCTAAAATTCGAATCTAGCCATCGAATTGTTTCGAGATACGTGTACAGAAAAACTAGTTATTTTGATGTGTTCCAAACAAAATTCGACGGCTGAGAATTGCAGAAAATTCAGAATTACCACATCTCGGAATTGCAGCAGATTTATTTCTCCCTTCGTTAGCATTTATAGTCATGCGGGTGCGTATCCTCTGAGATATCTCAATTTTTGTGTGACCGACGTGTCCGGTGTCTATTCGGGGAACCGTAGGGGGCCAGTATTATTAGAGCTTTGAGATTCGTGCAGAATGTATTTAAATGATTGAGATATTCCAAAAAGTCACTCAAAGTTTGAGATATCTCAGAGGATGCGAATTCATAGTGATGCCCGGTCCGATGCAAGTCACTCAGAGCGATGATCTGAATTTCAAGATCTAAAGAGGTTAATAAAAAATTAATTTTGTATATGTTAAAAAAAAATTAATCTCTATATATTAAAAATAAATAAAATATTAAAACCCTTTTTGTTTTATAAATAGATACAATCTACTGCTCTGTATTAAAATAAAAAAAATTATATAATATATAAAGAGTTCAAATTATTTTTTCTGTCCGACTTCAAAATCTTTAAGACTTTTATAGTCAAATCATTTTTTCACGTATCAACCATTAATATTGGTTATTTAATTTTCTCTTATATTTATCCATGCTAAATATTGATCTAAATAGGTACCTGCTAATAATCAAATCGTTAGCAAAATTATAAGTGAATCTATTATATTTTTTTAAGATCAATTATTATCAAAAATAAAAATGTTACTTTTTAGAGAGAATAACAACAACAACAGAAGTGAAATCTGTGCATACGTAAAAATATTTTGTCCTAATAATTAAACTTTTGATTGGTGAAGAAAAAATGATTATTGATCTTATTTCTCAAGAATGGCTGCATTCGCATTTTTCCAAATCATAAAAGTCAAAACTTTTTTTGTGCAAATATCACAAAAATAGAGAATTAAACAATTAGAGATATTTAAATTATAAACCAATACAAAAGTCACAAGCCCAACCTCCGAGCAGGAGAATTGATGGGGGGGGCCAGTTCGAGGCCCACAGAAGTCAAAAGCCCAACCTCCGAGGCCCGAGTTGATCAATTGCGGCTAAGACAGTAAAACAATTAAAACGATCAACACCGGGTCGATGTGCATTAAATCTGAATGGCATTTGTCAAGACCAGCGTTGTTTACTTGTTAGCATATTAGCATGATCCACAAAACATTTGAATGATCAAAACACCGAGCAAAACTAGGGTGTGATGTGCTCACCAAGAGAGATTGGTGAGCACACCTTCAAAAAACTATCGAATTGATTTCAAACTACAAATTCAAACCGTTAAAATTCATGTATATTGTGAGTGATGCATGTACATGCAAAAATTTTAAAGTTTCAAATTCATTTAGCACATGATCAAACGGTCAAAGCAATAAACATTTTATAAGTTAAATTTTTAATTATTTTATATATTCATTTTTCATTATTTTTTTAACTGCTTGACCATGTGCTAAATGAATTCAAAACTTTAAAAAAATTACATATACATGCATCACTCACAAGGTACAAGAATTTCAACAATTTGAATTCATTGTTTGAAGTTCATCCAATAACTTTTTAAATATATGCTCACCAATCTCTCTTGGTGAGAGCACATCACACTCTAATTTTGCTCCAAAACACCGGTCTAAGTCTCACTTAATTATGGGCCCAAGCATTTTATGAAGGGAAAATGCCATCACAAAAGTATATAACAAATCCTAAATGTTTACACAGTACACACTGTGAACCAGGCGCGCAGATGACTCAAAATCAGCTGGCAGAGAAATTTCCATTTCTCCAGCTGATCTCATTATTCATTAACTACATATTACATGACAAACTGAAACCTCAGCAACACACATCCAAATATTATACATCCAAATATACATTGTCTAACCTATACAAAAACCTCTCACTTGATCTCCACATCAACAACCTTGCGGTCGACTGGCCTCTTAGGAATTGTCACGAGCAAAACCCCGTTCTTGAACTCGGCTACAATGTTGCTCTTGTCACATTCGTCGGGCAAAAGCATTTGCATGTCGTATGAACTGGCGCTTCTCTCTTTCCACCATTCGCCTTTCCCTTCACTGCCTTCCTCCTTTGTATGCTCTCCCTTTATGATCAAGGTGTCGTCTTCCACTGATACCTTCACCTCCTCCTTGGACAAACCTGGCATGTCAAACCGCATTTTCACCTCCTTATCGTCTTCCATGATGTCCCATGGCGCCCGCACTTCAAGGCCTCCATCACTTGAAGACCTAGTCATGGTGTCCTCAAATAGGCGGTCCATTGTACTTAGCATTTGCCTCATGGTCTTCATTGGTGAAAATGGATCTATCATCCCTGCAAAAAATTTCAAAAATTCAGAAATTAGAAGACCAAATGTTAGTAACACAATGTGGAAAAATGTCAGTTACAGTTACAGTTACAGTGTTTCTTAAAGATTACTACTATTCATGACAGCATTCATAGAATTAAGTATAAGCAATTGAAGGGAAGAAATTTGCATACCAAAAGGAGAAGAGATGTCAAGAGGTGCAGAACGGCGAGGCCGCCTCTGCACGGCCTGCTTACCACCTTTTTTCTCAACCGCTTTTTCATCGACATGCACATTCAAAGCCGAGTCCTCATGCTTCTCCGCAACTGCAGACAGAGGCCTGACACAAACTTGACTCCCGAAGCTTCTCGGAACTGTCACCATCGGCCGTGCCATGAGACGTGATGTGAGACGACTCGCAAGGGCGCATGGAGATGCCAATGCC
Source organism: Carex arenaria (assembly GCA_964058825.1). Classification (NCBI taxonomy): domain Eukaryota; kingdom Viridiplantae; phylum Streptophyta; class Magnoliopsida; order Poales; family Cyperaceae; genus Carex; species Carex arenaria. The sequence continues at coordinate 1,055,490 of CAXKVW010000159.1, forward strand.
ATCTTTGTGCAAGGAAGCTAAGTTGGTTACTAAAGATTGAGTGTGGTCGAAGTACTGCTTGAGCGTTCTTTGAATTTCTTCTCCGATGGAGCACAGATGAGGAGTACCTGAGCTTTATATAGAGCTGGAAAAGAGGGATCAAGAAGGTTCATGAATGTTTTTGGAGTGACACGTGTCGGTTTTGATATTGAGAGAAAGTGCTCGGAGCTTCACGTAGGAGGGATGGTATTTGGTGCTTTCTGTGATTTTCAGGAAAGCACTAGATCCTGGGAGATATGAGCTTAATTCGACCGTTGACATGGGTCAAAATATTAAAATGGGCTTTCTTAGGGCTTAAACACTAACGTGATTTTTGGGTCTAAATACTAAAATGAGAACTTTGGGCCTGAACAATAAGTATGTTTTATTCCGGCCTCTTTAAGCAAATTGTAATCCCATTTTTTTATTTTAAATTCAGGTTTTGGTTATGAGCAAATGTAAATGCCAGCATTGATTATAAACAAAATTATACTTTATATGTGTATGCAGAAATCATATGCACCAGTACAACATGTTCATGTATCATAACAGATGTGGTACATATATACCCAGCACGGCACTGGCACTTGTAACTACTGCAGTGTCACAAATGTATATACATGTTGAAATGCTCAATTTTCTCCAACAGATGTATGTAATACCCAAGAAAATATTCAGAATTTAAACACAAAGAGCGTGCATAAATTAAAGAACAGATCGATTTAAGTTTATATTACAAGCAGTCTGAGCTTTACAATAGCAATGAGAATTGAAATATAACAAGATAATTTGGTTTTTGAGTTTCTAAATTGTACAGAAACATTTAAAGGTGAAGCAAGCATCTAAGGGATTTTCCTTCCACCAGCAGCTTGAAGGCCTGGTTTATCTCCTCAAATGGTAATTCATGTGTTATAAACCCATCGAAATTGATTTTTATTTCCTGCATGCAAAAATTTGAAAAATTAAAGAATAAAGTTTATTAAATATTAATTGGGAAGAGCAAAGAGTATTAGAGCAATATACAACTATTGATTCAGAAATTTGTTTTATTCTGACAGAGAAAGAACAAACCCCTTTCATGCATTTTTCAACAATTTCAGGCAGCTGAGACTTTCCCTTGAAGTCCCCAAAAACGCACCCTGTGATGCGCCGGCCATCAAATAGCTCCATTGGATGTAAGGGAAGCATTCTTGGTGTTGGATGGATGCCTAAAACAACAGTCAACCCCCATCCCTAAATGCAAAATTTATTTTATCAAACATAGTTTTAACCAAAATTTCAATTTTTCTTTATAGTCCCCAATTAGAATTAGTAGAAAAGTATAGAAAAAATTATACAAGAAAATGCATACATCATGAGTTGAAATGAAGGCTTCCCTCAAAACATCTAAATTTCCAGCGCATTCAAAGCTGTAATCTACCCCTCCATTTGTCATCTCCTTTATCACCTTCAAAAAAACACCACCATCAAGATTTCAAATTTTGACTAATGTATAACATATGTTATCAACTGTTAATTGTTATATGACTGAGATATGATTTTAATTGTTGTTCTTTGATCGTAGTTAGGTTGGTAGTGTAGTCCGTATGAGCTACAGCCTCGCCGACAAAGTCTCAAATCTTGATTGATATATAAAATATGTTGTCAACTATTGTCATTTATTACACTCAGATATGATTTAAATTGTTTGATTTGATCCTTGACAATAATAATTTTGGTAGTACAGTGTTATGAGTTAATGCTCTGAGTGGCCTTTTTGATCCATCACAATCATACCAGTTAGTATCAGTATGGAACGTTTTGCCAGAATTGTGGTTTCAGTAAGCACAAGTGCACAACCCCAAACCATACATATCGTTGGTTGTGCTAAGTACTTATTATGATTGGTTGTCACAATCATTACCAGTTAGCACAACCCTAAACCCAAAATCCAAATCACAATCATATAGGGGCGGATCCAGTGTAGTCCAGGGGGGGCGGATTTTGAGTTTTAGCAGAAATTTATCGGTTCCGACTGGCTTTGTCCACCTCTGGAAAAAAAAATTTCCCCCTCTGAATGTTTAATTGGTAATTCGAGTTAAATCTATAGTTAAAATTAAAATATTTTTTTGAAATATGATTGGTAATTATAATTATAAGTCAGAATATCATAAATTACAAGTCAGAGCATTATAAAATATAAGTTAAAGTATTATTTTTTATCAAATACCTAATTAGTTAATAGGTTTAAATCCGATTCGATATTTTTTTGTCCTCCCCTGACGAAAATCCTGGATCCGCCCCTACAATCATACCAATTTGCACAAAAGAATATCCAAATATGAAATACTGGGGTATTGGCAGGGGCAGACCCACATTGTATAGGGGGCAACTGCCCCTCCTGGATTTTGAGTTTTAGTGAAGATCTATCAGTTCCGACCGACTTTGCCATTTTGAAAAAAAATATGCCACTCTCTAGATGCTTGATTGGTAAATTCGGATTAAATTTAGGGTTAAAATTAAAATAATTTTTTTAAATTATGATTGGTAATTAAAATTATAAGTCAGAACATCAGAAATTTTAATTCAGAGTATTAGAAAGTATAAGTTAAAGTATTGTTTTGTATCAAATATTCAATTAGTTAATGAGTTTAAATCCGATTAGCTATTTAAATCCGATTCGATTATTTTTTTTCCTCCCGACAAAAATTCTGGATCCACCTGTATGGGGGTATTGAAACCATAGATATATGTTCCCACCATAAGGATTTTAAAAAATATCATAAAGAAAAAAAAAACAGAGAGAACCAACAGATCCTTTCTTTCAATATATTCTTTGTCGACTTATCAAAGAAACCCCTTCTCAATAAATAAACAGTAGTTATGTACCTGGTCCAGGAAAAAAAAGTTATTTTGTTTGTCTTTAATTGTTCCAAATTGAATGCTGGTTAAAAAATCAGCTTAGAATAGTTAAATTGTAAATATTAGCAGGGTTAACAACTTAATATGTAAAAATCTCTATCAATGAGATGGGACCACAAGTCAACTCTGTCGCTGGCTTCTTTTATAGTCTGTTAAGCATTAAAAATATAAAGGGTTAAACAATTCATATAAGAAAAGAAAATTGTACCTCATTTACTGGTTTGCCACATTCCTTGGGATTGATGAAATCAGTCATTCCCATCTCCTCACCTACATTTAAAATAATTTAAAAGATGAACAGGTAAAAAATTTACCAAGATGGTTTAAAATTACAAATTGGCATGTATAAGCCTCATTTCAAACCATGAGCATAAATAATATCTAGAAAAACAAATTTCAGAAACAAGTTGCAATGCAACCATTTTACCAATAGTAGTTCATTTATGAAGTCAAGCATATCATGCACACTTTTTTTTTTTTTGTCTTTTTTGAAGAGAAACAAAATTGTATATGAACAAGGTGTAAGCCAAAAAAATATATATACCTTTAATAAATTTTTCTGAATTAATATCAACGCCAATAATTTTTGAAGCTCCCCTCAATCGGGACCCCTCGGCAACCTGCATTTTAGCGTGTAAATCAATTTACGCAAGAATTGTATCACGCACAACTCATTTAACTGTATGTGTAAATATATTTTTTATCAATGAAAACCGTGAGATGGCAACTTGCCACCTTACCTTTAAAAATAACTTATCAAACTGTAACCATAATTTCTCTAAATCCTCGAATAAAAACATGAAAGAACAAAATAAAAAACCAATCCTCTGTATCAACCAGAGTAGGGCATAATTGTATAATTATGTTTAACATAAGCATATTTGTATAGTTTTCTTATAGTTTTTCTTTTGAAAAAAAAAACATGATAAAAAAAAAAAAACATAAGCATATTTTTTTAGCCCAAACGCCTTGCAATTATTAAATTTGAGATGATGTCTCACCTTGTTTTGTTTCTTTCTATCATTTCTTTCTTGCCCTATTTATTTTTCTTTTATTTTTTCCTTACATTCATTTTATGTTCTTTGGTTACTAAAGAACAAAAAGGGGAGTTGGTCTCACCGCAAGGCCAACAGCACCAAGTCCAAATACTGCAACAGTTGAACCTTCTTTCACATTTGCTGTATTCCATGCTGCTCCAACACCTATGTTTACATTCAAATTAAAATTTTCAAAAATCAACTTTTCAATCACACTGTATGAAAAGTCAGCAATTTATATTGTATTATTATTTGATATCCTGAAATAGAATATTCAAGTATGAATTGTAAAATACGCTGTAAAATTTGAAAAGTCCCCTATGAATCGTGGCCATAGTTTAAATGGTCAATTACATGAACTTTACCTTAATTTATGGGATCTGACTCTACTATTCTCGAGATAACAGGATTCTGTTATTTCAAATCTAACCGTTTATCTGTGTTGAGATTCGTGCATAAAAAATTCAATAGTTAGATTTAAAATAACAGAGTTCTGTTATCTTATTTAGAGAACAGCGAAGTCTGATCCTAATTTATGAAATATTTTTATTATCACTCTAGCATTGTGTTTCTGATTTGAGTGGAGAGATAGGATGTTTTTTTTTCATAATTTAAATATAAAAAATAATGATAGAAATGATTTTCCCAAAAAGCATTAAAAAAATATCTGATCAATTGGACAGACATCTACAGAAAAGACAATAAAGCATTAATCAAACACAAAAGAAGCTTCCATACAATGTCTCTGTGGCCCATTTTGGATCCACGGAGGTTCACTGATTAATGATAGCTTAATTGGGATGTTTAATGTTGTCTTCAGTTGCTTATTAGAAATTCTCTTGTTTCTTCTTCTTACAATTTTAAAAATCAAAGTGATGCTTATAAAAGTCTATTCTTTCTTTTTGTCTCTTGTTTATACCTCTCAAAAATCTCAAAATTACGTACTTCCCCTACTAAAATTCATAATATCATATTTATTCTTCTAAATTTAAAAATCCTACAAGTTTATCTAATTTATTATTTTTTTTCTTTTAACTTATTTTAAATTTATAAAGTTCCAATTTTATCTTTTATTGAAAAAAAATAAACATATGCAGTTTGTTCAAGAAAAATTTCCAAGCTTCTAGTTGTCAATTTCCAAGAGCAAATGGTTCATTTCTCAACTTATGTCGCATACACAGTTACATTTAGACATATATTTGTGTGCATGTTACAAGTAAGAAAATTAACTATTTGTGTTCACAACTGACGAATTAAATAACTGAATATTTCTCTTAAACATGCTATATATTTTTTTAATGAGGAGGGTTCTAATGCACCCAAAATTATATGCTCCCATTTGCACATAATCATTTATCTTCATTTTCAAAGTCTGAACAGTCGATCCGAACCGATCAACATGATCTTCATAATAAAATATACTTGGAGACCAAATTTTATATTTTTTAGAATTTTTTTACTATTTTTTAAGATATGTACAAAATAACTTTATCGGATGGTCCAGAATCTCCTTAAAACAATGATTTTGTACCTATCTTAAAAAATAGTAAAAAAATTCTAAAAAATATAAAATTTGGTCTCTAGACATATTTTATTATGAAGATCATGTTGAGCGGTTCGGATCGACTATTCAGACTTTAAAAATGAAAATAAATAAGATAAAGAATTGTGTACAAATGGGAGCATAGAATTTTGGATGCATTGGAACCCTCCTCTTTTTTAATAAAAGGTAAAATGAGTATTTTATAACTTTAAAATGAGTTCTAACGGAAATGCAATAAATAGAGTAAAAATGTGATTTTCTGAAATTTAGAGGGGTACATATGATATTAGAAATATTATAAGGGGGATCTGAAATTTCAAGATGTACATGAAATTTCTACTATTTAATATCATGAATTCATGATGTATGAACACCGACTAATGATTGCTATGATTTCTTGTAGCAAGAAATCAAAAGACAGCTTATGTCCAAGTCCACTGACAGTTCCATTACCATACTGACAAGAGATTTTGACTTTATGGCCCCAAACCAAGGAAGCATCCATATTATGGGCAACATTTAATGCCCACAACAACGGTGCTCCTAAAACATTCAAAGAAAATTTAATTGTTCTTGAAATATCTTTAGGCATTCTTTTTTTTTGTCCAAATTACGGGAAAGAAATTCAAAACAAGTTTAAAAATTCATAAAAAGTTTCCTAGCAAAGTTTCTCACAAAATACACGAAAAGTTTCTCCCAAAATTCATAAGATATATAGTCTCTTTTTTATTTAATCATGGGGTAGTGACTAGCATAGTGACAAATGAATTATTCGGGTTCGGTTCGGCGAGGTCAAAAATTCATAATTCGGGTATAATTCGGGTATAATTCGGTACAATAAAAAAGAAAAAAAAAATCAGCAAAAAAAAAAAAAACACACGAATTGTTACACAAACAAATCCACAAACAAAAATTGAGTTACTCTTAACTTTTCTCCCACGTGGGGCCCCCCATACTCTTAACTTCTTTGCTACCCACGTGACAGCCTGCGCAATTTCCTCTCAGCACGACTTACAAAGCAAAATTTCCACCGATGCACGAATCACGGAGCAAAATTTCTGTTCACGCACGGATCACAGAGCAAAATATTTTTTCCAGATCAACGAGTTATTCGAATAAAACGCGTTTTTATCGCGAATAATTCGTGATTCGCGTTTTATTCACGTTTTATTCGCGAATTATTCGGTCAACTATTCGGTCAACGTTTTATACGCGGTTCGGTACGGCAAACCCAGAAAAACGTTTTATACCCGAATTAAACGCGTTTTAAACGCGTACCATGTCACTATGGTGACTAGTGAGAACAGTTCAATACGGATTGACACACAAGTAAGGCAATAGAAGATCTGATAGCATCTCGTTTAATTTCCCATTCTTTCGCTCATTAATATGAAAACGACCTCATTCGCTGGAGGAGAAAATATAAACTAATACATAAGCTAACCGACAAATTGCATTGAAAGTTTGAAACAGAGGTGCTCTTTTGCACCACCGTGCTTCTGGGGAGAGAGTATTTTAGTGTAGGATATTATAAAAACAAAAAGACAAAAAATCATTTATTCATTTATTAGGTTCTTGACTCATGTTAGTTTGTAACAGGAACTACTCTAAAGCGGATTCAGAATTGTAGTCAGACAGATAAAAAAAAATAACGAATTGAATTTAAATAATTAATTAAATTTAAATTTATTAAGTAATTAAGTACTCGATAAAAAAAATAATACTTTAACTTACATTTTTCAATTGCATGGTGAACATTGGAATTTGTAATTTTATTTTATTGTTTACCATACTTTAAAAAAGAAGTATGTTTTCAATACTCTCATTTATAATTTATGATGTTCTAACTTATCATTTTAATTATTAATTATAATTTAAAAAATGTATTTTAATTTTAATTTTAAATTTAATTTAAATTACAAATTAGAAATCCAAAAATTCATGTGGGTCCGCACATGCTCCAATCGGTTTAATATTTAATTAAAAATCGGATACTTATATAGAGCATATATACCCAAAGTATCAGATATCAAATAGAAACTTTACACTTTATTATCACCAAAATTATTTAAGTCAAGTGATTGACGTCAATGATTGTAACTATACCAGTGTTTTAAAATTTCCTGGTACTTACTGTAAAGGTTATTTTCTTTACAATTCACCCCTTTTCTGTTAATATTTTCCTGACAAAGACCTAACATTATTACCATTCATATAAACGGTGTAATATATTGTTACACATGTATGCACCATCATTATCACCATTTTATTATTTCAAATTGAATAACCCTTGATTGTTGAGAGACGAGCTCTTGCACAGAAATCAGAAACGCCATTGACTTTTTTATTCTAGTTTGTCTGTTAATGGGCATGATTATCTGTATTATTTTGACAACTTTCTGATAAACAAAAGATATTTATTAAGTGCTAAAGTATTTTGTTTTTCATACATTTAGTATATTTGTAATCGCAATATTGGATGATCTATCTATGAAATTGAAAAATATAACTTATTAATTATGGGTAAAGTACAAAAATAAATACCTGTTGAGATACAACAACTAAGCAAGCACATTCTCTCAAGAGGAGCCTCGGGGTTGATCTTGACCACACAAGCAGAGTCAAGCACGGTGTACTCAGAAAAGGTGGATGTGTTGAGGAAGTGGTACACCGGTACACGGTCACCGCCGGTGGGTCCCACTGCAGAGAACCGGGTTTTCCCGTCGCCCACCATGGTGCTCTTGAACGGGTTGACCCGGAACTCCCCACAGAGATTGGTATTGTCCAATTTGCAGTAAGTGCAACTACCGCACTCGCCGGTGAATATCGGCACCACATGATCGCCGGCTTTGAGGTCTTCGACGTCTTCTCCGACACTCTCTACCACTCTACACACAATTAGGCACAAATAATTTGCCACAGATAAATAAACGATATAACAAACAAGATGGCCAGCCATGCACACCAATGCATGTATTATCAATCAATAATTATAACATGAATATTTAATATTTAATATACAGCAATCACTCTAGCAGTATACAACAAAATTTTAAATGGATCTGGTGAGGATGAAGTGTGAATTATGAATTTATGAAAGAAAAAAATATTAGTTTTACATTACCTAAAAGAAAAAACTTAGTTTTGTAGAGCACAATATGAGAATATTATATACTGTAAGTTACGAGGAACTCTTGTTTACTTTCAGATACTTGTATCTTTATTTAAATTCAAAAAAAATAGCATAGTATATTAGTATCCCAAATCTTGAGAGAAAGCTGCCAATATGATCTTTAATTAAAATTAGTGCAAAAAAATTAATAAACTTTTTCCATGGACTAAAATAACAAACTACAAGTTGTTTTCAAGATTTTGCTTTATACGTTGACAACTAAAAGGATAGAACTCTTAAGAATCATTGGTTCTCTTAAATTCAGAAGATATGATCTAGTAAAAGCATCATTCAATAAAAAACAGATAAGCAGAGAGATTAAAGAGAGAGATATACCCAGCAGCTTCATGGCCAAGAATCCGGGGATATGCACGTTGCAATTCATTCTACACATAATAAAACAAAATCAGACAAAAAGGGATTAATTAGGTGCCTAGTTAAAACAAAATCAGACTTGGTGCCTTAATGAACTACACATGTTTATCACAAGAAAGCACAAAAACAAACCTCTCCTTTCCAAGCACTGAGATCTGTGTGGCAAATGGATGTGTACAAAACCTTCAGCCGAACCTCCATTCGGCGTGGCGGGTCCACCCGTACCTCTTGTATAACAAACGGCTCGCTCGGTCCCCATACAATAGCCGCTAAACATGCGAAAAATGAAATGAAAGAACCCAAATTTAATAAACTCAATTGTTAATAAAATTTGGTTTAGATTGGTGAGAACTGAGAAGCATTCATAGTATTACCTTTGCATGTGATGGAATGGCCGGTGGTGGCAGAGCCGTTGGATGCCATGGCAAGGGAATAAGAAGGGAATAAAGGAGGGATAGAAGTCAATAAGTTGATGGTATAAGATTATAAGAGATGTTGTTTTAAGTATTTGTAGAGATAACAGAGGTGAGTCAATGATGCTCTGTTTGCCTTGACAGAAGGGAACTAGGGAAGAATGAAACGGGACAGAAGAAAACAAGGCGGTAGAGAAGTGTTCTTTTTTTATAATGGGTTCTGTTAGGTAATCCCAACTTGCACCCCTATCGTCGTTTGAGGTAATAACGGACATGAATTGGGTTCACATAAATACAATGATTAAATTATACACAAAAATGGGTTCAATTGAGCCGATCCCATAAAGTAACCCAAAATTTGAGTTTGAATCCTCACCATCCGATCGGAATCTGGATCAATTAGGGCTGCAAATGAATCGAACCAAATCGAACTTACCCCAGTTTGAATTTGATTTGAATTAATTTCGAACTAAGTTTGGTTTGAATTAATTTCGAATCGAATTTTTTACGAACTCAATTTCTAATCTTTTACGACAATGAAGAGTGATTGTAGTCGCCGAAAGCGAGAGGTGAAAATCGTTAAGGGTTTCAGAACTGAGAGTGAGGGTTATGACTTACGAGTTATGACTTTTGACTGGGAGTCTTTATGTTTTAACTTTTAAGTCATCAGCGAACATAAGTTATCAGCGGAAATCAACGTTTCACGTTACTTTGAGATTCGAACTAAAATAGTTTGCGAACTTATTTCGAACGAACTAGGTCTAGTTTGAGTTTGGATTGAATTAATTTCAAACTATTTTGAATCAATTTTGTTACGAACTTTTTCGAATCAAACTCGAATCGTATCACGAACTACAAATTTTTTGTGCAGCCCTAGGTAGAATAGTGCTCATATTCTGATCAGACGGTCCGAATTCAATCTCAAATTTTGGGTTACTTTGGGGGATTTGAATTCGTCAAGTGAGCTATGTTCCATGCACATAATTCCTTGCTGAGTACATGCCGTCATTTTTTTTCATAACCAAAAAAATAAATAAAATAATATTAATAACCACACTCTTAAAAAAATTTCAACCATAACCAAACCACCCCCAGGGGGGGCGGTTTACTCCCCAAGCAACCCGCCCCCCCCTGAGGCGGTTTACCCCCAGACCAAAACGCCCCCCGGGGGGGCGGGTTGCTACAGTATTTTTTTTTTTTTTTTAGGATTTGAATGTTTCAATCTAAATAATGAATGTATTTGTTTGAAATTACAGATATGAAATTAATGACTAAAAATAATATGAAATTAAAAGAAAATTGTAACATTACCCAAATTATGTATATGATATTAATAATTGAAAATAATATAAGAAATATTCTAAGGAAGAGGGAGAATTATTTTTTGAATAAATTAACAAAATGGTTAAACTAAGTTGTGAGCAAAATAATTTTAAATAAATTATGGATCTTGAAATTAAGAGTTAATATTGATTCTGGATTTATTTACAATTTTGAAAAGCTTTGAGGTGCACGTAGTAAATATTTTAATATAAATGAAAGAACAAGGTTGAGGTGGCACCCTTACCATGTGGCCAATGCTGGTTGTGGCTTTCACCTTAATTCTCAATTACTTGAAGGAGATTCATCATCTCTCATGTAAAGGAAAATAAATAAATAAAACCAAACAAAATTGAAGAAGAATAGAGAAAGGAAAGAAAAAAAAAAAAAAAAGGAAAAACATGGGATTTCTTCTAACTTTCTCGATTGGTTAGTCTTGTGATTAAATCACCGAATGGATGTACTCTACTTCTTTCAACACATCTAGTGCAAATGTGCAATATGTGGTATCTCTCTATTTTCCGGTTTTATTTTCTTTTCCAATCCGATTTAAGTTTTTGGTAAATATTGATCAAACAGACTTAAATATACAAGCTTAATGTTGTGAAAGTTAAATTGAAACTTGTTTAATTAATGTGTGGAAATGGATTTGGCCGGGACCTCTATTTCTTTTTAATGTGCTATTTTAATTGAATATGAACTTGATACCGATGGTTGTGTTTTCTTATCTCTGTCTGTTTCGGTTCAGATACCTAAACCATAACAAGGATACATGGGTGATTTAATTCTCCAATTTTTGGTTTAGAACTCAAACCTTCCCGTACCTTATTGGTACCGAACTCTACTTGTCTTAAACCAGTTGCTTAATTGTTTTCTACTGCTTTGCTAAAGGAGTTTGAGGGTATTTGGTATGATATGAAAAATGGTACCTATCCGTATTAGTTTTAATTTGGTTATACTCATCTAAGATTTAAGGGGTATGATTGTAAGAAAAATAGAATAGGGAAGATGGAATTTGCAAAAGTACAATGAATTGATAAATTAACCTTGTCAGAGGGGTTTCGGTGCAAAGTTACATGTATACTAAAGATGCCGATTGGAATTTAAAGAATGAATTGTGAATTAAATTATGAGCTTTCGAGCTTGATTAATTAATCTATTAAAAAGAAATGAATTTTTGTGCCTTTGACTTGAAAAGGAGAAAATTAGGAAGAATAACATAGACACTCTATAAACTGGACTGTATCTGAAAATGAACAATGAGAATAAATTGAACTTGAACCTTGACTTTATTTGAACACTGAGAGTATTGTATGAAATAAGATTCAATTAAAAGAAAATGCTTAGGTATAAGAAAATAATTAATACAAAAATAAAATAAAATAACTAGGAACATAAAACAAAGTTACTGAATAAAACTAAGTGAGAAATAAATGTTGAAATATGTAAATTGTTATCTTATATTTATTGTTATAAGTATTGAATAGGAATAATATATATATATATTATTCTGATATAGGCAAATTAAGTAAAAGACTGACGAGACATAGTGTTCAAGAGGAATTAAAAGAAAATTAACTAGGAATTAAATCGCAACTCGCTGTGCTTCCGGCCCATTTTTTGTCACCACTGGAGCTTGAACCCGCGTCCCTTGGGTGAGAGTCACACACTCTAACCAATATACTACAAAGTCTTTCATGTTACAATATTGAATCTATATATAATATATACATACAATAAAACAGTAGTCTTATAACTTTCAATTCAAATTATTTTAATTCAATTTTTTTAAGTAATTAATGATATTTTTTTTTTAAATGATGTTATTAAGTAAGTAAGATTGAACATTTTTGTTTGCTATTGTAATATTTTGTATGTGCATAAAGAAAATAATAAAGATTAAATCTAACGGTTTTATTTTGCTATTTTTAGATTAAATATAACTTTAGATTATGAACTTTTGTATATTGGCATACAATTTTGTAGATAATTGGTGTTTTTGGTAAATTTGATCAATACTGGATTATTTATTGAAAGTACTGCAAATGTTTGATTGTTGCAAAGCATTTTGTATACTGTGAGTCAATTTATTAGAATTCTTGTTATAAACAAGACATGTACTATTAAATATGTCCTCTAGATACCATTGCATGTTTATGTGCAGTTTTAAATTAAGTAAATCTCAGTTTGTATTTCTGTGTTCTTTCTGATTAATTTTTTTTCCTAAAGGAATGTGCCAATGAACACTGAAGTGAAGCAAATAAAGGTTGTGAATCAAAAGCGATGATCTAGTCGACCAGATGAAAGCACTTGCCCTGAGAAGGTACTAATGGATTACTGATTAGATATGTTACTTCTCCTTTCTTTTAATTTCATATTATTTTTAGTCATTAATTTCATATCTGTAATTTCAAACAAATACATTCATTATTTAGATTGAAACATTCAAATTCTTAAAAAAAAAAACTGTAGCAACCCGCCCCCCGGGGGTGGTTTGGTTATGGTTGAAATTTTTTTGAGAGTGTGGTTATTAATATTATTTTATTTATTTATTTGGTTATGAAAAAAAATGACGGAAATACATGTAGTATATTTGATATTATACATATAAATATTTTTAAGAAATTTTTTAATTAGGACCTCCTTAAAATATAATTATTGCTCTATTATTGACTTACAAATTAGTTACGTACAACCTACGTTTTCAAATACTATTGTATATGAGCATGGACTTTAATTAACTCTGTAGAGTCAACTTTTTTTTAATAATAAGGTTTTGAGCTAAGTTTAAAAATCTAATACAGCCTCCTAGTCCTAAACCCTCGCACCCTTCTTTAGAAATGTTTGCTCACCTCTAATTCTCTTTTAAATATACTACTTTATGTCATACTATAATAAATCTAGACTTAATTTTAATCCCAATAATACGGTGAGAACATTTTTTTAAAGTATTTTTTATTATTATTATTATTAAAAACTATCAGTCCAATATATAATGTTATGGAATAGAAAATAATTATGTGAGAGCAATATAACATCAAATTGCTCCATCAGTAACTGTATGCTATCATTATTTGAATTACAGATTTACAGGCTTCAACTATTCTAGTATTTATGGGGAATTGTTGAACTCTTGTCAACATCTTATTATGACTCCGAAGTATTTACCAATGTTGTAAAATGCGGTTTTGTTCATGCATGCGGATGGCCACCGCATACCGCATATGCGGTATGCGGCCGCATATGCGGAATTTCATGCGGACTTATATATGCGGATTTTAAACTATATATTAATTTATTTCCACTCAAAACATGCAATATATTCCCATTAAAAATTATTCAAACAATAAATTCGCACATATGCGGACCAATATGCGGACATATGTGGCTCAATCGCACATATGCAGACCAATATGCGGAAATATGCGGAAATATACGATCCAATATGCGGCCGCATATGCAAAACCGCATATTTGAGACCGCATGAAAATTTTCATGCGGTTTTCGACTGCAAACGCATATGCGGCCGCATATGCGGTCCATGCGGCCGCATTTAACAACACTGGTATTTACTAATTACTATTCTGTGCTTCATTAATTAAACTTCAACAATCTGTTACTTTTGGGGAAAATTGGTTATTTGTAACTCCAAAACTTTCAAATCTGAAAAATACCATCACGAAACTATAAATCTGAAAAATGTCACCCTAAACTTAATTAATTCTTAAATTTTCCACAAATACACAGTTTTCATTTTTTTTTATTAAAAATTAACTGAAAAATACAGTTTTGAGATACGCATAATGAGAAGTCTGAAAGGTATATAGGAAAATTTAAGAATAAAAACTGTATTTTCAGTTAATTTTAATTAAAAAAAAGTATAACAATTATGTATTTGTGGCAAATTTAAGAATTAATTAAGTTTAGAGTGGTATTTTTCATATTTATAGTTTTGTGATGGCATTCTTCAGATTTGAAGATTTTAGAGTGGCAAATAACCAATTTTCCCTTACTTTTGCTATATTGATTGACAATCACTTGTACTAAATAACTACTTAGTTTGGGGAGTGCTACATTGAGGGCTCGTTTCTGATTTTGAGAGCTAACTGATTTGTTTTCTTCTAAATACCGATTTTACCCTTTTAATTTCTCTCACTCATTTAATGAAAAAACTAATAAGAAAATAACTTTAAAGGAAAAAATATTTTCTTGCGTGAGAAACAAATCCGTATCCTCCCAGTATTTGAAGGGAGGGGAGGGGCGCCCTCCCAGTATCTTCATCTAAATTTTTTGTGATATAAATTCGCGAGAATCCTTCTCTTCCGTGATTTTATTGATTGTTGTATCTTTCTCCAAAAAAAAATTATTTCAATTGTTGTTCAATGTGTATCAAAAATAGAAATATATCATATCATAGAATCAATTGGAGAAGAACTTAGAATGAAATCAAATTGTGCGATTCTCATATACGCTGAAATTCTCGACACAAGCATCTTCCTCACATTTACAATACTTCATTTTTTTATGTTGTTTACCGTGTGTCTTATGCTCCAAAAGTACTACACAAACAACACTGCAGATTGAAAATTAATTCAACTTCCACATCTGAATGATCTGAAAGTTTTGACCATCATCTTATGCTAAAATCATTACTAGTTGATCTGAAATGTTTTCGTTTTCAAATTTCAAATAGTTGATCTGAAATGTTCAGCATGATTTTCATATGAAAATGTACTTACAACCTAAATTTTATATTTTTATAGAATTTTTTTACTATTTTTTTAGATTGATATAAAGTCATTACTTTTGAATGATTTCGATCCATAAGTGATTTTTTTACTTATTTTAAAAAATAGTAAAAAAATTCTAAAAGATATAAAATTTAATTTACAAGTATATTTATATATGGAGCAAAATTAAGGTGTGATGTGCTCACCAAGAAGAATTTGTGAGCACACCTTCAAAAGACTATTGGATTGACTTTGAACTACGAATCCAAACCGTTGAAATCAATGTACTTCGTGAGTGATGTATGTACATGTAAGATTTTTAAAGTTTCAAATTCAATTAATACATGGTCAAGCGGTCAAAAAAATAATGAAAAATGAATGCATAAAACAATTTAAAAAATAGCTTATAAAATGTTCATTGTTTTGACCGCTTGACCATGTGCTAAATAAATTTGAAACTTTAAATTTTTTGCATATACATACATCACTCATGAAGTACATGGATTTCAACGGTTTGGATTCGTAGTTTGAAGTCAATCCAATAGTTTTTTGGAGGTGTGCTCACCAACTCATCTTGGTGAGCACATCACACCCTAGTTTTGCTCTTATATATGAATATCATGTTCAACTGTTCATTTCAAAAACAAATACCTCCATTCAATCATATTTGATTTTTCAGGTGATTAATTAATTATCAGCCTTTCTTATTAATTTACGCATACGAAAAAATAAGTAAAAGTTTTATTAATAACATATGAAACTCTATAGTCTAGTAGGCATTCTATATATAGCTAAAGAAGAGGAATAGGCATAGCTGAAAGAACTAAATTTAAAAGTGTAATTTTTTTAATATTTTAACTAAAAGATTAATATTTTCATAATTTAAATGCCTCCAATACAAAGAAACACCTAATAAGTACTAGGTAATAAGGTTGGCTAAGCTCATAGTTTATTGTTGCGTTTATTTTTGCAATTTTAAAATTCAAATAGTCGATCTAAAATGTTCAACATATTCTTCATATTAAACTGTGTCTGGAGACCAAATTTTACATTCTTGAGAATTTATTTTACTATTTTTTAATTTTTTTTTTAAAACCACTGTTTTTCAGAATTTAATTTCTTATACATATTTTTTATTTTTCTTTATAAAATTATTAATCCAGAGTATAAAACAATATGCCTTATGCATATTACCGTAGTCTCACTCTTAGATCAAATCATTTTTTTTACCAGAAAGAATGATTGGAACTCCAACTTATCATACTTGTTACTTGATTTCTAGTCAACAAATCTCCAAAAAATAAATCTTATCAAGATACTTACGGTGTCTCTGAGCAATACGATCGATGCTTGCTCTTGGCAGTCGGCGAACAAAACGCATTTTATATCTTTTATATGTTTTAATATTTTTAGCTTCTGTATTTCTCCCACGTATGAATAATTAATTGCAACAGGATAATAACATAACAGAAGAGGTTGATCAGGGCCTTAGTTTATTGAAGGAGACTTTGAAAAATGGACTGGAAAGGTTTTTTAATTTATTTGTCAATTAAGCCTACCCTGACCTTAATTTATATATAAAAGGATACATGAAAATGGACTGAAATGGTATGGAATTTTATTTGTCAATTAAACCTACCCTGGCCTTTAGTTTATTATTGGATGATAGCCATGTGGGATTAGAACATGTATTTAATTATATTATGTGTTTGTAGGATTCCTACTAAAAAAACTCCAAATTAAATACGCAAAAGAAAGAAATAATAATAGTACAGGAAAGAGACTAAGTAACTGTAATAAAAAATTTATACGGCTTTAATTAATTTTTTCATGACACTCTAGGTATGTTTGCTTTCTAGCTAAATGATAATATTTTTTAGATTTGTAAACCCCAAAATAATGACAATATAATATATTATTAGGTTGGGCGAAGTCATATCGTAACAGGGAAGGCATTTGCCACTCTGATTCAAAATAAAAATTACAAAAATAAGCCTATTGTTATTGTATAAAAAAAAATTTAAATACCAAAACAATGCGTGTAATTGTAAGTTTAATTTTACTCGAAATTTTTATTTATACCAGTGTTGTAAAAAAAAGCTGTTAAGGCCAATTAAACTGCCGTTTAATCGTTAACGGCGACCAAAATATTACGAATGCGCTTAACGGATGTATGTTTGCTGATGAGAACATTTAATCGGCCATTTTTTTTTTAATATCTATTCAAAAACCTTTTGAATGGATATATATTAAAAAAATTCTCTTTATTTTTTATAATATCAAAATTTATAAATGGCTACTTTTAAACAATAGCCGACCGTTACTATAAGTATAAACAAACAATATTACCTTAATTTGCTCAATATTGACTGTCAGTAGGAACGCTTTCAATTCCTCAACAAAAAAAAATACAGGGACTGATCAGTGTATGAACTGTGCTGCAAATATTTCTAAAAATAAATAAGATAACACATCATGCATGCCTGAAATATGATGCCAGAAAGCTCAGGCCACTTGATGTGTTTACCCCAATTTAGCCTCATTTCCTGCAAGTTTTCTTCGTATTGAATTTCTTGGTGGTTTAAGCTGGAATTTTCTCAATATCTCTAATATGGCTAATTAATATGGTACATACAAGAATCATGAAAATTAAATAAACTAAGACATAGCCAAGGATTTAGTAGTTTCCCACATTGTAGCGACTTGTCAAAATAAAATTTGCATTAATTTATTTTAAATTGTGTCTACTTATGTAAAATGGTAAGATGGGGTTATATTTGAATCGGATTTAAGTCAGATCTAGATTATGTTTTGGTTCATATATATAGATCATATCGGGGCTGTTTGGCAATAAGAGATCAAGAGTTTAAGGAATAAGGAGCACTAAGAAACTGATGTTTGATTTTCTTAATTTGTAACTAAAAACTAAAGAAGTTAAAGGAAGAAGTAGAGATGTCTTAAAATCCGAACAGAGGATTAAGATCCGGGTAAAAATTGTCTAAAGAAAATGATCTTAATATGCGCTAAGAAACTGGTGTTTGGCATGATTAAACAGTTAAAGAAGCTAAAGAAAATAGATTAAGTTTTAAAGAGGTTTAATCTATTGTTTTCGTATAGTTTCATCTGATTTAGGCTGCATCAGGCTAGCTTATTTCATATTGGGTCTCAGCCATTCTAGATTCGGATTTATTATTCAGATTTGATAATTGTTGGTTTGGGTATCATGTAGTTTCGAATTCGATTTTTTTTTTCTTATTACGGATTTACGGGTCATCAGCTTTGGATAACTTTGTATTCTAATGCTTACTATTAGCAGCTTTATTTAAGAGGAATAATTCTGACGAAGATTTATCTTGGCAAGATCTTTACGGTTATATGAGAAGTATATATTTGAAATGAGCTATGATGAGTTATGAAGTAAGAATTTTATTTTACTTCATACTTATATTTTTGTTTTTAAAAATCAAATAGTCGATCTAAACAGCTTAACAAGATATTCATATTAAAATATACTTGGAGACTAAATTTTATATTTTTTAAATTTTTTTTACTATTTTTTAGATAGATAGAAAACCATTGTTTTTGAATGGTGATTTTGAAATATTTTTAAAAAAATAGTAAAAAACTTTCAAAAAGTGTAAAATTTGATTTCTAAGTACATTTCAATATGGATATTTTGTTGAGCGGTACGAATCGACTATTAGATCTTTAAAAATAGAAATATGAACGTGAAGTAAAATAAGATCCTTACTTCGCAATTCATATTAGCCCATCTCTCTGTCTATAGAGACGACTTGGAAGTCAATGGTTTTTAATGGGGCTTAGTATGCCGAAATTTTTATTAATCGAAATAAAATATAAAAATATCGAAAAAGATGATAGAATCCAGATTATTTCGAAATATAAGTAGAACGGGACAAATTATCCCGTCCTTACGGACGGGACAATTTATCCCGTCCCTGTTAATGCTAATCCCGTCCTAAATTTACCATTAACTAATTCAAATTAAACAGTAAAAAAAAAATTTATGAGGGACGATATGGATAGTTCCGTCCGTGAGGCTTCGTCTTCTTTGAACTTCAAGGCTCACGAATAGAGGTGTAAACGGATATGGATTATCCGCGGATAATCCGCTCCGAATCCGCTTATTATTCGTAGCCGAATTAAACGGATACGGATACGGATACTTGCGGATACGGATACGGATAATTTTAGTATATGGACGGATACGGATACGGATAATTCCGTGAGGATATAAACGGAGCGGATATCCGTATATATCCGGATCCGTAATTTAATCTTTTAGCAGCTTTTAATTCATTTCACCCTTGTGAAATTCCCAAAAAACATACATGTTTGTTTAAGTCCAAGAATCTTGGTAGAAAAATCATATAATCTATTAGGATAATGGATTGGTTATCTGAACCAATAAGCAATTAGTCATGCATAATCATCACTGTGCAAACTTAAAAAGTCTATTAAATTTTTGTCAATTTAGGTAATCAAATTAGGTATTTAAAATTATGAAATTTAGTAGAATTACTCAATATCTGACAATTATCCGCTCCATATTCGTATTCGAATCCTTATCCGTGGATTATCCGTTCCGTATCCGTATCCGTTTAAGACAGATATGGTTTTCAATTTTGATATCCGTTACTATCCGTAACCGCTTGTTGAAAAACAGATGCGGATATGCTATTATCCGCTCCGAATCCGCTCCGTTTACACCCCTACAGTCACGAAGAACTTATGCAAAAGAAAAATAATTATGCAACCCATGGAAACGAAATTCCAGCTTTGTTTCTAGCGGGGCCCACTATACTTTTGGTGATCTTCTTTTGAAGTCAATTTTTGTTTCTAGCGGGGCCCACTATGCTTTTTGTGAGCTTCTTTTGAAGTCAATCTATGTTTCATTTATGATTTAATCAACGGAAGACGAAGAATACAGCCTAGAAGGATAAACTTCTTCGTGACGGGACAAATTTGGGTCCGATGTTCATCGGACTCAAATTTGAGTTTGATGGGTAGAATAACCGTCCAATCTGCTTTAGGATCCGTGCGCACGGATATCAAAGCAATCTTGCATGGTTATTAAAGCAAATCGCACAGATCTTAAAACAAATTGGACGATTTTGGAGCCCATCGAACTCAGTTTGAGTCCGATGCCCATCGGACCCAAGCTGCTCTCCTTCATGACAGCCTTGATGAAGTTCAGACGAAACCTCACGGACGAGACTATCCATAATGTTCCTCATAATTTTTTTTTTACTGCTTAATTTGAATTAGTTAACGGTAAATTTGAGACGGGATTAACATTAACAGGGACGGTATAAGGACGGAACAATTTATCACGTTCTACTTATATTTCGAAATAATTTAGATTCTATTTTTTTTTTCGATATTTATTTTATTTTATTTCGATTAATAAAAATTTCGGCTTAGTATGTCTGGTAAAAGTAAAACCAGAGGAGAGAAGACAGGTGACAGGACAAAATATCTACAGAGTCATAATTCTGAGATTGACATCAAAAACAAAAGGAAGAAATTAATTACATTATCTTGTCCCCTGCATGACCTTTACATATAGTTAAACAAGTCAAACGGCTGCTAAGGGCATTTTCATTGATTAATTAATCTCAAAGTACCGTGGGGAAGATATGCATAGTTTGCCGTCATTTTTATTCATACTCATCAAAACTTAAATTTCGCCAACTCTGCTTATAAATCTCAAATTCTGTCAAAACTACCCAAACTGGCTATTAAATAGCCGGTTCCTATATATATATATATATATTTTTTTTTTTTTTTTTGGAAAAAGTTATAATTTTTTTATTTTTTAACGATCTGGATAGTTGAGTAATTTGTATATGTTACGAATCAAATTCGCTCTGAATATTTAAAATATAATTTTGATGTATATGTTACGAATCATTTGATATTCTATTTTTTAAGACGATTAATTAATAAAATTTGTTAATTGATTTATTACAATTTGGTATTTTTGAACAAAATTTGGTATCAAATTCGCAAAAAGTACTGCATAAATTGTTCGTAATTAAAAGTACATCACAATCGTAAAATAATTATTACAGACATTGAAATAATACTACTTCTCAGAACCCGTACGGAAGGTACAAGGAACAAAATCATCATCTGAGTCTGGTTCAGTCGCAGCAGACGAAGAGACAGTCTTACCAGTATTTCTCTTTCTTTTGACATCGCCGGTACGAGTCGCACGAGGCGAAGAGATAGTCTTAGTAGTATTTTTCTCAAAATTAATCGGTTTTGGTTTTTTGTAAAGGCTTTCCTCAAAATCATCATTGTCATTGACTTGGATTGACCTACGGTATGCTAACTCCTTTTGACAAATGCAGTTTTTTCCAGTACAATTAATAAACCAATTCTGAAATTTCTCTTTTCCACCATCTGACGATTGATTTGGTGTGTTTTTGCTCATCGTTTTCGCCTAAAAAAAACCAACATAATAAACCAAAGATAATATAAATGAAGTTCTCAAAAAAATTACAAGTTCATATAATAAGTTCTCAAAACATACAAAATAATAGTTCACGGTCACTCTTATGTTCAACTATTTTTTCTGAAACAAAATTCACCAAACATTCGAGACCTAAATGATGGCTTCTTTGATGTCTTTGGTTGCGTATCAGATGGCGCTGCTTGGCTACTAGATGCCTTTGGCTGCCTAAAAGATGAGCTCTTTGTTTGTTGTACATGAGCACTACTTGGCTCTACCTGTGCTCCAGATAGTGCTGCTTGGCTAACAGATGCTCGTTCTATCCTGAGAGATGATCCCCTTGGCTGCTCTACATGCGCACCAAATGGATCTGCTGCAGTCCTAGACGACTCTGGCTGGCTAAAAGATGCTCTTGGCAACCTGAGAGATGACCTCCTTGGTTGGGCAACGGACGGCTCTGCATGGCTACCAGTGGCCTCTCCTAGCACAGAGAAGACATCTCCCATTGCCTCGTTATACATAATGGATTCATCCAAGAAACTTGTGGTTCTGCTACGCCTTGACCCAGATGACCCCCCTGAACCTGTAAGAATTCGCTCATTTTCTTTCGCAGCTGCTGCATTTTTTGCCTCTGTATTTCATATATGTGTCAGTTAAATCATGAAATTATAACGATATATAAGATTTTGTGAGTGTTACGTACCTCTCCTACGTCGGTCGGTAGTTGAACGGCGAGCAGTATGCCCCTTTGGGGGACCACTCAACTCATCCATGGTCATTTTGAGTCGGGTGTGTTTTCTTCTGCCCTTTCTAATCCATTTCTTGTTAGGTATTATTCTAGCTTCATCGTAAAATGGTCATTCATCTGCATTTCCATATGGGTGAAACATACCATTCCAAGTACTGACAAGATAGTTGACACTATACCAATCAGTAATAAACTGGTTCTCGTCCCAATTTCATTTTCGACAAACTGCTAACACATGAACACACGGAATAGATGTTAGTTGGATACCTCTGCATGTGCACTCCATAGTTCTACCGGGCCCACGAGTCACAGTGTACTGGAACTCCCTATGAATAATGTCCATGGTGCCATCAGGGCGCTTGCAGACCAGAACATACTCATCAGGAGAGAAGACTTGGTATACTCCTTCACCATGCGTATACGGGACCAAAGTCATCCTTGTAGCTTTCTCTCATTTTTTTCTGAGCTTTGTTTCCACCCGTTCAGACCATTGCTTATTCGCATCGGCTAGTGCCATGGCTCGGGCCCGCCTCTGTACGAACCAGGCATTGCATTTGTAAAATGTTTCCTCAACAATCGCAGCTACGGGCAGTCTACGGCTCTTCTGGAATACATGGTTCAATGACTCCGACCCGTTTGTTGTCATGATTCCGAAACAGAAACCTCCATCACATGTCTGGAAGATCTTATCGTAATTGGACGACTCGAACAGGTCATTAGGATCTTTCTTGCCATACTTTTTCAAATAAGCATTACACCTTGGATTTAGCTGCACAACATTAGGTAGGAAAATTATTAAAGAAATGCACGAGAAATTATTAAAGAATTATGTAAGAAAATTTGTAAAATACCATAGCAAATTCTTCGAACATCTCCTTCAACCTCCTCGGCTTCTTCTTCTTGGCTTCTCGTCTGAACCTCTGGCCGTACCACTTGTATCCTCCACAATTACTTACCAAGTTGGCTGCAATATGCTGTGAACAGAATCTATGCTTAAAAAGTTCTTCTGACCATCCGTATTCTGGGTTAAGAGCAGCTCTAATTCCTAAGTGTTGATCCGATAGAACACATACAAAAGTGTTAACTCCAATCACTTCCTTCCGTAGCCACTGCAAAAAAAACCCCATGTTGGACCAGACTCCTTCTCCACAATTGCAAATGCCAGAGGCAGCAACTGGTTTTCAGCGTTATATGCACAAGCTATCAGAAGCCTCCCTTCATAACGCCCAGACATGAAACATGCATCTATACTGATCACTGGTCTCAGGTATCGAAACTGGTACGAAGTGTTCAACACCCAGACATGAAACATGAAACATGCCTCCCAGGCATGAAACTGGTACGAAGTGTTCAACACCCAGACATGAAACATGCATCTATACTGATCACTGATCACGCCCAGACATGAAACATGCCTCCCAGGCTACTGCAACGAAGTGTTCAACACCTGTGCTTTCTCGGATTGGACTGGTTAGAAACTGGTACTTTGAGCCGGGATTCTTATCGCATATACCTATTAGTAATTTTGGCAAGAAGCTGTATGAACCCTCCCAACTCCCGAATTGTCGTGCTATTGCAAGCTCACGACCTCTCCACAATCGATTGTATCTCGGTTCACAGTTGTTGTATTTAACCCTCACACAGTTTGCAACTGATTGGATGCTCATAGCCGGGTCCTTTTTAATAGAATCCTCAATAATATCAGCAATAATGGACGCTGTAAGCATTGCATTGTCTGTCCTTGTGTGATCAGTCCTGCATGTGTGAGGATGGTCTTGCTCTGTGATAACCCATGCATCCCCGTCACCCGTTGGTTGAGCTCTGAGTTTGAAACTGCACTCTTTATCCTTACAAACCACAAGCATTCGAGTCTTGTCGCTTTTTTTCCTTTCAACCTCCTGATTCCTATCAACGTGGTACTCATTTATTTTCTTATTCATATCAGCTTTGTTTTTAAAATATAGCCCGACTGCCAGCTCACTACTGTACGTGATCCGGGCACCGAAAAATCTGATATCAGCTTCTTGAAAGCCAGATGTATCATTGAAGCACTCGAACGGGTGCGTGCTGGCCCGGCCATTAAATGGGTTGATACGAACTGATCCTTCTACACCCCCCGAAGCACCATCTTCACGTAAACCCTCCAAGTGGTCTGAATCCCATTCTTCTTCATATTCATCCGTCGTTTTCCAGTGTATATTCTGGAATTTCATTCATGTTTTCAAAATCCGACCCGACACGCTCATCTGTTGGTACTGGTAACGGTCTGGGGTGAGGTGGTGATTTTCTTAGCGGTGATTGAGTTAATGGCAATGGAATTGTGTTATGGATTGGTGGTTCAGGGGTTGGCTCGAAATATGGACCAACGGGGGTGTATGGTTCGGCATATGCAGTAACGGGGTTGTATGGGTCCATGTCTGGTGGTGACTGTGGTTGGAAACTTGGACCAGCTGGGGTGTATTGTTCTATGACTCGTTCTTGTCCATAGTTTGGCGCCACCGAATTTTGTCCTAAACTACTCCCACCTTCGTCTTTTTTAATTCTCTTCACGTACAGTTCCATAAAAGAAAACCCCTGCTCCTTAAACTTGTTGCACAATTGACTCCAAAAAGGATCATTATCTATCGGAACTTGGATATACATTGGTCCGTTCATGGCTCGGGTTGACAGCTTTAAGTCACATCGATTCGGGTTAAAACCCACACAATCATAAATTTGAGACTTCAAGCCCGAAAGGGAGGTACCCTCTTGAACAACAAAAGAATGCGATGGCGGTTTGGAGTAATATGCTCCTTCTGGACCTTGCAGAAACTTTCCATTATAATGTAATGTAACAAGCAGCGCCATGACCAACAAATTACATTGTGGTAAATGATAAACATCTATAGGAGGTTTACTGTACAAAAATTAATGTAGAAATATCACTGTTTACTGTAGAAGGTTTACTGTAGGAATATCACTGTAGACAGATTACTGTACAAAAATCACTGTAGAAATATCACTGTAGATTGATTACTGTAGAAATTACTGTACAAAAATCACTGTAGAAATATCACTGTAGATTGATTACTGTAGAAATTACTGTACAAATATTACTGTACGTAAGTACTGTACAAAATACTACACGTACTGTACAAAATACTGTAGAAAAATACTATACTTACTGTTCAAAAAATACTGCAGACCACTGTAGCTTCGCTTCTTCACGTCGTCCTCTTTCTCTCCTCTTTTTTCCTTCTCTAAAAATGCGGCTACTGTACGTTTTGAGAGAAAACACGTATCTATAGGTGTGCCTGAAATAAATCCTGGAAACCAGCTACTAAATAGCCGGTTCCTAATTTTTATTAGGAACCAGTGGTCTAATAGCCGGTTTCTAATAAAAATTAGGAACCGGCTATTTAGTAGCCGGTTTGGACATTTTTGACAAAATTTGAGATTTATGGGCAGAGTTGGCGAATTTTATGATTGTTTGGGCATGAATAAAAATGACGGCATAGTTAGTTAGTTTTTTTTTTTTTTTTGGTGTGCGTCTTCTCTCAATCGATATGCTCTGAATGTATCTATTTACAAAAGACTTAATAATGTTCGCATTCAATATATATGTTTACATGGATATCTCCACTAAAGAGTGGCTTTAGCCATAAATATTCCATCATACACTCATCATTAATTGCTAAATAATAATTAATATAAGAGTTTAAAATAATAATCTATACTCCACAAAATTAGTGATTAATTGCCACCACTACATGGAGCAGTTGGTAAAGGCATAGTTCTCCTACGGGAGGGACATGGGATACATTTTGCTTGGGGACAGATTTGAGGCCTACTGGCTATATGCAAAAAAAAAAAAAATCTTTTGGCAAGAATTAGGCCATTTTATGGTAGTACAATAGAATATAACCCTAGCTGTCTGATCTTCTAGCTGTCATTATATTTTTTTTGGTACTACTGAGGAGTTGACCAAGTAATCCCAATTTTTAATGCAATTAAGGAGGTCCATGACTCAATCATGCATCAGGAAGTACTAAACATAATAATATAAATTAATATATGCCTCAATAATTACATTACATAATCTAAACCTTCATCTTATTTGCTTGTCACTATCCAAATAATTCTCCCATCAGTACCCCTTCCTAATATACTATCATTATAATTGCCAAATAATATCTAATTACAATTTGCCAACGACCACTAATGATCCAGTTATCACTTAATCTTGAATCGTCAGTTTGAGGATGATAATTGAAGCTGCATGAAATAATCGCCAAACCACCTTCAAAAACTTACCCAGAAGATATAATGTGTGAAAACCGTTAATTATACCGTGTAAAAAGAAGCATAATCTTAACCCTTTCTGTTTTATAAGGAAGTAGAAGGCCTAAATAGTATTAAATAGTATTAAAGAAAATTAAAAGTTAGGACTTGTAAAATATTAGCTTAACCCAAGCCCAAAATTGCTAGTGCTCAGCTCAGAAAACTTTAATAGAAGTTTCAGGCCCAATATTTTCAGGGCTTATAAAGGGCAAAAAAAAAAAAACATCTATGGTAGCACAAGGTAGCTTGCGTTGTCAAAAAAAAAAAAAAAAAAAATGGCCCGCTAACTCACATGGAAGTATCTTTTAAGCAAAGCTAGGATGTGATGCGCTCTCATATGGAGTTGATAAGCACAATTTCAAAAATTTACCGGATAGTCTTCCAATGGCAAATTCAAATTATTGAAACTCATCTAATTCATGAGTGATAATGCATGTATATGCAAAATTTTAAAAGTTTTGAATTCATTTAGTACAAGGTCAAGCAATCAACAAAATAATAAAAATGAATACATAAAACAACTTATAAGATGTTCATTTTTTTTACCGCTTAACATCGTAATAAATAAATTCAAAACTTTCAAAATTTTGCATATACATGCATCACTCATGAAATAGATAGATTTCAACTGTTTGGATTCATCATTTGAAAGCAATCTAAGACTCTGTTTGGCGCAATTACTGTGCGTGTAGTGAAAAAAATTAAAAAATTCAGTTCAATTTGTTTCCCCACGAGCATAGTAAAACAACTTATAAAACAACTTATAAGATGATCATTTTTTTTACCGCTTAACATCATAATAACTGAATTCGAAACTTTCAAAAGTTTGCATGTACATGTATCACTCATGAAATAGATAGATTTCAACGGTTTGGATTCGTCATTTGAAGATAATCTAAGGCCCTGGTCGGCCTAGTTACTGTGCTCGTGAAAAAAAAAATTCAGTTCAATTTTTTTTCCAACAAGCACAGTAAAAATTAGTTCAAAACTCAAACACATTCATATTTCTCATTGTCCACAGAACGGGGCCTAATAGACTTTTAAAGTTGTGCTTACCAACCCCACTTAATTAATGAGGGGATCACATCCTAGCTTTGCAACGAAGTCTTCTCTCTTCATTCAAGCTGAAATTCATCCCTTTCGAAATAAACCCAGAAAAGAGAAGTAACTTGGTAAGATGTAATTTCAGTAAATTGTAGGTGCCATGTGGGGAATTTTAATCAACACAAAAATGGGTCAAACCATGGTCAATGGCAAGGCATCATCCCCATGTTCCCTCACATGGCCTCCCCCCTTTAGTATACTTCTTTTAGCATGCCAAACTGTCCGCACAATAAAAATACATCAATGCACATAAAGAAAAGCGTTACTTTACAAGGCTAGCCTAGCAAATCTGCAAGTGCAAGTGCATTTACAGTTGCACAACCACCTACTGGTTGTTCTCATTGTGGAAACAGGTTCTTCTATGGCGGTCCTCTGTGTAACTATTTATATAATGTTGCTACCATTTGTGAAGTATCATGCATGATAATATGGAATTATGGATATATGTTTGATTGTGAATTGTGATAATGTATATATTATCTACGTTATAATTAATGCAAAAGAGTTTACCACTTGTTACACAAACAGTAACAAAAAAGGGCCACAAAATTAAAGAACAGTGGCCCAATACAGTAGACTTTCAATGAAAGAGATTTAATTATCTTAACCAAATAATAAAGCAGAGCTGAGGGGAAGAAGAATTAATCATGATATGTTCATCTTATTAACTGGCATTCAGGTTAGAAAATTAACAGAGATCAAAATCATAAAATGTAAAAATATGAAATGTAGCATTAATTATTACAAGTTATTTAATTAGGTAACAAATCTACTTCGTCCTCAGTTCCTCACTCAAAATAAAATGAGGTAAAAGGAAAAAATATAAAGGGCATTGAAGGAAGAAAAAATAAGCAAGTTAGCACCAAAAGAGAGCTTTTCTTAAGTCATACCCTGGTGACCTCATTATGCACCAAGAAATTCATGTCAAGATGACATTTGACACCAATGGCATGAACTGTTATTTAATAAATATTGCTCGGCAGTTAATTAAAAAGTCCGAGAAAATTGGCAATATATGCTCATATTGTTACTATTTCTGTTAGTAAAGAAACCAAGAGGACCAAAGTTAAAAAAAATAAAAAGGATGCATGCATTCAATTGTCTCGGTGAACCAATAAGCGAATTAATTAATGAATCAAATGAAAAATTAAATCAAGATTATGTCCTTTTATCGGTGTTCATGTGTGCTGAGCTCGATCCAATCCCGCCTGTACCCGTGTTGCTCTGAAGACCTGTATGCACCAAACAAGTACCTTTATTTACCAGAAAGATTGCAAAACTATAAACACAAAGGTGCATTGAAATCATACAAGAGTGATACAATGCTTGATATATTGCTAGTACATCGATTATGTTGTGGTTCATTCAAATATAATTGTTTTTCTTCAATTCAAACAAGAGTAATATAATGCTTGATTGCTAATACATCAGGCCATTAATATCATGTTGGTTCTTAGAAATTAGAATTATATGTTCAACTAACCTGTTGTGGAAGATGGTACTGGTGACGGGAGGGAACCCGAACCGAACTGCTGCTGCTGAGGCAAATACGGGTACACCATCTGAGTAGCAGCATATGGGAGCCCATACCCGCTTTGTGCTTGGTTACTTTGCAAAAGTTGCGAGTAGTACGCGGGGTTGATATTTTGATAAACACCCGGTCCAGCAGCAGCTGCATAATATGCCGGAACCTGAGCCTGTTGCTGCCCTCCACTGCCACTGTATAAGGCTCCATAGTAGCTCTACAAAATGATGGTATAGTAGTTAGGCCCCTTTTTTGTTCTCTACCAACAAAAAGGAATGACCAACATAATATATTCGAAATGTATTTTATTGATTAAATGTAGACAATGTAGATGAACTTAATTTGGTAGCAAATTAGACAAAGATTGGAACAATAAATGGTACAATTAAACTACAAACATATCCATCTTATTACTTATATAGTTATATATATATCCTAGCTAGCTACTTGCTAAAGTATCAAAAGGAAAACATGGAGATATGATACAATGAGAGGTTTTACCATAGGATACATGTTTTCCTGCGAGTAAGCGCCCCCGGAGTACCTAACAAAATTCGCAAAGGGAGATGATTAATAATGAAAATGTGAGACATATATGAAATATCAAACATTAATTTGCAGTTGTTCTTCCAATTAAAAGATCAGAATGAAATTTAGCTGTATACCCATAGGAGTAATAGGGATATGGGAATTGACCAGGCTGTTGCAAATAGGACCCCATGGCAGTGGAATTCGGGTACATCGAAGACTGGATGCTCGATGCAATTGGCCGATACCTCATCATGGCTGAAATGAAACAAATAACCCCAAATTAACCAACAAAAAAAGCCAAAATAAAAGTAACATGTATGAAGTATGATAGCTCTTATACGAAAAAACTAATTAAAACAAAAAAAGAAGAAGCGAGACATGATTATAATGCTAATTAGTTACCGATTTGAGGCGCATATGGAACCTGTGATTGGGCAGCTCCGAAAGCGGCTAGGTTGCAATTGGCTCTCCTGCCGTCAATTACAGGTGTTGGATCCTGCAATGCCCTTATGGCTGATTCGGCATCCCTAAATGTCACCTAATAAGTTATACAAGAAAATTAAGTTTAGTTAAATGTTCAAATTGAGAAGAAAAAAATGAAAACGAACAAAAAATATTGAAAAATAACAGTATGATGTATATATGTTCTGTCATTTTTATTTTGTTTAAGTGATATTGTTTATGTTTATAATATTGAGATCTAACTGAAAAGCTACTTTTGTTCTCTGCAAATATCATCAAAAGGACTAATCTGTCAGTAACTAACCCTAGTTAATATTTAATATAAGAAAACTAACTCTAAGCGTAACTAATTAGATCGATCAAGTACAAAACTGTTAGAAGAGAACAGTCTCCATGGCCATAATTTACATATATAACTAGACTGCAGGAATTAAGCATTAATTACTGCAGAGATAAATTCAACACACAGAAAATATATCTGCTGAGAAAGTAATTAAACATACAAAGCCATAGCCTTTGGAGCGACCGGTATTCTTGTCAGTAATGACAACAGCCTCCAAAATTTCCCCGAACTGTTCAAAATAGCGGCGCATCGTGTCGCGCTGAGTCTCCCATGCGAGGCCGCCTACGAAAATTTTGGTGTAGGTTGTGTCACCTGCATGGCTGCTGCTGCTGCCACCGGCACCGCCTCCCATTAGGGTTAGCCGAGGCTGTGCAGCCATGCAAACAGGAGATTGATGCACAAATTAAATGACTTTGAATTAGTTAGGGCTAGAGAAGAAAGCGAGATGATGACTTAGGGTTGGTATATATATAATTTTATTTTCTTTAATGGTGTCACTCTTTCTCTCTCTTTATCTAACCAATGAGAATATTCACAATCCAGCTTTGCATATTGCCTTTGGGTTCATGCGAGGATGGATCAGAGAGAGAGATAGAGAGAGAGAGAGAGAGAGAGGAGTGGGAAGGAGGGAAAAGGAAAGATGGAGCCCACGACTAGTCGTAGAGAGGAAGGACTAGCCTAAGAGCTGGCTCAAGTTGGTCTATACTATAGTATAACTACTTTTAATTATAATTTGTAAACTTCGAGTAAGACCCCTCCTTTTATTTAATATCGTACATCTTGCAGTCTCTTTATTTGAAATTACATAAATATATAACGAAATAAAGTTTCTAAGTTTCTTTAACCATACAGACATATATATAGATGCCCCATAACTTATGTTGTCATCTTTCTGCTGGTTTTCATTATTCTTTATCATTTCTCTCCATTTAAAGAAAATTTGTTTGATATGTCTAAGATGCAAAAAGAATTCTTAGAGTATTGAGCAATTCAACTCTTTTGTTTTCCTATATATATTCATGTTTTTAGAATTTTTTTTTTAAAAAGATGTGTCCATATTTGTTGATTGCAATTCTAAAAAAAACTGATTTAAATTTGTTGATTTAATAATATATTATCAGTTCGTAGGAAAGACAACAAGAGAATGTGAGCTTTGGAAACTAAAATATAATTGTGTTAAAGGAATGGTAAAGAAATAGATCCCTAATTGACTAAGGAATTAATTAAGGTAGGTAATTTCGTTAACAGTTATTTATCACGTTGTTCTTAGATCATCAATAGTACACAATTGAGCAAAACAAATATTTATCATTTTTAAGATAAATAAACGTTTTAGCTTGCATTACTTTTGTATCTCTAAATATTTTGATAGAATTCAAGACATTTCTTTGGAAGAAGTTTACAAATATTAGGGGTGCAAACGGATCGGATATCGGATAGTGGTAAAACCATATTCGTATTCACTTTTATCTTTCGGATACATATACGGATCAGATATTAGACGAATACGGATACAGATCGGATATTAGATGGATACGGATACAGATCGGATATTAAACGGATACGAATATCCACTTTTTATAATAGTGAATAACATAATTGTTTTCATAATATATATATATATATATAGAGGTTGGCTAATATACAATCGATTGTTCCTGAGCTCCCGTGCAACCAAGTCGTTTTTTAATTTTGAAAGCCCAAACGGTCGATCCAAACCGTTCGATGTGATCTCTATATTAAAATGTACTTGGAGACCAAATTTTATATTTTTTGGAATTTTTTTTACTATTTATTAAGCTACTTTGAAAATCGCTGATCCAATGGTGGCTTAACCAAATAGTAAAAACAGAAGCCACCATTGGATCAGCGATTTTCAAAGTGGCTTAATAAATAGTAAAAAAATTCCCAAAAATGTAAAATTTGGTCTCCAGGTACATTTTAATATAAAGATCACATCTAACAGTTTGGATCGACCGTTTAGACTTTTAAAATTGAAAAATGACTTGGTTGCATGGGAGCTCAGGAACAATCGATTGTATATTAGCCAGCCTCTATATATATATATATATATATATATTTTAGTAAAGGTTTGAGGGTCAAGCCACCCAACTATTTAATACATTTGTTATTATAATAAAGGATTTCTCCCATCTGGATTTTGAACCCATGACCCCTCACATAGAGACCATGTGTCTTAGCCACTTTTCATAATATATATTAAAATATATATTATATATCTACTATTCGGATACGAATAATTAAAATTTAAAACAATATATATATCTGTATCTGCGCACGGATATTCGGATATTGGATATCCGTATCTAATTTTTGAATATGGTCGGATAATATCTGACCCGTTTGCACCCCTAACAAATATGCACAAGCAAGTCGGATGGATATCTTTAATTATTAATAAATATATACATATATATAAGAGGTGAAAGGTAAAATATTGGGAGGGTCTGTTAAAAATACTTATAAAGAGGAGGGTTGAAGCGCTTAGTATGGATATATAACAATTGAGGATAGTTGAGATATGGGGTTGGGCAGGGCTGGAGCTCTGATGAATGCATGGCTGGCCTATGCTATCTTTTCTCAAATTAAAATATCCTACGTGAAGGCACATTTTTTCCTTTTTCATATTATTATTTTCTCATGAGTTGGCTTTAGTATTAGAGCAAGGTTGCACGCCTCTCTCGATCTCGCTTCCTTAATTCATCTGGGTTCTGTAAACCCTTTAATTTCTTGTTTGTCATTCCACCTATTAATATATTCACACACAACACAAAAGACATGACAATATGCACATACATGAGCGTGACAAAATTAAATAAATATCTTTGTAGAAGACATGAATGAAGTATATATGGTAGATATCTTTGTAGAAGACATGAATGAAGTATATATGGTAGAGATACAACTAATAAAGTGTTAGCATAATAATTAATTTGTAGCTTTATAACAATTATTTATTCAAAAAATACTGATCGAGGTATGCAATTTCAGCAATATATAGGACGGTATTTGCGAGGGTAAAAGTGTTTTTTCCCGATGGTATCGTCGCGGATATTCCTGTCGGTAATACCAATACGCTTAGAAATAGCACGTTTCTATCAGCTTACTCTCGGCAATAGTATTTATTTTCCCTCGCAAATACTATCACATTCTTGTATATATATATTTTTATAGTATGCTTACTAAAAAAAATTATAGTGCGATTTATCAAAAAATAATGAAAAGCAAAAAAAAATAACTATCTCTAATTACTTACAACAACAAATAAATTCAACATATAAAACAAGAAAGCAAAACACATGCATGATTTGCAGATGAAGCTGCCTTTGCATGCATGCTGAGCTATAGGGAATATCATATGGTTGGGACTTGTGAGCAGCTTTATTTGGCGTTGTTGGCTTGTTGGCTTATTTGTTTCCAATCATGTTGGGTTCAATTTCCTCTTGTTGCTTACAAACTTATTGGAGGAAAAGCTCCAAAAGATGAACTTATATTAGCGGATAATTAAGATATGGGGATGCCCAAGTGATAGGAAAAAAAAATAACAAAGGTGGTTGAAGTGCAAAATAGATGTCCTGATCACTTAATTAATTGTATATCTTATTTAAGACAATATGTGAAATGTTGGATTCTTCATATCCATATATTTTTTTTTTAATGTTTGAATATTTCTTTGTCAATTTTCAAGAATTAATCAAATGATTTTCTAAATACTTTCACATTTGATGCAGGGAGTATATATCACACACGCATAGTATGAATAATAGTGGTGCTATTTTGTACAACAAGACAAAGTCTTGCCAAATACAAAATTATTATTGGAAATAACACTTTTTATCCTTAATTCATACAGTGTTAACTTTTTTTTTATCCTGCATACAAATTCGATATTATTGGAAACAAGATTTTTTGTCTTTCATGATTTGTAAACAATATTATGAATGAAAACTAACTTTCCGTTGAAATCGCACCATTGTGATCTTACATTGCTGTTCAGATTATATATTAATTAACAAACAAATATATATTGCAATTGCAAATTTTCAACGGATAAACACAAAGAATTTGTACTGTGCACCAGGTCCTTTGGCATGAGGAATTAATAATTAATATGTTTTATATATAACTACTTTATTTACTTTTTCAAAAATGGACTACGGAAAATATCTAGTCATTTAATTAGAAAACAAAAAATGTCTATATCTTGTATGATTTTACCTAAATAGGGGCAGAAAAGGTAAAATAATTTTGTATTAATCATCTTTTATTATACGTTTTCTTAAAATAAAGGACAGGTGCACATATGACTTTTCATAATTGACACTCTAGATTTTTAATCATTAAAACAGAGCCGATACGGAGCGGACACGGAGCGGACACGGAGCGGATAGTTGTAAAACTATAACCATATCTCTTGTTTCATTTTCTGAATACGGATACAGAGCGGATCTCAAGCGGATACGATTACGTGTCCAGATCAGATCAGATATTTATTAAAATAATATAAAAAATATTAAAGTTCATAATATTTATCTAATTATAATGGTGAATAATATAAATTTTTCATAATATATATTAAAATATATGGTATATATATCTACTATTTGGATACGGATAATTAAACATAAAACAATATTAGTATCTTTATCCACACGGAGATTCGAATATTGAATATCCACATTTAAATTTTTGAGTACAAATTAGATATTATCCATTTCGTTTTCACCCCTAAAAAGATCCCATCTAGGACTGTAAATGAGCTGGCTCGGGCCGAGCTGGGCCTTAGCGCAGCTCGTTAATTCTGGACCGAGCTGTTAACGAGCCAGCTCGTTAACAGCTCGCGAGCTAAAATCTCAGCTCAAACTCGTGACGAGCCAGCTCACGAGCTGGCTCACTGATTTGGTTGGACCTTGTTTTAAGAAGAAAATAAATTTTACATACCTTTTTGGACCTAGCTGGACCGAGCTTGACAGTATAAAATACATACAAATTCATACAAATTTACAAAATTGATGCCTAGCCGAGCTAGCTTGCGAGCTGAGCCTTAGCTCAGCTCGTTAATTCTGACCCGAGCTATTACCGATCGAGCCAGATGTGAGTCACGAGCTATGAGCTTTTTTTGACAGCCCTAATCCCATCATATTAATTAGGAATCAGAAAAACAATAGTTAATTAAGGTGCAATGGTCAAGGGAAACCGTCCTAGATTGAAGAGCAGTAATATAGTACCAAACTATACCAACTACCTCTTCTCTCTCTCTCTCTCTCTCGCTCTCTCTCTCTCTCTTTCTCTCTCAATATGATGATTTCTGACATAAATCAAAGGTTCCACTTTCGGTAGCACGGTCAAAGGAAGTTGTTGGGTGCAAAAGAAAAGGGTAAAACAATTGTGTGACTTTTAAGAGCGTTGTATAGAGAAAATTTATTCGCCACTTTGTGCCAGTAATTTACCAGTAAGTATGCCCATAATACTATTTGGTTATCCGTTATGCCATTAACCTAAGAAGAATATGAGTTTAATATATCTATAATACTACTTGGTTATCCTATTTATATCTTTTAAGCAAATTTAAATCTTTTCATGTTGATATTCAGCACATAGATATTTAACCTCCTTTTTGTAGACAAGTCAGTTAAATACTTGTGCTGATGAAAAGCAACACATTTGTGATAAGTATCAAGAACAACAATTTTAATGAACCAATACCAAATTGTTGAATTCATAGCTTTTGATGGTGGCTGTATTACTTTTTATTTGCAAAAAATAATTGCATAAATATTCCTTATCCGATTTCCGTAATTTCTCAAATTTCATTCCGTCTACATTTGATCCATGGACCTATTTTCCAATAAATTATATACCCTTGTTATTCTAGCATGAAACCCAACATCCCGATGGCCTAAGAAATTTTATTAGGAGATTACTTACAGCGAGGAATTTGTGCATGAGGCTCAATTCTCTGTTTCAAGGAAATTGTTTTATATTTTATTTTTTTATATAGTCTTCTTGAATATGATATCATCAGATCGGATGCAATATCAGACATCCTTATTCCTTGCATTAATGAAGGAACTTTCTAACTTTCTAAACTTGTCTATAAGCAGTGGTCTCGTCAGAATTTGAGTCAGAGGTGAGTAAAAAAGTTTGGATTACTGAGTTACCGGATATTAACTTGAATTATTTTAATCAATCTCACTAAATTCTAAATCAGATTTAAACAGTAATCAAGAAAAACATTAATACTCAACAATTTTAGTCAATTTAATTCATTCAATCGGATTGTAATATTGAATTGTCAGAGAATAGGAGTAGACAATTTAATTTTCAGGAATAGACAGACCAACATATTTATACTACTTTATACTCAATTTTAATTTTAGAAGTAAATAATTACCTACCTCTGTTACATGATGGTTCCGCCACTGTACAATCAAAACATAAAAATTATTATAAAAAATGGAATGATTCAAATATTGTAAATGTTTTTTTGTCAATTAGAAAGTTGTTTTTTTCAATATTTCAACCGTTTACGGAATCCACCAATTAATAGCTCAGGTGGCAAGCTTTTAGGTTGACTTTCTAAAATATCTTATATCAAAGCCGCGACTAGTAAACATCCTTCATCCCTCAAAAAAATATAACTGTTTTATATATCCTAAAAATGCGACAAAGCAAAACCATTCCAATAATTTCCAAATCTCTTTGAAATTATAATGATGAATTAATCCTTCTCTAATTACTCAATCATTTTGTTTGGCATCATTGTTGAATTATTCTTAGTAGTTAATGTCTAGTGACCAAACTATGCAGCCTCTTGTAAGACCTTTGTTCTGATACTTAAAATGCCATGTATATTCTTGTTTTGAAATGCAAACTTCCTCTTAAGAATTGCGCTAGCTTGTCTCTTTTGTGATGTGCTCACACGTGTATGTATGTGATAATAATTATAATAAATCATTGTTATAATTTTTGTTAGTTGGATGTATTTATTATTTTTTGTATGTATTTTTGATTTTTTTTGTTAACTTGAAAGGATATTAATTCTTGTATAATTCATTTTCCATTTTGTACTTATTAATATTATTATTTTTTGCACAAGTATAAAGCATTCATATTAAAAATTAAATTTTCATTGTAAATAAATTTTAGTGATCAGTCTGAATTTTTTTTTATTTCCAATTAATGTGTTATAATTATTGTAAAAGCTTAATTCTCAATTTTTTTTTTCTTTCATTAAATTAAAATGGATGGAGATTATAAATTTTAAGTAAAGAAATCGAAGTTCTATAATAATTGCTTTCAAAAACTTAGATCTCCAACTTATTATTACCGTTATAATTATTATTTTTATTTCTTCATGGTCTAAAGCATATCATATTTTCATGGTAAGATCTAACATATGTGCATTTCAAATTTAATATCAATAGACATTGAATAATCTTTAGTTTTCAATTAGTATTTTGAGTAGTTTTGCATGTTGGTGAGAGAAAGAGCGCGCGGGGGGGGGGGGGGGGGGGGGGGGGGGGGGGGGGGGGGGTGTGTGGGGGTTGCGTTTTGCATGTTATCATGCAAATGTTATTCGTTTCTTATTTATATAGTTCCTTATTCAACTATATAAATGATGTTGACAGTAACTTGTTATATATTACAAAAAAGTTAATATTTGTTATTAAATAAGTCCATTTTATTCTAATAAACTATTTGATAAAATATGTTTCTCGTAATTATATATATAACTTTATACATATTCCTAATTTTCATAACGAGAAACTAGAGAAAATCAATAATTATATTATAATGCAAATAACAATTAAAAATACAAATATAAATAACTATTAAAAAATTATCTCGCACAAGTAAATACAAATATAAATATAATTTGAAAAGTCTTTCCATATTTGTCTACTTATTTGAAATTTTAAAACATAGTATGGGTTAATTAATTGACACAAGTGGTACTCATATTTCCCCGAGTTTTAACTAGAAACTAAAAAAATAATTACCGGCTAAGCAATTTATAAGTACAATAAGTATTTTTATTAATCAAAACTTTAGCAAATCAATTTCTGAAGCGGTGTGTCATCAGTTGACTAAAACTATAAAACGGATATATAAAATATCATTAATATGGGCAGGTTAATATAACGGTTTGTTCTTATTATTATTTTAATTCGACTTAGCTAGTCAAATTACGTGAGGAAATATTAATCCCATTTTTTATTCTCGTTCCCATTTTTTGTTCTTTTTCTCAGGTTTAAAAATTTAATGGGTGAAAAGCCCGTAATTTATTCATAGAGAGTTTAGGACGAACTTCATTTTTCTTCACTTAATTTTTTTATCTCGGAATTTTCAATATGATTTTCATATTAAAATTAAAATGTAATCAGGAATCAATTTTTTTTTAAATTATTTACTAATTTTTAAAAAAATTGAAAATTATTGTTTTTCAGAACTTTTTACTGTTTTTTTATTTAATAAAAGACAGTGATTTTCAAATATTCTAAAAAAGCAATAAAATTTGTCAACAAAAGTGAATTGTGATCTCCAAGTAGGGGTGTTCATTGGGTCCGGTTTAATCAGTTTTGGACAGAACCGAATTAGATCGGTTCAAATGGTTTGGTTTTTTCGTTTTAATGGTTCGGTTCGGTTTGCTTTTTACAACCGAATTATAACTTCGGTTCGGTTCGGTTTGACATTTTCAAAACCGAAATAACCAAACCGACCGAACTTTTATATATTATGAATTTGGTCCAGACCGCTCCGGTTTATTTCTTAATATTCAGGTTTATTTCTTAATTAATTGCTTTAAATACTTCGGTTTATTTCTTAATATCCCGATTTATTTCTTAATACTCCAATTTATTTCTTAATATACTTCAGTTTATTACAAAACAATTGTTTTAAATTAAAAAATTGATATATTTCGGTTTGAACCGAACAAACCGAAATAAAATTTTGGTTCAGTTCGGTTCAATTCAGTTGCAATGCTAATTCGGTTCGGTTCGGTTCTGTTTTTGAAACCGAATTAAAACTTTGGTTTGCCTAGTTCAGTTCGGTTCAAACCGAACTGAACCGATGAACACCCCTATCTCCAAGCACATTATATGTGTACATGTACGTACATATATGTGTACATGTACATCTATACTGATATACATGTACATAAAGTGAAAATTTGAAATTGTGCTAAAAAGTTTCAGAGGTAGTACGCCGACAAGCCCTGAATCCTGATGTCTTAATCGCTATTTTATTTTTCTGTCCTTAATTCGATTACACGTTTATTTCATGATTTTTTCCAAGTATAAGGTAAAGATTCGGATAGAATAATTCTAGCATACCTCCTACTGTTAGTGTACATGTATTCTCCATGCAATAATTTTCATATGCACAAAACAAATTACGTTCTATCAACATGGCAGTTATTATTTTCATGCGGTCTAAGTCATTGCACTAGATCTAAATCATTGCTAACAGCAAATACGCTTACACAACAGTTGTAAAATATAATCCAGGCGGTCTAAATCATTGCAATAAATTGATTGAAGGATCTTACAGCGAAGGGTTAGAAATGTCAATAAAGGCACCGATCTCTAAAGAATAACATAAACGGAGGGAAGCCATTCAACACATCACACTAACAATACCAAGATTCTTCCATTAGTATTAACCTGCAATAAAATTTCACATGATACCAAAACAAGCATTCACCGCAGCATGATCTTTGCAAAGGATGAACACATCAAAAAAACATTTAACCAATTACTCGTTATCTACCCAAAAACCAATTCCCCCCACATCTATAGAAAAAGGAACAAAAAAATAGCGAAAAAGAAAGAATGCCCCTCATACCCTCATATTATCGATAATGGTGAACCCGACAACTTACCAAAACCTAAACCTTAAAGTTTCAGGAAATGGGGATCCAAGTGGAAGGCGATGAGGAGTCGCTACCATATGTAGTCTCAGAATTTCCTGATGGGACACGTCTGTAAAACAAGACATATGCAGCTGACGTACGAATATCTTCCTCACTCGATACTACTGAGACATGGCTGTCATCAAAATGGTACCAACTATCGTCTTCCACCATCTAAAAGACGCCAAAAGAAAAAGAATCAAAGTAAACATTAGTCAATTTTGCAAGTCCTTAACCCAAAGGCTGTAAAATCCCAATGAAAAAAGGTACAATTAAATATTATTGATTACTCCCATGGAGGAAATAATCATGGGCACCCCTGCAAGATATCAAAATACCACAGGACAAATAAACGGGGTGTGCTGTGATACGTTCAGTAGAACTATGCAGGACAGTTTAGTTACTTCAGAGCTAAGAAAGATTTCTTTCAATTTAAGGTGCATAGATGACAACATATCACCATAAGGATCGCACAAAATTAATCTTTTTAAAATTAAAACTGACAGTAGTATATTAATTCACAAGGACCTAAGCCAAGTACAAAATCAAGCACTGTGTGATTCACTTGTACCTTAGCATAGGCAGAGTAGTGGCCACCACCTAGGCCCCCATAATGGTTTATCACTGCATACAGCTCATATGTATACAACTGAGCGGGGCCTGCAACTGCGGGATTTACATACTTGCTTAGGTCAAGGTTTCGTATCGGAAAGTTGACGAAGGTGTCCAGCTTGTTTTTCATATAGCGGCTGTATGAGAAACGTTTTAGGTGCACGACTAAGATCTCTGGAAGCCTCCACAAATCAAGCTTCTTTGTTGCCTGTCTGTGCTCCTTGCACTTGGGGCAATACCTGACAATATACATCATCCATCACATAACCATAGAGACGGAAAATACTAGAAGTCAATACTGAGCATGCAGTTGATACTAAAAGTTGATTGCTAGAAAGAAAAGTAAATATACTAGAAGTCAATACTGAGCATGCAGTTGATACTAAAAGTTGATTGCTAGAAAGAAAAGTACATAAAAGGAAGTATGTAACAGACACTTCAAATCAAGACTGTACCCGTCAGTTTCTTAAATGCACATCATATTAGGATGTTGCATAAACAAAGATACAGGAAACTTAATGGAGATAATTAACTAAAATTAATTAGCAAATAAATGAAGGTTCAGAGACCATCTAACAGTGGGGGATGCACGAACATAATGAAAGGAAAAACTAGCTTTGAAATTTCCATAGCAGTGACAATAATGCAGACAAGCTACTAGCTTACTACTAGAAAGGATATCAATACTTACCACATATCATCTGGGCCAAGTGGTTCCTCCTTGAGGAAGGCATCCAGACATGAGAAAAGAGTGACCGCCTCTTGACGAGTTTTCTTCGACATGTACCCGGTCTTAATTGCCTCAGGGAGTTTCTCCATATAGCTCACATCATATTTATCCATTTCTCTTTCTGTCCAGTCCATCATCAGCCTCACACATCTTGAGCCCCGGTCAAATAGATTCTTTTCATTTTCATCTGGATTTAAGGGTTTCCTTTCCACGCCCTTGTCATCTGTTAAGGCAAGGATGAATGGATACTTCAACTCTGACACCTCTCCTTTTTCTTCTTCTTCCTCTTGATCAGATGGTTCTATGACTTCTTCCTCTAAGTCTATATCTACTACTACCTGGTCTTCATCAACCTCCATCCTGTCAGATGTAGATGGCCCCTTCTCCCAATCATTCAGCACGATCGAGTCTAGGCTGGGTCCACTGTCAGAAGGATTTTTCTGGTCACTGCAGTTACCATTAGTTGGATACACTTTTGTGCGAACAAAAGGTTTAAGAACAGCATCTACAGCAGCATGTACATCAGCGAGGGATGTTTGGTCAGGAGAGATACAGGTCACCAATGGTGATCCCATAAGTTTACGTGAGAAGTGATTATACTGTTCTGATTCCAATCTGCACAAGACAAAAAGGTTATGAAACTCATTACATGACATCGTGACCATGGTCTCAAGTTTAATGTAAGTGATACAATAAAATGTTAATTTTTTTAGCCCACCGATCAGCTCTTTGGTGCACTATCTCCAGTCTGAGTAGTTTCTCATGGCCTGCAGGGAGCCTGTAAGCTACAATTAAATCCTCATCCTTTATACCCAAAATCGTCTCAAATGAATTCTCAATGTAGCGGAAGATTTTATGATCATAGACCTGTGATTAGACAAATATTATTAACCAAAAATGAACAGCAATGGAAAACCCACCAGGAAAATAAACTCGACATCTATGACTATGCACTAATGGAGAAATTTCTGAATGAGCGATTGAGTTGGCCTTTGATCTTTAAAAGAAACTCCTCTATTGCAAACTACCAAGTGATGATATTAATCAGATATGCAGCATAAATCGATACACAACAGGAAAAGAAAAAAGGAAGAATGAATGTGTACATACCTCTGCAAGGAGAAGGGACTCAGAATTCTTTAAGCCGCATGCAGCGGCTAGAGCAATAGAGAGGTCCTTAAGGTAACCGGCCTTGGGGACGGTTACAGTGAAGGGCATTGGGAGAGCATCGCCAGAGCCACTGAAGACGGTGACTGTTATGGAACAGGTCACGGTTGACGGCAGAGGAAGAGATAAGTACATGAAAGGGTCAAATGTAACAGACACTTTGCTGCACAAAGGACACACCAAAGTTGACTTGTATTGGCCCTGTAAATAGTGAACAATTCATGGCTACTAACTCAAATTACTTCACAAAATATGCTAATTTTCAGTTTTCCATTTGGAATAGGACATTTCCGAGAGTTATAAAAAAAAAAAAAAAAAAACATTACCTGACAAACATCTACAATAATGGAGTCATTGCGAGCCTTATGGTTCGTCCAGCATTCTTCAGCAAACAACTCATCTGGACGGCCATCTGAATCTCCTATTTCAATGTAGGGTTTCTTTTTCACACGATTTAGATCTTCATGCAGCCCATCCAACAAGAAAGCAAGTAGCTCCTAATAATAGTGCAATGTAATACCTTGTTAATTGTAAGAGCACCCAGGTTTGTCATCATGATGAATAAAAATTGAATATAAAAAACTATGATAATGGAAAAACAAAAACCTGAGAGTCATGCTGGTTGTAGCCACTGAACTGAGGAGCAAATCGAGCAAGCTTGCCCTTGAAATTGCGTGGGGCTACAGGGGCATGGCCTGCCGACCAAAGTTTCCTTAGCAACTCTCCAAATGCCACTGCTAACTCTCCCTGTTTTTGAAACTGTTTTAATCTTTTTTTTTCTAATTGGACAAGTTATATTTTTTCCCCAGTTATTTTAGACAGTTATAGGTCAACAACTCGAAAAGGGGAGGAAAAAAAGTAATATGAAGAATCTTGGAATGTGAAGAGGAAAACAATAGCACAGTAGCACCAACTGCCATCATTCTACCAACAAGGAAAGACTAATGGTAAAAATAGAAAGAAAACAAAATTTGAAAATACCTGCATCCCCAAAGGATTATCCTTATTTATCTCCTCGGTGTAATCCTTCAAGAAATAATCGACCAGCTGAGGTGTGTGCACAAGACACTGTAAGGCACTGTTCATAAAGCATGTGTTGCCCAAGTTGTGCAACCCCATTAAACCTCGACCATCTGTCTTTCCACCTCCATTACTTGATCCAAGACCATAACTGTAAGCATCCTCGAAGGCACGGTCAAGGTCACGTTCCCGGTTTGGAGAACTGAAGCTCGTTGGTTGCAAATATTTCGACCCAAACCCGCCAGATGAAAATCCATTTGACAGCGAGGGGCCACCAGCTATAGAGAGAGGTGATGTCGGGGGTTCCAGTGCAATGACAGCCATGCTGTTACCAGTGGAGTCCATGCCTGAACTGGAAGAAGGCCATGGGCTCAATTCA
Organism: Carex arenaria; assembly: GCA_964058825.1. Lineage (NCBI taxonomy): Eukaryota > Viridiplantae > Streptophyta > Magnoliopsida > Poales > Cyperaceae > Carex > Carex arenaria. Next base: position 1,100,355 of record CAXKVW010000159.1, read on the forward strand.
AGTTTCTTTTGCTCCAAACGAATCTGAAAGCAAAATAAGAAATAACATTAAAAACAAGCTGTGGGATTGTAAGAGAAAGGTGTTTAGCAGAAAGCGGCACTCAATTATTTCATTTGCACAAACACCTAGTAAATAATAATGTTTGGAAGAATAGTTCGCAGCCCACAAAGTGGGGAAATCTTCTATAATATACATAGGAGTTTGAAAATGTGTTGGCTGGCTTGACCCCCAACCCATGATTTCAAAAAATAATATTTGGAACAATGAATACCCGCCACTGACCTTTACTGATACTGAGTTGTTGAATAAATGATGTAAAGGACTGATTTGCCTTGAAGTCTATTATACTCATAAATCTATTATACTCGAGAGACCTATTTAATGTTTACACTCCAAAATCAAACCTCAAAGTATAACCTATTCAATTCTGTAATCCAAATTATTTCCTTTCCATGCCCTTCTAATTTACTGTTGTTTCATCTCTGAAAAATTCTAGCCCTAATTACTTATCAATGAGAAAACTTGCTACATTGCCCAAAATATAAGACAATTTGAGAAATCTGTTTGGAACAATTAATGTACATACATTGGGGTGCTGCTTGCAACATACAAAAAATGGTGTTTCTTTGCAACAAAGAAAAGGGTTAATATTAGTCAATAATATAGTATGCTATCAATAAGAGAAGTTACCTCCTGATCCATTTGAAGACCAGCGTGTTCTAAAGTTACATCAAGGTTCTCGAGCTTACTTCCACAACTTAGGTAGTTATCATAAAGTTCAACCTAAAAGTTACAGTATCCACATGCTATCAATACATCTCATTTTCACCATATTTCAAAAATCAATAATATTAAATTTAACTAGCAGAAAAAAGGTAAATTAAAAAAAAAAACTGCAAAAAAATAAAATATTGTAATTTTAATATTTTATAGATCATCAAAGTACCTTTTCCTGATCTACACCAAGAACAGAGCACACTGTCCTGTAAAGCTCACCTACCGTTGCCTGAATTATGAACAACACTTTGTCCGCATTAATCAAAATGTCCATGTATCATCTTAAGCTTACAATGCAACAAAATTATTAAAAATTTAGAGAAGTGAAAAACTTTAAAAACCTTTCGACTAATTTGAACAGTTGTTCTTAAATTGCCTTGTTCATCAGATACTCGAAGCGAAAGTGGATAGACCTCCACTACTTTAAACTTTCTACTTTCACCATCAGAAATAACCTTTCTTGCTATTTCTGGACCGCCTTTATACCTACAACAAAGTTCAACAAATTTATTTTAAGAAGACTAATTTCCCATCAACACTAACCAACAATGCTTATATAAATTGCTTTAGAATATGTAGCATAAGTGCCTAGGTGTACCAAAGACAAAACTTAGAACCCATAAATGATTACCTAATTTGTTGCCGAATTTCACGACCATAGAAAAACAAGTGCCCAGGATTACAAAACAAACACAACTACACAACATTCTATTAAATAAAGACAATGCACGCTTTTTAAATACCTTAAAAGCCTGTATTTTTTTGTTGAGGATTACAGAAGTTGATTAAGAAATTACCATTCATGGAGCCTGATCCATACTTCATGGGGTACCAGGGTATAATCAAATTCTTCTTGTAAGTTCCTCTGAAGTTCAAGACCATTACTTGTTCCTTCCGAAACTAGCTTTGTGTTGTCAATTTCTCCCGGCCTAGGGTTATTGTGGGTCCCGTTCTCAGTGATAGCAGCAGAAATATCAAACCCCACGTATGATTTCCAGTTCATCCACCAACTGTGCAATAGCCAATCACATGTGAGAAAGTCTAGGATGTTAATAGTTTTCTAAAATAAATGCTTAAGAGGTGATTAGTTCCGCTTTTAACTTTTGTACTACAGGCTGGATAAAATCATAATAAAGCAATGAAACAACACATACAACCCTAAAATAAAACAGGAGTTACAATACAGGTCTAGTCAGCTCAGGTATTGCCCCATTAATTACCTGGCTATTAAGTTGATTTACTCCATCCATAGCTGGGAAAGAGTCGTGATCCAAAATAAGGTGTAGCTCTAACTTCTAAGAACAATAGTATTGGTTTGGTAATGAACATCAGGTCCAGTCCAGGAAAGGAGGTTGACTGAGTTAAGATGTATAATTACAACAACCTGGTACGATTAACACTTCCACTAGCTAGGACCTTGTTCTAATCTGACCTTAACTATCCAATTTCAAATGGACGGGCTGGATTTTAAGCAACCATTGCAGTTGAAGAGTATTTAATCTGACCTATATGGAAAATTGATTCAAATTATCTAATAAAAAATTTACACCATAAAGGCCACGTTATTCCTTGTCTAATGAACGGCCGCCAAAAAAATATCAATCTTTCTAATCCAAACGCTTGGTATTAACCTTATTCTTCTTAGGCTAAATCTCTAATTTGGACTTCCATTACATGAGTGATTTAAACTCTTGAGAAAGTTGGTTTTATGTGATTAGTTTAAAAGAGACAGAGCCATCAGAGAGGAATTCCAAAGAATGCACGAGTATGCAAGGAAATCATCATGCTTTGAAATACACCTAATTGAGAAATTTTGGAAAATAGAAACCCCGCATCCTATGACTGTGGCCCAGAGGTTGATATCAGGTAGTGTATACTGTTCTCATTATAAAAGACCGTTGATTAAACTGTTAAGAGCAGCAATTTAATAATTAATTGATAGAGGTAAGTGCTTCCTCAAAAAGTGTGCCCTGCATTATTTATTCATTTGTGAACAGCTGCCGAAATTTGCAGGATTTCTATTTTTCAAGATTTTTCTAATCACTCTCTGCTTTTCAAAATCTGGTTTTTTACGTCTTTCAACCATAATGTTGAAGCAAGCCATGATTTAGATACTAAAACAAGAACAGGGAGACATGGATCGGCTAAACATAATGTCAAGTGACAATTAATTTATCCTAGGTTCAGAAACTGAAAATCAGGTAAAGATAATGTCAGTAACCTACAATTCATAATATGTTCACGAATAGGAATTTTCCAGTGGACATGCCTCTAGTATTAATTTTTTCCCTCCAAAATTTAACATAACAAGCCCAAAGGTTATTAAACCAGAGGCATTAATCAATACGAGCTAACAACCATGATTCGCACCTCAAGTGAATAAAAAAGATCTAAAGAATTCAAGAAATTGACCTGTGAGATATTAGGTAATACAGATCGCCATCCTTCATGTTAGAATCCGCCTCCTTGATCAGGCCGGCGACGATCTCCTTCTCCTCCTCAGGAGTGCAGGGCAAGCAACTGGCCGCGGAGAGAAACCCCTCCGAGTTAGGAATTGTCATAATGATTTCACCAGATTCGATCGCGCGCGAGAGAGAAAGCGGCGATTTGGATCGCTTTGACGGAGAGGAGAGGAAGGTGAGGAAAGAAAGCGTGCGGAGGAGGTGGTCTCAGGCAAATAGACAGAGATGCAAGAAAGGGAAGAATGAATCAAGAGGGAAGATCAATCGGCTTCTGGAGTCTGGACCCGGCGTTTAGATACCCGTTCCGGACCTTCTAGATGACACGGAGTACCCGAGAAGGGCAAAACCAGGAACTTGGCAGAGTAGGTCTGATGGAATTCAATTTTTGAGTTTTAAATTGAAACCGTTCGATTTGAATTTGAGATAATTTTTTTGGATCTAGAGCGCACATATTTTGAAAATGAATTTGAATTTCAAGGAGATTCTAAGTAATGGATTCGAATCGAACGGTCTCAATTCAAAACTCAAAAATTGGGATACTTTAGGGGATCCATACCTGGTCTGATGCTGATCGGACCGATCTTGGTTCGATCTTCTATCACTGTTCAATTTTCTTTAAAATTTGTGTGAAATGTTTTAAATTTTGTACGTGTCATGCTTTGATTTTCATGTGCATAAATCTTTAAATAGATCAGACAGTTATATAACTCGTTAAACTCAAAAGTAAGTCCTGTAGACATTGGACCTACTCCGTGTTATAAATATTAGGATTGATATGCATTAACCATAAAAATAGCAAGTTCTGTTTTTATTTTATAGAGACGACAATTGAGAGATTATTTTTGTGGCGTTTATCCATGTATGCAATACTTGAGCCTCAAAATTTTGGTAATACATAGTCTTTTTATATTATACATTTCTTATTGTTATTTTATTATTTTTTTTCTATGATGCTATAGAAGGTCAGAAGACATTTGTATGTATATGAAATACGGTACATAAAATCCGAGATTGTAACCACTAATATTAAGCCAGATTAATTATTAGTTCAGATTTGGAACAGTTTGAGAGAAATTTTCTAGTGAGTAGTTGAAATTTTAAGTAAATGTTTTTCTATCTTAATTCATGAGATATATTTTATGCAGACAAGATTTTTCACTATTTGATTTTAAAAAAAATTTGCAAGTTCAAGTATATGTATTAAATATTTATTTATAATTTTAAAACTACAATGTTGGAGCTCTTTTTATTCTGAGGGATCATTGGCTAATTTATAAGTTAATTAGTGTTTTCTTTTTTTGTAAGTATATTATTCATAATTAATTAATTATAATAGATAATACCATTTTTATGGAGATAATATGTTAATGTTAATATATTACTGTTGACCCACATTCGTCACAAGAAATCGGATTATATTGTAATTGTGATTAATATGGGTAAAATTCAAAAATATTGCATTCCTTATTTATAATTTTCAGCAATGTAAAAAATCAGCCATGCGTTGCTAATATGTGAAATATTTTCTTTATTACTAACATAACTTAATTTAAAATAAAGATTAAAAGTATTATTGATGACAAAGTTGATATACACGAGAAAAAATATTCTCTTTTTATATTCAAATCGCACTCTCCTAATTTTTTATTATTATTATTATAGTTCTCTTTCCAATTTTGAAAAAAAAAAAATTAGTAACGTCTTGTTATTTGGTTCCACACACAAAAATCGGATTACTTGTCAAATATGGTACGCAACTATTTGGTCGAATTTTCTCGTTCTAAACGCGGGTCAAATGAATCTGAAAACGTCAACTAAGGTGATTTTTGGATCTTGATCTGAGTTAATTTTAGCAATACGTGGACCTAATTCGTACAACGGTACAAAGACGGACGAGGATATTTTAAATGGACGTCTTTAACAAAACCAGGGTGTTGTTGTGTGCACGTCAAGGAAAACATAAACGCACCGATAATTTAGAAGGTAGGTTTGGTTGCAAAGAGTAAAATATCTAAACTAGCTTAATTAAGAATAGCAATTGTTTATTTTATTATAATAGTCAAATTTTAAAAAAATTATGAATAGTCTGTTCTAATAAGATAAAAAGTTTGAATTCACTGTTCTAATTATTTTAATTCAACTAAATACCGAATAAGCTATTTCGAATAGGAGCAGCTTAGGTCCGATGGGTTCCATAACCGTCTGATCCGATTTAAGAGCATCTCCAATGGTTATTGTTTTCTGATTTGTAATCTGATGTGGCAATTGTTTTGGGTTTGCTGGGTTGTGAGAGAGTTTATAAATTAGCAAATTTGCTTTAAAAGCAAACGTTTACTTATTGCCAACGTGGCAAATTGATTGGCTTAGATTATTTTTTATATAAAATAATTGCAATTGCTGGGATGGAGTGATTAACAAATTATGATCCATTTAATTGTTAAATTTGATGACATAACCAATTTTAATTGCTAAGCATTTGTTGGAATGGAGATGCTTTAAGATCTGTGCGCATCGCTTTAATATCCGTGTGCGTTTGTTTTAATATTTAGTCATTTTTACAATAATTTTCGAATCAATCAGTAGAAGTTTGAAAACACTAAATAAGTTGGACATGTAGATAAGCTACATATTTATATTGCATCAAGGATCATTATATTTAATACGGTGAAATATTCATTTTGTTTGATGAACGTAAGACCTTCATCAAAGTAACATATCTTTGAACTAAATAATTTGTGTCCAAATGATTAAATTGTAAATTAATATTAGTTGTTGTTAATTATTGAATTATAATTTTTCATAGTTTGACGCAACTTTACTATTTAGCCACTCAATTTACTAATTGGTTATTGAAAACCTCACATGTATCGTCCGTTGAAAGACTATTATATTATTTTTTACGACAAAATTCAAACAATTATGTTATTTTTTTCGACAAAATTAGTTCTTTTTTTTTATTGCTGACGTGGCTTAATAGAAATTCTAAAATTAATTTCAAAAATATAAAAGTTTAGAAACTTTAAATACCTTAATTTCTAAAAAAGAGTTAAAAGTTATTTAGTCTGTCCATGACCTCTGAAAGGCTTTATTGGATTGTTTAAGAATGTCAGTATGATATTGAAAGCAATCAATTCGTCGCTATCAGAGGGATTAGACAGTATAATTAGATCATAAGGGACTTATATATTAAACTTGATAATGGTCTAAATGGGCATTCTGGCATTTGTGTGATTTCATGGAGCAATATGCAAATTTCAGAAACACATGATTAATGTGAATTGCTTTGTAGTCACGACTCACGAGAAAAGAAGATTTTGGCAAAGAGAAAAGAAGATTTCATTTCATTTATTGCTCTAACAGGTAAAACTGCAGAACAGAGAAGATATTGTTAGAAGCAAAGGTTCTAAATAGCACGTTACAGCGTGCTATAGTGCCGCTCTAGCGTTTTTGGATTATAAAAGCTATGACGCTATCAGCGTTATAGTGTGCTATTCGTGCTATAGCGGCGTTATTTGGACATAGTGCTATTTTTTTAACCATTCTGCTATGAATCGATAAACGCTATTTAAACATTTGGTTAGAAGAGATCAAAGAGGTTTCTGGAGATTTTGGGTTTGAATTATTCTGGTAAGAGACAAGATGACCTGGTGTGGGTTTTTGCCCTTCTATAATTTTTGTTTCAAAGGCTAAATATTGTAATAAATTTTGAGCTTATGCGTTTTTTTTTTTTTTTTATGTTTTACAGGAATTCGGTCTTGTTGAAACAGATTTAAGTCAAAGAATTTACAGATTTGAATAGAGTTTTGGGACAAATGAGGAACATGCACTGCTCTGAATGGAAAAGGCACGGTGTTTTTTCTACGGTTCCAGTTTTTATTTAATTTTGAGAGTAGAACTAGGGTTTTGTTAAGTTCATAAAGTTTTTTTGAGAACTCAAATTTAAAATTTATCAGATTGGTTTCAAATAACGGATTCAAACTGTTGAAATCCATCTAACTTACAAGTAGTGCGCCTATATATGAAAATTTTAAACTTTTGAATTATTTTAGTATGAAATCAAGCAGTCAAAATTAGAATATTTATAAATCAATTTTAATGCATTCTGCATTCATTTTTTGAACATTTTTTTTGCCACTTTGACTCTAAACAAAATTAATTCTAAAATTTTAATTTTTATATGTAAAAGCAACACTTACGTACTCATAAGATCGATGAATTTCAACGGTTTGAATTTGTCATTCATAATTAATTCAATAGATATTAAAGTTGACTTTACAAAAAACTTGATGAACTCAGGAACACTATAGTTCTACTGTTCTAGTCTAATTTGGATATGTTTCTTTGTATCTTGGAAATGACTTCGTCAGAAAAGATCCTCAAATGGACAAGGTATCAAGTATGCACGTCTAATGTTAGGTTTAACTTTTGTACAAGACCGTCAGAATTGCTTTCTGTTCAAATTTTAGGAATCAACTCTGCTACTTTTTTTTAGAGAAAAGCAGAATTCTGTTTTTCCGATTCCAGCCATTTAAATTCGTTGAAATTTGTGCATAAAAAAATTTCTTTATCGAGATACGTGAATAGAAAATTTTGAATGATTGAGATTGGAAAAACAAGACCTGTTTTTCTCTCAAAAAAAAAGCAAAGTCGGATCCCAAATTTTATCAGACTACAATGAAATATTTACATGCATTGCTTGCATATCGTACTAAAAATGCACTTTTTAACATGCATGTTATGCCAAAAAATTTCCACAAACGATGAATTATCAATAAAATGATCAGAAGTGGATTGGAAAGGGAGGTAACGTAGTTAGTTATAAAAAAAATTTAGAATTGTTGTACTCAGAAGTTGAAAGTTCGATTTTCTCTTAACGACAAGATATATTGACTTTTTTTGTTAAAACTTCTTTTAAATTTACAAAGTACCATTTTTTCGTTTGTTAAAAAAATAAAAAATTATGTAACTTGTTTAAGAAAAAATATTTAGTCTTCTAATTGATTGGTATTGAGAGTAAATTCATTTATTTTACTTGTACGCACAAGCATGTATCTAAAAGTCATTGGGTATGCGTCATACGAGTAGAGAAATTAATCATTTGCCCTCATAAATATATTAGTTAGAAGACTAAATATTTTTTAGTATGAACTGTGTCTTTTTTTTAATAAAAGATAAATTGGGCACTTTATTGTTGGTCCCAAAGGTACTTAGAGGAGGGTGAATATGACATTTTTAAACTTTTGAGCTAAGTTACAAGTCACTAACGTGTCTTAATGCTATTTTTGGCGGAAACTCGAATAACTAGATCCTAAACTAAATATAAACTAATAAAGTAAATAGTAGAGTTTAGATGCACTTGACACGAGAGTTGTTTACGGAGTTCGGCACTAACGCCTACGTCTCCGGGGCTCGCGACCTTCGACATGGTGCACCTTTCTTTACTCAATGAGAAAGAAAGTACTTAAGGTGGAACCGGTGAGCCCTTACAAGCTTCTGAGAAGTCACACAGCTCGAGCATGGAATTGGCTCACGAGCACTAGGGGCTCAAGAATAACAAAGCGAGCAACTAAAGCTCAAAGGTAAAAATGCTGATCTCGCAGGATCGCTCTAAGAGTTTGTGTATTGATTGCATAAGCTTGAGATTGATTGTGAATATTGAAGTTGAAGTGCACAAGGAACAACGGCTTTTTCTAGACCTGAGAATTTAAAATATTGAAGTTGGAGGCAGTTAGAGTGATAATCCAAACCTTGATCTTGCTTCTATTTGTAGAAAACTGATAAAAATGAAGTCATTTTGCCATACCGTTAGAACGGTTTCATGTACCGTTATAACGGTTGGTCAACTTACGCGCAGGTTTGGATGCCCTTAACCCTAACGCTAGACTACCGTTGTGACAGTAGCCATCACGGAAGTCTCTGGAAATCCTACCGTTAGGTGACGGTTCCAATCGAATTAATCTGTCACACACCAGTAGAGGATTTATTTAATCTGTTACAACGGTTCCTGAACCGTTGCAACTGTAGGCCTCACTTAATTCATTCTCGAGCTTATTTTACCAATTTTACAAATTTATTATCCTAATCTTGAGATGTTGCTTCTGCTGTCCAATGTTTTGTGCTTCATGACCACATCCTTGATAGTGTATAGCAGTTTATTATTTCATCATTGATGTATAATTATTGAATCTTCTATTGTCATGAACTTGCACAATATCTTAAGACAATAAAACTATAAAATTCAATTTATATATGTTTTGCAAATCTAGTCAAACAGACAAGTAAATTATGACACAATCCAACATTGATAAGTTTAAAATGAGTTTTTATTAAGAAGTCAATAAATTGGATAAATTTGTGGCTTTTTGAAATTTAGAAGGATAAATATGATATGAGTGAGTCTATGGTACTATGCATAACATGGATCAATATTTTCGTTTTCAATATTCTAATGGTCAATTCAAACCATTTAACATGATATCCACATGAATATGTACTTGCAGACCAAATTTTATATTTTTTAGAAAAAAAAATACTATTTCTTTCTTTCTTTTTTAATAAGAGCACAGTTAATTTCGATATACATTTATTTTTAGACGCTTCTCTGAGAACTTCAAGAGTTTTCAATGGTTTTAAATTATCGACATGGCAAAAAAAAAACGTTTTGATTTTAGAAACGAAGATGACAATTTTTTATTCATAGAAATTATTAAATTTAGATGTACAAGAATAAAAATAGTGCCTCGTTTCGAACAAATATAGAAAGATTTGATTCATTGAGTCCGATCCAAAATATCCAGATCGGACTCAACTGTCCATCGGTGCCTAATTTTAAAAAAAAAAATACTAATTGATCTAGACCATTGAGTCAGATCCATATATTTGGATTGGACTCAATGAGTCACATCTTTCTATATTTGTTAGAAATGAGACACTTTTTCTAGTTCCATTTCTATGAATAAATAATTTCCAACGAAGATGTTCTAATTTGTCTCTGGAGCATCTTCATCCAACATGCAAAATTACCAACACAACTGAACTGTACATATTGAGTGAAATATTTTTTTTATTTATTTTTTGCTAAAACTGTTAATGTTAAAAGAAGTCATTCTTTTATTTAAAAATAAAAAATGAAGATGGTCTAATATCACTTGTGATATTATCCGAATAAGCAGCACAATACGAATACTGCAATTATGTGATATTCTCTGTATCTTCGCTTTTTTTTCTTTAATTTTTCAAAATATAAACTTAGCGTCTCTGCCTATCTATGCAGCGTAAAAAGATTGAGAACTTTATATATTGTCGATTCAAACTGAAAAAAGAAAATTACCTGAAATATCTAATTTAGATTAACAACATTTGAAGCATCCATCTCAAACCGCTGATCGATATTCACGAAAGGATATTGCATCAATCCAACGGTTCAGATACTATAGCCATCAACCAGGTACCTAGGTGCGCTTTGATTCCCCAACTCAGGCCCCACATATCAGATTCAGCCTCTTATTTCCAACTGTCCCATACATAGATCTTCTATGGATTATACAAAACAATTCATTGTGCAGTCAAGTTGCATACAACTTTTAACGAGTTCGATTCCTCTCTTACCACTTCATTCTACAAATTAGAGTCCACAGATAATCACAAGATGGTGCGCCTAGTTAGTGTCGTCCGCACTTAGTACGAGTGCGTACCCTCTGAGATATCTCATATTTTGCGTGACCGACGTGTCCGGTTCCTATTCGGGGATAACGCAGGGGCAGTATTACGTGAGCTTTGAGATTCGTGTGAACGTATTTGAACGGTTGAAATTTTCCACAAAGTCACGCAAACTATGAGATATTGAGATATCTCAGAGGATACGAATTGACTCAGCACCACATATGTAGAAGTACATGGCACGTGGACTGGGTTAATTTTCGAACAAAAGGCAAAGAACCGTTACGTCATCTAATGAGGCGACTGCAACTGGAGTACTGGACCACACAGGTGGGGTCGATGTTTCACTGACCAAAGGAAAGAGATTGATGGCGTCTTCAGGTTTAGTACGGATTAGACCCGGTTTATGGAACTGTTTCTCCGTTAACTCTGTTAGACTGTTACGGTCGGAAAGTAAGAAGATACAGTGGAGTCACACTGTAACTTCCCTAGGCAAGTACTGTCATGCACCGAGAGTACTACTAAATGCGTAGATTGACTGATTGATGTTGGAGAACAGGCTGACAGCCAAACAAAAATGTAATAATTTAAAAAAAGAAAAGAAAATAGTGATCTCGCATTTCAAATAGAAATTTTTATTTATACCATATTAAAAAAAAATACTGAAATTGAAAATTTGTACAAATACCAGAGCCGTTAATTCAATCTGTAATCTTATTCTTGAGGGGGCCGCAAATTGAATTGGAGACCCTAAAAAAATAAAATAAAAATCAACTATAATATACTAAATATCGAATTTTTTGGGAGCTGCAGATTAAACTGGCGGCCCTAGTATTTTTGGGATTCTCCAATCTCAATTGTGTTTTGTGTTTTTTTTTTTTTTGAAATGATATTAATAAAAAATTCAGCATTTCAAGTGACTAACAGTTACAAATGATCATTAGACATATTGTGTATGATTTATGACTGAATCTTTATTTTCGCCAAAAAAACAATTACATCTTGTCCTACATATCTTTTATCATATGATCAAACAAATTGTCTATGATTTATGACTGGATTCTTATTTATTTTATATTAGTGAGAAAATGTAGAATAATATATATTTTTATTTATATATTATTAAAGAGCTCCATGATATATAGGTATAAAATGAATTAGTTCAAATGCTAATCTCATGATCTGAAAATTAACTCAACCAATACATTAATGAAAATGATAACAATTTTGTTGGAATATCATCCAAAATGTGAATCAACTTAGTTGATCGGTACTCACATTAGCATTTACACCATGTCTACTGGCAACATTGCACATATCTAACTAGCTTGGGACCCGCTTTTACACAAATCGGAGAAAATGACGACTGACATGCTCGAGATAGGAGTAGGTCCAATGGGCATCTGACCTATTTTAGGTCCAATAATCTCTAAAACGTACGATTAGCATTAAATCTGTGCGCACGGAAAGTGAAACAGATGGGCACGGATTTTAATAGTTCCAACGAATCTTGATGTAGATCGAATGGTCATTACACCAATCAAACCAAAGTAAGTCCGATGGGCATCGGACCTACTCTGAATTCGACATACTCACCGCCCGGTGACCACAACTCCACTCTTCACTGCTCCCAAGCGCCTCTAGACAAAATCTCCCAGCTGTATCTCTCACCTTCCCACTCCCCCTCCACTCTCTCTCACAATCTCTGCCTCTCAATAATCAACAATGCCACTCCACTGGAGACTCCAGTGCCTCCCTACTCTCCTCCTCCCCCTACTCTTCCTTTCTCTACCACCCTGGGTCCTACAATGCAGCGCCACACCCACTGCTCTAGTCGGAATCAACTATGGCAGAGTCGGAAACAACCTCCCTCCCCCCTCGGCTGTACCTGCTCTGCTCGCTTCTCTCGGTATCGGGCGGGTTCGTTTGTATGACACCGACCCGTCCGTCTTGCGTGCCTTCGCGAATACGGGTGTGGAGTTTGTTGTCGGGTTAACGGATCGCTGTGTTGAGGGGGTAACTACGCCGGACGGGGCAATGGCGTGGATTAAAGGGAATATACAGCCGTATGTGCCCGCGACCAAGATTTCCATGATTACTGTTGGTAATGAGGTGAGGCTAAGTAAGAATTATTTGCTATACATTGTCGCCAAATGCATCGATTTTTTCTTATTTGCATTTATGGTGTACTGGTGATGCATTTAAGTTTTTACATTGTTTATGCCTCTTTTGTTTCAACAGTTCAGACTAGACACCCGTTAATGCTAAATTACTTGTATCGATCAAATATTCAAATAGCCGTTGAAATTAAAGCGTATCCTTTAAAAATTAAATCTTGATGAGGCATTTAAAACATAAAAAATATAACCTTTTCACACTATTTTACTGCGGATGTTGGTGACGCGTGCAAAATAAATGAGCATTTTAATTTGTTAAGCACAACATGTCAGTTTCCACCCACTTTACTGGTAAAGAGTAAATATTTTGACAATATATTAAACAATAAAAAGCAAATTTGCTCATGCCATAAAAAAAAAGGGCCGACATCCATTATCCTTTAAACAAATTTAACTCACAGAAGTATCATGTCTTAACTTCTAACCATAATTATTTTTTTATCCAGGTTCTTACTGGTAACAACACAGCATACTCCCGATTACTCCTCCCGGCAATGCAATCTCTACACGATGCACTTGCCACATGTAGCCTCGGCAACATTGCTGTCACCACTGCCCACTCTCTCGCTATCCTTGCTACATCATACCCTCCTTCAACCACATACTTTCGCAAAGACCTACTTCCTGTGATCTGCCCAATTCTAGACTTCCATGCCAAAACAGGGTCGCCATTTATGATCAATGCATACCCCTACTTTGCATATGCTGCACAGCCGAACCATGTAGATATAGAATATGTACTTTTGGAACCCGGTTATAGTGGAATTTTGGATAACGGTACGGGTTTTACATACCCGAACATGCTTCTTGCACAAGTCGATGCGGTTTACCATGCGATTAATGCTGCAGGTATATTTTTGTTGATTCACTAACTTGTGAAAACCCATACACTCGACCCAAAAAAATTTTGGATGTTGTTCTTAGGTCAGCATATAGATTAAATATGGTTGAGTGAAAGTATTCAATTACAAGAATTATCGCATAGTTCAGTTGAATTCGTGCTAGTTGGAATTGTTATTGGATCCTGCCCCCACTATGTTTTGTATTGAATTACTGAGACCATTGCACAATTTAAGAATCCACTGCTTACTAAATTATAAACTTGTGAGCAACATGGTGCCAAAGTAGAATATAATAATCCTCCTTCGACATGTGGTGAAATATTTACTACAAAATCATTTACGGACCCCTAACATGCACGGCTCTTTTACCAACCTATGTACAGGTGGTGATTCAGCAAAGAAAATAGAGGTACGCATATCTGAGACAGGCTGGCCATCAGCAGGCGACTCGAATGAACATGGTGCGAGTCCCGAAAATGCCGCGAAATACAACGGCAATGTCATGCGTCTAGTAGCACAAAATAAAGGCACACCCTTGCGGCCTGGTGTGACCCTTCGTGCATATGTCTTTGCATTGTTCAATGAGAATCAAAAGGATGGGCCAACATCAGAGAGGAATTACGGTTTATTTAAGCCGGATGGGACGCCTGTGTACCCGCTAGGATATTCACTGCCCGCGGATAATTCTACTAGTGGTACGCATGATGGTGGAACTAGTGGCAGTTTTGGATACGGTGGTAATTCGACTTCTGGTCCTCCAGACGACGGATACTACAGCATATCAGGAGCCGTTGTGGTTAGTTGGACTTAACACATTTTCAGTTCAATTTTATTCTAGGCTAATATTAATAACAACCCCCTCCTTCCCCCAACCAAAAAGTAAGTAAAGAACTAAAAAATAATAATAATAATAATAAGAAAATAAACAAGCAAGCAAAAGGTTTGTAGGAAAAGTCTATATATGCTTCCAAATATATGAGCAGACATAATGTAGCAACTTTTGAATTATTGGATGGATGACCCTGGTACTAACTTTTTTTTCCTTTTTATTTTTTTGAAATAATGAAGCAGAGGTGGCCATGGCAGAGAGTTATGGGCGGAACAATCGGTGCATGTGCTTTTGGTGTGCTATCATTATTATTATATTGAGCTTCAACATGTTGGTTAGAATAATTTGGTAGGAAATTGAGGGATTAAAAGGTTGATCCTTGCTCCACTATTTTATTAATTGAGTATAATATTAAAAAATGGGGGCTTTTAATTTTTGTGTCGTGCTGTAAGTTATGTTCGTGCCTATTTTGGTGTACTGATTATATTAATTCTAGACTGATTTTTTTTCTTCTTCTTTTTTGCTCAGATGCAAAAGTTGAGCTTTATTGGAGATTTCAGAAAAAAAAAAAAAAAAAGCTTATAAAAAATGCATAATGCCATAATCAAACCGAAGGAATGAAACCAGATATGTAAAGATTTTGTAGCAGTTGTACAAATAATTGTTGTATTTGCTAAAATGGCCGTACATAAGTACATTATATAAACGTTAGCAAAAAGATTTGGATATTCGAACTTAATTTTGAATTATTATTTTATAGTGTTTTCTCATGGTTTTGTTTCCTTTCTTAATTGTGGATATTCGAAGGGAAATCTAAGCTGTTCAATATAATTCCAAACATTAAATTATACATAGGATCTTCTCTCAATTTAGAAATAATGTAAACCTAACCTATAATCTCGTGTATTGGAACAAAAGCAAACCGATTTGCCTACGGATTTCCCGTAAAAAAAAAAAAAAAAAAGTTACGTATGAAAAGTTTAGATATATTGTAGAAACCACCTAGCAAAATCCTTTGGTTATATCTGGGTTTTGGTTCCAACAGCCTACCAAGAATCAATATAAATCATCCGATCAAATTTGTACCGCTCTCCTGTTGCCATTGTTAATCGCGATACTTTTAAATTTTAATTAATAGAAAGAGAGGAGACTTCAAATGCCTCTATTTTTATACCTCTATTATGTCTCTATTTTTAAAAATTTTAATACTCAAAAATTAAAACTTAAAAATCAAAATAAAACCGTTAAATATGATCTGCATCATTTTATCTATGTGCGTTTAAAAAATTATGACATTTCAACTTTGTGTTGGTTGTCTCAAGATGTTGTAAAAACACATTAGTGTGGATAATTTTTAGACGTTGATTTTTCAAATAATTAATTAATATAAAATCAAAATCGAAGTGTGATATTTTTTTTATGCACAAATAGAAAAAATAACATAGATCATATCTAATAGTTTTATTTTGACATTTGTGATTTAAATTTTGATTTATTAACGTTTTTAAAGATGAAAGCACAGTGGAGACATTTTGAACCCTCAACCTGAAACCTAATTTGAGAACGATTTTTAAAATTTCCAAGATCTCCTGCCAAAAGTTCACTTTCCGTGCTCAAAGTTCATTTTCCAGGCCGGGTTGGGCAGTATCGATTCGGACGGGATTGAAAGGCTTGAAAATTAGGCCCGATGTTTTGGACCGTGATTTTCAAATAATAAATCAAGCCCAAGATTTATGCACATTTGGTCGGGTACAGGTCGGGTGTCATGCCAGTCTGGAATGATTGACATTGACGCACTGGTACATGTCCAGCTTTGAACTCGAGATATATTGTCGGGTGTAAGCCCGTGATTTTCTGGCAATTCATATCTTGCATCCCAATTGCCAACCAAACATTAACTCGTTACTTGTTCCTTTTACTGAATTGTGGGATTTGCTACGGATCTAAGGCAGGACAAAAATGAAAATGTAACATACTCAAAAATAATAATTACGAATTTAAAATGATGAATAATAGTAACCATAATTGTTACTGAATGATAATGATCATAACAAATGCTGTCTTGATTATTATTACTAGCGAAAATAATAATAATCATAATAAAAAAAGAGGAGTTTAATTTTTAAAGTCCAAACTATCAATAAACCGCTTAATATGATATTTATATTAAAATATAGCTAGACATGAAATTTTACATATTTTTTTAAAAATTTACTATTACAAAATCACTGTTTTTGCACTTATCTAAAAAAAAATAGTACAAAAATTATAAAAATTGGTCGCTAAGCATACCTTAACATAGATATCATGTTGAGTGGATCAATAGTTTTACCTTTCAAAATGAAATTATAAAATATAAGATATGAAAATATAAAGTATTAGAACACTCCTCAATAAAAAATTGGGTTTTGTAATTTTAAATTCTCACACACACAAAAAAAGTACCGACATACTAACATTTGAGAATTTATTTCTCGGAAATCTTTCCAAGAATTTTGGAAATGTCCATTTCGTTACAAACAAGCCCTTATTTCCGGTGTCTGCTCAACAAGAAAAAAAAAATCAAAAAGCACCAGACACAAGATCAAGCGTCTTAAATTAAAACAGCTGATCAAATACCATTTCTTTCTCATGATTACAGTTTTAAAGCATTTCATGCCTACATATCAATCTATTTCTTCCAACTAGAGATGTACTGAATCTAGCAAATACTAAAAATCAAACCTAACAAAATTTGCAGCAATAGGCCGCATCAATAATGCTAAAAATTGGAGAATAGATCATCAGCGATGGGCGGTCACAAGCGTCTCAATAAATCGCAAGCCATCAAATCGCGGTGCAAATTTATCTTCGCAGTTTCTTGTCTGGTCAGATCCTGCGCTTCTCATCGAACCCTGATTTCATTTTATAAATCAGATTAGCGCATAAATCTCCCAAACGAATTAATATATTATATTTATGCACAAAGATTAGCAAAGTAGTCCTTTTCAAGGGGTGTGCAAGAAAAAGAATTATCAAGGGGTTTCGATGTAAAGCGCCAAGATGGTTCTTTGAAAATCCAGTCAAAACACAAAACAGAAAAAGTTTATTCCTTCCACCCCTTCCACCATACAATAGAAAAAATCCAATTTAACAGATGCAAAAATCCCGATCAAGAAAGAACTGGAGACAATCATGGGAAAGGAGAACAGAGAGAGAGCAAGTACCTCGCGGTCGCGGGAAGTGAGACTCTGTTGATTGATCGCAACGGAAGCGCAGGCTGCGGTGATCAGCGAAGTTGCGACGAGACCGACGTTCTTCATTTCCTCCGACAAATTCACTTCAAGAACCCTCCTTTTTTATTTATTTACTGTTTTAATCCGTCGCCTCCTCTCCTCTCTCTCTCTCTTTCTCTGTGTGGTTTCCGTGTAAGCGAGTTCAGATTCTTGGAAGCCCGGCGCGTTATATTTACGAGGAGAGGAGATTTTATGAGTTGTATTTAATAGTGGGTTTCGATTCCGGAGTTTAAACACTGGGTTGTGGGCCCCACATAAGAAATTCCGTGACTATTTGCATTGGCGGAAAGCCTCGTACAATAAATAATTAAATGAATTATTTTTATTTGCAACAGCGTACGATGAACGCTAAGCACCAGAGGTTAATATGCTGGCATGGTTAGGAGGTTATTGATCTCCAAAATCAATCTCCGAAATAACTCCAGACAGGGAGAATAGGGAAAACAATTAAGAAATATGAGAAATTTCATTTTTGATACAGCCGTAATGTGAAATTAGTAAAAAATTGAGTGGCCGCAACTTACCAACTTCATTATTTTTCTACCAGTTTTGACCATTTCAAATGTTTTGCTTTGTTTTGATTGGCCAAAATATGGGCCCATAATTTTCACCTTACTAGCTGTGGCTAGGAGAAAAAAATTGGTGGACGCAACATGAAGTTACAGTCACTCAATTTGTGACAGCAATTTCACGTTGCGGCCATGTCAAAAATCAAATTCAAACCAAATTGTAATTTTTTTTTAATGGTAAAAATAAAAATTTCAGCACAGAGTTCTCTAGTGACACGACATTTAATTTTTTTTGTGAGAACAAATAGGATCTGACCTAGCGCGTCTTATATCATTTTATGTCAATTTCGTTTTCCTCAAAAGGATGTAATTGTGACAAACTTAAAATATAATTTAAGTTTTTCAATATATAAAGCTTAATTGCTTGAGAAAATAACTAATTTAAGTAAAACTCTTTTTTATATTGAATTAGAATAGCAATTTTAGCAAGATTTTATTAGCCTAATTGTTTTTATTTTCTCTTAAAAAATCACTCTTCCTATCAGAAGCAAGGGTCCCAAAAAAAAACTGAAGTTAATTAGGAGAACTGATGTTCTTATTCTTTGAAATTTGACTTTAAGATAATATTTGTTGATAAAATTAAAAATGCCTATATATGTATTCAAAATAAACAAATGTCTATTAATAATTTACTATTACTTGACTTAGCTAAGTGAGGTTTATCTTCACAATATACAACAAATATTTAATTAATTAAACTTTATCTTTCTCGTACGAACAACAAAATTTAATATATGTAAACAAATGGTATTTGAAGTCTATTTGTTTATTATTATTTTCTTGATCTTTTGCGATGCTTCGATAATGCATTGGGTGCAAATAGGGTTGGCAAAACGTCCTTGCATGTGAACTTTTGCTTTCCCTCTCTCTTCCCTTAAAATCTCCTCGTTTGTCGATACCTAAAGCCTAATTTCGGCGAATATTTAACATACATCTGAATCATCGATACCGGTCCCGACAATGTTCCTCTGACAATGGGTCCCTCATCTTAGATCATTGGGCAAATCCTTGCTCCGCGTCGATTCAGTGATTTCTCATTTTGTGGGGGTCCACACAGTGATTCTCCGTGGGGCGTGGGGCGGTTGATTCCTTCAATTTTATTTGATTTTTTTATTTAAGTGGTGGGGCACTTGTAGTTGCAAGTTGCAACGACCAATTTATACAAGTCGTGTCGTGTGTAGGAAGAGAACGAATTGGGTCCGATACTTTTAGGTTCAATAAGTTCTTTAATCGTCCGATTTCTTTTAAGATCTGTGCTCACGCATTCAAAGCATCGTGTACGAATCTTAAGGTATATTTAACGGTGAATAAACCGTCGAACCAAAGTAGGTCCGATGCCCCTCGGACCTACTCTCTAGGAAATGTAAGCGGAAACATCTCCACTCAAATATCGACGCGTTTATGGATGTTATTCGTCGTATTATTGTGTGCATGTTGGTGTAGTCTAGTCGCCGCGCCTCCTGGAGCCTCACGTTCCTGTGGTTTGATGTGACTGCTCATGAACGCATTGCTTCACAATTCACACAAAAAATCACACGGAATCAATCAAGGAGCATTTTGTAAAGCTACCCTTTTAAAAACTTAAAATAACATTCATGTTAAGAAAACACTTAAAATATATCATAAGATGCCAAACTTCCACCAGTTCAGTTCACCTGCTTTCTTTTCTTTTCTTTTGTCTTTTGTAGTGGTCGAGAATCAGCATTAAAGAACTGATAGCACCAATTAACGATTTTAAAGAGGTAACTACGATTCCATTCACACCATTCTGGACCAAATTGTTTTTAACTGTTTAATGTCAATTTTTTAGTTTTATTTTGTACATTAAAAAACAAATTATATTACACGTAGTCACGTACCATCATAGCACATGATAGCATATAAACTGTCACACGTGCCGTATCTTACTATGACATATTCAGTTACAGCATGAATCTTTTACATCTTGAACTTGTCATGCTAACAAAAATAATGACGATAATTTGACTAAATAATACTAAATTTCAGCATTAATTAACCAAATTATAGTTATAAGCGTTAAAGATGTATTTTTTTTAGCATGAGACAGAAAGTTAAAAGACTTTCTACTCATTTTTGATGTGGATGCTAAGTTACAAATTTGTAATTTTACACAAGATAAATAATGTCATGATTAAAATTGACATGATTCCTTAACATTACAAAGATAAAGATGATAATTAATGTTATAAAAGACGTGATCTTTTATCGGTCTGTTACACACACACACACACCCACACACACACATATTAACAGGACCATGCATCTTATTTTCAAGTTTTACAGGGTTTCACAAGAAATTATGTAAAAATTGAAAATATCTTTCCAACGGCAACTGTCCATGTCCTAAAATTCCATTTCTACAAATAAAAAAAATACTTATATGTTCTAGAGATTCGTCTAAAAACAAGCTCCTTGCACCTTCGAAAAAATTCAATTCTAAAAAAAAATCATTCTAGAGAATCGTCTAAAAACAAGCTCCTTACACTTGGAAAAAATTCAATCCTCAAAAAGAAAATTGTTCTAGAGAATCGTCTAAAAACAAGCTCCTTACTTCTTGGAGAAAATTTGATCCTCAAAAAAGAAAAATAATATGTTCTAGAGAATCGTCTATAAACAAGCTCCTTACACCTTGGAAAAAAATCGATCCTCAAAAAAGAAAAATAATATGTTCTAGAGAATCGTCTAAAAACAACCTCCTTATACCTCGGAGAAAATTCAATTCTCAAAAAAAAAAAATGTTCTAGAAAATCGTCTAAAAAAAACCAAGCCTCTTACACCTCGGAAAAAAAAATGTTCTATAGAATCGTCTAAAAACAAGCTTCTTATATCTCGAAAAAAAATTATTCTAGAGAATCGTCTAAAAACAAGCTCCTTACACCTCAGAAAAAATTCAATCCTCAAAAAAAAAAAAACGGTTCTATAGAATCGTCTAAAAACAAGCTCCTTATATCTAAAAAAAAATTGTTGTAGAGAATAGTCTTAAAACAAGCTCCTTACATCTTGGAGAAAATTCAATACTCAAAAAAAGAAAAATAATATGTTCTGAAGCATCGTCTACAAATAGTACAACTCCAAATTTAGAATTCGTCGTGTGATATATCGAAATAGAGGAGGGATCAAGTTACAACAATTTTGAGTTACAACAAAGTTACAATAACAGTTTTTTTCATTTTCAAAGTCCAAATCGTCGATCCAAACCGTTCAACATGATTATCTAAATAAAATGTGCTATCAGATCAAATTTTATATTTTTTTTTTGAATTTTTTTAATATTTATTAAGATGGGTACAAAATCTAATGGTCTGAATTTGACTAGTTTTTGTACTTTGCACATTTTATTACTAACATAACTTATTTGTAACTTAGATCTCTCCTCATCGAAATATCCGATATATGGATTTTGCGGCTCATTTTTTTTCTGATAAAATAGAGATGGCTTTTCAGACACTTCTTTTGAAGTCGTCAAAATTATTTATGACCGAGTTGTTGGGTTATTTATTATTCAGATAACTATCCAATTTTGATTAGATGATCTTGGGATGTGAAGATGTGAATCATTTTCCCAAATATCTTGTACTAAACTTCTATCAATTGCCCCACCCCGTATATGGAATTAAAAGAATTCATGTAAAAATTCGCTTCAATACCTAATATGTTTCTATATATTATGTGCATTACAAAAAAAAAAAAGAAAAAAAAAAGTCTGTGAGATCCAAAATTCTTAATGAACATGATGAGATATAATTCAGAAATAATTTTGACTTTTACGATGCAAATAATATATTAAAATGTTAGTATTTTTAGAAGAAACAAAAAAAAATTAGTAAATTCCATGGATAGTTTTGAGTATAAAATGTCAATATTCATATATAAGTAAGAAATTCCGTTAATTGATCTTAAAACTCGTAAAAATTGTTCAATTTCGTATATTTATTTATTTCAGTGTGGATGATTTGCAAAATATTGTTATTAAGGTTGAAATTTATAAAATCGAAATGACAATAACAACTTAATTAAATCAACATTTTGTGCAATCATCAATCAAAATTGGTTGTTTGTTTGATCGAACTGTTTTGTATAATTCTGTCTAAACTCTGTTTTTATGATCCTAGCAAACTATTATGCTGCTTAGTAGATGCCCACTGGATGTGTTAGTTGTGTGATATATTGTTCAGTGTTGTAAATACGATATGCGTTCGTCGGATGGTCGGATGGTCGGATAGCCAAACGATTAATCGGTATATGACCGATTAATTAAAATTTTATGGATAATTTTGTATTTTCATTATAGTTACATGTATATACACGATTTATTAAAAATAATTAATTTAACATATCAAACTTATGGAAAAAACTTATTTTAACTTAATTTTCTTGTCAATTAATAAAGTTTTATGAAATTGTCATTTAGAAAAAAGTTTAAATTAGAAAAGACAATATATGTAACAGATTAATCAGACAAATTGACTGATTTGACGAACTGAATGCTCAATATATAACGGATCATGACTCAATAAATGACTGACTAAAAGACCTACGGGTCTTGTAATCACAAAAAAAGTGACTAAACAGTAATAAACAAGAATAATAAAAAAAATCAACAAATACACCTCCTCCAAATCTATTTGTGGCGGTTTGGGTACCGCCACCAATTAACGGCGGTTTAGCTCATTTTTTACAACACTAATATCATCTAGTGTGGGGATGTTAAACTTTTAGCTGCTTAATTAACTGGCTTGATGCTTATATGAATTTGGGCAATTATGGTCAATGTGTTAGGAATCATGCAAATCACATAGTTATGACATTATAATATCTCATAAAATTGTTCAAGTTATTTTCTTCATGAACTCGTTACTTATGTTGTGATATTCTGTCATTTTTCAGAATCAACCTTTAATCACAACATTTTCTATTTTATCATTTTTATTGTCATTTATTGACATATTAAATATTTCATATTATAATATTTTATAACACATGACGTGTTTATTATAATGGAAGACTAAATATATCACTTTTTACTTGTAGGTTAAATTAACATGCACTTTTTTAGATGATGTGTATGGAATAAGAGGCATCAAATGATGTTTTTATCCCCACAAAATAACGAAACACAAACATGCACTTTTAGAGGAAAATATTTTATCTGTAGAAATTAAAGAAAAAGAAGAGAGAAAACAAAAAGAGTATATCATATTTTTTATTGATAGAAAGACCGGTAGGATTTCTACCGATCCTAAAAATAAAAAATTTGGATTAGTAAGAATTCTACCGATCCAAACTCAATTTTTTTCTTTTTTCTTAAATAAGATGTATAGATGGAAAGAATCATTTTATTAGATTTTTAGTAAAATATGGAAATATTTTTCAAAAATAGATAGAATATTTCTATTATATCTAAATTTTAAGATACTTTATCTATTTTTGTAAAATATTTTTCTATCTTACTAGAAAAATTAAAAGAACAAAAAAACCAAACTGGTTTGCATCGGTAGAAATCTTACCGATCTTTCTAACAATTAAAAGTATCATATATTCTTTCTGTTTCTCTCTCGACCTTTTATTTAATTTCCATGAATAAAAAATTTCCCTTTTTTAGATGATGTGCCAACTGCCAAATATGTTAGGCAATTGCCTTCGAGTTGATAATAGCAAAAATTTATAAATAAAATCTGATATCGAGAAGAAAATGGTCTATATAGACCATACCTAGCAAACGGACCAATATCTTCTGCGGAGTTGTGCAGAGCTGATCAAACGGCTCAGATTTACTCTCAGCCGATGAGTGTTCGGAATGATGAAGGGGGCAATATTAATTTTACTTTGAGATTCATGCCAAAATCTTATTTGGTCCGTCTGATCAAAACAGACGAATCAAATTAAAAGTACTGCATAGCTCCGCAGGTAAAAACTCCGCAGAGGATGTGAATTGCTAGCAAACATGGCTTGACTTTACATTAATGGTGACAGCCTACAGCCCTAAGGAGAGAATAAAACAATTTCGTTTTGGGTTGTTAGGCTTTTTTATTAGCAATTATTATTGTTATTCTCAACCATCACACATTCGTACAAAATTATCCCCATCAGAATCACTATTCTCTGTTTTTTTTTTTGGTTCCAGACAAGACCATCAAAAACTTGCATGCCGACTAATTTAGTATATTATATACACCTTCTATTAATTTAGTTGGCAATTTGTTATATGAGGAGAGATCCACTTGCATCATGTTTGTTTGATCGACTGTTTTGTATAATTCTGTCTAAACTATGTTTTATGATCCTAGCAAACTATTATGTTGCTTAGTATATGCTCTTTGGATGTGTTAGTTGTGTGATATATCGTTCAGTGTTGTAAATATGATATGCGCTCGTCGTGGGTAGTCAAACGATTAATCGATATATGGCCGATTAATTAAAATTTTATGGATAATTTTGTATTTTCATTGTAGTTACATGTATATACACAATTTATTAAAAATAATTAATTTAACATATCAAACTTATGGAAAAAAACTTACTTTAATTTCTTTGTCAATTAATAAAGTTTTATGAAATTGTCAATTAGAAAAAAGTTCAAATTAGAAAAGACAATATATGTAGCAGATTAATCAGACAAATTGACTGATTTGACGAACTGAACGCTCAATATATAACGGATCATGACTCAATAAATGACCAACTAAAAGGCCTACGGATCTTGTAATCACAAAAAAAAGTGACTAAACAGTAATAAACGGAAATAATAAAAAAAATCCATAGATACACCTCCTCCAAATCTATTTGTGGTGGTTTGGGTACCGCCACCAATTAACGGCCGTTTAGCTCATTTTTTACAACACTAATATCATTTAGTGTGGGAATGTTAAACTTTTAGCTGCTTAATTAACTGGCTTGATGCTTATATGAATTTGGGCAATTATGGTCAATGTGTTAGGAATCATGCAAATCACATAATTATGACATTATAATATCTCATAAAATTGTTCAAGTATTTTCTTCATGAACTCGTTACCTATGTTGTGATATTATGTCATTTTTCAGCATCAACCTTTAACATAAGATTAATCACAACATTTTCTATTTTATCATTTTTATTGTCATTTTATTGACATATTAAATATTTCATATTATAATACTTTATAACACATGACATGTTTAGTATAATGGAAGACTAAATATATCACTTTTTACTTGTAGGTTAAATTAACATGCACTTTTTTAGATGATGTGGATGGAATAAGAGGCATCAAATGATGTTTTTATCCCCACAAAATAACGAAACACAAACATGCACTTTTAGAGGGAAATATTTTATTTGTAGAAATTAAAGAAAAAGAAGAGAGAAAACAAAAAGAGTACATCATATTTTTTATTGATAGAAAGACCGGTAGGATTTCTACCGATCCTAAAAATAAAAAAAGTTTGGATTAGTAAGAATTCTACCAATCAAAACTCAGCTTTTTCTTTTTTCTTAAATCTGATGTATAGATGGAGACAATCATTTTATTAGATTTTTAGTAAAATATGGAAAGGTTTTTGAAAAATAGATAGAATGTTTCTATTATATCTAAATTTTAAGATACTTTATCTATTTTTGTATAATATTTTTATATCTTACTAGAAAAATTTAAAGAACAAAAAAGCTAAACTAATTTGGATGGATAGAAATTTTAACTATCTTTCTATCAATTAAAAATATCATGTACTCTTTCTGTTTTTCTCTCTACCTTTTCTTTAATTACTATGAATAAAAAATTTCCCTATTTTAGATGATGTGCCAACTGCCAAATATGTTAGGCAATTACCTATAGACCATACCTAGCAAACATGGCTTGGCTTTACATTGATGGTGACAACCTAGAGAGAAAGAGTAAACAAATTTCGTTTTGGGTTGTTAGGTTTTTATATTAGCAATTATTATTGTTATTCTCAACCATCACACATTCGTACAAAATTATCCCCCTTAATCACTATTCTCTGTTTTGTTTTTGTTTCAGACAAGACCAACAAAAAAGTTGCATGCCGACTAATTTAGTATATTATATACACCTTCTATTAATTTAGTTGGCAATTTGTTATATGAGGAGGGATTCACTTGCATTTTTTTTTTATGATATCAGATTATAATCTATATTTTTAAAGTTTTTAAAATTCAAACAGTCTATTCAAACTGTTCAACATGATGGATATATGAAAATATATTTGTAGATCAAATTTTATATTTTTTAATTTGTTTACTATTTATTAAGTATTTTACAAAATCGTTGTTTTCAGACAATTGAATTTTTATATACATCTTATTAAATAGTAAAAAATTCAAAAAAAATATATAAAATTTGACCTGCAAATAATATATCTATCATGTTGAATGATTTGTATCGACTGTCTAGACTTTAAAAATATAGGGTGTAATCCGGTTTCACCAAAAAAGAGTATAAGTGGATCCTTCCTCTTATTATATACACTTTGTATTAATTTTGTTTGCAATTTGTTATATATGTAGTTGATACTTTACTAATTACATTCAACATGACCCGTATTTAGTTATGCTAATTTATTTTTTAAAATTTATTGACTCTAGTTGGCGCCATATTTTAAATCTCTCTATGTAATATAGAATGATTAACCAACGAGTGTAGAATAAGCCATATATCTTTTTGGGAAAATAATAGATTAGGCACAAATTAATTGAAGGTGAAACAAATATGAGATATGGTCTAATTGGGGTCAGTTAGAAATCTTCAACATATATAAATAATTCGTTTTGGACTTGTCAGCATGAACTTTTAGCTTTGTTATTTAACAAGTACGAATTATATTTAATTGAAAGTGCGAATCATGTTATAAATATGAAATAACGAATCAGCTAGCACTATATAGAGGTTGGTGCTGGAAAAAGAGATGTGATGTCATAGTATAAAGGTTGGTAAGCTTGTGATGAAAATCTTCAGTGCAATTGTTAGAAGGCATCTTTCTCAATAAATTGAAAAAAGTAACATTAAAAAAACTCTTACTTCAGATGTTGAATTTCATATAAGATTGAGCAAGAGCTATTGCCGGATAGAGTAATCATAAATAGGATCAATTAATTCCAATATCTTATTTTCATAATATATATATATATATATATATATATATATATATAGTGTAACTGGTAAGAAAAAGATTCAACACTCAGCCAAGCTATTTTGCAACATCCAAGTAAATTATATTAATTTGAATATTAGTGGAATATATATGATTCGGTAAAAAAAAATGTACTGTTCATTTTCCATGTTTGAGAGTTTCATTCTTTTCATTTATTTTTCTTTTTGGTTGAAGGATACCAGAAGAAAAAAGGAGTTACACTGTTACAGGAAAACCAATTTATCTTGTTCTTATAGCATTCTAAAAATTGGAAGTTGTATAAAGGGGAACTAAAATCATGAAAAATTAAGCATACCCAAGGACCAAGGTGCAGTTGCTGCTGAGTTCAATGTAGCAGATTGACAGGTAGCATCTGCAAATAAATCAACCTCCTCTTGCACAGTTTCTTGTGGTTTCTAAATTTGGAGGGGACACAGTAACAAAGAGGTCCATCCTTTTTAAGCTCTTATCAGCTGATTCTATACATTGCCAAGAACCAAAAATCAATTATAATATTAAAACATGTTGACTTATTAGCTGGAACATGATGGACATTCATTTCAAGATTTTTTTTTTGTCTCCTAGGGTCTGATTAAGAAATTTACCAGAAACAATTAATGACGCAGCTTATATCACTTGCTCCTTCGCATCACCATGACCAAAACTTTCAGTAACAAATTAAAGATGACAACTTTGTTCTCTTTTTCTATATATTCTATTTGTGTGTTCTTTTGATACAAATTGACATTTATCAATGAATTTTGGGTTCTTCTGGGTTCTGGTGCTTTAGCTGAGATACCATAAGTAGCTATCGCAGCACGCAGATTAGTCCTCATCAAACTCATCCTTTGATGTGCTCCCTCGAAGATTTTGCCTAACCTTCTCCTTGGTGTATTCGTCTCTTTCAATACTGTTATACAACTACATTTGATAGCCTCTATCAGAATTTCAAAAAAAAAAAAAAAAAAAAATACTGTTATACAACTTGGTCTCTAATTTCTAACTAATAAACAGGTGATCAGCCTCTGTTTGTTCCTCCATATCTATAGCTAAAGACCATAATTCCAATACTAAACGATGCTGAACTTGATTTGCGTGACATTCCCGTTGAATATGAACCAATATATTATTGGTTCATATTTAACAGGAATGTCACATGTTAAGGAATGATCTCCTGATTTGACACTTTTGTTGTATAACTCTCAACAGCCCCTCCACACACAATTTTTAGATGAAGAAACCAACAAGATTCATGGTCTTTATTGTAGTCATCATGTTATGAAGAAAAGATATTAACTAACTTAGAATACAATCTTGAAATACAGTCATGTTGTTGAGAAATAAAGAAGATTTGAGAACCGACTAGCCTCCGGCCCGTTAGGGTTTTCTCATCATTGGATAAAATAAGAAAACAGAGGAGTTACTATTTTTTTGGTTAGTTAGGATAGCAGTTGTAATTAGTGAAACAGAAAGTTAGTTAGCAAACAGTTTTTGTTATTCCTCTCACAGCTTATAGCATTGTATTACAATTGCTAAGCCTAATAGTTAGCCTAGGTAACAGTACAATCTAAAAATAGAAAATATAATTACACTAATAGAAACTGTTATGCCTTATCCAATATGCCTAATACTAACGTTGTAATATTTTCTTAGGCAACTGTTATTTCACTTGTATAAAAAGGGTACACAGTCCCTCTTGTAAAAATAAGATTGAATACAAGAAGTTTCAATTCATCACAATATTTTCTGCAAATTACTCTTGAAAATCAACAATTATTTGATTTGTGGTATTAACTTAAAACACAAGCAGTTCAAGCTCATGTCCCGTTTGCTATCACACAACAAGGGAGATCATCATGAAATTCTTGCCACTGAAGGCAAAACCATCACTTGCAAAGGTACCAATTGCAAATAATGCATGAAAAAGGACTACCTCAATTCTATGTTTTTCCTCTTGTCTAAAAGTTTCTGATATGTAATTTTGGCTAGGTTACTTTGTCCTGTAATCTAATTACTGTTGGGCATCTTAGGCCCTTGTAAATAAACTCTCTTTTTGTTTAATTCTTATGAGCGCAGCTGCTGTCGTGTGGGCCCCCAGCGAACCATTCGTGATTGAAGAGGTAGAAGTCGATCCGCCGCGATGGATGGAGGTTAGGATCAAAATCCTCTTCACTTCAATCTGCCACACTGATTTAAGCGCCTGTAAAGGCGAGGTATGTTACATGTCAAAGTATAGGTTTGTTTTAATATCTGATTTTGGGAATTATCAGTTTTGATTTGATTAATTATTATTCCAAGTACATTTGATCATCTGTTTATTGCCTCATTCTTTTCATATACATTCGCAGAACGAGCAACAACGTGTATTTCCTCGTATTCTTGGTCACGAGGCTGCTGGGTAAGAGTACTTGAAAAGATTTTTTTACAGATACAATTATATTATTTATCAATTAGGATTTATTATATGCCTCCAAATTTTTGTTTTTTGGTGAATTTTAAAATGCATCTCATGCTAATACCTACAATTTCATCGTCTTTACCTACATGTCACGACCAAAACCTCGATTTTTTTCCCTAATTTTTAATTTGAGATAAAAGCGGAGATTAAGTCTTCAACTTTTTATTTCTTTAAAGTTAAACATTTAAGTTCTGACTTCACCATTTTATGTTTCCAAACGATTTAAGGGTGGTGGAGAGCGTGGGATTAGGAGTCGAAGGAATCAAAGCCGGGGACCATGTGGTGCCAATATTCAACGGTGAATGTGGCAACTGCGCATATTGCAAATCTGATGAAACCAACCTCTGTGCCGAGTACCGCGTCAACCCCTTAAAGAGTACCATGACAGCCGATGGAAAGACTCGGTTCTTTAAAGCAAGACGTGATGGTGGGGACCGTATGCCCGTGTATCACTTTCTCAACACCTCAACATTTGCAGAGTACACCGTGCTCGACTCGGCTTGTGCTGTCAAGATCAACCCAATGGCACCTCTTGACAAAATGTGCTTGTTCAGTTGTGGCATCTCTACTGGTAACATATTTATGATCCTTAGCAAAAAAAAGATAAAAAACAGAGAAAGTAGGAAAAAAAATGTTGCAAGGTAAATTATGAGGATATTAAAAATGGGCTAGTTCATGGGCCTTCTGGTATTGTTCAACCTCAGAAGAAGGCCCATTCATATAAGTTGCAATTAGCTTGGGCCATTCAATCAGAATTGCATTAAAACCTCCTTTATTAAATTTTATTAATAATTATTTCTTTTTCTTTTTTGCTTTGAGAGTTCAATATAACATTTCACTTTTTAACCTTATTAATTGTAAAATTTACAGGCATTGGAGCTGCATGGAATACTGCAGATGTAAAAGAAGGCTCCACTGTAGCGATTTTCGGCCTTGGTTCTCTTGGTCTTGCAGTTAGTTTCATGTTTTCTTTTCTCTTTTTATGGCACCCAAATAGTTGCATTTTAATGATATATAAGTGATATCAATGCACAGGTAGCAGAAGGTGCGCGATTGAGAGGAGCATCAAAAATTATTGGAGTTGATATTAACCCTGAGAAATTTGCCAAAGGTACACAGTTTAAAGTCTGTGTTTTTAATTGTACAAAGCTATAATGAATTGAAAATTGTTTCATAAATACAGCATTATTTTTTAAATGCAGGTAAAGAGATGGGCATTACTGATTTTATAAACTCGAAAGAGTGCGAGAAGCCTGCCAGTGAGGTATATTCACTTGTTATTTCACATATAATGTGTGCCAAGAATCTTTTTAACAAAAATGTAACTGAAACAGCAATTGCGATCCACATTCTGTTTTTTGTTTTTGTTTTTCTGGTAAATGCACTGATTGAAGTAAACAAATATGATTGAAGTAAACAAATTTGAGTTCTTAGTATTTTAGGTTTCTCTTTTGCAATCATAAATATGATTGTGTGTGTATATATATTTAGGTGATAAAAGAGATGACAGATGGTGGCGTAGATTACAGCTTTGAATGCACTGGAAATCTTCATGTGCTCAGACAAGCCTTTGTTTCTACCCATGATGTAAATTGTTCTTGAATCTTACACATTCAAATTAATCTCAATAGCTTGTTTCAAATACTACTTATCAAAGAACAAATTAATTATTATGGAGAAAACTCTCAAACTTGCAATTTATGTTGTATCCTCTTAATTGCAGGGGTGGGGAATGACTGTAATTCTAGGAATCCATTCATCCCCTCAAATGCTTCCATTACACCCAATGGAGCTCTTTGATGGCCGAAAGATCACCGGTACCACTTTTGGGGATTTCAAGGGAAAAACTCAGCTGCCTGAAATCATAGACAAGTACATGAAAGGGGTTAGATTTTCTCTTTTTCTTTGTTGCTGCTTCTCATTGATCAAGGATATCATTAGCTGCAGTATACTAAATTAATATGACACAATTGATCTTGGACTACTGGTACAACACAACTGACAAAGTCCTTGAGAATACACCGGTATTAGGCATGACTAATATGACATGTAGCTGGGGTATTTATTATGAGATCTTCTGTGATATGTTGGTAAATAAAAATTATATGTCTATATGCATCGATATTACTTTTTATGAGAAGGTGATGTGATGATTGAAAGGTTCATACAAAAAGTGACAATTGTTGCTACTTATCAGTACATGTCTTGACACACAACATTATGTTTTATTATAATTGTAGGAGTTGAAAATAAGCCTGGAGGGATTTATAACACATGAGCTGCCATTTGTGGAGATAAACAAAGCTTTTCAGCTGCTCAAAGAAGGCAAAGCTCTTAGGTGCCTGCTTCGGCTCTGAATTAAGCATGCCCAAAAGACACATTCTGGAATAAACAGTAGTTTGATTCAATAAAAGTATGACAATTGATTGATTGTATGCTTCCAAAATAATTTGATCACTGTGACAGAACACATATATAGTAAATAAATGGAACGAGGCCTCAGATTTGGGTTTTTATTTTTCTCATATTATTTCACATGCATAAAAATTAAAAAATTTGCAGCACAGAACATAGTTGTTAATCTCAACAAAAAAAAACAGAAAGAATTTGTAATTAGTTGATTGTTTTGTAATTTGTACAGTTTTAGCTCGACAGACTGCCACAAACAGGCTTTCACAACCAAGTCCCTCCTTTGACTGTGAGTGGGGCCTATCTGTCAGAAACTCAGAAACACGTTTTTTCAAAGATGAAATGAAAATAAAAGAGAATCAGAATTTGACATTACCTTCCTTAGTTTCATTCGTCTGCCGTGCATTGTACATGCCCTCTCTGCAATACTATACGTACCGAGAAAAATGTTGAATGGCAGAATAAGGCTGTAATTTATATTTGATCCATGTATATTATTTGTCAGATATTTAATAAATTTTGGGGGGCTACGACCCGCTTTCTAATTGTTCAATTTGTGCAAGTTACAGTATTTTTGTTGCGATTATTAGACTAACTAGAGGCGCGCGAGATGGAGATGGATATCTGTACAAGTTGGAGATAAATATCAGCACAAGTTAGGAAGATTAGCATGACAAACTTGTAACAGAATTTAGTTTACATTTGACAAATTATTTACTCTGTAAACTATGGCTATAAATAGCGATGTATTGAAGATAGATTAAGTCTCAGTAAGTCTAAGCACGCGCTAACTCGGGGAAGATTACCCTGTGTGGTTAGGCAAGTATTCAATGCGTGTCCAGGAAAAATTGAGTGTAGATCCGGTAGATACATAACTCTATCCTCTTTGGTACCTTGTATTGCTGGAATTGTGGACCCCGAGCTCAGTGAACTCCGAGGTATTTATAGGCCTATAGGTCGGTTCAAGTCTCGTACGGACACTCGACTGGACTTATATCGTGGCCGGTGAGTTGATTAGAGTCACGTACAGACAACTCGAACAGGTCTACTTCTTGAGCTTGTTATAAGAGCTTAGTACTTAGCTCATAATGGTTTTATGGGACTTTTAGTACATTACTACATGGCCCTATCAAGCCCCTTTCAGGTCAGGTGTGCAGACATAACTGATGTTGATCAAAGTGTATATGTATATGTATATAACAAGAATTGAGAGTAGTTCCGATGTCCATCGGACCTACCTTTTTCGATGGAAAAATGACCATCAGATCTGCATCAAGATTCGTGCAAACTCATTAAAATCTGTGCAAGTATTTTTCAGTTTTCGTGCGCACAAATCTCAATGATAATTGTACGGTGTTAGAGCTAATTGAACCTAAAAGTAGGTCCGATGCCCATCGGACCTACTCCTATCTCCATCGGACCTACTCCTATCTCATATAACAACTGTGTGAAGTGCTCACTATTTACAATTTTCCATATTCATAAAAAAATGGAAACTATTCACTGTATTTTGGACCAGATCCAAGGAGACAAGAAAACCAAGCCTGGCCGAAAACTAGGTTGGTAGATAACAACATGCGTTATCACATCGCACGAGTAGATAAATTGAGCTTTCAGCTGCTTTAAGGAGGGGCCGAATTTAAGAAAATGAATGATAGAAAAAACTGCATCATTCTTCTATCAATTATTGTGTCAATTGATGTACTTTCTGTGCATTCATGAGGCGCATGCTCTCAGTTACTCTGAGACAACAAATCAATGTTTGAGATTTTGTTCATGCATGCAGAAGGTTACTATAAACTGCATATGCTATATACGGCATGCGGCTGCATATGTGGATTTTAATACGGACTTATATATGCGGGTTTTAAATATAATTAAAAAAAACAAATTAACTAATTTTAATCAAATTAATTGATTAACCAACTTATACAACCAGATTATACAAACTTTTAAAAAAGAAATCAGAAACTTATAAAAAAAACGAGTAAATGGAAATATCCATAGTAATGGAAATGGAGAAAGTAGACAGGGTGTTAAGAAATTATTCAAATGGAAAAAAAAGTGAATGCAGCGGTATTCACGTGCACAAATTCACCCCAGTTTCACGTATAGGCCATAGTTCCGCATAATAAGGGCCGCATGATTTTTTTTGTGCGGTTTGTTGTTGCAAACGCATATGCGTCCGCATATACGGACCTTGCGGCCACATTTAACATCACTGCAACAAACATGTAACACCATTAATGAAAGCATAAACGTCGTTCGTTATAATTAAAAAAAAAAAAAAACTCTGTTGGAATAACAAGCCAAACACTTCTCTTTTTTTAAGGTTAAACTATACATCTACACAAACATTTGCATCACACAACACAAGTTCTTTCAATATTTTAACAAATAAACAAAATAAAGGAAAATAGAAACAAGCAACTACAGCCCTTCACATCTGATATACAATGAGGTTTAGTTATTTTTTTCTTCATTTTCTTCCCTTGCTAATTAAAAACAAACTGCAAACTCTTATGAAGAGGAACTTCAAAATCAGATAGTTACCGCTCCAGTCGTTACTCTTCCCACTATATTTTCCAGAGCACCACCCCTGTTATTAGAAAAATCCTATACCAGGCCTTGATTTAATATGCATTTCAAATTTACCACCTGCACTAACTCTCGCCTTTTCCCTTGGAGAAGAACCTCGTAAACCCACTCCTACTATGTGATTTCTCACTCAAGTTCCCAGACAAGCTAGAAGTGGAAGAGGACCTTGGTGACCTATGCTTCGGGCGCTTTGAACTATTCAGGGGTGATTTGGGAAAATTCCCATTTTCAGCCTCTGACATGCTCATGCGCATGTTGGACCCGAACCCGTCAACCATAGGTGACTCAGAACCATCTAACTGCACAGGTGTTTTTGGGGAGTGCATGAAATTACTGGCACGTGGGTCCCTCTCGTCATCTGAGAGGTGGTCAGTAGATTGACGGTGCTTTTGTTCTACCGGTGGTCGCATAGACTGCAGCTGTCGGCCCAAAAAGAGGATAGTTTCTTGGCATTCAGCAAGTTTTTCAGCTGCGGCAGTTATTTCTTTCTCCTATTAAAAGATAACAAAAAAAGATTAATTTTGTTAAGAATTTCAATAGAGCAATCATGTAATGCAGTACTAATCTTCCCCTATGGCACTCCCATCCAAAAGCATGAGAGATCAGTTAAATTTTACAGAGGCTATTTAGGACCTAGTCGTATGAAAGACTCGAACCTTTTTCTATTCTATTGATGCAACCAGCTCTGTTATTGTGAATTTAGGAAGAAAAAAAGGGAAAAGGATACATCTAATGTTTTAACTTTTCCATTTTACTTCTTTCGGATCTGAAATTTCTTTCCACAAGTCTGTTATTCTCTCACGTTGCATTTTTCTTTACCAAAATTATGTACATTCTAGTGAACTCAGTTTTCTATATAATGGCCAGTCTAAATGATTGTTTGATTCTTTTTTAAAAAATTCGAACAGCCAAGCATAATATAAGTTTACCTGTTTTGCCTTGATGTCCTCTTCAGTATCAACAGCCATTGAATTCTTCTCATTCCTTAAAAATGAAATCTCATGTCAAATAGGAGTTTTTTTCTTAAATCTAGAAAATTGTACAAGACAAAAAAGTAGAAAGAACCAAGAATTATTTTATGTTATCCATGCTTTACTCGTCTTCTGTGTTTTAAGCACTATCTCCATTAATCAAAACCACAGTATTGACAAAAAACGCGTCACAGATACAAAATATGTCTCAAATTATCAACACGTACCTTTCCAATAGCTCTTGAAGTTCTTTATACTTCACCAAATCCTCCTCGTGGCATTCTCTCTCCTTCACAAGCTCCTCATTTAATGTTTCGATTTTCTCTTTCAAAGAAGCAATCTCTCCTTCAAGCTCCACTTTGCGGGTCTCAAGTATGTTATAAGACTCGGTCATACACTTCAATTGGGTATCCATAAACCCATTAGCCTTCTCACTGTCTGCCAATTTTGACCTTACATCACCCAAGCTCTTCTCCATTTCAGAAAATTTGACTTCTGTGCTCTCCAGTTTCTCATTACACCTTGCCAACTCCTCTTCTAGAGTTTTCTTCTCCAGCTTCAGTTCTTCAATGTCCGGGCTGGATTCCTCTAGTGGGGCCACCTTATTCTCCAAAAGAGTCACCTTATCCACACAATCTAACCCATTGTTCTCCCCTTCAATTGTCATTGTGCTGCAGTTCATGTTATTGGTCTCTGATAAAACACCAGACAAAACAATTATTAGGTCATACAAGCCCCTCTCAACATCAAGTGCTTTATCGACTGATACTGAGAATTCCTCAATTCTAGAGCAGAGTGTCTGACAATTTTCAGATGACCTCCCATGAATCTCAGTCGCCTCTTTACCAAGTGAAGTAACAAAGTCACGAATTTGAGAGAGTGCCATCTTTAGATCTTCCTCTGTACCAGGCCTACTGTTCTCACCTGGCGATCCATGGAACTCTACCTGCACCTCTTTCAAAGCAATTTTAATGCTCTCAATCACCTTACCAATATCACCCTCAGGCATCTGAGAGTCCAACAGAGATATAATTCTTGACCGTAGCTTTGAGATTGGTGACTCAGGATCAGTTGAACAAGATGGACTAGGGCTTGGGCTAGGATTATGCTTTTTCTCTCCGTTTTCAACTTTTGAGTTGCTTTCTGAAATATTATCATCACATTTGTTAGTGGATTCGCACGCCAGCCTCTCCATCTCCAAGAAATCATCCATGATATCTACATGGGTTGATCCCTCTGACTGGGTTGCCATAATAGCATTATTATTGTTATTACTATTTCCAATACTACCTCTGCCATTTTCCTTCTTTTTGAAATTTGAAAGCTCTGACATTAGATTAGCGGCCCACGATTCAGACATGCTAGCATCATCACCATCCTCTGACATAGACGTCAGGCTCGGTGGATTGCTATCACCATCAAAATGCACCTCAATATTTGAACCATTTGATGTGCGTCCATTTACATTTACACCCCTTTGTTGATTAACCGTAAGCAACTGCACTTCCATGCTTCTCAATTTGCTTGCAGTCTTGGCGCAAGTATTTCGAGTAACCTGTAACTCTGTGTTTTTCTTTGAGAGAGCCTCCTTAAGCATCTTGGTTTCTTCTTCCATGGCCAATAATCGAGAGGTCAAAAACTCACTTTCCTTCTGCATTTGATGGAAATGGTTTTCCATAGCAGGTGTAACAGGTCGACGGATTCTTGGCTCCCCATACTCCCGGCCCATGCTCTCAACCTCCATTTTCATCTGGGCCACAGCAGCAGGGCCTGGTAATTTTTTCCTAACTAATCCCCGCAACCTCTGGCACTCAGCCTCCAATTTTGTAATTTTCTTAATATCCTCTGCATGCTGTCGGTTAGCCACATCAGCAGACCGTACACTCATGTTCTTCTCTTCATTTCTTATCTCTAACTCCTTGGCTACAACATGCAATTCATATTTCAAAGAACTGATCTCCCTCTCGCATGATTGGATATTATTTTTCAGTAATTCAATTTCGGCCTCAGCTTGGGATTTCTCTTCTGAGATTTTCATAATTAAACTAGATCTTTCATGCAAAGACCGAGATAATGCAGCATTTTCTGCATCTGCCCTCATAAGCTCTTGTTCAAACTCTGAGAGTTTGGATTCAAACTCAGATTTTATCTTTTCCCATTGTTTGGTTTTGGCAAATACCACATCATGGAGCTTCTGTTCACTTTCTTCTTTCACATTCCGAATTTGTTTCATGCACTCCTTCAAGGCGCTGTCAAGGTGTGCAGCCCGCTCATCGGAGGACAGCTTATTTAATGTCACAGTTTCTAACTGGATTTTTAACGCTGATGCCTCAGCTTCAGCTTTTTCCCAACCTGTAGAAGAAATTATTTTAATTGAAAACATAAAAGAGAAACATAAGAGGATAGCCTTCTATATGTTAAATTTGCAGCAAAAAGTATAGAAAAGCCAGGACACAAATGTATGGATCACATGATAGGTTCACACTAGTTCAATATTGAATTGTCTAGCTTTTGTTGTAGGTTCAGACCAGTTTTAGTCAGATTTTCACATTTCTATCTATTTTATTCATAGTTTTTAGCGTTTTCTTTTTATTTCATCAAAAGATGACTATCGCAATTAAAAATTGTTTAATTTATTCAGCTCTATCAATATGCTTTGGCCAAAACATGGTAAACTTCACCAATAGACACCACTGAATTTCAATAAACCGTAATTCCTCAACAACCCCAAATTAAGCTACAAACAACAACCTAATCACGAGAACAGAATCCTGGCTGGTAAATGATGGTAGAGTCATCTCAGGCTTGCCCTCCCATTAGAAGGGTATTCAGTCTTTTTCTAAATTTTGAATAGCCACTTGTTTATAGGATACTAGTAATCTTGTGCTTATAAATAAAGGGTTTTTTTTGGCATTTACAATATATATCTCTGATGTACCTGAAACAGCTTCTTCAGCAACTTTGGCATGCTGTTTGACCAAAGCATCTTTGTTGGTTATCTCCGATTGTGCAGCAGTTAGCTTCTCATTTAAAACATTTACTTCATTTTCTAAATCGTTGAGACGAGCATAAGTTTCAGGAGAAACTTGTATATAGTTTACAGTTGGATTTTCCTGGAAAATGTAAAACGAAGAGATTTCAAAAATTTACTTTCTAGATGTGAACCAGTAGGACCCAAGTTTTGACAGTACAACTAACTACAAGTCAATCAACACATTAAATTTGGATCTCTATATTTGCCATACAAACTTGTAATTTGTCGGAAAAAACAAACAAACAAACCCTTTGGATATTTAGATGCACTAAAATTACAAGTTAGTGAGATTTGTGAAACTGAACTTAAGTGAGCATATTTGTTGCACTGGTAACTACCATTCATGAAGAAATTAATGAATATTACTCCATTTTATTTGTGTTTTCTCTTTTCTCTCTAATCACAATCTTGGTGTTTTCCGGTTCATGTAAATATGCAAAAGAAAAGAACAATTCCCACGACAATCTTATAAAGAGAAAATTACGAAACAAACCGTTTCGTTTGTTTCAGATTGGTTTGCTCCAGAACTAAGTATTGCTTCAGCATTAGATGCCTTCTCAGATGATTTCTTTTTCCAAGGCCAGCTTCTTCTATCCATTTGTTAGATTTCCTCTAAAGAAAGAGGAAAAAAAAAAAAAAGGACGCCAAATGTCAAAGATTTTTAATACAGAACATAATATGAAAAGATAAATCACACACAAGAAAAACTAAAGGTGGTTTGTGCCAGCTACACACAAAACCAGTTGCCACTACAATAATAAAGACTGAAAAACAAAATCCA
This sequence comes from Carex arenaria, assembly GCA_964058825.1. NCBI lineage: Eukaryota > Viridiplantae > Streptophyta > Magnoliopsida > Poales > Cyperaceae > Carex > Carex arenaria. Next base: position 1,140,346 of record CAXKVW010000159.1, read on the forward strand.
ATAGAGAAAGGAGGTTCACTTTGCAATGCAACTGCAGTTGCATGGAACCAAAAAAAAAAAAAATAGAATGGTATCAGTACATTATAGAAGACAGATAAACTTTTACAACCTAACTATTATTTAAATATTCAGTTGAAGTATAATCTATTTAGAAACCACCATACACCTATACAAGTTTTTGTATGAAATGAGTCCATAATCTGTGCTAGAACTGAACTCCGTTGCCAAAGAAAAAAAGCACACAAGCCCAATCAAAGAGGCGCCTCCTAAAATTATGCCTCATTCTCATTTTTGTAAAAGGTCCACAAAAAGCATGATTTCTAAGATAATACAGGATACCAATAATTATAAACAAATTATTAACAATTTCTCACAAGAAACTCCAAGTTTTCCCAATGGTTTAATTGATAAAGAAAAATCTCTTGTGGAATTTTCATGTTCTACTGTTGTCTACTAAATACAATATCAGACGACTAGCTTAGTGGGTCAAATAAGCAAAAGAAAAAAGAATCAAAGAATAATAGAGTTAAGAACATTTGTTTCAGTGGCGAATTGGGTCAAGAACTAAGCCAGCTTCAAAGATTCAGTGTCTTTTAAAAACATTTCAGAGAAGTAATTGAGAAAAAAAAAATCATGCAGCATTTTAGCATCTTAAAGGAAATCCAAAAACAAAAGCACTAAGAACTAAGTTAACAAATTAGCTATAACTGTACTTTCTGTTAATTATACTTACTATAATTATTAACTAACCTTCGGTGAGGATTGGCAATAAAATCAAAAATTGAAATGTCTCAAAATATCAGAAGTCGGATGGTTTTCCAAAATCCTACTTCAACAAAAAGAGAAATCGTTTTCCAAAATCCAGAACTAAGTAAGAACAACAGAAAAGAAAGAAAACAATTCAATTCGCCATGGATCAAATCTTAGGCGCACCATAAAAATTCCAATTCAACTAATATAAAAGCAAACTTGAAGTGCTCGACAAATACACATCAAAACTCACCTGCATTTTCCAATCACAAATTTCAAAATTCCCTCCCAAAGTCTATTATTGAACTATAAGCCCCCATTACCAGAACATTTCAGTACGGATTACAGAAAATCAGACTGCCAACTGATTGATTTATTCAGAAGTAATTTATTTTCACATTAAGCTCCTAGCTAAAATACAAACAGTACTTCCTATCTTTTCAAATACATCCAAAACGTACGGTCCAAATAAACATTGAAATCATGAATCTAATTTAACGAAGTACGAAATGCGAAGAATGTATTTAAATACTTGATAAATATATCATGTGTTTATTATTTAACTCGGGAAACATTAGGACCAGAAAAGCATGTATCGAAGTATTTAAAACTAACATAAATCAAATGCAAGTTTTTCCACGAAATGTCAAAAATCAAAAGCAAGTTCATCTCGCGGAAAATCGGAATCCTTGCGTGATACTCCTTAAAAAAAACACAAATATTGAAAATTCTCAATAAACTTCCCTAACAAAAATAGCAGAATATGAAATCAGAGAAAAAAAATTCGGAAAAGGATTAAATTCTTACCACAAAATAAACCAAATGTGGATGGTTAATTGAGTTAATAATTATCAACAGATCTAAGTTGAGAAGATTAATGCTCGGATAGATAGATGCCTTGCTTGAGCTCTACTGCGTGGGGTTCTCTCCTTTAATCGCCTTTTCCCTTTATTTCTCTTTATTTGCGATCTGAGTTAGGTAAATTACGCAGAGACACAGAGCAAGAGGCGAAAGAGAGAAAATGTGGAGATGATGCGGTGCGGGGAGAGAGAAAGAGGTTAGTTATTGCTCTGCTTCTCTCTCTGAGCAGCGCTCTCTCTCTCTCTCTTACACTAGCTTTTTTCTTTGTAAAAAGAAAAGAAGACAGCGAAGTTGTGAAGACTGAGAGAGAGGCTTCAGATCATCTCCAGTACATAATAACTTGAGGGAGGATTACTGTATTAATATCAAAGACGACCCTAATAAATGAAGATTGACACTACTGCTAGCAAGTCAATATATCCGATGTAATTGCTCTTTCAGTCTTTTGTTTTCACTGTTTTGTACAATACATTGTATGGATACACTGATAAAGAATGATTCATATAATAATATTTGTTCTCTCAATAAAAAGAGTTCTTTGCTGAATAGTGAATACTTTTGTTTTAATGAAAACTTTTTTACATTACAGTACGTCTCAATAGTTTATTATTTTAAGAGTTAGATGCAAATTAAATTCCGAAATTTTTATTAATATCCAAAAAAATATTAAATTTAACAATCTAGCCCACTTTTGATAAGAATTTTAAATCTGCCCAAATCGACAACTTGACAATCAGTTATGGCATCTAAAACAGATGAAACAATAATCGATTCATACCCATACAAAACCAATGAGAAAAAGAGCAGTTCCTATAACCGATGATTAGACTATCAGTATTATGCTCCAAAACCGATAGTTTAATCATCGGTTCAAAGTTTAATATTTTTTAGAATGTTAAAGTTTGAACCTAAAACTTTGAACTTTGATATTAAATGATTATATATTAAATTGTTGGCTGTGATATTAAATTATGGACTGATGATCATTTCATTGGTTCTAATAACTGATGATTTTTTTTTATCGATTTTGTACTGCATCCGACTTATGATTTTTTTATCAGTTAAGAAGGTCAGAACTGATGATTTAGTTATCGGTTTGGGTAGATTTCGAATTCTCCCCATATGTTAGGTAGATTGTTAAATTTAATATTTTTTAATATTAATAAAAAATTTGGGATTAAATTAGATGAAGTTTATTATAAAATCCACCTTACAATATTTGGCATTAATGACGAAAATACGGACTTCCTCGTAATCACCGTTATTTTGTTTTTAGAAATTTGATCACAGATTGAAACATCATTATGAAAAAATATTTAGTCTTTGAGACCAATTTCTTTCTAATAGTCAGATTTAAGGTCACACCATCACATTGTAGCTTTGAACTACAAATAGGCCACCGAGTACAATTTGTCGGTTGTTTTGAGTAAATTGATCGCAAAATCCTCGTCGAAAATATACAAAAATCCACAGCCAAGATCTACAATATAGTGATTTCAAGATTTATCGTCCGCATAATTAGCATAGTTATCTAAATTTCACATTAAACTACATGCAAATAATACTGTCAATTTTAATAGCCATGTTATAGAACTCTTACCTCACACTTAAACAGTTAAATGAGAAGTAAAATATAAAGCATAAGATGACATAAGATGTGAGTTAATCCGGAATAAGTTATTTTCATCTCTTTAACTGGACTAACCTATTTCACAATCACTTTACCTGTAGGGTCCACAGTCATAGATATTAATTTATTTTCTAACATTTCACTCCTCCACATAGTTAATTTAATCCAAGACTTAAACCACCAAACGAGATGTAAAATATGAGAAGTAAGATGAAGTAAATAATTTAATCCTCATTGACTTTACTCCATAATCAAATTATATCGAATCGACTTTAAACGATGAATCCAAACCGTTGAAATCCTTCTACCTAATGATTGATGTGTCTACATGTGAAAATTTTAAAGTTTCTAATTAATTTAATACAGAGTCAAGTGGTCAAAGGAGTCAAAAAAATGAATGCATTAAAATTAATTTATAAACCTTAAACTTTTGACCACTTGACTCTGTATTAAATTAATTCGAAATTTTAAAATTTTCACATGTAGACGCATCACTCATTAGGTAAAAGGGTTTCAACGGTTTAGATTCATCGTTTAAAGTCGATTCAATATATTTTAGAGTCAAATTCACAAGAGATTGAGTGGACTTTGGAGCACGCCAGTTGTACTCAGAATTTACTATGGGGTCTAATTACATCTTATAAAACTCGAGTTGAATTTTATATTTTCTAAAACTCATTTTGTTATCACATCAATGTGTGCTTTCTGAACTCAAATTTATTATTGATAAATGTTTCCACCTACTCATATGTCTCTTTCTTTTCTTTGAATTTCTACAGATAAAAATAATTATATCATTCGACGGACTGTTTTCTTATTGTGTTGTTTCACATCACTGGATGGGGATTAATTGCCCGATTTCCTATTTTCTCTTTGTCCAGACAGCAACCTTGGGGTTTGAAAATTTATTGAGTAATAATCGAACTGGAGAGCAGCTTCTTTTGCAAGGAAAGTGGAAAGAACAACTTAATAATATTTGTTTTTGCATTAGGTACATAGATAGTCCCACTGTTCTGATGCATACTTACAGCATAAACGCGGTTTAAACAAGCACAACCAATTCAGGACGAACCAATATGTGGGTCCGCACATTCAGTCAGACAGAAATACTATAGACCACGTCTAGAGAGACGTTATTCTTACTGCCTTCTCCCTCGGTGCTTGAAAGGATCCAAAGATACCCACTTTTGTAAGAACCGCTTTTCCCAGGGGCCCCGCTCCCACTTGGCATTTTATTTCTCTGTGAGAAATTCATACACAAGTACCCTATAACGGGTCAACATTTAGTTCCAAACTACCCGCAACATAAAATGTCCGAGGTTCTCGTACGCAGCGGACAAACCTATACTCTTTTTAAACACAGCGACACGTATCATGTTTTACGCACGATTTACTTGGAGACTCACACTCGCATTCAGTCGCGACTACATCATGCTGTACCCTTCTTTCTGAATTCGCCTCCTCTGAGATATCTCAAACTTTACGTGACCTTTTGGAATATCTCAATCGTTCAAATACGTACTGCACGAATCTCAAAGCTAAAATAAGACTGGCCCCCTACGCTCTCCCGAATAGGCACCGGACACGTCGGTCACGCAAAAATTGAGATATCTCAGAGGATACGGACTCCTTCTTTCTCCGGCAATCATTGATCAAATCGGACGGCCGGATGGAGAGAAGAATTGCAACCTGATGCGATGAAATGTTTTGAAACAGTGAAAGTACATGAATTTTTGCTACGCACGCTATGCCTAGGGGTGCGGCTCAGTTGTTTTGACCAAAAGTGAATGCAACGGCTGAGATCAGCCTGTGAAATATGCTATTGATAGGGCCTACGCCTAATCATACCAAAATCAGCAAAATATCACCGTGTCAAAGGTTTCTCGCTAGCTGCGCTGTTAGACCGCTCCCATTTGCATCATATGTAATATCTTTTAGCTTTAATAGTGTGTGCCACTCACTAGACACTATCACACTACTGATGTTTTGTTTTGATGTGATGCTTTGCTTTCACCTTTAGAGCTGTAAATGTACCTTTTTCCTTTCGGATTTGATCTACCCATAGGGTTCATCATTGGATCAGAAATGTGCTTGTCTGTATTTATTGTTGGAATTTTTTTAGAAATCATAAATAATAAAATAGAATTTACTAAACCAATTTGATAGCTTTGGTTATGCTATTTCAGTTTCAAGTGTATTTTTGGACTGAATTGTTATTTTGGTCCAAATTATTTTTACAAATTTCAAAACAATCAAGTTAGTTTGGTAAAATATTTTTATTTATTTATGGTTTCTAAAAAAATCTTTATTGTTCGCCTTTTTTTAATTTTGTTTGCTGTATTGAGGGCACCGCCTTTAATTGTTAAAATAGTATATAGAGAAATTAAAATTATGGTTCATGTGAGGACTGAGGCGTAAAGAATGCCGTTCAGTGCCTGCATTTATTTATTTGTTTGTTTAAATATTTATATATATAATAATATAAATATACTTCTGACGTATTTTGATATTTTATTAACATAGACTGATATAAAAATTAAATATTTCACAGGGATGTTTGTTTGGTCATATCACCTGGCGCTTTTATCCTTGGAAACAGTTCAGAATCCAGAGTTTCGTAAATATAAGCTGACATAAATAAAAGCTATTGTTCAGAGAAAAAGTTCATAACATGTTAAAAGTGTATCAATATAGCATCCAATAAGCTACAGGAGTACCCCGCAATGATAATTTTTTTTATAAGGGTAAAATTGTAAAAGTACTTGATAGCATAAAGACAAAAATTCTCGTTCACATAAAAATAAAAAAAAAGAATAATTGACGTGGCAAGTTGGTAGATAATAGGAGAATTTTTTTTCTTAGAAAATAATATAACTAATAAAAAAGAAAGAGTAGCTTTAATTTTTTATATGTAGGATTCCTAGAAATAAAAATTCGTTAATTTTTTTTTTTTTGTAAAACCTTCGCAGATGCTGTAGAGTCATGAGGCGAATCAAACTCTCGACCTTTGAATAATTAACAATTTTAAAAAAAAAAATCTAGCTAACTATGTTACTGTTCCTTTCTCTTGTTTGTTCAAATTTTGGACCCAAAAAATGTCCTAATAAAAATTCCTTTTTATTCTGTCCGTTGCCTTGGATCTTCCGTTGATCGAACAAATTTTGAGCCTTAAAAAGAGAAGTTACATTCAAATTCTTTGCCTTGATGGCCACAACAGATCCTAAACAGGTTTATTAAAATAAAAATTGAATTATTAGAATTTTTACCGATCTAAAGTTTTAATCGGAAAATATTCTACCGCTCTTTCTATGTATAAAAAAATCAAAGATACTTTCTCTGTATTATTTTATAATATTTGTTATAAATAAAAAATTCTCAGAAAGTAATAACGATGGAATTCTACGCTTGGTATGAAAATTTATTCAGTAATAATCACAAAAAATTATCAATTTTCTTTATTAATTTGGTGAATTACTTTCTCGTGACCATGCAACATAATAGTATTGTTACTTGGTTTTCATGTTATGTAGCTGTCAACTGAGATTAATTGTCACTTCTTACCTACTTTGACATACTAACTATACTTTATTAAATCAAATTCAAATTAGATGACAAATTGTGTCAATGTCTAAAAGCGAAAATTCCATTAGAATAATTCAAGATATCAGGGCATGGGATTGAATTGACCTCGCACATTTTATTCTTTTTCGCCGACGAATCTCGCACATTTTATTCTTTTTCACCGACGAATGTAGCAAGCAAAAAAATTATAAAAAATCAAATGTATTGCTCCTGTTTTGTATATAAGGCATTGATAATATTCATTGCACTTCAAAACCGGGGACATTCAGAGTAAGAAGGGGTTGTTACTTGTTACAGAAGTGTGCTCCCATCATCATCAAGATACGTACAAGATCATAATCCTACGGTCGGTATATATATATTTACTTTACTGTTTTTTATTTATGGAGTGGTATGAATTATACAATCACCTGTGTAACGAATCCACATTTGTGATACAATCGAATAAAAATAGGCCTTCAGAAGAACACACCTCACAAACCGGTGACGAAATCGGATCACCTACCCCAGTGTCGCTGACAAGTGGGTCCGAACGGATTTAGAAATTTAAATATTTGATATAATTTTTCTCTGGGCTCACGTGTTGGCGACACTGTGAGCAGAGGATTCGATCTCGCCGGTGACACCATCATGAACCCACCGTCTAGCAGTTTATCTTCGTCTGAGTCGTATGTGACTATGTGAGTTGAAATTTATAAATCAATAAAATTTTAAACTTAGTTTTCTTTTTTCAATCCTCCTCGATTTTCTATAGATTATGTTCTATTTTTATATATGATTCTGGAACATGCAATGTAATTAATGTGATAATCGTTCGGGTTTTATTAATTAATTTTTATCCAATCATTATTAACTTATTACTGGATGATACGCAGTTTATAATTGAAACTCCATTTTTTTAAGAGATGATTCGCAGTTTACTGGGTTTTGCTGAAATCTCTCTCTAAGAAACTGGTGCTGATATTTACATCACAAAAAGTATTATTAACACAACAGGCTTTTAATATTTTAATAAATAAACAACTTTACCCCTCAATTTATTTCTCTAATTTTCTTAAATATCAACTTCTAAATTTGTTATCCTTCATTCATGTTATCTTTTATTAATTTGATTATCAGTTTTTTTTTATTGATTGGTAAATTGATTTTTTTTTAATCTATTAATTATAGTATTAAATTTCAATTATTGTCTTCCATTCTTTAGTAAAGAAATGCATATAGAGAGGAGGTATATTAATTTTGAAAATTAAAAAGTGTTGATTGCATAATTAAATAAGACAAACTATAACAACAATAAAGAATCAACAAAGTTGTCTATACACTTAAAAATTTTAAAATAGCTGTGTTAAGAAACGACCTGGAAATTGCCAACCGCTAAACAAAGCGACCTCACATCCTACTTAGCACAGACAATACCTAATTAAGCAGAAGATTTGACTTTCTTCTTTTTCTTCTATAAAAATATATTCTTATATTCTTATTGTGTCGATGCACATTTTAACTATTGCTTAATATACATTTGAATATTATCTCAATGTACAATTGACTACTGCATCAAATCCGCACTTAATTATTAGTTGCTCTTAATTTTAAAATGTTGACATAAGAGATAGTTAGGGGAGGAGAGAGGGGGGCGTCCGATGCCCATCGGACCAAACTCGGTTCGATGGGTGGTTTCTACCGTCCGATCCACTTCAAGATCCATGCGTATTACTTTAATATCCGTGCTGTTTGCTTTAATATTCGTGCGCACAGATTTTGAAGTGGATTGTACGGTGTAAATCATCCATCGAACCGAGTTTGATCCGATAGTTAGAGATAATTAAAATGAAAAATTTATGAACTACATATAATATTTTACTATTTTATTTTATTTTTTTTGAGAAAGGGACATCTGCAATGCCTTGGATCAGTGAATAGGAGAGCTCAGCTAACTATATCCGCTTGTAGAAAAAGAAAACTGCTGACATCTCTCCACAACTGTTCATGTTTTCCAAATATTCATGAAAGAACCGACCGTCAAGCCACTCTGTTTCTTTTATATAAAAGGACTAGTTATAAACGGACCTACTTGAACTAGCGCCTTGCGGTGTCTAAATCTCACTTCTTCTCCATTTCTAACTTTAATCCGCACCTCCATTAAGATTACGTTATCATGCCAAATATGTGTCTAAGACACGCATTTAATGACATAGAACATAATGATTAAGTAAAATAAAGAATCTATAGTATGCATAGTATCATTTTATGTTAAACACCCACCCCCCTGCATGCATGTTTTAATTACTATTTAGTTAAAGTTCCAATTAACATTTAAACTCTCATAAAAAGATATGATGAAGAATTGAAGATAGAATTTTAATGTAATAATCTCACTATCCTACGTGCTTCCACCTTCGAATGTAAATACATGTCTTGACTCGGGTCACATGTTGTGTCGTGATCAAGTCAAATTTTTACAGGCTGCATTGTGACTAAATAGGAATGGGCGGTCACGACACGTTAGTCACGTCGTGAGCACGCATGTCGTGTTCAAACGTAGCTAGTCACGTTTGATTATTTTTTAATCTAATTTAGTTTACCAAAAATTCACCATTAAATCAAAATCGAACAATGCTAATCACTCGCGTAACGACGGATTGTGCCGTGTCAATTTTCTGAAAGAATATCACATCAGAGATGGAGCTAAGAAGAAGCAATAAAAGTCAATTTAATTGACCTTTATTTAAAAAAAAAAAAATCAAAGTTGTGTACTTATGTAAGATTTTTTATATTATTTAGAATAAAAAATTATGATTCTCATTCTAAACAACAAAATTGCATATAATTAACTTTTATAGTTCAAAAATCTAACTCTACCTCTAAATCACATTACAAAAATAGTCACAAGTGCAGAATGCTCACCTCCATTATCCAAAAAACTGAGAGCACAGGCACAGGAGATAAGGGCATAAGGTGGTTGGTATTTCCTGATCTCTCTCCATCTGAAATTCCAATTTATATTCTCCCTTGTCATGTAGCTATGTTGTCGCCTCTTAAGACCACTGATGGCTGCGGCCCAACCAGCGATACAACAATTATCCGTTAGATCGAGATCGGACGGTAAATAAGTGGATCGATGCATCACGCGGATCCGCTGGTCGTTGGCCCGTCTGACTCTTACCCTGACACTTGGCTACCAACTTGATACTTTGCGTTAACTATGGAATAAAAACTTAGATGGACTTGGTCTATCATTGACGGGTAGGCTGCACATGCAATGCTAGAGATAACTTGTGTTGAATTGGGTAGGAGAATTTTTCTGATTGGAAAGGAGATTTGAAAGTGTCTTTAGAAAGTAGTATTTCGGAAAAAATTCAGCAGTCACTGTCATCATTTTTTATAATTTAAAATCGTATTTTAATATCTTTCTATATTATTTGATTTTTAATTAATAATGTATTAAGAGACATGAAATACAGAAATAGAAATATTGCGATATTTTTCTCTTCATTCTTCAATGGGTTGAAAGATTTAAAAAGTAAAATAGTGATTCTTATATTATATTGCATATATGTGTAAAAGAAAAACTAATTACAAGTTCAAATTGACAGCTTAGCATCCGATTAAGAGTAGTATAATGTATTTATTTGACCTTGAATTACAAATCTTTGTCACTATTTTTTTCTTGTATGGCACTTAATACCTTGTTTGGATGGAAGGTAGAGAAAGAGAGAGAATGAAAAGAAAAAAAAAATTCTTTAGAATCATGTTTGATTGACAAAATTATGCCGGAGGTGAAGAATACAGGAGGGGAATTAAAGGTTTAACTTGGCATGATTGTAATCAATATAATCGATTTCTCTCCTGATTTGAGATGTAACGGATGGAAAAAATTGTTGCAAATATTTTATAAAAAATTACACAAATGTCAAATTCTATATATTACATATATAATTGTCATTCAAATTTCTCTATTACAAACGTGTAACAGCCACCGAAATTCTCATTAATATTTTAAATTTTACTCAACCAAACAAAAAATAAAATGAAAAGCAAAGTTAAATCTATTATTCTTCATTAATCATCCAAACACAAAAATATTAAATATATTAATCTTCTTTTCTATTCCATTCCCTTCTATCATTCATCTCCTCCTCCTTTCTCTACTCGCCGTCCAAACAATATGTAATTGAATTGAACACCTTAAATAATATTACGTATTATTAGAAAACTATTTTTACAAAAAAAAAAATCATTAGAATTTGTGAATTCACTGCACCACAACAATCAATAAATTTTTTTTGAAATTTTAAGTTACTATCACAATCAGAACAAAATTAAATTTTAAAAAAAAAAGCAATAAACAATTGATTATGGTGGACTGATACAACCCACAGACCAAAAAAAATAGTGAGTGCCAAGCCTAGTGCGCACGGCGTGAGCAACGAAGTCCCCACACGGTGGACAATGTTGGGGACCCCAAGAAATGGAGAGTAGGTGGTGAAGCTTATCATTGGACGATACTTGCCACTGTCGGGGGAGGAATCTGTGGACCCGAAACAGCGTCCCCATCTCTTTTCTTGCATAGTTGCACCCAAATCTCCTTCTCTAATTTCTAATCTCAAATAAAATAATTAATCCCCAATATTAGGTTGATTTGGAATGCTTCCAACTCTAGTAGGTGTGCCAAAATTCGCACGCTCACTTTAATTGCCACATAATATACATGATTTGATTTGATGGCAAGATGATAATTTGTTTAGTTTTACCAAAGTTTTTTTTTTTTTTTTTTCAGTTTCATCGCTAAAGAGTTTTATATATTTTAGTGTACAAAATGCGCAATGAGGATGTTACCTATATGAAATTCTAAATAGTCACAATAATTTTAACTAATATAATTTCATGACAAATTAGTGAGACAAGTGGCGTTCAGTACAAGAACACTTGATTCAGGGGCCAGACTTTCAAACTATGCCAATCATATAAAATTTTCATACTACATCTGAAATCCAATTTTACAGTACAAACAATGTTTACTCTGAAGTACGTAAATAATCATATATAATTAAAGAAATCTGAAATCCAATTAAAAAATATAGTTGGAAATTATATTTTATATGAAAATTACGTCGAACAATTCGAATTAACTATTAAAACTTTGAAAATAAAAATTATAATCTGTAATACCGGCCAATTCACGTAATACACAGTACCATAGCCTTACTTCTTATATCATCACCGTCATTTCATCCTCGCCTCTTTTAACCGTTGTTCCATTTATCAATTTATTTTTATTATTTTATTCTAGTTATGAAGATATGCCGTGTTAATTACACTATTAAAAATTGAATTTTTAACGTAAACTCCTTTAAGAGTGCATTTTCCGGAATAACCACTCTAGTTCGCTATATTCCCAACCAAAAGGCACTTAAAAAAAAAAATCCAGTGAAAATGATAACACAGTCCCTTTTAGAAGCAGCCATAATTGTTTTCACTACTTTTTTTTTATTATTATTTTGACTTTCATAATTTCATGCCGGAAATACCGAACCGAAGGGACCAAAATCGGTAAAGTGATATATCATTAAATATAAAATGACACATGTTGAATTTTGTTACTTTTTTAAATTAATATCTAGCCATGTCATTGCGAGCAAATCAATTTTTCTAACCACAGTCGATTGGATTTGACCCAAAAAAAAATTAATGATTTACAAATTTCAATAAATCAGATTAATAAAATCATAACTGCGAGACTAGGACTCAGATGAATGGACGCATCAAAATATGTAATATTTCTAGTACTATGAGAGTTTTTAATCTGATATGACAGTTTTTAATTCAGTTTCATGAATGTGAAAGAGTTTCTTATTTAGAAACTATGCAGGAAAGTTTCTTATTAAGAAATTGTTTATAAACTCTACGCTGGCTAAATGATTGTCTTAAATTATTTCTTCTTTTTAATTTATTGCCAACGTGGCTTAATAGAAACTCTAAAATTAAGTTTAGGAATGTGAGAGTTAGAAATTTTAGAGACCTTAATTTTTAAAAAAAAGTTAACAGTTATTTAGAAACTCATTTGAGTTGCTAGGATGTAGATGCTGATGCATTTTTTTTTTGTTTTGAGTTCAAATATTTACATTTTAAACAATCAAAATTTTAAATATGGTAGATAAATACAAAATCAGTTTAAAAAAATATTGAAATTACTGAGCACTATATTGCTTACTTTAGAGTAATTTAATTACTTTTCTAATTTGTAATGAAAATAATATTTCCAAATTTTTAGATTATTTTTAAATGCTATAGTTATTCAAGATTTCTTTAGACTAATAAAATATAATTTATTAAACATACATATTTTCTTGTATTTTCCTAAAAAAAATCACTCAGACTTTCGAATATTATTTTCACTTATTAATTTTATATTCATATTTTACATAATATAACATTGTTGTCTTAAATCATATCTTAATTAATTAATTAATTGAAATTTTTATAATTTGATATAAAACCTTTGATATTACAACAATAGACATGCAGTTCGTAGTGTTAAAAGTTAAAAGTTAACAAATTACTGCACACTGGATTGAAGTCTATTGTCTAAGATTTACCATCAATTATGAAAATAATTGTTTATCTGAACCAATTATTTGTCAAATTTTGACTTTTGTACAGTTTCGCATCAAATAATCGAAGAATTTTTTACCCAACTACGTGTCAGAACTGTGGTCGTTGTCTCCGCAGCATTGGCTGGTACAATACAGCGGTGTTGGCGTGTTATAATACTCTCCATTACTTACTAACTGGAGAGATTGTTAATTAACATAAAGCTTTTTCTAGAGAGGAATCTTGGTGGGGATACAGGATACTTTGTTGCAAACTTGAGAGGAGAAGAATTAAATGGTTATGGTTTTAGCGTGAGATAAAAACAGTCTGTCCTCTGTACCTCTCTGTGCTTAGGATTCGACTCCGCTGCTCTTCAGAAGAAGAGCAGGACTCTGTTATTCAAATCTCGGCTGTTTATTTGTATTGAGATTCGTGTATAAAAAAACTTCAATGGTTGAGATTGTAATAACAGGGTTCTGCTCATTTTTTAGAGCAGCGAAGTCGGTTCCCTGTGCTTAAGCAGTCTGGGGAAGTAATAACAGGGTTCTGCTCATTTTCTAGTACTGGACAGCGGTACAATAGCTAATACATGAAAAGGGCAAGCGGTGTTGGCGTGTTGTAATACTCTCCATTATTTCTTAACTGGAGAGATTGTTAATTAACATAAAGCTTTTTCTAGAGAGGAATCTTGGTGGGGATACTTTGTTGCAAACTTGAGAGGAGAGGAATTAAAGGGTTTTGGTTTTAGGCTTCTTAGCGTGAGATAAAAACAGTCTGTATTCTGTACCTCTCTGTGCTTAAGCAGTCTGGGGAAGTAACGGCTTGAATTTGTTACAGTGCTGCTCGGAACACTGTAGTGCTTGTGTTCTCCCATTTTTAATATTTTGGTTGTCTGAAATCTGAAGAAATGGGGTCTAAAAGATATTTTTTTTTTCTTAATTTGTGTCAATTTGTAACGGATGTTCCAAGTTCAATTCAAAATTTGAGTGCCAAGCACTGTCCTAGGCTGAGGTATATGCCTCCATGGAATCATATCTTCTGCGGAGTTTTTACCTACGGAACTGTGCAGTTCTTTTAATCTGGTCCGTTCGTTTTGATCGGACATGCCAAATAAGATTATGGCACAAATCTCAAAGCAAAATTAATACTGCCCCCTCCATCATCTCGAGCACTCACCGGCTGAGATTAAATCTAGACCGTCTGATCAACTCCACACAGCTCTGCAGGTAAAAACTCCGCAGAGGATATTGGTCCATACCTCCATGTGGGAGGTCTTAGGAATGATCCTGATTAGCAAGATTATTTAGAGAGGATGTGTGCCTAAGGATTTATGTCAAAAAAAAAGAAAAAAAATTCAAAATTTGAGTTATTTCATATGATATGAACTCATTTTTTTAGGTGATGAGATTTGAAAAAAAAAAAGTTTATTAAGGCATTAAATGTTGTACAATTCATCTTTACAAAAATTCAAACCATTAAATAAATGATAAAATGCCCAATCGTTCTTATACGCACAATATTTACACCGTCGTGTGTGGTGGTGGTGGTGGGGAGGGGAATTTGTATCCTCTTTGGTACCGCACTGAATTACAAATAAATGTGTTACGATTCCAGCCGAGCGATTAGAATTCAGTACTTATTGACTATTGTAGCTATAAAGAGCTCGT
The DNA here is from genome assembly GCA_964058825.1 of Carex arenaria. Taxonomy (NCBI): domain Eukaryota; kingdom Viridiplantae; phylum Streptophyta; class Magnoliopsida; order Poales; family Cyperaceae; genus Carex; species Carex arenaria. Next base: position 1,155,427 of record CAXKVW010000159.1, read on the forward strand.
TTTGAGATTCATATTAGGTTTTAAAGAACGGTATGAATTTAAAAATTCTATCATCCGGTAGATGGGATGTGGGTGTGTGTTGGGGGGGGGGGGGGGGGGGGGGTATCCCCTGCGGTACTGCACTAGCTTTAATGAGTTCAGATTAACTTCCGACATAGGTGGTCTGTTTTTGAGATTCGTATCACATTTAGAGAACGTTCTAGATTTAATAATTGAATGTGCGGTATCGGAGTTATTCGAATTTGAGGGGGGGTGCGGGGTTGCATTTTTAATATTAAAATTTAACTTTGTTATGACATATTTTTATAAATACACAGTCGTCAGTTAGATCTTAGATGTATACGGGATCGTATTTGTACGGTTTAGAGTTTTTTTTTTTTTGCATCTAGATCGAAATGAATTCTCTCTTAGTGAAAGGGGAGGTAGCACAGTTGGCTAGAAAAAAGTTCTATGATTGTTGTACTCAAAGGTCGAGAGTTCGATTCCCCCTCACAACTTAATAGCTTCTGTGAAGATTTTTAGAAATAAATTCTCTCTTAGCTAAACGAGGGAAAAATTTATTTTTGATGCAACACTGTGAACAATCATTGTCTATGATTTATTATGCTAACAATCATTGTCTATGATTATCCAAGTTGGACCCGGTTGATGATGCTTTTTTGTTGTAATTGTCACTCATTAAATACAGGATAATATTAATTACTTTATAAATAATATTTACTTCGTCCTGCTCAAGCTAGAAAATATAAAATCAAAATTTGAAGGGTTTCCTTTCTCAAAAAAAAATTGAAGGGTTTGGTTGGGTCGTTGAACCGACCATGATCATTAGTTCGTTGGTTCAAGATTGATCTCCAAAATTTTTATTAATACCATTTAAAAAAAAAACTAAAACTACTGAAACTGGAAAATTTGATATTTACCGGGGCTGCAACGACAAATAGCAATACCATTTTTTAGGGCCGTCATTTGTCATTGCGGCCCCTTAAAAACCCAAAAAACTCAGCATATTACGGTGTATTTTTGTTTTTTGAGAGGCCGCCATTTATTGTTGCGGCTCTGGTAAATATTGAATTCTTCAAAATTTGTGGTTTTTTTTTTTGTTGGAAATGGTATTAATAAAAATTTCGGGATTGATCCTTCAGACCAGATGGAAATAATGCAAGGTTAATTTTTTTTTAAAATTGATATTAAATTTGATCTTTATACACGATATCATGATTTGATTAATAAGGCTAGTTAATAATTGCATATGATTTTATGTTAATAAATGTGATGTCACGTCGTTATTTATTACAATTCTCTAGTACTGTTAGCAGTTGGTTCATATTATTGTGAACCACTGGGCACCAGCATTACTAATGGTTCCCTAGTTTATTTGAATACAAATATTAATTTATAGATTCGGATACAAATAGAGCGGTAAAAATGTGTCGTGTGACTAACACGCTATAATTTTAGTTTCGGACAGTACTGTATTTTGATCAAGTGAACAGTTACACCATGATGTGTGGTAACTAAAATATCGAGGGGTGGTTAGGGCACGTTAGTCACGTCGTGCTTAGACATAACTGGTCACATTTGTCACGTTTGGTCACGTCTAACTTTTTTTTTTTAATAATTTAGGTTAGTTTATTCAAGATTCACATCTAACCATTCTAATTACATGTGACTCACATGTCATAACCAGATCTTTCACGTGACATGACGTGTCGTGCCAATTTTTTTAAAAATGACCACGGCACATGAAACGTAAATCATGGTACATAACAGTCACACATGCCGTGCCATAACCGTACCATTCCATGACAAAGTCGGCTCTACCGTGCCATCTTTCCCACTCTATATACAAATACATATGAATACATCTCGAATATCGAATATATACAAACATAAAATAATATATATTATTAAAATGATTCATGTATTAAAACAAAATTACTATGAAATCCATCCAATTCCCATAACTTATTATATTTTTTTGTTTTTTCATAAGAAATTTGCACAAACTTGTTACATTTTCATCTCAAATAACAACCAAATTAAAAAAAGAAGAAGAACCAAATCTCCATCAAACTGAACTTGTGCTCGGCAATCAGAAAACCGAAATCTAGTGTGAAACACAAATTCTAATATATGAGTTTTGGACCATTAAAACGATGGAGATCAAGATAATTATTTGTACTCTTGCATTTAGTTGTATATGTAAATATCTTTATTTGAATATTAGTATAATCAAATTCTAAATTGAACACAAAATCCAAACATATGGTATTTTTTTTTTTTATGAAGATGATGATGATATCCAACATTTTTCCATGCCAAATTTCAAACCTAGATGCTGTCAGAAAAATATGTTAAAGCGGAACAAAATAAAAATAAACATATAATTATCATGGGGTGTGCTTCATTTATTTGAAAAACAAATAATTTCATTCATTTTTCAATCAAAATTTATTCAAAAATTGTAATAGATTTCATTACATGCATGTTTTTTTTTTTTTTTTTACATTTACAAACGATAATTGTATCCATATAGAATGTGTCTTAAATTCTTATCAACATAAAATTTAATTACTCATCTAGTCATCTACCATTGAATTATAAATTTCTCCGAATAGAATTTTAATTTATTTGATGAAATATTAAACGATTTTTCATCGATCCAAATTTAATACACGTGTTATTTAAAAAATAAAGAACACGTATATAATACTATATTTTGAATAAATTTGATAGAACTACTCTAATATATCCCTAATATATCATCGAGATCTTAAAAATTAAAATCTAAACCCGTAACAACATTCAATCGGTGCTGTATAAAAAAATCTTAGCGGGTCACAGAATGGCTGCAAACAAATCGAACCCAATCAAACTTAATCCAGTTCAAGTTCGAGTTCGAACCAAATTGAAATAGGGTTTCGAACTGAAAAGAAGAGTTCGAGTTTGATTAAGTGCAATTCGAATCAGTTTCGAACCGATTAGTTTGAAATTGAAGCAGGATTTATAACTAAAAAAAAGAGTTTCGAATCGAGCCAGACTTAGTTCGACTTTGATTCGAACCAATTTTGAACCGAACTGAGTTTGATTCGTTTCAGAATCAAGCTGAGTTTGATTCATTTAGAATCAATTTTTTTTTAAATCGAACTCAATCAAATTACTAGCTACGAGCTTTAATTTTTGTGCACCTAAGGTCACTTATCCAGGGAGAGGGGGGTGTCCGATGCCCATCGGACCAGAGTCTGTTCGATGGGTGGTTTCTACCGTCTGATTCACTTCAAGATCTGTGCGCATCACTTTAATATCCGTGCTGTTTGCTTTAATATCCGCACGCACAGATCTTGAAATAGATCGGATGGTAGAAACCACCCATCGAACACTGTTCTGGTCCGATGAGCATCGGACACTCTCCTCTCCCCACTTATCCTCTTTTATTTTTTATTTTAAAAGAACGTAAATCTGATTATTGATCCACACACTATTCAAGAGATCATCACTTGTTCTCAACAGGAAAATTGAAGTGCACTATTACAATTGTGACTACTTGAATTGATGCATGGAATTGAATTCATCATAAATATGAACATGATTAATCTGAACCGATCATAGAGTTGATAATGATATATTTTTTTTAAATAGGGTCACATTAAATAAAAGTCGCCCCTTCAATTTAATAAGACATAAGTTGACGTGTCCAATTTAGACCGGGCCATATGTTGTAACTAGATGCAGATTTACATAAAAAATATGGAGGATAATTGAAAGTAAAATATCATGCTATTGTGTAATTGATTCCTATTTTCTGAAAGATAATTTTATATTTGATTTGACCACTATTTTCTGAATTTTTTTTTATATGATTGATCCTTATATGTATTTGACGTTCATAATTTGAAAGCCTGGCTCTGCCTTTGGTTATAAAAGGTTGTATTTTCATAATGATAGAAATGGTTTGATTTCATACAACACATCAATTATATACTTTTTTTTCATTTTATCTTTATTTATTTTATGTTTCGTAAAATTAAATTAACTTTGTCAATATCTTTACCCGCAGATTGTGAGCTAATGTCCGTGTTTTTCTCCATTCCCGCACGGAATGTCACAAATAGAGTGTCACAGAAGATCTAAAATATAAGATTTTTTTTCGTGAGCTTTATCTTATCTTGCTTGAGCTCAAAATTATATAGGTTAGATAATTACAAATATATATGTATAATATTAGACACATACGAACAATATGATGCTTTAGATTCTGAAATTATATCATAACATTTTTCACAATAGATAAACATATTAGAAATAGTAGAATTTGCCAATTTTTTGGGGAATATTTGGTACTAATTAATGCTGCTGTAGAATTATAGTTGTTAGGTGTGACATTTTATATTAATAGCATGTCATGGTGTCATATTAATGCCATATTATTTAAATAATATTGCACTATTATATTATACTATTTTTAAGTTGCAACACTACTATTAAATCAAAATGAAAGAACAACTAATTCAAAAGAAAAATCTGATGGGAACCAGAGAAGAGACCTCTGACCAAACTATGACAAGTGGATATAATGATAGATGTAATTAGTACAAAACAAGCATTAATTATGATGTTCTAATCTATAATTAATTGCTGGTCTGAAGCTAATACAATTATCCAACCGAACTGACAAGTGCCACTGGGAGCTTAATTATTGTTCAAATTTGGTTACCAGAATATTACACTTATTCATTATTTAAATTCCAAAGTTAAGTTTGGATATATAAATGGTTCAATCAAATAAACTACGACACTTGTAAATAGACAGAATGGCAATTCATTTAAAATCACACGGTTCTTCTGCATCTTAAATGCTACATTAGAAAAAAGGTTTGCTGTTCAAACATTCAATAATTAATAATTATAGATAACTTCGACCGCTAATTATTTAATATTAACTTACGGCGTCCCCGAAGCACTCTGCATCTTTTAAGGGTCTCTTTGAATGGAGATAGGAGTAGGTCCGATGGGCATCGGACCTACTTTTAGGTTCAATTAGCTCTATCATCGTCCGATTATCTTTGAGATTTGTACGCACGGAAACTGAAAATACTTGCACGGATTTTAATGAGTTCACACGAATCTTAATGCAGATCTGATGGTCATTTCACCCATCGAAAAAGGTAGGTCCGATGGGATCGGACTACTCTCAGTTCGCTTTGAATGTCCTGCAAGACATTATTATCTGTATCGTTTGCCGTGTGGCGATTCATGCAACGAATTGTACATTACATGCAGTCAAAAAAACAAATACTGCTTGTATCTTGTATGAAGAAGAGAGAAAAAAATTTGTAAGCTGCTTGTATTTTACAAGGAACCAAGAAGGTAATTTATAAGACCACAAGGGTATATTTGTATATTATTTGAGATCAATCGAGTGTGTTTGACTCAGCACTTAGTGGCAGGGCCACTATTGTTCAGAGTATGTCATTTGTTTGAGAGCAGTTTGGGTATGATGTCCATTGGACTCAAATTTGAGTTTGATGGAGTCTATAACCGTCCAATTTGCTTTAAGATTCATGTGCACTATTATTAAAGCAAATGCGCACAGATATTATAGCCACACACTTAGATTTTAAAGCTGATCGGACGGTTACAGAACTCAGTTTGAGTTCGATGGGCATCCGACCCAAATTGCTCTCCATTTGTCTTTCTATGGATTTTGAAATTTTTTTAACTCATATGTTATTGGATTGTTGCCCTACTCTATAAAATTTTCTACCCGTTAACAATATGTAACCGTGTGAATCAGGATGTCCAATTTGCAAAGGAACAATAAAAAATTCGAAACAACATAAATAAAAAAGAAGGACAACATGCCAAAGCGATTTGCGAAAGAAGGGCGATCAACGACTCATGAGCTTGATCGGATAGAGAAGTAGGCAGAGCGGGAGGTAAGCAGGGCCAATGAGAGCGTGAATTCTAAAAATTTATTTTCAGTTCACCCAATTTTTTTTTTTTTTTACTGAAAATCATCCATCATTATTTTTTTCTTAATAACATTCACCAATATGTCAGCGATGTAGTCCGTTTGGATGAATCAAGAATAGAGTTAATCTCAATTTTGAGATAGTAGCTAATCCAGCATTTTGTAGGAATAGTATAATAGTGAGAAAACCCACAAAAGACAAATAAAGAATAGGGACTATTCACTAATTCAAACACACCCAAAACGTAGAATAGTAGCTCAGAATAGAGCTAATCCGGATTAGTGACTATTCTTCACCCATCCAAATGTACATACTAGTAATTATCAATTTGTTAATAATAGAATCTCTAATTTATACTTAAAAGTTTGCATTACTATGTTTATTGTTTTTTAATATGAAAAAATTATATATATTACATATAGTTTTCAAATTTGTAGTTCAATATTTTGTTGACATTTGAAATGTTAATATTTTTATCCACTTCAGACTCAAATCTTAACTACGTTACTGTCTGCATTGATACTAGGAACCATACATATTTTAAAAAATTTACAAAATAATTTACCCTAAATATATGTTGCTGGTTTAGAATTTTTTTTTTAATTTAATCAGGTCGACAAACTCCATACGAGTTTACATTTCCCATATTTGGAATATATATTCTCTTTGCATGTTTTTTTTTTTCACATAAACTTCTATATCAAATAACATCTAATAAATATAGATGATGGTAGATCTAAAGTTTTCATAAAGAAACGTGTTTGAAATCCACTATTATTTCAGATGAGATTAATTGTCTTTTTTTAAAAGTAACTAATTTTACGTACGCTGTATTTATGAGAAAAATTCAGTAATTAATTTTGATAATTTGATCAAACAGCAAGTAGAAATTACCAGCTTTGCTTAAACTATTTTCGAATATTTAGTTAGACAAATATTGATTACAAAAAAGTAATATAAAATTACTTTAATTTCATTATCATCTAAATATCAGTAATAAAAAATAATAATATGACATAATCATTCAATCAAATGAATATAAATTATTCAATAAGAACTTGATATACAGTACTAATATTGTAAAAAAATAACAACATATTTTTATACACATTCATATCATTCTTTTAGATTGCTAACAATAATTAAAGCCTGATTTTCTAACCATTTAATTTGCAATAATTTCGTTCACAGTGCTATCTTTTTGTGTTATAAAAATAAGTAAATAAATGTTAGTTGAAGAGAGGAAAAATAAATCAATTATAATTTATAAGAAAAAAAATTCAACGCGGCTTTGACATAATACTTGTTTTTTATGACACCGACAATGAACACAATAAACAACATGCACTGACACAGTACAAATAAATCTGAACAATTCTTATTTTAATTTTGAAAGCGTGGAGCAGTCAAATTTGAATCGTATATTTTAAATAAAAAAAATTTGGATCAGGTTTTCTTGTATTATTAAAATTGAACAGTTTTAGTAATCATTAAACCGCTTGAAAAAAAACATCACACATCGAAATTCAGTACAGATCTCATTTCATAATAAACATAAAAATAATAAAGTTGGACGGCATGCAATAAACTTACTTTCATTTTTGACAAATCAAATAATTAAATTTTTTTTTTTGCCGGAATTTGGTCGAATTATTCAATAAAATTTCAAGGCATTATTTCTAGTGGCACCTCTTGTCAGGAGGATTTTCACAACTTTATTTTCAAAAATAAAAAAAAGCTTAATATTATTAATAAGAGTTTATTTAACGGGATAATGAAAAACCAAATGCCTAATTTCGACTTACGCAGTTTATATTTTTCTTTCTTTGTACGGGGTCTATTATTTTCGGGTAAATATTTTAACAAAGTAGATTTGGCTTAATGCAATGCACATACTATAGAATCGAAACAGTGATGCATATGATTTGTGCGCTGCATGAAGTCAAAACTACTCTGTTAAAATCTTTACCCTTATTTTCTCTGTGTTTGAATCGGATACATATTTTAACAAAACAATTTTTAATTTATGCAGAGCACAAGATATACACATGAAATTTTTTACTCTATTGTCTATGATCTGTATGAATTAAAAACCGTTCTGTCAAAATGTAGTCCCCTTTTCATCCTCAAGAAAATATTATATTTGAAATTTTAATTGACAAAGTTGTCCATACGAAGAACAAAACTATAAATCCTGAACTTTAATTTACATTTTAATTTCTCTAAAATATATGGTGTAATTGTAATTCGTTCATATATTCTTTTCTCTTTTTTTTTTTACTGACAAAATTATTCCTGGTACAATATAAAACACACCGCCCGAATAATGCGGCACTGAATCTGGAAAGTAAATTTAAAGCATCAAATATGCAGTTTGTTTGTTTTCTTATGCCAAAGTAAATAAAAAAAAAAAACAAAGAAAAAATAATAAATTAAATTCAATGGCACTTGCACTTGCAAAGAAGCAATAAATAGTTGCGTGTGTGTTACTCTCCATGCCCCATCATGGCACCAATTAGGCAATTAATTCCCTATTTGTTCTCCAATAGGCAATAGGCCATTTTTGAAGGGGCCAAGATGCCAGATTTAATTAGCATGGATAAGGTGTTGTTAGTTGTTATATATTCTCTTTTTGCTTGTTTTTTCATGTAAAAGATAGATATGTCATATGTGAGCTGGAATGCTGTCTATCTCTTTATATGGTCCCTTGAATGCATACTCAAATTTATTTTTTTTTTTTTTTTTTTTCTGTTTTGGTGTTTCTAGAAACAAAAATGAATATTGATTTTTTTCTCCCTGTTTGTGAAATAAAAAATATTTCAGTGTTATTTTTCTTAAATGCATATTGATTTTTTTGTATTGCTGTTTCTAGAAAAAAAATAAAGGTACCATTTAGAAAAAAAGCAGTCCTTTGGACTTCTCCCTGTTTGTGAAATAAAAAATATTCCAATGTTAAATGCATGTTGATTTTTTTGTCTTGCTGTTTCTCGAAAAAACAATGAAGGTGTCATTTAGAAAAAAAAAAAAATCAGTCATTTGGACTTCTCTCTCTTTGTGAAAAAAAAAAATGAAAGAGGAAATATTTCAATGTGATGCTTTCATAAATGCACATTGATTTTTTTTTGTCTTACTGTTTCTAGAAAAAAATGAAGGTACCATTAAAAAAAATTAGTCCTTTGGACTCCCTCTATGTAAAAAAAAAAATGAAAGAGGAAATATTTCAATGTTGTGCTATTTCAATGTTATGCTTTCTTAAATGCATATTGATTTTTTTTTTTCTGGTCTTAGTGTTTCTAGAAAAAAAAACGCGGGTACCATTTAGAAAAAAAAAAATCATTCCTTTGGATTTCTGCTTTATTGTGAACAAAAATGAAAGAGGAAATATTTCAATCTATGCTTTTCATGGTTCAGTGAATTGAAGTACACATTGAACATGAACCCCTATGATGTACTTCAACACCAATTAGTGCAAGTGATTATGCTTTTTTCTTTTTTATGTTTTACCTTTCCTTCAATTTGATTTTTTTTTTTATTTTATCAATGTTAGGCACTTTTGTTTTATGCATATTTAAGTCTTAGATCTGCATCTGCAAGCACAAACCACTTTTATTTATTATAATGTTTTTAACTTAATTGCTAAACATAATATAAAGCTAAATTCTTTATTAGTAAGACTGTTTTTTTTTTTTTTTGGATTTGGTCCGGAAAATAGAAATTTTTTCTTCAGGAAATTGAATCAGTCTTCATTAATTATAAATATATTTTTATATTTTATGGATTCATATAAAAATATTATCAAACAATTATTGACATGATCATGAAATCTATTTACAGTTGATCTTATTTCGCTGGTAATGACGAAATGACTATTTTCAAACATTAGATTTATCATGATCTAAAATTTGAAATTGACCATATATGCATCAAAAGATTAAAATTAAATAATTATATACTGATATTTTTGACAATTGATTAATTTTACAGGACCTATTTTGTGAAAATGTTGAATAAAATATACCAACAGTAAACTTATTTCTGCATAGTTATAATCCTATTATGAATCAGTTTATTGGAAATTAATAAATTGATTGCTAGCAAGTATATGACGAAATTTTAAAAATCAGAGAGAATTCAAGTCCTTTTATGATAGCAAGATTGTCACTAGATCAAATGCTGGTTGGTATGTATAAATTCTAATACAAATCAAAATCAAAATGTAATGTGATAATTTTGAGGGAGTGCATCGAGAAGTTTTGTTTTTTTAGCTACTTTTTGTAAAATTATAGATCCCAATAAATTGATCAAATGATTTTGAGAGCGTAAAAATGTGAATATTTTGGTCTATATTATTTTAAAATTTATGTTACAGTGCTTAAATACCGGACGGAAATCTTATTATTGTCGGGTTAACATACTGGTATTTGAAATTAGAATAACAGTCTGAATTAATTAAATGTGTATTCACAAATAAAGACAAAAACATATTTTTAATTTATGAAAGTTAAACACATAATTAAAATCAATCATATAAAATTTTCCAAAAAAAAATAAATGTCACTTTTACAGTACCTTAATATTTTACGATAGAACCATATCTAAACACCATATATTTAAGGTCAAGTTTCTTTTTTTTTTTGAGATACTTTTCTTCATACAAATCTTCGATTTTCAAAGCTGGCGATTTCGTAGTTAAAAATTATTGATTCGATGATAATTCGGAAATGATTCGGAATTATTCGGATTAAAGGTTTTAGTCTTGCAAGGGAGAAAAAAAAAGTTATGGAAAAAATACGGAAAAAATTCGTGAATAATTCGCAAAATTCGGAAAAAAATCGTAAAATTTGTGAATTATTCACGAATAATTTAATCAAAATTCAGTCAACCAAATAATTCACTATTCGGTTTGGCATTATTAAAAAAACGAATTATTCACCAATAATTCACAAATTTTGTAACTATGCTAAGACATAAATGCCACACACAAAAAAAGATATGCATAGCCTATTATTATTTTTTTCTTATATGGGATCTACCGTTCCGTACGTTAATCAAAGTGAGCAAAAGTGAGCAAAAATAGCAAAAATAGGAAGTTACCGCGGTTACAAGCAAGTGCACTTGCGTGTATCTCACTTAACCTCCCTTGTTCTTTTTCTCCCCCACCATTGACAATTCCCTGTCCTTTCATTTCATTTCATTTTTTTTTTGTTTCCAACGTGTCGAAATAAATGCACCAGCTACCTCCGCCTCTCTTCTTCAAGTAGCCACATTTAGACTCACATTGGCCCCCCTCAATAATTAATAGTATTAATGGGACAATAAAGGACTAATTAATTAATTGATTAATTATTTTGATGTAATATATTCAATCCAAGTTTTACTGAAATTAAATTTTCCTGCCGTGAAATGCATTTATTTTACTTTCAATTTTATAGTTGAAAATTTTGTACATCTACTACTGTGATTTACTTATTAAACCATTTCACTAGATCTGTATATTATTATGGCAATGTTGGTAATCATTTTTTTTATTCAATATATATATAGAGAGAGAGAGAGAGAGAGAGAGAGAGAGAAAGAGATGGGATATGGTGAGTTGCGATGTAATATGTCGATCCGAACCGCTCAACAAGATATTCATATTGAAATGTGCTTGGAGACTAAATTTTACATTTTTTTAGAATTGTTTTACTATTTTTTAGATAGGTAGAAAACCGTTGTTTTTGAATGGTTCCGAACCATAAAAAACAATGATTTTGATATATTTAAAAAAATTGTAAAATTCGGTCTCAAGCACATTTCAATATAGATATCTTGTTGAGCGGTTCAAATCGACTATTTGATCCTTAAAAACGATAATATCTTTTGCAACTCATCATCCACCATCTCTATTTATATATAAGAGCTGGGGTATCATTTAGTGCTAGAAATATATACTTTTATCAGACCACCAACTGAAATCATGATTTATTTCTTAAGTAAATGATAACCGCAGAAATCAACTTTGACCATATTGGAATTGGTGATTAAATATATTTATAAAAAAGAACCTTCAAAGCCAAGGGATCAGACAAGGAGGAAGAAAACATTGGAGGATTTGTATAATTTAATGTTCACTCAAGTTCTAATGTTTATCTTTGGATATCTGTATTTTTTTATTGTAGTTAGTTAAAAGTTAAGAACGAATAGGTTATTGCAAATTGGCGAATATATTTGCCAAAAAAGATTGCAACTGAAAAAATGTAAAATTTTCTGATGTGTTGTATAAATCTTTCACATGCTTGAACTAATAAAAAAGAGACTGAATTTTCTGTCTCTAGGGGCAGGATTTTTTGGCTTCCAGTATCACTGACACGTGGATCGGAAACAAAACTATATCTAATATTTAAATTTTTAAATTCGTCTGAGTCCACTTGTCAGCGACAATTGAGCAGGTGATACCATTTCAATAAAAAGACAGTTCAAATCTACTGCTTGTTATATTTGTTAGCAACAATTATTTTTTATTTATATATGACGTTTTGACTAACATATAACTATATTCGGTTAACAAATACGCATGATCTACAAACATATTACTATTTGATATTACTATTTTTTTCTTATTTTGTATGGTTTGTAAAGTTAAAATTTAGCCGTTACATATATTATTGACAAATCTTTTATGTGAGTTATTATTACAGCAATTCGAGATATCTTATTTCTTTAAAACGAGAGCTTCCATTGATTCTGATATTTATTTATTTTGAAACTGTGTTTTTTTGTGTAGAGAAGTTAAGACCCATCACCGTCCGTGATGACCGAAATTTTTATTAATACCACTATAAAAAAAAAAAAACTCACAAATTATGGAAAATTCGAAAAATATCAAAACCGCCAATTTAAAATGCGTTCCATTATTGGTGCGGGGGGGGGGGGGGGGGGGGGGGGGGGGAATTGAATTGGAGGTCCTAAAAAATGTACCATAATATACTGATATTTAGATTTTTGGGAGTCGTCAATTCAATCAGTGCTTTTGATATTTTTCGAATTCGTCAATTACAGTGGTGTTTTAGTTTTTTAGTTTTTTCGAAGTGATATTAATAAAAATTTCGGTCGTGGTGAAACAATAATTCTATAACAACTGATATATCTGCAAGACTGCCAACTGCAAGTGAACAGATTTAGAGGCGAATGTTGGAGCTTTTCTTAATTTACAATGATCTTTTAGAGAAAGCATCAAATCAATCACGCCCAAATCCAATGTTCGATTTTTTGGAGGCATCCATGTGATTGTCAGAATAATAGATAACAGCAAATCTTCGTGTGAATGCCAAGCAAGTGCTTCGTACAAAATGCTATTAAAATAATAACCAGATGAAAGATTATACAGCTCAATAATTACTATCTTCTTACATTTCCAGATAATACGGTTAATTTTTTACAGACATGCCCACGTGAAAACAGAATGTTCCCTTTTGAAAAAAAAAACAGAGAAATAATAGCACTAGAAATCCACTTTCAATCAAAAACCTTTCCACCACATGTGGTCGGTTTAATTACAGCGTGAGAGAGTGCCACATGTTAACCCCTCTTTTGTTTCTCTTGTGCAAGAAATGATATTAGGTCCGTAGATTTCGGTCATTGAATTCATCTTGATTTTGGAATTTATGAATTGTTAATGAACAAATGATAAAGTTCTTGGTTTAGAGTTGAGAGTTCCGATGTGGAATAATTGTACAGTCCCAATTTAAAAGAATGTACATGTCCTGTCCAAACATTAACTATCCAGTTTAGAACAGGATAATAAAAAATTTCATAGTTTTTTGTTTGTTCGAGATCGGTTCGGAAAAAGTTTATAAATAGATCGTTTGGTTTAGGACTGAGCGAAAAATAAGCTGGCTCGTTTCGACTCAATCTCTCATCGTTTGAAGTGTTCGAGCTTGACTTGTTCCGGCTTAATTCATTTCGACTCAATCTGACTCACTGGGTCCGGCTAGATCTTGTTTTAAAGAAAAAATAAATTCTACAAATTTTTTGAACCAAGTTGGACAGTATAAAATACACACAAATTCACAAATTGATGCCTAGCCAAGCTGGCAAACAAGTTAGATTCCAGTTTGAACTCGTTAATTTTGAATCCAGCCAGTAGCGATATGGCTGGTTAACAGCTCGGTCCAGTAACAAGTGAACATGTTAGCAAACAAATCAGATGCGAGTCACGGTCGAACCACGAGGTATGAACTTTTTTGCCACCCTAGGTAAATGAAAAGGCCCAAAGGATCAATTTTAAGACCTAAAGGGTTCTTAGCCCAATAAGCCTCATAATAGCTTTTTCTCTATTAATCACATCGCACGCATATCTCTAGTCTATACCTATTGCTAGAGACAGCGCAACGTAACCACAATCCTGATTATATATTCCCAGTAACACTGGTAAGAAGACTGATAAATGAACAGAGACTAACCCGAGGGCGATGATAGGGTTTACGTACTTTAACCCATGAATACAACATGTGCAACCATAGAGATGCTAAATGTTACAATTCATTATTTATTTAGTTATCTCCCGTTCTATTTCTATGATAAACTCTTGGACGATTAGATATCCCTACTAGGCCTATATGGAGACCGTGAGGCGGTGAGGGACAGAGAAAATTAGATAAATGTTTCTCTTGGGCTAATTCGAAACAGCCTGTTTGCCAATAGTTTTGAGATAGTTGACCATGATCAATTATCTGGGTTGAAGTTGCTTGAAACCTAGATGTGCACCTGTTTTCTATATTAATAAAAAGATTCTGCTGCGTTTGGGCTTCTAATTAGGCTCATACAGTCTACCGGTAATGGTTTGGCCCAGATCGGCCCGGAGATAACTGGACCATTGATTAATCTCCTACTGTTCCATTATAAAATATTAATTGAGGGTTACTTGATTACATCCTTCCTTTTTAAGTAATTTGTTAAGTTCATAACTACAAATTCATTTTGAATCTTATTGTATCATCCTCTCTTTCAAAACATATCAAAACCTGTTCGGTTTCAGAAGCATGAAACACAGAGATCAGCTTAATATGTCATTGTAAAAAGAGGCACACTTGAGGGAATAGTGTAGGAATGGACTGATACTTGACTTCACTTTGCGTCCAGAGATTTGATATTTTCCCTACTCCATAATATTAGATTTAACAAACGCAGCCATTTTTTCTTGTTGTAATCTTTTTCTTTTTGAGGAATAAAAATAGTGCCCGCTTCTTTCGAGTGCTAAAGATTTAAAATTGATTTGTGGGATTGCATTTATAATAAAGTTCAGAATTGGAGTCAGATTAGCCTTGTTAGTTAAATTTTCGTGAGGTTGGGATACAATGATTTTATCTATTTAGCTTTGACCATCATTACTTTAATAGAAATTGATCTTTCCAAATGAGAAATCATCACAATCTTTGTTGGATTCTCCAGTTAGATATAAATCCAAACTATCAAATGAAAACCGAACACGACCTCTTTATCTAACACTCTCTGAGGTCACGTCACTGCTACCAAGGCTCAAATTAGTCTTGTATCCCTATTATTAAATTGTGTTTGCTCCAGACCATCAAATGAAAACAGAACACGACCTTTTTATCTAACACTGTTTGAGGTCACGTCACTGCTAGTCTGCTACCAAGGCTCAAATTAGTCTTGTATCCCTATTATTAAATTGTGTTTGCTCCAGACTATCAAATGAAAACAGAACACGACCTTTTTTATCTAACACTGTCTGAGGTACGTCACTGCTACCAAGGCTCAAATTAGTCTTGTATCCCTATTATTAAATTGTGTTTGCTCCTAAACTAGAAACCCACAAATCCAGGCTAATTTTGTGTACAAACACAAATGCCCAGCAATATGTGAAAATTAATACATATAAAAATACCAACTCAAAGCCATGCAGTCTACCAGGAAAATAAAACTTCAGAATAGCATATTAACCTAATAGATGAACTTCTATTGAAGGAGACAAGATTTACTAAAGCCATCTAGCAAACAAAAAATCAACTTGGCTTACAAAAAAAAAAGGAAGTTCTCATTAATCACTAATCCAAGAACAAATCCAAAAGAAAATAAATAGAAAATAGATGGACAACAGAGACAAAAATCCGAATTTCTTAGGAGGGGAGAGGAAAGGAAACAAGCTGCAAGGTCCCATCAATTGATATACATAATAAAAACTAACATACCAATTATTACTTGAAATCACACGTAACTTGACAAAAGAAAAAACTAAAATCACTTGGCCATCATGACCTTGACAAACTCCTCATAATTGATCTGGCCGTCACCGTCGACATCAGCCTCACGGATCATTTCATCGACCTCCTCGTCAGTGAGCTTCTCACCGAGGTTGGTCATGACATGGCGCAACTCAGCGGCAGAGATGAAACCGTTCTGGTCCTTGTCAAAGACACGGAATGCCTCCTTGAGCTCCTCCTCAGAGTCGGTGTCCTTCATCTTGCGGGCCATCAGGTTGAGAAACTCTGGGAAGTCGATTGTGCCGTTGCCGTCAGCATCAACCTCATTGATCATGTCCTGGAGCTCAGCCTCGGTTGGGTTCTGACCCAGGGACCGCATCACTGTTCCCAGCTCCTTGGTGGTGATGCAACCTGTTTAAGCAAAAGAAACGGAATAATTTTTCATTAGTTTGTTTGTTAGCAAATGAATAGATGTATTTCTAATTAAGGTGCTTTACTGTTTACGTAAACAGTAACGCTACTTCCCAAATAATATTATTACACAAGAATAATTATAACCACATCAAGATCGCTGCAGTTTAAAAAAGAAGGTAATAAATAATGGAGAGTAGATTTGGTAAACTAGCTCAATAGATAGCGTTGTTCTCAAACAAGAAAAATCATAGCCGGATCTACAACGAAGTATTCATGCAATTCTTTACTATTACCTAATAACAGATGCAGGACAATTTGTACTGAAAATATCAGATATAATCAGGTATAGAGTTGAATTCAATTTGCCACAACAGGTCTATAATTTACCAAAATACAGTGATAATAGCAGATTAACTTTTAATTACCGAAGTAGCGGCTAAATGTGGCATTAATGAAATCAAGCAGCAATTTTAAAGCAAATCAGCTACATTTGACTAACGAAATTCAAACCCTAGCAGAGCAAATCAATACATATCATCCAGGAAACAAGATATAGCAACCAGATCCATGCGAAATCAAATAATAGATCTGATTACCATGAACTTTAAGCAACTGTAATAAGGTAGATATAACTATTGTAAATACCATTTCAATTGATTACTCATGAAATCTACACTTTTATAATACTCCTTTGCATGATATCACTGGATCTAGATGTAAATCTACCCCATTATCAACTTAATTTGAGAAAACAACCACAGAATAGGATGATTCGATGAATAACGGGAACACTGAAACTAAAACTAAAAATAAAGAGCAGAGGGCGTGATCTAACCATCTCCGTCCTTGTCGAATAAGCTGAAGGCCTCCTTGAACTCGGCGATCTGATCGTCGGTGAGTTGATCCGCCATTTGATTCTTTTCTAAGATGAGAAGATAAGCACAAAGAAAAGAGAAAGAGAGTAATCTGTGAGTAGTGGAAAGAGAAGGGGTTCAAACGCACTCTCTCCTCACGACTTGATTCCCTTTTAATGGGCTCCTTGTCATGAAAAGACAGAAATACCCCTCTCAGTTTAGTCAAATGACTATTTTTGGGGAAAAAACAGTTCAATACAGGGATGATAGCGAGGACTATGCTTGTCAATTGATCAATTTTTTTTACTGTAGATGTAAAGGAGTAAAAAAAAAAAACGAAGCGGTGAATGGTAAATTTTCTCGGACGCGGTTTGAACGCGGAGGCATATGACTAATGGTTGACCAAAAAGGAGCCAAATCCGCTGCTCGCCAAATTGGCAAGAAGGACCCTGCTTTTCCAAATCTAACCGTTGAATTTTTTTCATCCACGAATCTTAACACAGATGAATGGTTTGATTTGGGAAAACAGGTCCTGCTTGCCAATTTGGTGAGCAGCGGATTTGGATCCGACCAAAAAGTGGTGAAATACCACGTAATGGTAGCTGAATTCGCATCCTCTGAGAACTGAGATATCTCAAACTTTGCGTGATTTTTTGGAATATCTTCAAATACGTTCTGCAAGGCCTACGGGGGCTGTACTAGAAGCAAAAAAAAAAAAAAAACGTTCTGCACGAATCTCAAAGCTCAAATAATACTGGCGACCGGACACGTCGGTCACTCAAAAATTGAGATATCTCAGAGGATACGCACCCATGGTAGCTGGCGTTTCTTATTGGCTGGAGACACGATCTAACCGGTTCCGGCAGATCAACGGATCGGCTCCTCCGGAATATATTACAGATCATACAGAAAAATGAATTATTGGGATTTGGTTCCATGTAGTCAAAAATTTGTAATCCGAAATAATTCGGATATAATTCGAAAATAATTCAAAATTATCAGATTAGAGATCTCAGTCATGTAAGGCAGTGAAAAAAATAAAGTTATGAGAAATTCGTAAAATTCGCGAATTATTTACGAATAATTTTGTCAAAGTTCGGTCAACCGAATAATTCAGCGTTCGGTTCGGTATCACAAAAAAAAAAATAAATTATTCACGAATCTTGTGACTATGTTACAGATCAGGTCTCTTAATTTCAGGTTCGAATTAAATTTAATTTTATATAAATAAAATTGATTAGAACAAACAGTGTAATGATAGATATACATGCATCCTTGATCTGGTGTTTGATCCAAAGATGGAAATTGTGGCTCGTGTTTGCATTATGAAGCTCCGAAATTTTTTATTACCATCTTTAAAAAAAAAAAAACACCATTTAACTCTATTATTTTAGAAATTCCATATTTACCAGGATTGCAATTTAAAACTATGATACAAACAGATTGGTACCGCAGTTTAATGTTGCAGACCCAGCAGTGCATTTAAAGATGATAAATAAAAAAAATTCGGACGAGCTATATTATTCTATAAGAAAATTATTTTAAACAATGTTAGTATGGATTTAAATTCAGTGAAAAAATTGTGCTCAATTTAAAAAACAAAACGTCGGATGAACTGAAAGGGGAGGTAGCACAGTTGGCTAGGAAAAAGTCATAGAACTGTTGTACCCACAGGTCAAGAGTTCGATTCCCCCTCACAACTTCACAGCTTCTGTGAAGATTTTCAAAAAAAAAAAAAACGTCGGATGAACTTCAAACTTCAAACAGCATGCAATTATCGTTGATCTTAATTTACTTGACATAAATATTTGTGTTTCACTTTTCATTTGTTTAGTTCATATTGTATAAAAAAAAACAATTAATGAATAGTACGTTAAATCTTCTACAATTTTCAACTACTTCATTTCATAAAAACAAGATTAAAAAAAATGTAACATAGTAGCTAATTTGATGGTTTTATATGTTAAATATATCGGTCTCTTTAGTAAGCTTAAATTCATATCGAGTTCACTCAAATTGTATCCAGGCATTTGGCTTATAGGTTGGTCTTGAGTTTATAACATAATTAGGATATGTTAGAAGTTCAAATAAACAAAATTTAGAGTTTAATGCGCAAATAATGGTCGGAAAATTTCTGTGAACAAATATTATTTATGTATGACAAAGAGAACCCTGCAATACTAATTTGAGTTTGTCTGATCTGAAACAGACATATTACATCCACGCGGTGCTGATGTTTTACAGAGGATTTTGATCTAAATCAATCATAGAATATTTTATTTTGGGGAGGACGCGCATTAGACGAGTTTAGGACGCTCTTCTTTAGTTGTTGTTTTTTATTTAAATGACGTCTATGTCACTACTTTTCGTTCCTTATATAGAAACATACAAAGTAACAAGTGCCAACAAAAATAAGAATAAGGTAAAAAAATGGTTATATAATAACTAATCTAAACCCAAACCGAGTCTATTATCACTGCCTCTAGTTGTCTAAGACACTTTCAGGAACATAACTAAAATATTTAGGGGAATGTGTTAAGATTTTAAAATAAAAATAATTTTATAATTACAACGAATCTTAAATATATCTTTTTATAATTTTGTTCTTCTAAAAAGCATAAAACAGAAACATTGTTGTCATTTCTTTATTTCAATTGGTTGCATTTTGTGATAATATTCCCGGGGGGTTGGGGGGGGGGGGGGGGGGGGCACAACCAGATAGGGACCCGAACTGTATAATATAAAGAATGTACAGATGCAATAATACAAATACATAATTATATGCATATAATACCATAAATACACAATATCTGGAAATATAAAAGTCTGATTCCATTTGGTACGACAACCTGGCTTGACAGATGCAAAAAGTGACCTGTCTTTTAAGACAATAATGTAACTACAACCGTTATACCTGTCTTATACTACAGAAAATAGCAACTGTGCCAGATTGGTAGGCTTTTAGGTCACAGGACCAGGTACACTGAAAGTTCTAAATTGGAAATATATATCCATATTTTGAAGATATAGAATTTCAAACAGTGACGAAAGCAATTTTCACCGGGTGATTAGAGGCAAGTATTTGCACTGCATCAAAAATTTAACATGGATTGTACCAAAAAGGAAGCATCATGACCCCTAAACTATGAGACAAAATGCCACGCAAATAAAACTGGGAACACAAATAATCGCCACAGTAAACAACCAAAATGCAAAAAACTCCAGCTTGCTGTTTTTTATACGACAACAGAAAGCAGTGTGCAAACTAACACTACTCTATTTTTATACCACAACAGCTCCTTCCTCTCTCAGCACACTCTGTTCGAAATTGTCTGGTGTAGAGATTTAAGCTGGGTATTCCACTTATCTATTGCAGTATACTTCCTCATGCCCTTGGACCTAAAACAATAAGTCATATAATTTATCAACACAACAATTGAGTCATAACCCAAGAACCGAAATAATATAAAGTATAAATGAACAAAGAGAAATGCACAAAAAGAGAATGCAATTACCTGTCACCACGTTCCAAGAGCTTGTTAACCTGATCAATGTGACCCTGGATTTTGTTATCAAGGATCAACGAGACTAAGAGCTGCTCGACATCCTTCTCTGGCACATTCAATTCCTAAACACAGTTGTAATCTTGTTACACGATTATCTGAGAAACTAAATAAATCAAGGCCATCTCAACATGAAAACACTTAAAACTGTAACACAAGCATACAAATCTATCAAGAATGGTAAAAACTAAATACCTTGTGATATACAACCTGTCACACCTTGAGTAAAAGAGAAATGTAAGGTAAGTAAAATTTAGTTACCTTTGAAATAAAAGGAATTCGGATCCTGGTGTATGGTTTGATCAGCTTGAGCAAGACCTGGGTTCTGATGTTTCTCAACAGATCTTCAATATAATTGCGAATGAAAGGATCATCCATGATTGTTCTCCTGTTACTCTGAAAACACCCCAAATCAACTTGAGGTTTTCTCTAAGTACAAACACAATGAGAAATTTCTATATTTCAGGAAACAAACAAACCTTTAGAATCTTCTCAAATTCAATAATGTCATTCTTCTGAAAAGCTGCTATCAGGTTCGTCATTGCCAAGATCTCAGGATCGTTCTTGTAACTGCATCAAAAGAAACCAAAAGGGTCACAACCAGTCAGGAAAGACAAGTAACAATTCAGAAATGGGTTAGATAATGAAATTAAAAGCTAGTGGTTGCTAGGAAAAATCTAAAGCACAGGTGGTTAGATTAGCTTACGGTTTTGCCTCTTGGCCATCAAAGGGATTCACTTCAGACTGCATTAGCATGTTAGCTAGAACCAAGTATCTGAAGCAAAACAAAAGAAACAGCCATAAATAAAAAGGAAGTTAATTTCCTGGTAGTTGCACTACAGCATTTCTGACCCAGCAAGCCCCATTGGTAATTCTAAACTCTACTTATCTGATTAGGTACATTTGCGTAAGGCCTAACACTACAATCTACATGACGCTACCCTTGAATGATGCTTCAAATCAAATTCTCAAAATATATGAAGTAAACATGCAAAATATTATATGTGATGTATTTGTAATTTTTTTATGGATGGAAAAGCAGAGGCAATCAAATATCTCTATATATTAAATGACATCCTCCAAATGAAAATAAAAAATTCATTAACTGACTCGAGCATAATATAAAAGATGGAAATGAGCTTTTGGAATCATCATAATACAGGTCATAGTGAAAAATCAACAAAACAGGGAAGTCATCTGAGAATATCCAAATCTATTAAATACGTACTTGAGGCATTGAATGCGGCGTGGGTTGCCCGCTTCATCATAGTTTTTGAAAGCCTCAAAGAAGTCAGTGGCAGCATCAGGCCATTGCCTCTCAGCCATATGCATTTTACCCCCACATTCATGGATAATTCCCATAATTCTTGGATGAGGAATTGCAGATTTGATCGAAAGAGCCTTCTGGTACAGCTCCTGAAAACAAAGTCCTTTAAGGATTAACAATGGTCTCGATTATAATCTACTGATGAATTATCTCTTGCAAGTAAGGCCTGTACATATGGTATTTATATACTGAAAACACATATCACTAAGAGCGTATATGCAGTTGCCATGCAGTTTCTTAATCTATAGAGTAGATTTCTCAAGTTAAACAAAATAGATAAGAAAGAACATTATAACCTTGAGTTTCTTGTTGTTTTTCGTTTCAGTATACATTTGAATTTCAATAGCATAGACTTCTAGAAGCTGAGTACCCTTTTTCTGGTCATCACTACCATCTTCTCTTTGACAAGATCTATGCAGCTCCTTCAGAATCTGAAATTTTTGTTAACAGAAAACCATGGAAAAGAAAATTTGATAAGCATATAAAACACAAAAAGTGATAAAAAAATGAATTAATATTGAAGAATTAGTTACCTTATTCATGCGCCCATACTCACCCATGTCAAACCAGATTTTGCACAGCTTCAGATTTGTCTTAAACCAGAGTCTCTGTTAATATTCCATAGTAAAAGCATCACGTCAGACAGAGAGAGAATATTAACAGCAACCAATAAATAATAATACCAAGTATTAGTATCTAATTCAGCTTGAAGTCGACATTTTATGGGCTTAATTAAACCTAATTAAAATACAACCCTGCCAACCAAACAAAAAAAATTGAACACACCATTAGCAACAGATATTAAATATAAGATCAACGATATCTTCGAACAACAGTTAGGGACATATTCTGCCTGGTGGTTGAAGGCATCACCTTTGTCTATCAGGACCAGGGTTCAAATCCCAGCAAAGCTGGTGGCATACAGACTTGTTGTAAAAAAAAAAAAAATAGGGACATATTCTGCAAAAGAATAAAGTACCTCATTTTTTGTTTCTTCAAGAGCCTTTAGTGTGGTCTGATAGAACTCTTGTAGAAGAGCGAAGTTGTGGCTGGCCGAACCAGAAACGAAATCCATAATATTGTTTATACATTTTTCACTATAGTTTCTGGTTACTGCTGACTTAATATATGTAAGCATCTCTCTGTATGAGTCCATCATTTCACTGTATCTCCCAAGCCGATAGTACAGCTTCACTGTCTGCTTCAAGGCTTTGAACCCCCTATGTATATAGACGATAAATAGTGAGATTTTTTTTTTCTGTGTTTTCTTTGAAAAAAAGTATTGTTTAGGATTTAAGAAAATAGTACTATTAATTTCTACCATTCAGCTTTCTCGGGTTCCATGCTGACAACTTCAGCAAAACCGGAAAGTGCCGCTTCTGGGTCCGTTTCAACCATACCTGTAAAGGAAACCGAAACAAACAATATATTATTTTATCCATAATCTAAAAGGCACTGAAGGTGCAAATAATTCAAACAGACGTTACAAAATTGGACATCTATTTTATTCATTCAGAATATGCATATTTATGCAGGGCTATCTGCACATTTTCTGCTTTTCAAGATAGTTCCAAAACTACGTTGAGGTCTCTGCAATATTAGAACCGTGAATATACATTATCTGCCTTTCAATATAGTTCCAAAACTATGTGACATCTATCAGTATTGGTACAATAAATGTACAAGCGGCTTAATTTTAGCAATAAATAAGCTTTCCAAATCCGCTAATTAAAAACATCTACTTTTCCAATATTATTCAATTTCCTGAAGGTTATTTTTTTTTTATCCAATTGTTTTTGAAATAAAAGCATCCGTACACAATAATAGTTTATAATAATCACCAACGCTCTACTGAGCTTATCTCCGTATAAAGCATGCATATAGCAACACAAGTTAAATTACATATTCATAAATATTTAGGTGGCTTGAATCTGTAAATAGCCTAATCCTTTTTTTTTTTTGAAAAAAAGGCTTCGCGCCCTTTCCATTAGATGAAACTGATAGTTAAATTACAACCAACCAAATACTGCCTGTTACCTAGTACTCTCTCCTAACCAACAACTGCCAATAC
Source organism: Carex arenaria (assembly GCA_964058825.1). Classification (NCBI taxonomy): domain Eukaryota; kingdom Viridiplantae; phylum Streptophyta; class Magnoliopsida; order Poales; family Cyperaceae; genus Carex; species Carex arenaria. The sequence goes on from CAXKVW010000159.1 coordinate 1,179,833, forward strand.
AAAGCAGCAATGTTTGTTCAACAGTAAATAGCCTGATCTAACAAAGGCATTTGCATGCATAAGCTAGGAATTACCCCAGCTTTTGCCAGGTCATACTAGTTAGAACAGAATAATGAACAACAAAGACTAAAAATTCACAAAGAAAATAGATAGATAACCTTTCGAGTTGTAGTATTGGTTCTCAATGTCAACATCCTGCTCTTCAGGTTCTTCGTCTGAGTACTCAAATCCATAATCCTCCATATCCGCATCTTCAATCAAAGATAAAACACGAAATTAACATCAGCGATGCCAACAGTTTAAGAAAACATCAACGAAATTGAAAAAAAGAAGAATTCGCGGAGAAAACCCTAGATGAGAATGAGGCGATGGCGGAAAAAAATTACCCGAACCCATTGTAGCTTAGCGGAAAGCGATCGAGCGATGTAACAGATGACGACTGGGAATTAAATTTAGGGTTTTTGTATATGCTTAGGGTTTTTGCTTAGATTGCACGAGATGAGTCGAGTTTAGCTAGTATACAAAAGGAATCGAAGAAGAACGAGGTCGGTCGAAACAGGAAAGGCAAATATTATGTTGTTTGTTTGGGATGATGTGTCAACCTGACATGTGGGGCCTACAAATCAGTGAGAGTAGTCTTATTTTTAAGTAGAACCGGGAGAGCCAGAGATGGAGTCCGCAACTCCGCATCCTCTGCATTAACGCACCGTTCGAGTTTAGCTCCGGACCGTTCGATCAGAATTTATGTCAATCCGACCCGCACCTTACCGCACGCAACCCTTTAATGTTTGTACGAATTTAAATCAGACGGTCCAAATCTAATCAGACGGTACAAAATTTGAGTTAACTAGGATACGAATTCACCACAGATGTGATCATTTTGTTTCCGGAGATTTGAATCATTCTAAATTACTTATTTTTTTATTAAAACATTACAATAATTTATTTTCTTATTTTAAATTAAAATTTCTTCTTATTTCATCTCACGTGTATTAAATATGTAATTGTAAATTTAATTAATCATTATGTTTTTAATGTTCTATTTAAATATCTGTTTTGTTCTATTTTCAATAGACACATTCATTTGACTTCCATAACTTTGTTTCTTTTTATGCAGGACCGACCCTGATGCAGGGCACCCAGGGCGACCCCCTGGTCTCAAGATTTAAGGAGGCCCAAAAAATAAATTAGTTTGTACTAGTATCATGTCCGTGCGTTGCAACGAGATATACTATAAGAGGAGAAACAAATTCTCATACAAAATAACATATTTTCATAAAAAAAATACCAATGAAAATAATATTTTTCAAAAATTGAGGGACATGCTAATAGAGAATTTATATGATTTTGTATTTTTAATTACCTTGAACCGTGATCTCTGATAATAATTTGATGATCTGAACATTATTATTAAGTATCAATGATCGAATAATAACTATATTAAAACTTAATTAGAGATATACTTACCACACATATCACCGATTATTTTACCGTCATATCAATAAAAAGAAGTTTATATAATTTTTCATCTCAAATGTTCACCAAAGCGTTGCACATAGCAGTACCATATAAGAAAAATATTATGTGTTCTCCCTGTATTACTCAGCCCATGCATTCAACAAGGTTAAACAAGCAAATCGTGTGACTTAGCACATGCATTCCTCGTCTTGGGCTCTACATATAAGGCACACTGGCTCTCTTATTCTTTTCAAAAGTGCAAGAGATTGACGCATAACACAACCAAAAAATATCAAATGAATTGAAGTTCTATTGTATAGTGGTGAGAGGAAGAATGTCTCATTCAGGACAGTCCAACTCTTGTATTTGCCTTCTTTCGTTTTTCTCATTCTTGTAGGAAAAGCACTTACAAGTAAGTCGAATAAGCTCCAAACTCTCTGTACAAGTTAGTTCATTAGAATGTCAGTAAATAGTCATTCCTGATGTCCTTTGCCTTTGAATAATGTGCCAATATGTAACTCATAAAAACTAAAACAAACACACTAAGCAGGATTAATGAATTTCAGTTTAGTATGACATTGAGATATACAACTGGTAAAGAACATGAATATATTCTTTGCATTAAAGCTCCAAAGGCTATATTTACCAATTCTTAGTAATTTTGCAAAGGGGAGCGCTATATTGAGCGCATTAATTGCTATTTTGAGATCTGAGAGAAAATTTTCTTTTTGAATACCTATTATATCCTTATACTCTCTCTCATATCTATCACAATTAATACCTATTATCCATTGAACAACCTTCTTTCTCTTGAATTTTCGCTTGTTATTTTGAAAAAAAATATTAATGAAAATTGCCTTCTGTATTTCTCAATTCTGTTGATTTAATTATACCAAAAAATTATTTTCATCATCTTTACAAGTAAAATAAAACAAATAAAGCAAACTTTTTATAATGTCAATGTGTGCTTTGGACGTGCAAGTAGTTTATAAATAGTAACTCCTTTGCAAAGATGAATATGTAAATACATATTTTATAGATATAAAGTTATTATTAATTATTTTTGTGAGCGAGAGATAGAATTATAAAATTAAGATTGGAAGCAGAAACATCTAGTGTACTTGCTGTAATTTTATTTTTAAAGGATCTAATTTTCTTTAGAGAAGAGAAGCCCGTAGGTGTTTGACAAAAGCATATCAAAATTTACAAAATTTAATGAATTTAAAAAAAAAAATACAAAACTTAATGAATAAATTGTAAGATTTTAATTTTATAGAGTAACTCACTGCCTTTTTTTCCTCTCTCACTGTCGTTCTCCTGTTTGTAGTGGTACAGCCATACAGCGACAGTTTATATAATTACCTTTAAAATCATAATTATAATAAAGATAATAAAAATCTTCGATAATAGATTTTGAACTGAAATCTATATGAAATGTAGTATTCCTTACTAAAAAAAAATACTAATAAAATCATTATAGATATAGAATCAAGATATAATATAAAAAAATATGATAAAATACTAATCAAATTTGCTAGTATTAAGATTGTTTTTTTTAAGGTAAAAAGCGAATGCTTCTTAAAACCTTCCTTTATTGATTATTTTTTAATTATTAACTTTTGTATTAATTATGGCAATTAATTATGATAGACATAGGAGGGACGGTGTAAGCCTGTAAGGGTATAACAGGTATTCAGAGCAAAAAGTTCCTTTCAGCTCTCAAAATTATAATTAATGAGTACAATATAGCACTCCCCTTTTGCAAATTAAATATTCTCTTTCTTATTTCCCTGTCACAATCAATGATTTAATGATTTGTTCAAATCAACAACACAATTTATCCCGAAATTTTTATAAATATACAAAATCAGAAATTAATTTAACAATCTATACATTTTTTTAACCGAATTCGAAAACTATCCATACCGACGAGCAACTCATCGGTTACAGAGTCCCAAACCGATGAGCCACTCATCGGTTTCAGAATGCTTGAACCGATGAATAAGTCATCGGTTTTAGTCTAGCACGGTTTTTGATGCTATCTGCACACTCTTTGAAACAATGAACGGCTCAGATTAAAACAACGAACGATTCAGATTGAAATACATTACAAAATCTTGAAACCGATGAGCTCTTCATCGGTTTTGAATTAAAATATTTTTTCATTTATTTTTTTTATTTAATTAGAAAATATTATAATTTATTTATTTTTTATATTAAAATATTATAAATATTTTTATATATTTTTTAAAATTAGATAGAATATAATATAATTTGATTTATTAGAAAGACTTAAACAAATAACCCGGATCAATATTTTTTAGATCAGATTTTTCATAGCTGTAAGAAAAATTAAAATATTTCTTTGCGTGTTATTAGAAAAAAAATAAAAATGCTTTGAATCTGAATTATTGATCCCGGTTCAAAAGTCACTTCTAAGTAAATACAGAAAATATTATGGTCTTTCTATTTTTGAAAAAATAAAATTTTTCAAAAACTTTTCATACATGTAATCATTACTCAAAAATAAAAAAATATTTTAAACTTTTGAAAAAATTTATTTTTTCAAAAATAGAAAGACCATAATATTTTCTATATTTACCTAGAAGTGACTTTTGAACCGGGATCAATAATTCAGATTCAAAACATTTTTATTTTTTTTCTAATAACACACAAAGAAATATTTTAATTTTTCTTACAGCTATGAAAAATCCGATCTGAAAAATATTGATCCGGGTTATTTGTTTAAGTCTTTCTAATAGATCAAATTATATTATATTCTATCTAATTTTAAAAAAAATATAAAAATATTTCTAATATTTTAATATAAAAAATAAATAAATTATAATATTTTCTAATTAAATAAAAAAAATAAATGAAAAAATATTTTAATTCAAAACCGATGAAGAGCTCATTGGTTTCAAAATTTTGTAATGTATTTCAATCTGAATCGTTCGTTGTTTTAATCTGAGCCGTTCGTTGTTTCAAAAAGTGTGCAGATAGCATCAAAAACCGTGCTAGACTAAAACAGATGACTTGTTCATCGGTTCAAGTATTCTGGAACCGATGAGCTGCTCAGCGGTTTGGGACTCTGTAACCGATGAGCGCTCATCGGTATGGATAGTTTTCGAATTCGGTTAAAAAAATGTATAGATTGTTAAATTAATTTCTGATTTTGTATATTTATAAAAATTTCGGCAATTTATCAGTACTAAGTTGACCCAATATATTTGGCAACGTTTATAAACTTCCCACAAAAATCCGCGTAACTTTCCCTATATTAATTAATTGATATACATCATAGATGGCGTGATATATTCAATAAATTTAATACTGTTAGAGTATTTCTATTATTGTAATTACGAAAAATTGAATTTATTTATCACATCAATTTAAGAATGCTTTCATTCTGGAAATTTCAATTTTACCGATACAGTATGAAATAATAATTTTAATACTGACAGAAATATTTTTTTGTAATTGCAGAAATGTAGATGTTCGTATTATTTGTAAAGTAATTACAACTTTTTTTTTTATGTTTACAGCACTTTTAGACGTTATTTTTAATAAGCTTGTTAGACAAGTAAGTGCTCTATATATTTACAATTTATTGAATATATCATGGCATGGCATTTATAGCAATTAATAAATATAGGGATCAATTAATTAAAAGTTGTGCGGATTTAGCAATTAATTGATATAATTAATTCACATTAAGCCGACTCCTTTTTCACCAATGTTTTTACCAATGTTTTATGAGAATGTTTTACCAATGTTTTATGATATAATTAATTCTATTCACATTAATTATGGTAAATGACGGGCAGTTTTTTCTTCAATGCTTTTATTAACGCAACAAATTTAAATATTTTACTTGTATGGACAAATTTGTCCTTGCTTACTTACTATCTAAATGCCATATCTTATTTAAAATATACTTTATGGCCATTGCTTATTTATTTTATTTCCATAATTAATGAAATCTTCAAGAACCTGTAGGGAATGTTTGATTTTTTTTTTTTTAAATTGAAAAATATAGCTACAGGATTTACTAAGCAACGATAAAAAATCTTATATTTTAGTAACTTTAATCAATTTAGTTGGATTTGCAACATCAAATATGCCATTCCTTGCATCATATGTCACTATTTATTTGTTTATTGTTAGTTTATTGCTTATATACATTAGATAATTCGTACTAATTTTATATTATTGAGTTGTGAAAAAAGAGAGTACATACTATATTCAAATAAATTACTGTAGTTCAACAAAAAAAGACACAAAAAACTCTACTATTTGAAATTAAACTCATTGAAACAAAATATTATAAGATAAAAAATTGTTTGATAGAATGATTTTTCCCCATATAAAGAATGGGTTTTAAGTTTTATTATTTCTATTCTTTGAAAACAAAAGTATTAGGTGAAGAAAACATGTACCTTACTAGTTATTTCTATCCCGCAACTTCTCAATTCATTATTTTCAAACAAAAAAGCTCCATTGCAATAATAATTATATACTTTTATTGCAGTTCTTTTTTCTTTTCAATTGGTGTTATTTTAAATTTGTCTATGCTGTAATAATACAGTAAGAAAAAATTAATCATGTTAAATTTGTTAAACAAAATGATAATATAGTAAATTTATTGTTACACTTCTTATACTACACTAAATATATTCAAACAAACGAGGATCAAAATACATATTTATCTAAATATAAAATTATTGATGTACATCCGAAGATACACGAAATAAATCTGATTGGAATAACACGAACCTGTTATTTGATCCCAACTATTGATCTTTGTTGAAATTCGCGCATGTAAAAGTTTGTTCTTTGAGATTTGCACTGAAAATTTTGAATGGTTGAGATTAGAATAATAGTTTCCTATAACAGCTGATTTATTTCTAAAGGTACACAGATTACTTTTTTCCTTTGTTGTTGTTTTTTCAAATTAAATAAAAATTTAACTAATAAAAATTAAATAAAGAGTATATATAGTGAGGAGGGTTCCAATGCACCTAAAATTTCATGCTCCCATTTGCACCCATTTTTTTATTTCCTTTATCTTCATTTTGAAAGTCCGAATAGTCAATCCGAACCGTTCAACACGATCATCATAATAAAATATGCTTGGAGATCAAATTTTATATTTTTTGAAATTTGTTTACTATTTTTTAAGATAGGTACAAAATCATTGTTTTAAGGAGATTCTAGACCATCCGATAAAGTGATTTTGTACATATCTTAAAAAATAGTAAAAAAATTCCAAAAAATATAAAATTTGGTCTCCAAGTATATTTTATTATGATGATCGTGTTAAACGGTTCGGATCGACTATTCGGACTTTGAAAATGAAGATAAAAGAGATAAAAAAAAATGGGTGCAAATGGGAGCATGAAATTTTGGGTGCATTGGAACCCTCCTCATATATAGTAACTAATAAAAGATCTTTATACTAGCTAGAAGATTGAATAATCTATGAGAACCAAGATGGTAGTTGAAAGATATGTATGGGAGGGTAAAAATGTCTATAAAATTAAAAAATTTGAAGCTGTTGTCCAAATAAAAAAATAGTGTGTTAATATCATCACTCGGATAATGGCCTGAATTTTTTTTTATCAAAATGTCTGGACATTGTAGATCAAAACGGCCATCATAAACCGCTTATTAGGAGTTAATGTAATTTCGATAATCTGGACATTTTGATCTATAACGTCCTTGGACATTACAGACAATCACTTTATTTTATATGTCGAATTTACCCGAATCTCTTCCCATTATCGATATTTATTTATTTAATTTTCTATTAATAAAAATTTCGGTGGTATAATGGTTATATTTCATTAATTGGTATAGTTTAATAAATTTTAATTGTCAAATTCTATTATTTTATTTTTTTGGGTAAATATGTGAGGTTTTAAATTTTTGAAGGGTAAATACGTTATTATAAATTTTTGAAGGGAAAATTCGTAATATTGAGGTTTTTGAAGGGGATGCATATATGAAATTCCCCTATAAATAGATTTGTGCAGAAAACCCTCGTCTATGAAATAGATTTCTGTACCTCGAGACCTGATTTTCCGAACTCACACCTCGAAGCCCTCGACAATTCTCAAATGAAACTAATGGGTGGCAAGAAGCGATCTTCCTCTTCAATGGAAGAAACAGTCAACGGCCGGACAGAGAAGGCAACTGATTCCACCACTTCCTATAGCAATATATTTGAAACGCTCAAACAAATGGAGAAGCGCAAGGCCAGAAAGGCTTTCAACAAGGAAAAGTGCCGCCTTGCCTCAGAAGGCGAGCAACAAGCGGATTCAAAATCTGAATCTACAACAACAGAGCAAAAGGCAGAATCGGTATCAAAAGCAGCGCGTACAAGCGTGGCTAGCACCTCTCTGGCACATCCAGAGCTATGTAAGAGAGGAGGCAGTTAAACAATTGGTCAGAGAGTTAAGGGACGTACAGAGGAGTTATGAGGAGAGCAATGGGGATAATGAAGAGGTAGGGAACTTGGTCGATGTGGAGGCAAAGAAAGATGATGGAATGGAGAATTGTGCATCTTCTCTGAGATATGCCATTAGGAGATTTATTCACGGTGTATCCTCCTCCAGGGAGGTGAGAAAATTATATGCTTAATTGTTTTGTTCGGTTTGTACATATTACTATCCTATTTATTTAGCCAAGGAAGATTTGACTACTTTAATTAGCCAGAAAAGAGGAAAATAATAAATTTCTATTATCCGAAGACCAAGAGTCAGATTGCATATTGAATAATCTGTAAATATATTATATATCTGACAAGATAAAGACAAAAGGAGGATAATACACAAAGTGCAGTTCTATAACTTTTTAAAACAAAACAATGCAACTAACACTCAATACTTAATTTTACCATGCTTGACACCTTAAATGCATACTACCTAATCAGATGAGTCTTAAACATAGAAGGAAAAATCGGCCGTTCCCGTCCGATCTGAACCGGAATCGGACTATGGCGATCTGATTTCAGGCCGAGTTACACGGTATGTGTTGATTCCAGTCAAATTTCGGCCGAAACGGTAAGATTACAATGAAATTTGGCCGAAACGTGCTAATCTCACTGATCAATTTTTTTTTTTTCATGCGCTGCGTGTGATTTGAACTTGAGAAGTCTTGAATACCATCCAACATAACTAGCACCACACAATACAACCTTTTGTTACTAAAAAATATAACTACATGTATATAACTATATATGTTGTAATTTGTACTATATCCAATCCATTCAATTACGGATTGAGCATTATGTTGCCTTTTTTTTTCTTCTGATTATTGACAAATTATTGATGACAAAACATAAATTGTAATTATTTGTCTAAATAGAAATTGCTGACAAATTATTTTTTTATCAATTTTTCCTAATTTTTTTGTATAAAACGAGCTTTTGGTAAAAAAGTCCGAGTTTCCGATGGCATCACTGTTATTTGCTTATATTTTTGTACTATCAATTCATTTTTATTTTGTAATTTTTTATTTTTTTGCAGTTTGCAAGGCAAGGTTTTGCACTGGCTTTAGCGACTGTAGTTGGTGATATTCATGCAATAAAATTGGACTCTCTGATGAAGCTCATTGCAGAAGAGCTTGAAATTTCATCGGGCATGAAGGGTCAGGTATCGGAAACTGAAACCTGTACCAATCTAGCAATTTTTTATTCTTTTGTTCATTGATACTCCTTTTTCGGTCTTGTTAAGTAGTTGATAGAGGCATGTTTATTGACGTGAACTGGATCTTAGTACCTGCTTCTGTCACTGTACCTGTAACACGTAAAACATTTGGTGTCAGTTGTGATACCAATGAGCTGGTTCTTCAGGAATAAAACATATTCCGCTAGAAACTGCAATCCTTTAAAATAGCCAAAACAAAAATTGTTAATCTTGAATCCACCAACATAGTCAAAACAAAAATTGTGAACTTACCAAATGCCCTACCGTATTAACCAATGGTGGAAAAAATTCTACTATTGTAGTTTTTCAATGGAGCCAAAAGAAAATTATCAACTAATTGAAACTGCAGGGTTTTCTCCAGGCATGTGAAAATTATGTTTGCAACTTTTGATAAGTTGAGATTTTTGGCAATTTTTTTTCTAAAGCTGTGACAAAAATTGTAGTACGATAATCTGAACTGGCTTTTTAATTTCCACGGAGATCGGTTTTTTCTAACGTTTCCTTGGGCATTATTCACAGGAAGCTAAAGACAATCTCTTGGGCTGCCTTTTTGCATATGGGTCACTCGCCAGGTCATCACGAATTTCTGAACAATGGAAATCAGATAAGAGTTCATCAATTGTGAAGGATTTTGTTGATACTGTGACTTCACTTGCAGCAAAGAAGCGTTATTTGAGCGAGCCAGCTGTTTCTGTCATTTTGGATTTGGCCAATAAGGTATGTAGCAGTGTTGTGCATATTTGGTTTTGTTAGTACTCTTTGACAAGAATAAAGGATTTCCATGCCCAGTACTAGTAGGTGGTAGTACTGAACCAAACACTTATGGTATAGATACTTGCAGGATAGCAACCATAATTAAGAAAAGAACAAAAAAACAAAGGTAACAGGATGATTACAATCATTGCAATGATGACAATTAGCACAATTTCCTCTTATCTACCTAGTATTGTACTGGTATATATAGTTTCTCTCAATGGAGCAACAAATCTTCAAGAAAATTGCAAAAGACGATAATTTATGTCCCAGCTGATAACAATTTAAATCCAGTAGCTTTTCTCAGCTTTGTATTAGGGTTGCATTGAAAACTAATTTTGTAATAGTTTTCAGTTCTGATGAGGTATGTTTGGAGCCATTTTATGTTGCAGTTACCTGAAGAAGCTATATTGACTGAAGTGGTGGAAGCCCATGGCTTGAATGACTGGTTTGAAAGAGCTGCTAAAGTTGGGGACCCTGATGCACTTTTCCTTGCACTCAAGTTACAGGAGAGGGTAAATACTGAAAATGATGTGCTTGGAAATTTACTCCCATGTCCTTTCAGTGTTGACAAGTTCTTCACTCGGGACTATCTATTGTTTCTCTCTCCTTGTTTTAAGGTAAGATTCTGACATGTTGTGTTGGGATATAGAAAGATATTTTGCATTTAAAGTCAATGCAATTTGGTTTTCTGTAAAAATCTAACGACTTGTGAAATTTGAGAGTGCAATTGATAATTGAGATTTTTTATGATAGGTCCCTTTACTCAAGAAAATTTAACTCAAGTACAATGACCAATTTCCCCTATTTTATGTGAATTGGGCCAAATATTAGTTACTTGTTGTCTTCAGGTAATTTAGAGATATGTAGGAGGTTAGGTGCAAACCTGACGATTCTTAAAATTTTTTGTGTCCATTGGAAAAGTGCGTACTATATCGTTCCAAAACCCAAAATAGGAAAGACCTTTGCCTCATATAAAGTTCCAATATATTGTTTTGTGGAAGTATTTGAGTTTAGTTAGTTTTCAGAATTCCTGTAAGAGCAAAGAAATTTACTTTTTTATGATGAAAATTCTTACACGTATTCGTGAATCTAGATATGACATTTTCTGTAATCTACTGGTATGTTGGGAATATTTGAGGTTTGTTTCAAACATGGAATTTTTTTTATTTTTATGTTGTTTGGAAACATTGAGAAATTTTCATGTAAGATTCAAAAATCCCAAATAACAAAAGACAAATGCTGATTAAAGCACCGACTGCTTTTTACTAAAATGTCTTTTGAACAATTAGGAATCAACATTTTTCCTGCCACGCATGCATGGAGTTTGGCCAGTGGTGATAAACATGCTATTACCAGAGATTCGCACTTCAGAAGAGACAAACCTAACAACCAGAGCCACCAAAAAGCACAAAAAAAGTAAAAAAGGCAGCTCATTAGAGGATAGATCTGCCAACCTTTGCAATTTCTGCGACGTTGTAATAGAATCATCACTCCTCTTATCTTCCCATGACCGAAAGTACCTGGCACTCAACATACTACTGTTGACCCTGCCTAAATTACCTTCTTCATGCCTAGAAGTAATTCTTTCTAGCAAGGTTGTATACTGTTTAATGGATATTTTATCAAACAAGTTGTCATGGCTTTACAAGGCAGGTCAACACTTTTTATCCGAGGTGATAAATTTTGTTGGTGACAATTTGGATAGAATGGTTGCAGCAATAGTGTCCTTGCAAAAGCATAGCCGGGGTAGATTTGATAATATCACGAAAACCCAGACAGTAAGACAACTTATTGCAAAATTTGATAATGCTGCGGGATGCATGCACTTGGTGGAAAGTTTGGTGTCTTTGTTTGTTGATGAGGGGCCCACTTCTGATGAGCCATCAGACCATAGCCAGACAACTGATGAGAACTCAGAGGTGGATTCTTCTGAGGACAAGGACCTTTTAACAAATGGAAATGAGAATGACTCAGATTCACTAAAGAACTGGGTGGTCGATACCATGCTCGCTGTCATCAAGAATTTGAAACTGAATTCAAATTTGAAAATCACGACGGATGAAGAGATTGTTAGGTTTACTGAGGATAAGTTTAAGGTCCAAGCTGCGATAATGAAGTTTCTCACAGTTCAGGGTCTATTTACTGCCTCATTAGGTACTATATATTGTTCAACTCATCCCAATGTATTATTTATTACCTATGACTTACATCCTTTTTTGCCTTTATAGTGGCCAATCAGTTGGTATTGTCGCGGGAACGAATTGTACTTGTATGGTACTATATACGATGCTTGGTACCATATGACTGCAGGATAATTCTATTGTAGTTGTGTACATGTGAAATCTAGATAATGGTTGCATGATTGTTGAACTATAAATATAAGGATTTGTATAGTTGAAATTTTAAAAAAGTGTGTACGAAAATCCTTGCATATCCAGAGGATCATCATGTTGGACTTTTAATAAATAAGGGGCTTAGGGTAACTTTGTCCTCTTTTGGCCAAGAGTATTAGAAACTTGGATACAGTAAATTTGTACCAGTAGAAACATAAAATGTTCAAATAATAGAAAAATACAGTACGAGAAACTGCATTGCTACAGAAAATTTCCCTGCCCTTTAAACAAAAAATAAATTGAAGAAAAAGAACATGCATGTAAACACATAATGACTTTTAACTGGCTGAAATATGCCAAGGGGAGAACTTTTCTGTTTTTGACATGAAACAAGATAAAAAAATGGCGTAATGCACCTTTGATCGAAATTTTATGCTATTGAAGATATACTGATTATATTTCCTTTGCTCCTAACAGGTACAGAGGTTACTTCTTTTGAGCTGCAAGAGAAATTCAAGTGGCCAAAAGCTGCAATCTCCAACACTTTAAGAGAATCATGCATTGAGAAGCTGCAGGTACTATTGGAGGAGAAGCAAAAGTCGGAGCAGTCCTGTGTGCTGAATGAGATCAAGTCAAATGATATTGCCTCCTACTTCACCAGATTTGTAGAAACGGTGTCCAGCATTCCTTCAGTGTCACTTTACACGGCTTTAGGGAGTGAGGAGGAATGGGCATTCAAAACGCTCCTGAAAATGGAATTGGAACTGTCTAATGAGGTAATCTCTCTGTTCCCCTCCCCCCGTTCCCTCCTCCTCCTGCAGAAAGAGAAGAAACCAAAATTATTATGAATGGGAAAAGAGCCCAGGCCTTATTCACTGTTTTCACAAAGCCTTCTTGGAGAAATTCAAAAAGAAATAAATATATACATAAATTACATCCACAAATCATAAATTAATTCTTCAGATCTCCCAGTTTCATTTTATCCACATAAAGCATCCCTAAGACAGAGGAACCATAAAAAGAAAAATAATATATTTGACTTTAGCTGATCTGTAGTTTACTTTTTGCCATTCAGAAAAGAGAAGTGGGCCCCGGAATTGATTCATCTAGAATGCACGCAATGCAGTTTCTTCTAATCCAACTGCTGCTCCAGATACTTCTCCATCACGGGGAATTCCAGGAGGTGGCAATCAACTTGACTATTCGTTGCAAGAAGGCCTTCCCTTTTCTATCTCAAGAGGAGGAAGAGGAGGAAGAGGAGGGTTCCGCACCTCAATTAATGGATATTCTTGTCGATGCATTCCTTCCCCTCCTGTCCCATTCTTCAGGCCCGGTAAACTATGCTGTTAAACAGGCAAGTAGCTGAGGGATGTGTTTTATTTTATTTTATTTTTTATTTTCGCAGAGCTCCCCCCGATATTTTCAGATAATACCCAAAATTACTCATCTTAATATTTCATGGTTTGCCACTTGAAAAATCTAACAATTAGAAAGAAAATATGAAAATTGTGGCATTGTAATTTTGTTATCTTGTATTGATCTCACCAGTTTCTGTGCTTGTCTGCTATAATTCAAATGGCTATATCAAATAAATGCATATGGATCATTTCTAGCCTACCCTAACTTGTATGAGACTAAAGTTGTTGTTTTCTTTTCATCTTCTCATTTGTTGGAAGCCATTGGTAACCTCAGTTATTTTTGTGGGCTATTGAATTAGGTATTCCGATGCTTCTGTGAGGAAGTGACTGATGCGGGGCTTATTCGGATGCTACGAATTGTAAAAAAAGAATTGAATCAACGCTGTCTGGCACCGGATGAAGGCAATAGCGGGGATGAAGAAGAAAATGAAGATGAAGATGAAGATTACTTCCATGAAATCGAGGATGATGATGATGCTGGGACTGGCAGGGCCGGAATTAGTGACGAATCTGAAGGGATAGCAGAGCCCAGTTCTGTAATTGATGTGCATGATGAGGATACGGAGGATGAGATGGATGTCGACAACCACCAATGAGGATGAAGATGAAGACGACTTTCATGAAATCGAGTATGATGATGATGCTGGGACTGGCAGGGCCGAAATTAGTGACGAGTCTGAAGGGATAGCAGAGCCCGGTTATGTAATTGATGTGCATGATGAGGATACGGAGGATGAGATGGATGTCAACACAACCACCAATGAGGTTAGTTCGAACTAATGGCAGCTAGGAAATGCCATCAAAACAAGAAATGCCAGAACCCAACAAACCAGGTGAATTTACAAATGGAAAACTGTATGTTACTTTTCTAATCATCTGTCCATATTGTTTTGGTTTGAAACAGGTTGATGAAAATGAGGATTCAGAGGGGATGGATGACGATGCAATGTTCAGGATAGATGCATACCTGGCAGCGATGTTCAATGAGAAGAGGATCTACTCTTCTACTCAATCACAATTCCTGTCCTTTAAATTCCGTGTTCTCTCCCTCCTCGAGATCTATCTCCACAAGAATCCGGGTAACTCAACCCAGCCTATTTTTTTTCATGATCTCGTGTTTTCTGCTATACAGAGTTCATGTAAAGTGTTTCTTGTTAAGTATCTGGCCATTGCTGAACGGGCTGAGTCCAGTGGGTTAATTTGGTCTGGGTCCGAATCTGCCATTTATTTTCTTGCTGTCCAGTTTGGTGGAATATAGACTGAGACTGGCTCCAATAAGTAGGTGTGTGTGCTGGTGGAACAGGTCCCAAGTGCCGAGTACTAATTTGTTCCTCTCAGGACCAAAATTTGTACTGTTTCTATTGGTCTATTCATGTATAATAAATTACAAATGGAAGATGCAAACATCATCATACATCTTAGGATGTTTGAACATTTTTTTAACTGTTCTTTTTCCTCAACTGAACAGGGAAAACCCAAGTTTTGACTGTCTACTCCTTCCTTTTACAAGCCTATGTCAAGTCACATGCCAACACAGGTGGCAAACAATTTAGACAACGCATAGCTGGCATCATACAAAAGAAAATATTCAAAGCAAAAGAATACCCCAAGTTCCCTGAAAACCAGATCGAAACTCTCAAAACCCTAATCGAGCAAAGTCTTAAATTGGTTTCTTGTTCCCGGTTCAAAGATGTCTCCAACCTGGCTCAAAATGCAACCTTTTGGCTACTTAAAATCACCACCTCCATGAATTTGCCAAACTCCGAACTGGAGAGTGTGGTTGAAGTCTTTAAGAACACATTGGTCGACTATTTTAATAAAAAGAAGTCCAGCCTAAAACTAGGATTTTTAAAAGAGGTGGTTAGGAGGTATCCTTGGGTGGGCATACCCCTTTTCAGCCTTCTATTAGAAAAGTGTGGCTGGGCCAATGCTGAGTTTAAGCGGATTGAAACTCTAGATCTTCTTGACTTCATCATGAAATCACATGAAAAAGACACCTCCAGTTCTTCCTAGCTGGTCAAGAAACACCTGAAAGTTATCTGCGGATTGATTGGAGACCTTCTGACAAATTTGCCCCAGCAGCAGTCCAGGCGAGCTGATGTGCGGCGATTTTGTACAAGGGTATTAAATGTAATATCTGGACTAATCTAAATAAAAGTTTTGTTGCAGCATTAAAGCCTGAAGTTTGTGTGCTTTGTGAAGTTCAACTTGGTGCAGCTTTTCAAAATTTGAAGACGGAGATTAAGTAAAAGAATTATAAAGGGCAGGTAGGGTAATTTATGATGCATTAGTCAATTTTTTGTTAGATTTAATTTTACTCATTAAAGCAGTCTATCTCTAATAAGCTAGATTTTTATAAGTTAAAAGATTTTGTGTACTGTTCTTTCAGTAGTATTTGCATTTATCCGTAATAGAGATTTTGTTTTGGGTGCAGTGCAACTTCACTGCTCCCCTTTTTGTTTAAATGATATGAGAGCTTATTGGATCATGTTATGCCCAACATTTTTCTCTAAAATATGAAAATATCTTCGATTTATTTTTCTTCATTTGATCTGGATGGTGAGTTGTGATGTGGCATAATTGTTGAATAAAATTATTATGTACTCTACAAAAAAATAAAAATCATAATGCATTTTACACTAATAACGACGAAGTTGCATATCGCGATCGGTTCGGTCATTTTATAGAATATTGGTTCTGCCAATATTGAATAAATATGAATATTTCTATAAACTAGATGGGAGCCTCGTTTTGCTTCGGCAGTCACATTTTGAATAACTTTGGTTAGTTTATTAAATGGTAAATTTTCACCGAAGACTCTTGAGGATTATTCACGGATGACTTCAAATTTATTTTTATTATAAAGGAGCATAGTTCTAATCTTAATAAATATAATTTGTTCAATGAAAAATTTGTATAGATATTAATATAGAAATCATGACTCTTGAGGATTATTCACGGATGACTTCAAATTTATTTTTATTATAAAGGAGCATAGTTCTAATCTTAATAAATATAATTTGTTCAATGAAAAATTTGTATAGATATTAATATAGAAATCATGACTCTTGAGGATTATTCACGGATGACTTCAAATTTATTTTTATTATAAAGGAGCATAGTTCTAATCTTAATAAATATAATTTGTTCAATGAAAAATGTGTATAGATATTAATATAGAAATCATGTTTCGTGGTCTAGATCCGAGTGGCGAAGTAAGGAGAGATGTAAAGATAATAGTGAACTACTCCACGATATTAAGTATAGATTTTTTTGGAGATTGTCAAATTGTTATTTACCATTTTGTGTACATTTTATTTATTTATTTTTAAAATTGTGCATGTTGAATCGAACGATCTCTTTTGTTTGTTTAGAAATACAATATGATTATTCATATCAAGACCTGTAAATAGGATTTGTTGAGTATGACATTGTGTAGTGTTAAATGAAACGGATATGGAATATAACATATAAGTTAAAGAAAGGGGCCAACGTGCATTGAACACATGTTGGAATGTATATATTGGATCTGGGTTCAATTAGACCCCTCGTTAACGTGGCATTAATTGGTTTTTCCATCACGGATCAAGATCTAGCGTGGAGTGGATTTCCCGTCTAGTGCGACAACCAATATCTAGCGTAAGGCGGATTGAATATAGAAGGTACCTAAAAGAAATATACCTTAAAATAAGATAATACCTATTATATTATATGGATGGATTGATTTTTTATTGTTCATATATATATACGATATTGACATGAAATTTGAGTGCCATTAGTATCTGTTAAATATGGACATCGACCACTGTTTAACAACGCTAGTCATTAAGCCATTTGATTCTTAAAATCAATGTCCTAACCTCGCTTCAAGAAAACTGAAGGAGAGTAATTGCATGCTTTCAGTTCTAAAATTGATTTGATAATATGTTATGCAAAGCCATTTGACATCGACCACTGTTTTACTTGTTCCATTTCTTGCACCAGTTCTACTACTCGAATCATGCTCCCACACTGGCTGCATCATACGCCACTCGGTGTTTCACGTATATCATGGAAACTGGAGCCATTTGTGTTCTGATTGTCACTCTCTCTCCTTCTCATTGACTCCGTTGAAGCCATAGTAGGCTAAGCATTTATATACTAATACACTCGCCTTTTCTTTTCGCTTGCGGGACTTAATTGCTCCTTATCCGGACATAAAAACAAAAACAAAAACTTCTTTTATGTGATATTGGAATAATTGGGCCGGAGGCCGGAACCCATCTGGCCGTAGGAGCTTCCCCGCTTATAGATATCATATTTGATATATAATTACTTTGAATATGAATTAATTTAATGATATCAAGTTTAATTTACTTTGGATGTGAATTAAACTGCTCCATTGCTTCATCAGTTTTGGATGTGAATTAATTTTGTGAACCAACATTTCATACGACTTGAGCAGTTCAATAATTGAGATGCAAAAATCACATTGCCTCGGGATTACTCAAAGGATATGAGTGCATTATTAATTATAATTTTTATGGTTATCAATACTAATTTTTAATATTTATGAGCTATGACATTCGTATAAATAAATGATTGGATTAAATCGTTTGGAGTATTGTCCAAAGTTCAGAATTTTTTACTTTTAGTAATTCAAAAATTTAATTATATGAAAAGAAGTTTATTATATATTTTTTTTTAAAACACAAGTACGGAATCTTTGAACTTTTTTTAATTTTTTCGTAATTAAAAAACTAATTATAGGAAAAAAAAGTTTATTACATTTTTCTTTTTTCAAAAAACGTAAGTATGAATCAAAGATTCGGTACCCTTTGGGGTGTACTGAATTTTTGGAGAAATTCAGTACCTCTCTTTTCACGCGAAAGCATACCAAAACATAAATCTTACTTAAAAAAAGATTTCCAAAAAAATAAAAAATAAACACCGAATCAAAGAGCAGTGTACCGAACCAATATTTTTGTACTCTTTATGTGTACCGAAACTTTGATTCGGTACACTTCTTCTTTTTATTTTTATCTTTTTTACACACTGTATAATCTTGTGTGCGGCAGAGTAAAAGAGAATGTACCGAACCCAAAATTTGGAACTCCCACAAGATGTACTTAATCTTAATTAGAAGCATTATTGTCGTCGTCGTTGTCGTCGTTGTTAAGACGTAGCCAACCTCTTTTCTATTTTTTTTTTAATTTCCATAAAATGCAATAATAAATTGTTCACTTTAAACTAGCAAGATAAAATTATTAACTAGACAAAATAGTTTTTTAATGAGTGGGTTCGGAGCCACCTAGGGCTGAAAACGGAGCGATTTCTGAGCGGACAATGCCAATATTAATTTTACATCTGTTTTTCAATAAGCAGATACGAATAAAAATATGAATAGTAGACGTATACTAAAATGTAAAACCAAATCTACTTTAAACATATACAGATACATAACAGATAATCCACAAAAACGGATTCCAATTCGAATTCTAATTCTAATTTGAATACGAAACGAATAATTACCTAATAATCAATTTATATGAATTTTAAGATACAAATACTAATTAATAAAATTCAAAATACATAAATAAATGAATAATATAAGTTTTTATAATTTAAGTATTTAATTATATAATTTAAATTATTAATTTGCAAAAAAAAAAACTTTTAGTAATTTGCCATTCTTCATACTTCAACCGACTATTTTTTATACTTATGGAAGATTGTTTTGAATTTGCCAAAATCTGATTTGGACACAAGTCAAAATCTCCAGGTGCCACGTAGACATACAAATCGGATCAAGGAGTATATCATTTTCGCTTTAACTTCATCCTTGCCCGGAGACTGGGGAGAGGAGAGAGAAATTAGAATACTGGTTTTAGATATAACTTGATATTCTGATTATTCAGATCTTGATTATTCGAATCTCTAAAACTTTAGAGTCACCAAATAATTTATTTTAAATCCAAATTATTACAACAAATAATTACTTCTGCTGGATTTCGAACTTATAATATTATCCGAATCTGTAAACCTCTAGAGACTCAATAATTTATTTTAAATCCATATTATTACAACAAATGATTTGTTCCATTTAGATTTCAAACTTATGATAATAACATTGATTGAGTAACATCTTCATATTATTACAACAAATAATTTTCTCCATATGAATTTCAAACTCATGACTTCTCACATCAGAGAACATATGCCATTATCACTAAACAAAAGGCGAGTTCTTAGCTAATCAAAATATTTAATATCAACAATATACAACAATATTATTATTAGTACATATCGATGAGTATGGTTAAAATGCCTTATGTCTTTCGTGTCTTAATTGTGTTTCACATCTTTATCTCTTTTTTCAATGTCTAAATAGTCGATCTAAATCATTCAACGTGATCTCTATATTAAAATGAGTCTTTTTTTGTGCTGTTTGACTAATTTACAAAACATATAATCATTGAATTTTACAGTTTCTCTATTTGAGATATGTGCATCTT